>CM052811.1:29579211-29653041 GCA_028533885.1 Nasua narica | reverse complement strand
TATGTATTATGTATGTTGTATGTCTGTATGTATATTCGTATGAGTAGTAGATCAAGGATTTGGAGACAGGATGAAAGTAGACAAACTATCTGTGGGGCTCATTCTTTCGTCAGAGGATATGAATTCTAGTCCTCAGTATACCCAGCTACTCTCAGTACATACGACTTTTAACAATTCAGATAATCTTTTTTTTTTTTTTTTTTTTGGTTCCCCACTGGCAGCCCAGATTTATTTTATTTTATTTTTATTCCAGTAGAGTTAACATACAGTGTTATATTAGTTTCGAGTATACAATTTAGTGATTCAACAATTCTATATGTTACTCAATGCTCATCAAAATAAGTGTGCTCTTAATCTTTTTCACCTATTTCACCCATCTCCCTGCCCTCCTCCCCTCTGGTAACGATTAGTTTATTCTCTATAGTTAAGAGTGTTTTTTGGATTGTCTCTTTTTCTTTTTCTTTTCTTTCTTTTTTTGCCAGGACTTAATTTATTATTTTTTTCTTCCAAATTTTTATTTAAATTCTAGTTAGTTAACATATAATACTTATTTCAGGAGTAGAATTCAGTGATTCATCACTTACATATAACACCCAGTGCTCATCATAATAAGTGCCCTCCTTAGTACCCATCATCCATTTAGCCCTCCCCCACCCACCTCCTTCTATCAACCCTGTTTGTTCTCTATCATTAAGAGTCTCTTATGGTTTGCTTCTCTCTCTCTCTCTCTCTCCCTCTCCCCTTCCCACATGTTCATCTGTTTCCTTTCTTAAATTCCACACATGAGTGAAATCATGTATTTCTCTTTCTCTGACTGACTTACTTAGCACACTCTAACTCCATCCATGTTGTTGCAAATGGCAAGATTTCATTCTTTTTGGTAGCTGAGTAGTATTCCATTATATTCAACATCTTCTTTATTCATTCATCAGTTGATGTACGCTTGGGCTCTCTCCATAGTTTGGCTGTTGCTGATAATGCTGCTATAAACATCGGGGTGCATGTACCCCTTTGTATCTGTATTTTTGTATCCTTTGGGTAAATACCTAGTAGTGCAATTGCTTGGTTGTAGGGTAGTTCTATTTCTGACTTTTTGAGGAACCTCCATACTGTTTTCCAGAGCGGCCACACCAGTGTGCATTTCCACCAAAATTGTAAGACGGTTCTCCTTTCTCTGCATCCTTGCCAACATCTGTTGTTTCCTGTATTGTTAATTTTAGCCATTCTGACAGGTATGAGGTGGTATCTCACTGTGGTTTTGATTTGTATTTCCCTGATGATGAATGATGTTGAGCATCTTTTCATGTGTCTGTTAGCCATCGGGATGTCTTTGGATAAATGTCTTTTTGTTGTCTTCTGTCCATTTCTGAACTGGATTATTTGGGTTTGGGGTGTTGAGTTTGACAAATTCTTTTATAGATTTTGGATACCAAACCTTTATCAGATATGTTGTTTGCAAATATCTTCTTGCATTCCATAAGCTGCCTTTTAGTTTTGTTGATTGTTTCCTTTGCTGTGCAGAAGCTTTATTTTATTTTATTTTTTAAAGATTTATTTATTTACTTAAAGTGAGGGGTGCAGCAGGAGAGGGATAGATTCTCAACATTCTCAACAGATTCCCTGCTGAGCATGGAGCCAGACTCAGGGCTTGATCTCACAACTCTGAAAGCATGACCTGAGTCAAAACCAAGAGCCAGACACTCAACTGACTGAGCTACCTAGGTGCCCCTGTGCAGAAGCTTTTTATCTTGATAAAGTCCCAATAGTTCATTTTTGCTTTTGTTTCCCTTGCCTCTGGTGAGGTGTTTAGTAAGAAGTTGCGATGGCCAAGGTCAAAGAGGTTGCTGCCTGTGTTCTCCTCCAGGATTTTGTTGGTTTCCTGTCTCATACTTAGGTCTTTCATCCATTTTGAATTTATTCTTGTGTATGGTGCAAGAAAGTGGTCCAGTTTCATTCTTCTGCAAGTTGCTGTCCAGTTTTCTCTATACCATTTGTTGAAGAGATTGTATCTTTTTCCCATTGGATATTCTTTTTGGCTTTGTCGAAGTTTAGTTGATCATATAGTTGTGGGTCCATTTCTGGATTCTTTATTCTGTTCCACTGATCTACGTGTCTGTTTTTGTGCCAGTACCACACTGTCTTGATGACTACAGCTTTATAATATAGCTTGAAGTTCAGAATCATCATGCCTCCAGCTTTACTTTTCTATTTTAGGATTGCTTTGGCTACTTGGGGTCTTCCATGTTTCCATTCAAATTTTAGGATTGTTCTAGCTCTGTGAAAATGCTGGTGCTATTTCGATTGGGATTACATTAAACGTGTAGATTTCTTTGGGTAATATTGATATTTTAACAATGTTTGTTCTTCCAATCCATAAACATGGAATATTTTTCCATTTCTTTGTGTCCTCTTTAATTTCTTTATAAGTGTTTCCTGTAGTTTTCAGAGTATATAGCTTTTACCTCTTTGGGTAGGTTTAGTCCTAGGTATCTTATTGTTTTTGGTGCAATTGTAAATAGGATCCTTGCCAACATCCTTAGTGTAATAGTGCAATTAAAAATCAGTTCCTTGGGCGCCTGGGTGGCTCAGTTAGTTGGGCGACTGCCTTTGGCTTGGGTCATGATCCTGGAGTCCTGGGATCGAGTCCCACATTGGGCTCCCGGCTCCGCGGGGAGTCTGCTTCTCCCTCTGACCTTCTTCCCTCTCATGCTCTCTCTCACTGTCTCTATCTCAAATAAATAAAATCTTTTAAAAAAAATCAGTTCCTTGATTCTTTTTCTGCTGCTTCTTCATTATTGATGTATAGAAATGCAATAGGTTTCTGTACGTTGATTTTATATCCTGCAACTTTGCTGAATTCATGTAGTAGTTCTGGCAAATTTTTTGGTGGAATCTTTCAGGTTTTCTACATGGAGTATCATGTCATCTGCAAATAGTGAAAGTTTGACTTCTTTCTAGATGATTTGAATGTCTTTTATTTCGTTTTCTTGTCTGACTGTTGAAGCTAAGACTTTCATTACTATGTTAAATAGTAATGGTGACAATGGATATTTCTGTCTTGTTCTTGACCATAGAGGAAAAGCTCTCAGTTTTTCCCATTGACGATAATATTAGCTATGGGTCTTCTGTATATGGCCTTTATGATGTTGAGGTATATTCCATCTGTACTTACTTTGTTGAGGGTTTTTGTCAAGAATGGATGCTATATTTTCTTAAATGCTTTTTCTGCATCTGTTGAGAGGATCACATGGTTCTTATCCTTTCTTTTATTAATGTGCTATATCATGTTGACTGATTTGTGAATAAATCCCACTTGATTGTGGTGCATGATTCCTTTAATGTACTGTTGGATTTGATTTGCTAGTGTCTTGTTCATCAGGAATATTGACCTGTAATTCTCTCTCTCTCTTTTTTTTTTTTAAGATTTTATTTACTTATTTGCCAGAGAGAGAGATCACAAGTAGACAGAGAGGCATGCAGAGAGTGAAGGGGAAGCAGGCTCCCTGCTGAGCAGAGAGCCTGATGCAGGGCTCGATCCCAGGACCCTGAGATCATGACCTGAGCTGAAGGCAGAGGCTTTAACCCACTGGGCCACCCAGGCGCCCCTGTAATTCTCTTTTTTAGTGGGGATCTTTGGTTTTAGAATTAAGGTAATGCTGGCCTTGTAGAATGAGTTTGGAAGTTTTCCTTCTATTTCTGTTATTTGGAACAGTTTGAGAAGAATGGGTATTAACTCTTCTTTAAATGTCTGGTAGAATTCACCCAGGAAGCCATCTGGCCCTGTACTTTTGTTCTTTGGGAGATTTTTGATTACTGATTCAATTTCTTTGCTGGTAATTAGTCTTTTCAAATTTTTTATTTTTTCGTGATTCATTTTGGGAGGTTATATGTTTCTAGGAATTTGTTCATTTATTCTAGGTCTCTAATTTGTTGGCATATAGTTTTCACAATATCCTCTTATAATCCTTTGTGTTTCTGTGGTGGCAGTTGTTATTTCTCCTCTTTCATTTCTTTTTTTTTTAAGATTTTATTTATTTATTTGACAGAGAGAGATCATAAGCAGGCAGAGAGGCAGGCAGAGAGAGAGGGGGAAGCAGGCTCCCTGCTGAGCAGAGAGCCAGATGCGGGGCTCGATCCCACGACCCCGAGATCATGACCCGAGCCGAAGGCAGAGGCTTTAACCCACTGGGCCACCCAGGTGCCCCTCCTCTTTCATTTCTGATTTTGTTTATTTGAGTCTACCCCCCTTCTTTCTCTTTTTCTTTTTTTTTTGTTGTTTTCTTTTCTTTTTTTCCCTTTTTATATGAGTCTGGCTAAATGTTTGTCAATTTTGTTGATATTTTCAAAGCATCTCCTCTTGATCTGTTTTTTTTTTTTTTTTAGTTTCTATTTTGTTTATTTCTGCTCTAATCTTTATTATTTCGCTCCTTCTACTCATTTTGGGTTTTGTTTTTTCTTCTCCTAGCTTCTTAGGTGTAGGTTAGGTGTTTATTTGAGATTTTTCTTGGTTCTTGAGGTAAGCCTGTGTTGTTATAAACTTCTCTCAGAATTGCTTTTGCTGCATTATAAAGATTTTAACCATTGTGCTTTCGTTTTCATTTGACTCCCTGTAGTTTTTTATTTCCTTTTTGGTTTCTTGGTTTACCCATTCACTGTTCAGTAGCGTGTTATTTAACCTCCATGTATTTGTGTTTTTTCTAGATTTGTCTTTTTGTTGATTGTTAGTTTCTTAGTGTTGTGGACAGGAAAGATGCATGATATGACTTCAGTCTTATTGAATTTGTTGAGACTTGTTTTGTGGCCTACGATGTGATCTGTTCTGGACAGTGTTTCATGTGTACTTGAAAAGAATGTGTATTCTTCTGTGTTAGAATGGAATGTTCTGAATATATCTATTAAATTCATCTGGCCCATTGTTTCCTTTTTGATTTTCTGTTTGGATGATCTATCCATTGATGGAAGTAGGGTGTTAATTTCCCTTACTATTATCGTATTACTATTGATTGCTTCCTTTATGTTAGGTATTAGCCGCTTTATGTATTTGGGTGCTCCCATTTTGGATGCATAATTATTTACAATTGTTATATCTTCTTGTTGGATTATAACCTTTATGATTATATAGTGTTCTTGTCTCTTGTTATAGTCTTTATTTTAAAGTCCATTTCCCCTGATGTAAATAGTGCTACTGCAGCTCTTTTTTTCACTGCCATTTGCATGATAACTTCTTTTACATTCCTTCACTTTCAGTATGCATGTGTCTTTAGGTCTGAAATGAGTCTCCTGTAAGCAGCATAGAGATGAGTCTTCTTTTTTATCTATTCTGTCACCCTATATCTTTTGATTGGAGTGTTTATTAGTTCATTTATGTTCAAAGTAATTATTGATAAGTATGTACTTATTACCATTTTGTTACTTGTTTTTTCATTGTTTTTGTAGTTATTCTTTGTTCCTTTCATTGATTCTAAGATGCATTTTTGTTTTTACCATTTTAGTATCTCTGAAATCGTGATGCAGTGAACACTCAGTATCACTTTATAATCACCAAAGCCATTCTTTTAAATTTTATCTCTGAAACTAGAATGCATTTTATAATTGATGATACCTGAGATTGGATGATAATATAGTATTATTGGTCTTCTTCCCAGAGGCTTGGCCTGCAGTGTTTTCATGGCACCATAACTGAGATGGATGCAATGCTGGTGTCCTAATTACAGTTATGAGCTCTAGATAAGTTCTTCTTCTCAGCCTCCTTAATTTCTTGTACCATTTGTGTGAGGCTGTGGGAGGGGGGGAGAGTTTATTTAGGCTCTTTTTTACCCCCAAGAATAACCAGTTCTCTTCTCTTTTGCCCTGACTTTGGACTCATGTTCTGAGACAAGTCTTTGAGTCTATAAAGATGCATAAATACTTATAAAACTGCAGTTTACTTGAGGGCGGTGACAGTATCTTTTCTCTGTCCAAACAATTTCACAGATACCCAGAGGGCCACGATAAGTGCTGATTTGTGATTCAAAAATTCCATTCCAGCCAGTGAAGAAGTGTGACCGTCAGACTCTGACTAGGCCAGTGTCTGTGCTCTCTTGCTTTGAGGTTGATGGCTTTTTTACCTACATCTTTCTCATTGCTTTTCAGGTCATTATGTTCTCTCTCTTTTCTGGTTTCCCAACTTATGGGCTCGCGTAACATCTAGTTTGCACACCTCTGAACTCAGACAGTAATGGCGGATCAGAAGTAGGAAGAGAGACTGAGGGGTTGTGGGTTGGAGGAGAGAAGGCAATAGAATGGAGGATCTCAGACTGAAGTCGTCTGAGGGCTGAATTAGGGAACAGAAAGGACAGGTTTTCTCCATGGCTTATTCCCGAATTGTGTGGGTCTCCCAGGTTCTAGATCATACATCACAGTACTTTACACACATCCCCATTAATAATGTGCGTTTTGGCAATAGGACTGAGATGAACACTATTCTCATTTGTAGCCCAGGCAGCCTCTTCTATATAATTTGGTATTTAAAATCTCCTGATTAAAGCCAAGATAATGACCTTTGTGGCAATTAATGACTGAGTCAAGGCATGCTGTCTTTGGGAGCTTCCTGGTAACATATCTGATTCTAAGTTAGATCTAACTCACTGGCACTCTTGCTTGCTTGGAAGCTACCTGGGGCCAACCTGGGGCCAGAGAGCCTTTTTTTCTGAGACTGTAGTTGCTGCCCGAGAGTTTGGGCTTATGTTCTTGTCCAGAGCCTTCTTAACTTGAGCTCCTTCTCAGATTTCCTGGGTCTTGATAGTTTCCTTTCCTTCGAATCTCTGTTTTTAACCTGATTCACTGGTTTATGTTTTGTTGGCGGCCTTTGGATACTATAGAGTTCCTGGGTCACTGCCTGGTGGCTGCCTCATGTCTTCTCGGTCTCCTCACCAGCTTCCTGCACTGTGTGCTTCAAAAGAGCTGATTCTCAGGCATTGCTCTGACCTTCCTCCTGGCCTTAAGCAGCTGCCCAATCATAGTCTCCTGAGGTTGACTCCCAGTGGTTCCTTCCTGATGCTGTCCTTGAGGGTATAAAATGTCCCTTTGCTTTTTTGTGTTCCCAGGGCTCCCCACCAGGCACAGAACCCTGTTGATGCACTCCCAGCCCATGCTGCCTCCACCTGATGCTGCCATTGTCTCCTCCCCGCTTCCCAACATAGCCAGTCCTGCCCTGACTCAGCCACCACCAACCCTCCATAGTCATGGGTGCTGTTTGCATTCTTGCTCCCTTTTCTCATTCCAACCTGCCTCTGTACATTGGATATTTGGATGAAGTCACAGCTGGCTTTGGAGTCAAACATCGATAGTACACTTCTTTTTCTGAGGTTGGTTTCCTTGACTTTAAAAATTGGGTATAGCAATGCCCAATCAAGCACCCGGCATAGTTTGTGTGCAATAACAATTCACGTATTCTTAATATAAGAAGTAGGATAATTGTGCTTAAGTTCATGGAGTTTAGAAACAAAGAGATTTGAGTTCAAATTTTTTCCTTACTGCTTAACCAATGTCAGTTTCAGTGTCTGACTCCTAGTTTAGTGCTCTTGGCATTTCTCTGGGCTCTCTCTGTACAGCTTACTTTTCATATTGGCAGATATGGACCTAGCGAGCAACTTGGGTTCAGACCATTTGTACACTGCTGGATCCAAAGAAAAGGTTGATTATCTGTGTAAGGAGGAGAGTGTGTGAGTAACTGATGGTCACTCAGCCCAGCCTCTCAACAAGAATGCTGGCTCTGCATGCCTGTAGGCAGCCCCAGTTTCTCTTGGCTCTTACTATTTTTTGGAGAAGAACCAGCACTAGGGGTGTATTAGTGACAAAGAGTGATGGGAAAATTAATAAAGTGCTTCGGAGAAAAAGTGCTCTTTCTCTCTGGACAAAGAAGAGGTAAGAACCACCATTAGGTTGGGCTGGGATAAAAGGGATGAGCTGATAGGACTTAGGAAATTTGCAACTCGATTATTTGCTGTGAATTATTTGCAGTGATTCAGCAATTTTCTCAAGTCAGCAGAAGGAGAAGGGCTGAGGGTGTCAGAGATCATGACTCTGAGGGGAGCAGGTTATCTTTTTTGGAGGCTTGACGGCAGTCAGGCTAGAGAGAGATAGGTTCAGTATGGAGAACTGAAATTCACATGTATTCCTAAATCCTCATTGTTGATAGTAGTAAGCACAGCCTTAGTCATGTGGAAAGTCCTTCATCAGACCTGTTCAGAAGCAGCTGCAATGATTGCTTTGATTTTATCTTGTTCCATGTCCTTTGCCCACCTTGAGGGGAATTGCAAATAAACCAGGGGAATAAGCTTAAAGATGAGCTGGCAAACAGGAGAGAGCAGCTCATTCCCTGGGCCCTGGGGTTTGAGCTGGAGGAGCAGCTGGTGCCACAGAGAGGGCTGGGAGCAGCTCATAAACCTCCTGCTTGTCCCCAAAGGTACACAGGCTCACTTCTCCGTGGTTACTTGGGTCAGATGTGTTCCCATATCCAAGGGCCTTTTATGTTTGGTGTAAACATTTTGAAGATTGTAGAAGCACAATATTCCACGGTAAGACTCAAATTCCCCAAGTGTCCTGCTTTATTTAACTGCATCGTAACATGAACCGTGTTTGCAATGGACTGGGGACACTTGCCTTTTAAGAGCATTTATGTGAGCCCTGCTAGAAGTAGTGAAATCATTTTTAAATTATCTTTTTTGTAAAACTCTGCATTTCCAATTATTGAGAGTGTAAGAAATCTCCCAGTGCTGCCCTGCTTCTAATTTAGTCCTTTAGGAAGCTCCAAATTTGTATCCTCAAAACTTGTTTTTAAAAATAGTCATGTAATTTCTCTACAAAATAGTAGAATTCGCAGGAAATCTTGATGTACTTCTTGGCTTTCCCAAAAGGTCTTTCTTCACCAGGAGACCCTGCGCAGAGAGGGCCATCCCCGGAGCCCTCCCAGGAGCAGAGGAAGCAGAAATATCTGTCAACTGCACAAGAAGAAAAGTTAATAGGACAAGAATTCTGGGTTAGAAACTCACAGTGCTTAATCCCAAGGGACTGGGAACTTGCTATTTGGATGATCTTGCTGTAAAAGTTTCAAAGACTCAAGGGATTTATTAATAGTTGGGGCATTGAAACCTTTGGCTGCATGCAGCATTGCCCTTTTCAATGGTAAATTTGTCTTTTAAAATATCTAGAACTTGCACTTAATGTTCTTTACTGATTCAAACCAGGCAAGGAGGCAGTAAATCAGATTATCATCATCCTTGGGAAGGAAAGCAATCTGGAATGTTAATTTTTGAGCTGAAATTACTGGAAGTTTCTTCTTTTCTTTTTCTATTCTTTTCGGTTTCCTTTTCTTTTTTAAAGGTTGAGAATAAAAGAGGAGGAAAATCAAAGGTAAGAAGGGTCCACGCCCATCCCTGGAAAGTATATATTCCAGGTTTCCATTCTTGTCAACTTGGTAAGTTATAACTTATTGCTTCTTATATTTCCCTAAACGTATAAAGGTCCAGAGACCCACTTTCAGTGGAGAAAGAGATTTTGTTCCTGTATGGAATATGGATTGTAGGGATTTATTTAGGGATAATAGCCTCCCTGTAATCAGAAATTTCCATATGGCTGATCAAATTTAAGACTGTTGTGTTTCATAGATTGTTCACTGTCACCGTATTGGAAAATGCCTTAATTGGCTTGTTTTTTAACTAACATATGGGGGTTTGGCAGATACGTTTGCTTTTTCCTTCTTTAATTGTAAAGTGGAATTTTCTTTCCATTTAGTAGGGCTATTAGGTATTTCCCTTTTCTGATGAGGCTTGTGTCTCTATATGTATGGTATGACACATTTTATCCTTTACAAACCTGACCTTCTCAGAGTATGGGAGTTGATCAGCTTCTCTGGCAATGAGCGTATGTCTGGGAGGAGACCTACTGAGGGAAAGGCCTGGAGTTGGTGCCATACAGCCCCAGACTCAAACTGGCATTGTTGCTTACCAGCTCTGCGGTCTTGTGGTGAGTGAGTGCTTGGAACTTTCAAATCTCACATACTTGAGATAATGGCATTGGCTCTGAAGACTGTGAGGTTGAGAGTGTGCATAGAAGAAGAGCACAGTGTATTGTCTGACTGGTTAGTCTATGAATTCATGAATATAGGATTGGCTCAATCCAACAGTACTTTCCTGCTGAATCTGCCCCCAACTCCCAACTTCTACTCCTGAACCTGGTTCTGTGAAACTACAGCTTAAAGTTAGAGGGAAGACAATTAATTCTATTATGAACAGAGATATCATGTACCCAGATTCCCAAGTCCCTTCAGAGAACTTGAAATATCAATTCCAGCTTCCTTTTGTGGGAAAGGCGGTAAGAGTTTTAAGCCCAGGCTCTGAAATCTTCCCTGGAATCACAGGAATTATAGGCTAATTACAGTGTCAGAGTAGTGTCTCATGAGTAATGGTTGCATTCTGAGTTGGCTCTTGGGATAATTAATCAGCGTAACTTTGTGAGCCTTCCATGGCCTTCTTTTCTCAGCATTGACAACTTGATTAGTTTGGACATATAATAATAGTTTGGGACTTAACCAGGACTGGCTTCATAATGCTCATTTTCATGATATTCATTTTCTTCCTCTTGAATTTTTTTTAACTTTTAATTATTTAAAGACCTGGAAAATCTTTTAAAAATTTAATGGAGAATCTTGAGGCTCTAGTTTTGATCATTTGTGTGTTACAATTAGTAGAGAGAATTTTATCCCTGTTGGAGGGGACACAGCTGTGCAGTGACTGTAAAACTCTTTCTCGTCAGTGGATTCTTCCTGGCCTTATTTATTTGAGGCAGAACCAGTAACATTTTATCAAACTGGTCAAATGGGGTGGATTTATATAGGATTTATATTTATATAGGGAATAGCGCACTGGACTTAGGGTAATCAACTGGTACTAGTTTGTCTGAGACTATCTGTTTTTGTACTGAAAATCTTATGCCCTGGGAGACCTCTCAGTCTCAGGCAGACATAGTTTGCTTGGGCTTTTCCTGATTTAAAAACGGGACATTCCCTGTCCTGCAAACCTTGGCTACACTAGGGTGGTTGGTCATCCTAATTGGATGGGGAGTAGAGAGGCCCGAGTTCCAGTCCTTGCTTTGTGACAACATTGGCATGGGGCCTTGGCCAACTCACTTTGTTAAAAAGATGAAGGGGTGGATCATATAATCCTGAAAAATCTCTAACAGTTTTGACACGGGCAACTTTATGCTCAAGAGGTAGCTTCTTTTTGGAATTTACCCTGTGTGTCTTTACTTGGGGGTTTTCTTCTGAGAAGCTAGTAGCCAACTTGTTCTGAAGGGTCATATAAAGAATTCAGAAAAATGTTCATAATACTCTGGATAAAATATGAGATGTAGAGGTAGATGATGCTGATAAGTATCGGGGTGATAGAGCAAGCAGGTGCCACTCTTGCTGATGCTACCAGTTGCAATGTAGCCAATGCAAGTATCCGGTATTTCACGGCCAGGGAGGAAATGGGCTGGGATGTTATGTTTTTGCTAACATGTAGTAGTGTTTTCCACTAGAGGGGTTCAAGCCTCGATTGTGACTATGGAATCAAGCCTGTTTGTAAATTAGAATAAATGTTGCCAAGGCAAGATCAACTGTGTGCAGAGTTGGACTGACACTGATGGTCTTCGGGCACTTGGAGTTGGGACTATTGGTGCCCAGTGGACAGTGATCACCTAATGCAGCCATAACTTCCCAATTGCTCAGCACGTGCTTGGGATTCAAATACAAATAAGACACGGCTCCACCTTTCAGAATGTCACTGGTTTATGAGGGGCATGGAATGGTAATAAGTTACTAAACACAATATGGCAACCTCTGTAACAGAAGCATAAGCAGAATGATGTGGGAGGGCAGAGGGAGAAGCAATTGATCTACTATTCTGCTCCATAGGCCAATGACACCCTACTCCCCATTCCACGGGCTCACGCAGATATGTCTGAAGCCCAAACGGCTATTATTTGGGGTGGGACCAAGATGTCTCAAAGCTGTGTTTCTGTGGTTTCATTTTTGGATGTAACAGAATACAATACCATTGGTATTATTATTGTTACTGCTTAAGGAAAAAATAAAGATAACAGGAATGATTTGGTTTTACATTGAGTTTTCCTGAAATCCTACACTAACTTACTTTCTTTAAGCTTTTCAATGGATTAGCTGGCAAAGCAGTGTGTGCACACATGATAAATGTGTCCTTTTAAAATCCGGTGCTTTAACTTACTCCCTGCAATAGGAGATAGCAAAGAAATTTGGCTTCTGTCATTTTGAATGATCTTTCTCCTTTTAAATAACAGTAAAATTATGACTCTAACATGAAGTTTCTAGTTAAAATGGACACCAGTGTAGTACCCCCTGGTTAATGGTATAATAATTTTTGGCATAAAATGGTATAGGATGTTTGACTTTAACTATCTTACATTCAGGGAAACTTGACTTTCGTGTTTAACCATGAGAAGGGAGAAGATTTATAGAGTACAATGAGAAGCATTTCATATTTATTGCTGATTTGTCTTCATAGCATCCTTGAGAGCAGGAAGGAAGAGGTATTGTCGTGTGTGTTTCATAAAAAACAAAATTGGGGCTCAGGACAGGTAAAGGCCTTACCCCAGAATGCACAGCTGGTCAGTGAAAACCTTTTCCCTACTCCCTTGTCTCCTCACCTAATGTCCTCCTACCAGGTTGTGCTGTCTTTCTGTGATCAGCAGGGTATCTCAGGAAGTCACATTGTGTGATGAAAAATTTCCCTTGCACTTATGGAAACCCAAAATACTACATCTGTGGGAGCCACTCCTTCAGATGCCATTATAGCTGAGATCACACTGTTTTGAAACTTCTATGGCAGCATTCTTCAGATCTTTTCCTTAACAGTTAAGGTTCTGGAGGGGTCACACAACTTTCTTTAGAAAAAGAATGTTTGGAATCCAGACCAGGTTTCATGGTACAGTAGTACGTGTTGCAACAAAGCCCAGCACACTTCATTGCAGTTGGAGGCAACTAAGTAGCCTTGTGTGAGACAGTGACCTGGGCAGGACAGCTGAGAAGTGGTGGGAAGAAAGGGTCAGAGCATGTGGGGCGGGTCTTCATGCTAACTCTTGTCATAAATTTGCAGGGTGATATTGGGCCTCAAGGTCCTATCTGTTTGTAAAATGGATGGGCTAGGCTGCACTGCCCAATATGGTAGCTATTTAAATCAATTAAAAGTAAATAAAATAAAAAATTCAGTTCCTTAATTGCACTGCCACATGTCACGTGCTTGATAGCTACATGTGGGTCATGGTGCTATAATGGACAGTGTGGATGTAACATCACTGCATTTTCATCACTGCAGAAAGTTCTATTGGAGAGCCCTAGCTAGATTATCAGTGGTTCTCCAAATGTGTTTCAGTAGATTTCCAAGATTCCTTAGAAATTCCTTAGGGACTCTGAGAAGAGTAAGGGATAGCTCAACCAAGTGAGGCTCTGTGTCCCCTACCCTGGCTTCATTTTCATCTATTTTAAATAAAACGAGCATTGTAATTTTGAAATACCTTTGAGTTTAGGTTCCCTTACAAACTTAAAACTGTCCTCTCTCTCTGTCTCTCTCTTTCTCTCCCCGCCTCCCCCTTCCCCCCACTCTACTATGTTCACTGTTAATTCCAGAGGAAAGGGGTGGGGAAAGACTAGAAGAATGTTCTAAGCAAAGAAAAAGAGGAGAGAAGAAAACCTGTTCCTTCCAGCCTGAGGAGCTATGGGAAGAAGAGAGGAGATCCAGGAATGGGAGGGAAGACACATGTGTTCTGTTTCCTCTCAGCTAAAGCTGAGAAAGGGGCCCAAGTTTGCAGATTGATGGAAGCTGGGTATTGGTGCTACTTCCTATTCAGCACCCTGGGAAACTACCTTGAGTTGCACCCACAGCAGACTGGAGTGGCCATTTGGTTAGGCAGAGTGAGAGCCTGACCTTAGCTCCCAAATAGAGCAGCAGCTTTTCTTTACTTTATCTTTTTTCCTTCCTTCCTTCCTTCCTTCCTTCCTTCCTTCCTTCCTTCCTTCCTTCCCTCCCTCCCTCCCTCCCTCCTTCCTTCCAAGTGAGAGAAAGAGAGAGAGAGAACACGCATGTGCAAGTGGAGGGGAGGGGCAGAGGGAGAGGAAGAGAGAGAATCTTAAGCATGCTCCATGCTGAGCATGGAGCCCAATGTGGGGCTCAATCTCATGGCCCTGAGATCATAACCTGAGCTGAAATCAAGAGTTGGATGCTTAACTCACTGAGTCACCCAGGTGCCCCAGAAGAAACCTTTCTTTAGGGAAGCTGGCTGGGCAGTTTGCCAGAAGTCGGAGTGGGTGGGGCAGTGTGGGTGGTCATGTTGCCAAGGCTACAGGGTAGGACGTTGTGGTGGGACTGTAGAGGAGTCACTGGCCAACTTTTGGGCCACTGTAGGGTGGATGAGAGCTGAGGTGGGGCCAAGAGAGAATGGGGTACCCTGGGCCTAATCAGGCCTACAAAGACTAGTCTGTGAATTATATCTGCCATAAGTGTCAGCAGTGGAAGCCAGTGGCCTTAGGGTGGAGTAATGGGGTTGAGCATATGTACCTCACTCATGTGGTTGCAGCTAGTACACACCAAAAACTAGCACAAGGTGGTGGTGGAAGATGGGGTCTTCTCTTCTCCTCATCCCAACCTCCAATGCCACAGGGCCACATATTCTCCCTGTACACCCAGACACCATCTTGGAGAGGACCTGAAGAGGGGGAGAAAACCAGAAAAGCTGAGTAAGTCAAAATGAGACTGTTCCGTAAATTGAAATGTATTTCTCCATTTATCTGCCCCATCTGCCCAGTGCGGCATCTGCACTTTGAGAAGTGAGTTTGGTGGTATTGTGGCTTTTAAAAATCAGATCCATTACAGAAAATTAAAAAAGTATGTCTTCTTTGCACTGAGTAGAATGTAAGTAAATTTATGACCCATACCTTATATACTGGCCTTTAATTAAAATTTCATTTGGAAAAAAGAATCATTTACTAAAATGTTGAAAGTCACTGGACAAGTTAATCTCTATGGTTTATGGTTTCTGAATCTTTATGATTATTTTATTTTATGGTGTTAAGAAAGCAATATAGTCACCAATCAATACATTATCCAGTCAGCCAACCAATGTTTTTCAGTAAGAATCCTGAGTTGTGTGTATTATCCTGGGGGATACTATGCTGCTTACAAGAGCGTATATGTGTGAAGACCAGGGCATGATGCAAAATGTATTTCTTACTTTGGGTCATGGTAAAGAAATTAGAAAATACTTGCCTAGATGGAGAGACAAGTAATAGGAGCTTTTGTAGTTCTCAACCTTTTATAGGTAACTGATTACATCAGCAATGCCAAATGAAAATTCACTGGGGCTTAGTCTGTTGGCACAGAGTCTTGGATTCAAGGCCCTGGTGAAGCTCAACTGCTCTTCCTGACCTTGGATTTTCCTAATAAAGTTCCCCTCTCTAAGCATTTCTGCATGTGCTTATTTCAAGAGATTTATATTACTTGGAACCAAAAGTGCCTTTAATAAGAAAAGAAGGAAGATCTTGGGAGCAGGGAGCAAATTTGATAGGCTTACTATAATGGTAAAGCACCTGAGAGTGGAAAGGAAAGCCAACCTTCTCTTCATCCCGTCCAAGGTGCTCATGTTTCCCACCATATTCTTCTCTGTCCTTGTTATGCCCCCTGAACTCCAGTGAGGATCCTCTTATTCATGGCTTCCATCTGCCTCGCCAATTCCCATTTCAATCTCATCTCTCAACTTTGTCTAATTTCTGCTTCCTCCTCAAAGGTCACCTCCATACCATGTTCTATATACCTCAGGGATGTGGCACTGTATGGTTGTACAAATCCTGATTTTGGCAGTTACTAGCTGTGCAATCTTGTGCATGCTACATGAAGTCTGTGCCTTGGTTTTTCTCATCTGTAAGTGGGGTAATAATAGCATCTGCCTCTTAAGTTGGTCTAAGGGTTCAGTGCTGAGAAGTTCCCGGGATGATGAACACAGTTTACTATCCTCAGTTTTGCATTTGCTTCTCACTGTTAATTACTTATTGATGTGTGTGAGTCATGGCTCCTTACCTCTTTCTCTCTCACTATTTGGTTCTAGGCTTCTCTTGTTTACTTATTAGTACTACAGCCTCTCAGTCTATTTCACATTTTTACAGAATCCAGGTACTTATCTTTTTGGTAACTGACATGATACTAGCCTAGCTTTAGTCTCTGCCTCTGCTCTCATTGTTGGTGATTGCACAGATTTGTAGCTCTGGGACTCTGATAATACCTGCAGGTTCTTTCAGTGTCTTGGACTTGATTAATCTGGGTCAGGGCCTTGAAAAAATGTACAGCAGCAGTTGTGGGATCTTGCTTTCTTCTCATCCATCACTGGCTTCCATTCTTTATTGACAATGCATGTTCTACTCTGCAAAGTCAGCATTAGTTTTCTTAGCAGCAAAGAGGAAAGCAAAATAGGATTTGAGTAATTCTGCCTTCTCTCTTGCAACAGAGTAACATGATATTTTCTGACTTGGGGATTGCTCCCATTGTCTTCTTGTCTGTAACTTAATGTGTTTTTATGGTTGTCTCTGTCATGTTGTACAAGGCTTCCCTATACCCTGTGAATCTGAGTCATGCAGTTGAACCACTGCAGTATGACTCTGCTCCTTCCAGAACTTGTCTGCCTGATTCCAGTTTTCTCTCTTTGCTTCCTGCCCATGGAGCTATGTGCTTTGGCTTCTATATTTTGCTTGGTTCAGTATCTGTGTTTTTTTTTTCCTCCTCCTCCTCTCCTGACCTACTTTGTTCCTTGGGTCTAGAAGTTCAGGATTCAGATGCCTAATCTCTCTAGGGAGATGTGTCTTGATTCAGAAGGTCTTTCTTTGGTCCTGGCATGGTCTAGGTTTGTTGTGGAGATAGAAATAAACTGCATCTTGGAATGTGATTGGTGTTAATCGAGCACTGTGTTAATTAAGTTAAGGCTGTATACATTTCTAAACCTGCTCTTTGGATTCTGTTTACCATGTTTGAGCCTTTCTTCAGGGAAAAGTTGTTGGCCTGTGTCATATTGAGGTCAGGAAGCTGTTACATGAAGGCAGTTTCCAACTTGACGTAACGAACTTTCCAGTAAGCTGTTTTCTGTGGCAATAAGTTCCCTGTCATTAGAAGTGTTCAAACTAAGAGCAGATAATCTTCTGTTTAGGATGTTGGAATAAAATTTCTGGATTGGATGGAAGAGTAGAGCCCCTGAAATCCCTGCTACACAGAAGATTTACCTCAAGGATACCTTTTTTACCTTACAGACCTTACGTCTTGGTGCTTATATCCTGCCGCCCAGGACAGACAGGGCTTAGAGCAAATGCTTGTTGTAGGGTATACATCGTCAAAGCTTAAATGTCCAAACCTTTCATTCGAGGCTCACCTCTCACGGACTCTAGACAGGTTGGACCATTTTAACTCTCGTAAACATGTCCTGTTCTCCTTTATTTCCTTGCCGTTGAACATGTAGCTTCACATTCACAGAGTTTGTTTTTCTCCCATTTTTCACCTGGCTAAGTCGTAACTTGACTGTCAGGGTAATCTGGTCTGGGTGTCCCTCAGTGTCCTCCCATGCACTTTGGGCTAACCCAAAGACACATTGGAACCTCTTCGTGGTGCTGTCTGTAACCCTCTCCTTGACTCTCTCCCATATGAAATGGAACTCTTTCTGGGGCCCCAGGACTATGTCAAATGCCTCTTTGTTTCCCTCAGTACCTGTCACATTGCCCGGCACAGGACTAGTTGCCTAACTGTTGGTCACTAAATGAGTGAAAGGAGCTGCACCTGTGGGTTCCAGGCCTTGCCGTCCTAATGTGTCCCTGTTCCCTGATTCAGTTCTGTCTCTGATCATTCCTTTATGAAACTGAGCTACAAAGAACTTTTGGGGGGGAAAAAATAAATGATGATGTAAGAAAAATTGCCTTAGGGCATTGGGGACACCAGGCCACCCAGTGTTTCTTTCTTTACAAGTACTGGCAAAAGACAGAGAAACTCTACTGTGCTGGGTGATCCTTGTCTACTTTTTAGTATGACTTGGCAGAATTAAATTATTCTCTCTCTTGCACTCGAGGGAGTAGGTGGAAGCGTTAAACTTTAAACCAGTACCTTGTTTGGGATATCAGATCTAGAGACACTTTTGTCAAAACAGAAAGGTGGTGGATGGAGTAATCATTCACTGTGCATTGAAACTTTCTCTGGGTGTTGGTTTAATTAACAAAGTTTGTTGCAAAGCTGTACTTTGTGTTCTCGAATGCATGCATATCATTTCCTAACCAAATTTATGAAAATATATTGGGATGGTGAGCATTTAAAGAACTTCAGGGAATAAGTCAGAGTTGAAAGTTCCAAACAACTGTCATTAGTATTGCATGCATGTTATGTTCAGGCCCTTGGCCCTCCCAGAATAGGCTGACTTCACAGAAAGTCTTATTAATTAAAGGCAAAACCAATGTGCTGTGGGAGTAGTTCTTGCCTCCCCTTGGGCTAACCTTGGGAGAATCACTCCAGCTTTTTGTGCCTCAGTCTACTCAGCTGAAAACTTAAGGGTTTGTTCATCAGGATCTCTTCAGCTTTTTAAATTTGTAAATAAAGCACAAATGTCTGCTTTTCGTTTTTCTGAAGACCTACACCTGAAAAGTAGATTTGTGGCTGAGATGATAAACTTATTTCACGTTATTTATGCAAGGAATGTTTATTTAA
This sequence comes from Nasua narica, assembly GCA_028533885.1. Classification (NCBI taxonomy): domain Eukaryota; kingdom Metazoa; phylum Chordata; class Mammalia; order Carnivora; family Procyonidae; genus Nasua; species Nasua narica. Next base: position 29,634,265 of record CM052811.1, on the reverse strand, counting down.
ACACTTACTCTGTGTAGGTCAGAGTTGATAACAGAGTCCTTGTTAGGAAGCCTTGAGTCTAGAAGAGGGGTTGGCAAATTTTTTCTGTAAAGGACTAGATAGTAAATATTTTTGGCTTGGTGGAACAGTCTCTGTCCGGATTATTCTTATTTTGCCTTTGTAATGGGAAGACAGCCACAGATAATATGTAAACAAGTGGGTGTGGCCTGATTTGGCCCATGGGCCATGCTTTGTAGATTCTTGACCTAGAAAGTAGGTCAAGATATTTATATAGTAGAGATATTTATATATCTCTCTATATAGTCAAGATATTATATATATTAGAGATATTTAGTAAACATATAAACAGATAGGCTTATAATATGTAAGTGGTAAGTGCCAATTTCACTGAGATACAAGATCAACAAAAATACCACATTCCTTACAATTCAGTATTTCTGATCCAAACAACTTCATTTTGCACAGGCTGAAATATTGGCTAGGTATTCCCTGTGCCATAGAAACTAAGTATACCTGTTTAAAAAAAATCCTCAATTATGGGATGCCTGGGTGGCTCGGTTGGTTAGGCATCTGACCCTTGATTTCAGCTCAGGTCAAGATCTAGGGTTGTGAGATCCAGCCCAATGTATTGGGCTCAATGTTCAGTGGGGAGTCTGCTTGAGATTTTCCCTCTCCCTCTCACCCTCCCTCTGTACACACTCTCTCTCTTTCTTTCAAATAAATAAATAAATAAATAAATAAATAAATAAATAAATCTTTTAAAAATATTTATTAATAATAAATAAATAAATAAATCTTATTATTATAAATAATCTTTATAATAATAAATAAATAAATCTTTAATAAGAGGTAAAATAAAGACTGGGAAAGCTATAAGTACCAACACATAATTAATCACTGGGGTGCAGGCTTTCCCATGGTAGAATTTAGGGTGGCTTATCTATATCAGGTTGAAGATGGGGCAGCCATGACTTGTCCTAAATTGCAGGGTGAGAGGCTGATGAAGGCAGACAGATTTCCACAGAGACTAGTCTTTTTGAAATTACTATTTAATTATGCCATTTGGTTGCATATAATTAATCAATAATACTACAATTTCTGCTTTGCTTCTATTCAATCGATCTTAATATATAAAGATTTTGTATAATTGGAAAATGAGTCAGAAAGAATAAAATAGTTTTAATCATTTTAAAAATATATTTTGGGAGAGGGGTTCCAGATGCCAGCATAGGAAAATTCTGAACTCATCTCTTTCCACGGATGTCATAGACTTGCAACTGCATATGGAATAATTTCCTCTGAAAAAGATCTAAAACCTGGATGAACAGAAACTCTACAACAAAAGATATAAAGGAGGCATCAAAACAGATAGGAGACCTATGATCCAGCAATTGCACTACTAGATATTTACCCAAAGAATACAAAAATACTGATTCAAAGGGATACATGAACCCCAATGTTTATAGCAGCATTATCTACATTAGCCAAATTATGGAAACAGCCCAAGTGTCCATTGGCTGATGAATGGATAGAGAAGTGTGGTATATATACACAATGGAATATTACTCAGCCATCAAAAAGAACGAAATCTTGCCACTTGCTAAGATGTGGGTGGAACTAGAGGGTATTACGCTAAGTGAAATAAGTCAGAGAAAGATAAGTACTGTATGATTTTACTCATGTGGAATTTAAGAGACAAGATAAACAAGCAAAGGGGAAAAAGAGAGAACAAACTGGTGTTTTGTTTTGTTCTGTTTATTAACATATAATGTATTACTTGCTTCAGGGGTACAGGTCTGTGAATCATGAGTCTTACACAATTCACAGCACTCACTATAGCACATACCCTCCCCAATGTCCATAATCCAGCCACCCCATCCCTCCCCTACCCCTAGCAACCTTCAGTTTGTTTCCTGAGTCTCTTATGGTTTGTCTCCCTCCCGATCCCATCTTGTTTTATTTTTTTCCTTCCCTATCCCCCATAACCCCTCATCTTGCCTCTCAAATTCCTCTTATCAGAGAGATCATATGATAATTGTCTTTATCTTATTGACTTATTTTGCTTAGCATAATACCCTCTAATTCCATCCACGTTGTTGCAAATGGCAGGATTTCGGGGGTTTTTTTGTTTTGTTTTTTTTATGGCTGCATAGTATTCCATTGTGTATATACACATCTTCTTTGTCCATTCATCTGTTGATGGACATCTATTCTTATCTATCTATTATTATTGTAGTTTTTAGTTAGTTCTTATTGTAATTTGGCTATTGTGGACATTGCTGCTATAAATATTTGGGTGCACGTGCCCCTTCGAATCACTACATTTGTATCTTTAGGGTAAATACCCAGTAGTGCGATTGCTGGGTCTTAGGGTAGCTCTATTTTCAACTTTTTGAAGAACCTCCATACTGTTTTCCAAAGTGACTGCACCAGCTTGCATTCCCACCAACAGTGTAGGAGGGTTCCCCTTTCTCTGCATCCTCTCCAATATCTGTCGTTTCCTGACTTGTTAATTTTAGACATTCTGACTGGTGTGAGGTGGTATCTCACTGTGGTTTTGATTTGTAGTTCCCTGATGTCAAGTGATGTTGAGCACTTTTTCATGTGTCTGTTGGCCTTTTGGATGTCTCTTTGCAGAAATGTCTGTTCATGTCTTCTGCCCATTTCTTGATTGGATTATTTGTTCTTTGGGTGTTGAGTTTGAGAAGTTCTTTATAGATTTTGGATACTAGCCCTTTATCTGATATGTCATTTGCAAATATCTTCTTCCATTCTGTTGGTTGTATTTTGGTTTTGTGGACTATTTCCTTTGTTGTGCAAAAGCTTTTGATCTTGATGAAGTCCCAATAGTTCATTTTTGCCCTTGCTTCCCTTGCCTTTGGCAATGTTTCTAGGAAGAAGTTGCTGTGGCTGAGGTCGAAGAGGTTGCTGCCTGTGTTCTCCTCCAGGATTTTGATGGAGTCCTTCTCACATTGAGGTCTTTCATCCATTTTGAGTCTATTTTTGTGTGTGGTGGTATAAGGAAATGGTCCAGTTTCATTCTCTTGCTTGTGGCTGTCCAATTTTCCCAACACCATTTGTTGAAGAGACTGTCTTTTTTCCAATGGACATTCTTTTCTGCTTTGTCAAAGATCAGTTGACCGTAGAGTTGAGGGTCCATTTCTGGGCTCTCTATTCTCTTCCACTGATCTACATGTCTGTTTTTGTGCCAGTACCATACTATCCTGATGACGACAGTTTTGTAATAGAGCTTGAAGTCTGGAATTGCGATGTTGCTAACTTTGGTTTTCTTTTATAATATTCCTCTGGCTATTCACGGTCTTTTCTGGTTCCATATAAATTTTAGGATTATTTGTTCCATTTCTTTGAAAAAAATGGATGGTATTTTGATAGGGATTGCATTAAATGTGTAGATTGCTTTTGGTAGCATAGACATTTCACAATATTTGTTCTTCCAATCCATGAGCATGGAACATTTTTCCATTTCTTTGTGTCTTCCTCAATTTCTTTCATGAGTACTTTGTAGTTTTCTGAGTATAGATTCTTTGCCTCTTTGGTTAGGTTTTTCCCTAGGTATCTTATGGTTTTGGATGCAATTGTAAATGGGATTGACTCCTTAATTTCTCTTTCTTCTGTCTTGTTGTTGGTGTATAGAAATGCAACTGATTTCTGTGCATTGATTTTATATCCTGGCACTTTACTGAATTCCTCTATGAGTTCTAGCAGTTTTGGAGTGGAGTCTTTTGGGTTTTCCACATAAAGTATCATGTCATCTATAAAGAATGAGAGTTCGACTTCTTCTTTGCCAATTTGGATGCCTTTTATTTCTTTTTGTTGTCTGACTGCAGAGGCTGGGACTTCTAGTACTATGTTGAATAGCAGTGGAGATAGTGGACAGCCCTGCTGTGTTCCTGACCTTAGGGGAAAACCTTTCAGTTTTTCTCCATTGAGAACGATATTTGCTGTGGGTTTTTGTAGATGGCTTTTATGAAATTGAGATATGTACCTTCTATGCCTACACTGTGAAGAGTTTTGATCAAGAAGGATGCTGTACTTTGTGAAATGGTTTTTCTGCATCTATTGAGAGTATCATATGGTTCTTGTTCTTTTTTTTTTATTAATGGATTGTATCATGTTGATTGATTTGCGAATGCTGAACCAACCTTGCAGCCCAGGAATAAATCCCACTTGGTTGTGGTGAATAATCCTTTTAATGTATGGTTGGAGCCTATTGGCTAGTATTTTGGTGATAATTTTTGCATCTGTGTTCATCAAGGATATTGGTCTGTAATTCTCCTTTTTGATGAGGTCTTTGTCTGGTTTTGGGATCAAGGTAATGCTGGCCTCATAAAATGAGTCTGGAAGTTTTTCTTCCATTTCTATTTTTTGGAACAGTTTCAGTAGAATAGGTATTAATTCTTCTTTAAATGTTTGGTAGAATTCCCCTGGGAAGCCACCTGGCCCCGGGCTCTTGTTTGTTGGGAGATTTTTGATAACTGCTTCAATCTCCTTACTGGTTATGGGTCTGTTCAGGTTTTCTATTTCTTCCTGGTTCAGTTTTGGTAGTTTGTGTGTCTCTAGGAATGCATCCATTTCTTCCAAATTGTCAAATTTGCTGTTGTATAGTTGCTCATAATTCATTCTTATAATTGTATTTCTTTGGTATTAGTGTGATTTCTCTTCTTTCATTCATGATTTTATTAAATTGGGTCCTTTCTCTTTTCTTTTTGATAAGTATGGTGAGGAGTTTATCAATTTTATTTTTTCAAAGAACCAGCTCCTAATTTTGTTGATTTGTTCTACTGTTCTTTTGGTTTCTAGTTCGTTGATTTCTGCTCTCATCTTTATTATTTCTCTTTTCCTGCAGGGTTTAGGCTTTCTTTGCTATTCTTTCTCTAGCTCCTTTAGGTGCAGGGTTAGGTTGTGTACTTGTGACCTTTCTTGTTTCTTGAGAAAGGCTCCTATTGCTATGTACTTTCCTCTCAGGATTGCCTTTGCTGTGTCTCAAAGATTTTGAACATTTGTGTTTTCATTTTCATTTGTTTCCATGAATTTCTTAAATTCTTCTTTAATTTCCTGGTTGCCCATTCATTCTTTAGTAGAATGCTCTTTAGCCTCCATGTATTTGAGTTCTTTCCAACATTCCTCTTGTGGTTGAGTACTAGTTTCAAAGCACTGTGGTCTGAAAATATGTAGGGAAAGAGCCCAATCTTTTGGTACCAATTGAGACCTGATTTGTGACCAAGGATGTGATCTATTCTGGAGAATGTTTCATGTGCACTAAAGAAGAAAGTGTGTTCTGTTGCTTTGGGATGGAATGTTCTAAATATATCTGTGATGTCCATCTGGTCCAGTGTGTCATTTAAAGCTTTTATTTCCTTGTTGATCTTTTGCTTAGATGATCTGTCCATTTCAGTGAGGGGGTGTTAAAAGTCCTCTACTATTATTGTATTACTGTTGATGTGTTTCTTTGATTTTGTTATTAATTGGTTGATATCATTGGCTGCTCCCATGTTAGGGGCATAGATATTTAAAATTGTTAGATGTTCTTATTGGACAGACCCTTTAAGTATGATATAATGTCCTTCCTCATTTCTTATTATAGTCTTTGGCTTAAAATCTAATTTATCTGATATAAGGATTGCCACCCCAGCTTTCTTTTGATGTCCATTAGCATGGTAAATTGTTTCCCACCCCTTTGCTTTAAATCTGGACGTGTCTAAAATGGGTCTAAAATGAGTTTCTTGCAGACAGAATATCGATGGTTCTTGTTTTTTTATCCATTCTAATATCATGTGTCTTTTCATTGCAGCATTTAGCCCATTTACATTCAGGGTAACTGAATGTAATTGAAAGATATGAATTTAGTGCCATTATATTGCCTGTAAGGTGACTGCTACTATATATTGTCTCTATTCTTTTCTGGTCTGTTACTTTTAGACTCTCTCTTTGCTTCGAGGACTCCTTTCAGTATTTCCTGTAGGGCTGGTTTGGTGTTTGCAAATTCTTTTAGTTTTTGAACAAACTGATGTTTACATGTTACCATGTAGAATGGGGGATGGGTTGAATAGGTGATGGGGACTGAGGAGGGCACTTGTTGGGATGAGCACCGGGTATTGTATGGAAGTGTTAAATCTCTGTATTGTATACCTAATAGTATACTAATTAGGTATATTAATATTATACTAATATTAATATTATTATACTGTAATATATGCTATTATTATACTATTATATAGTATAATATTATACTGTATGTTAACTAACTGATACTTAAATAAAAACTTTAAAAAAAGTGTGTGGGAGAGACAGACATGGTCTTGCCAAACAAATAAACAAACAAACAAACAAAAACCCACCCTAGATGTGGGATCCACAACCAGGAGGGATCTTAAAAGTACATAACTTTTTCCTGAGAAGTGAGGGGTTTGTGTTTCACATCAGGCACCCCAACCCCTGGGATGATGCATAGGAGAGATGAGTTCCCAAAATATTTCTCTTTGAAAACCAAGCGGGTTATGTCCAGGGAAATTATAGAACTATAGAGGATAAAGAATCCGCTCTTAAATGACTTGTTCATAGACTCTCTTGCCATCAGACCCAGGGCAAAACCACCAGTTTGAAGAGTGCCTAGACCATATGTGAAGGATACCCACTTACTAATCTTGAAGCATTTTCTGTAAAGGCAGGAACTTACCACATTCTCTCTGTGGATAGAGACACTGGCAGATGCCATTTTTGTGATAACATTCTAACTTGATGGTGCTGGTGCTAATGGTGTCCTAGTGAAGGTTCCCATCCTTACCTATGTTGCACCTGTCTATCACAGCTGGGCTGGGCAAGAGCCCTGCCCACCCTCAAACTGCAGCCATGGTCCACCACTGCATGTGGGCATGTGCAGCTCACACAAGGGATGCCCCTTGAGTGCCTGGGGTGGGTGGTTAGGGGAGATAGTGCTGATTATGAGACCCATGGAACATTTCCTACACAAGGCCACTCCTTCAGGTTTGGGAGAGGTAGTTGATTTGCCTAATACATAGAAACAAGAGTCAGGTAAAATGAGGAGACAGTGTAATATGTTCCAAACAAAAGAATAAGATAAATCCTTAGAAAAAGACCTTAATGAAAGAGAGATAAGCAATTTACCTGATGAAGAGTTCAGTATAATTGTCATAAAGATGCTCACAGAACTCGAGAGAAGAAAGGATCAAGACAGTGAGAATTTCAACAAAGATAAAATATAAGGTAGTATCAAAAGAAATTACAGAGCTGAAGAATACAATAACTGAACTGAAAAAAAATGCTCTGGTGGGGTTCAACAGCAGAAGGAAAGATCAGTGGGCTAGAAGACAAAACAGTGTAACTCACTCAGACAAAGCAGCAAGAAGAGAAAGAATTTTTTTAAAGTGGAGGTGATGTAAGGGATCTTTGGGACAACATTAAGCAGGATAATATTTCCATTACAGGGGTCCCACAAAGGTAGTGGATCAATCGCTTTTAAAACAGAGAGATGACCAGAAATTTATTTGAAGAAAAAATGGCTGAAAATTTACCTAATTTGGAGAAGGAAACAGACTTCTAGGTCAAGAAAGCCCAGAAAATTCCAAATAAGGTTAAGGAAAAAAGTTCCACATCTAGACATGTTCTATTTAAAATTGTAAATTTAAAAATAAAGAGAGAATATGAAAAAACGGCAAGAGAAAAACAACTTGTTACATAGAAAGGAAATCCCATAAAGTTATTATCAGATTTCTCGCAGGAACTGCAACTGTGCAGGCCAGAAGATAGTGGCATGATGTATTCAAAGTGGTGAAAGGAAAAAACTTCCAACCAAGAAGTCTTTACTCAGCAAGGCTATCATTCAGAATTGAAGGGGACATTAAAAGTTTTCAGGATAGGGGCACATGGATGGTGCATTCAGTTAAGTGTCTGACTCTTGATTTCAGCTCAGGTCATGATCTCAGGGTTGTGAAATCGAACCCTGCATTGGATTCCTTGGATTCCATGCTCAGTACAGAGTCTGTTTGAGATTCTCTCTCCCTATCCCCTCTGCCCCTCCTGCTTACACTCTTTCTCTCTTTCTCTTTCTCTCTGTCTCAAATAAATCTTAAAAAAAAAAGTTTTCAGGATAGGCAAAAACTAAAGGAGTTCACCACTACTAAACTGGCTGTACAAGAAATTGTAAAGGAACTTATTTAAGCTGGAAATAAATGACACTGATAACAAGAAAACATATGAAAGTGAAAATCTCACTGGAAGAGGTAAATTTATAGTAAAGATAGTGGATCAATCACTTTTAAAGCAAATATGATGGTTAAAAGACAATAGTACTGAAAATAAAACTACAATAAATTAAGGGATACATAAAATAAAAAGATGAAAATTGTGACATCAAAATTGTAAAATGTTGGGGGGGGCATAAAAATGTGAAGTTTTGGAATGTGTTTAAATTTAAGTTACTATCAACTTAAAAATGACCATTATATACATAGGATCTTATATATGAACGTCATGGTAACCACAAAGAAAAAGACTTCTAGTAAATATACAAAAGAAATTGAGAAAGGAATCTAAACATAGCTCTAAAGAAAACCATCAAACCACAAGGGAAGAGAAAAAGAGAAAAAGAAAGGAACAGAGATGAACTACAAAAACAGCCAGAAAATAATTAATTAAATGGCAATAAATACATATCTATCAGTAATTCCTTTAAATGTAAATGGATTAGATTAAAAGACTGAGGGTAACTGAATGGATTTTAAAAAGACTTTATATGGTACTTACAAGAAACTCAATTCAGATGTAAAGACACACACAGAATGAAAGTGAAGGGATGGAAAAGATATTCCATGGAAATGGAAGTGAAAAGAAAGCTGGGATAGCAATACTTTTATCAGACAAAATAGACTTTAAAACAAAGACTGTACCAAGAGACAAAAAAGGGCATTACATAATGAATAAGGGGTCAATCCAGCAAGCAGATATAACACATAAATATATATTCATCCAATATAGGAGCATAAAAATATATAATGCAAATATAAATTAAACCTACATTAAGAAATTGACAGCAATACAGTAATAGTAGAGGATTTTAATACCCCGCCTACTTTGGTGGGTAGATCATCCAGACAGAAAATTAAAGAAACACATTAGACCTGATAGACCTTACAGATATATACAGAACATTCAATCCAAAAGCATCAGAACACGCATTGTGCACATGAAACATTTTCCAGGATAAGATCACATCTTGGGCCACAAAACAAGTCTCAATAAATTCGGGAAGATTGAAATCATATCAAGTATCTTTTATGACCATAATGGTATAAAAGTCAATTACAAGAAGAAAGCTGGAAAAAGCACAAAAATATGGAGATAAAGCAAGATGCTACTGAATAATCAGTGAGTCATTGAAGAAATTAAAGGAGAAATAAAAAAAAAATACCTAGAGACAAATGGAAACAGAGATATGATGTCATATAGACCAAAGTCTATAAGATGCAGCAAAAGTGTTTCTAGAGGGAAGGTCTTAGTAGTATAGGACTATCTCAAGAAATAAGAAAAATCTCGAGGAATCTAACTTTACACCTAAAGGAATGAGAAAAAAGAACAAAAAAGGCTAAAGTTAGTGGAAGGAAATAATAAAGAGCAGAGTATGAAAGATATAATAGAGACTAAAAAGACAATAAGATCAATGAGACTAAGAGCTAGTGCTTTGAAAATATAAAATTGACAAACTTTTACTTATGGTAACCAAGAAAAAAGGAGAGGGCTCAAATAAATAAAATTAAAACTGAAAGAGAAGTTACAATTGGTATCACAGAAATACAAAGGATCATAAGAAACTATCACAAACAATTGTACACCAACAAATTGGACAACTAAGTATAAATGGGTGAATTCCTATAAACAATCTTCTAAAACTAAATCACCCAAAAATAGCAAATCTGAATAGATCTATTTCTAGTAAGGAGATTGAATCAGTAATCTAAAACCTCCCAACAAAAGCTAAGGGCCAGATGATCTCAGTGGTGAATTCTGTCAAACATTTAAAGAGTTAATACTATCTTTCTCAATTTCTTCCAAAAAATTGAAGAGGAGAGAATATTTTCAAACCCATTTTATAAGGCCAGCATTATCTTGATGCCAAAAACAGACAAGTACACCACAAAAAAAGGACAATTACTGGCCAATATTTTTGATGAACATAAGTGCAAAAATCCTCAACAGAATTTAGCACATTGAATTCAACAATACATTTAAAAAAGATCACACACTGTGATCAAGCAGGATTTATTCCAGGGGTACAGGTATGATTCAACATTTGCAAGTCAATCAATGTGACAAACCGTATCAACAAAATGAAGGATAAAAAGCATATGATCATCTCAGTAAATGCAAAAAGAGCATTTGATAAAGCTCAACATCTATTTACAATAAAAACTCTCAATAAAGTGATTATGGAAGGAACATACCTCCATATTAAAAAGGCCATAAATGACAGACCTACAACTAACATCATGCTCAATTGTGAAAAACCAAAAACTTTTCTTTTGAGATCAGGAACAACACCAGGATGCCCATACTTGTCACTCCTTTATTTAACATAGTATTTGATGTCCTAGCCATAGGACTAAGGCAAAAAAAAAAAAAAAAAAAAAGTAAAAGGCATCCAAATTAAAAAGGAAGAAGACTATCACCAGTTGCAGATGACATATGTTATATATAGAAAACCCAAAAACGTCATCAAAAGACTGTTAGAACTAATAAATGAATTCAGTAAAGTTGCAGGATACAAGAACAACATGTAGAAAGCTGTGGTGTTTCTATACACTAATCATGAACTATCAGAAAGGGAAATTACGAAAGAAGTGACATTTACAATTGCATCAAAAAGAATAAAATACCTAGGAGTAAATTTAACCGAGGAGGTGAAAGATGTGTACGCTAAAAACTGTAAGACATTGATGAAGGTAATTGATGAAGAGACAAGTTAATGGAAAGATATTTCATGCTCATGGATTGGAAGAATTAATATTGTTAAAGTGTCCATAACACCCAAAGCAAGCTACAGATTCAGTGTAATCCCTATCAAAATTCCAATGGCATTTTTCATTTTTCGTAGATGTAGAACAAAAAATTCTAAAATTTGTATGAAACCACAATTTTGAGAAACAGTCTTGAGAAAGAAGAACAAAGCTGGAGGCATCATGCTCTCTGATTTTAAGATATAGTACAAAGCTATAGTAATCAAAACAATATGGTATTGGCATAGAAACAGATATATACATCAATGAAACTGAATCGAGAGCCCAGAGATAAATCCACACATTTCAAACAATTTATGACAAAGGAGCCAAGAATGTACAATGGAGAAAGAACAGTTTCTTCAATAAATGGTGCTGGGAAAACTGGATAGCTGCAAGCAAAAGAATGAAACTAGACCACCGTCTTACACCATACACAAAACTAGCTCAAAATGGATCAAAGACTCAAATGTAAGACCTGAAACCATAAAATTACTAGAAGAAAAGATAGGCAGTAAGTTTCTTGACAGCTCTTAGTGATGTGTGTGTGGAACTGATTCCTAAGCCAAGGGAAACAAAAGCAAAATTAAATAAGCAGGACTACATTGAACTAAAAAGCTTCTGCACAGCAAAGGAAACCATCATCAAAATGAAAAGACAGCTTACAAAATGGGAGAAGATATTTGCAAATCATGTATTTGATAAGGGATTAGTATCCAAAATATATAAAGAACTTATACAATTCAACAATAAAAAAACAAATAACCCAATTAAAAATGGGCGGAGGATCTGAAGAGACATTTTACCGAAGAAGACATATAGATCGCCAATAGGCATGTGAAAAGATGTTCAACATCATTAATTGTCAGGGAAATCCAAATCAAAACCACAATGAGGTTTTGCCTCACACCTGTTAGAATGGCTATTATCAAAAAGATAAAAAATAACAAGGGTTGGAGAGAATGTAGAGAAAAGGAAACTTTTTTTTTTTAAAGATTTTATTTATTTATTTTAACCATGAGATAGAGGGAGAGCACAGGCAGGGGGAGTAGCAGGCAGAAGGAGAGGGAGAAACAGGCTCCCTGCTGAGCAGGGAACCCAATGTGGAGCTTTATTCCAGGACTCTGGGATCATGACCTCAGCTGAAGGTAGATGCTTAACTGAGCCACCCAGACACCCCGAAGAAAAAGGAACTCTTGTAAGCTGTTGTTGGGAATATAAATTGATGCAGCCACTACTGAAAATAGTGTGGAGGTTCCTCCAAAAATTAAGAATAGATCTAGCATGTGATCCAGCTATTCCCCTTCTGGGTATCTGTCTGAGGGATACAAAAACACTAGTTTGAAAAGATACATGTGTTTCTGTGTTCATTGCAGCCTTATGTACATTAGCCAAGATACAGAAACAGCCTAAGTGTTCACTGACAGATGAATGGATAAAGAGGATGTGGGGTATACACACACACTGGAATACTACCAAGCCACAAAGAAGAATGAAATTTTGCCATTTGCAACAACATGGTTGTACCTAGAGGGTTGTGTGAGAAAGACAAATACTATCTGATTTCACTCATATGTGAAATCAAAACAAAACAAATGCACAAACAAAAAAAATACCAATATGAACTCATTGTTACTGAGAACAGATTGATGGTTCTCAGAGGGGAATGGGGTTGAGTGAGTGAAATAAATGAAGAGTATCAATTGTATGGCAATAGATGGTAATTAGACTTTCGATGATGATCACTTTGTAGTGCATGCAGATGTTGAATTATAATGTTGTACACCTGATACTTATATAATATTATATACCAATTTACCTTAATAACATTTTTTGGGGGGAAAATCTAAATGTATTTCTTCTTTGTTACCAATGCAGAGACAAAAAAAAAATCATTTGCTTTCTGGTGCCAGGCTTCTTAAAAAACTACAGCAATTTAATAATACTCCTTTTTGCAGAAGTACATTTGCAGACCTGTCTAGGAGACTTATGATTAGTAAAAAACTCCTGAAAGTCTACCATTCAAAGATGATTTTGCTGCTCTGTAGCTGTAATGGTAATATTACCTTACTGTGCAGTCATTTTTAGTTTTTCGTTTTTGTGGTGAGCTGGTGTGATGCAGGGGAAGGCTGGCCAGGTCCTTGGCCACGCTTCCCTGTATGGCTTTCCCCTCAAACCCAGTCTGGATCAGGCCTATTGGGTGACAGAGAAAAAAATAAAGACCCCATCAATGATGTGTGTGAACAAAGAGCAAGTGCATTTAGACCTCCTGTGGAGGGAGCCCAGCAAACAGTTACATAGTTTTTATTTCACTCCCAAGAGAGTGAGCAGCAGGATTTTCCGATGAATGGGAAAGGCAGACTGGACCTCTTCACTGGGTACAGACCCATGTATTAGACATGGAGTGTTATTCTTTCCGTTTGCTTCAGCAGTCTGCCTGAGGATGTTGAACAGCTTGTTCAAGAATCCCTAAGCAAAGTGGGAAAGAAATGGATATTTACCGATTGCCTTCCTTGGGGGCATTTAATATACTTTATCTCACTTAATCTTTGTAACACCTTATGTGGTAGGAATTATTATACCATTGGCCTTAGGAGGAAATCAAGGCTCAGAGAGGCTAAGGAGGTTAAATGACCGGCTCCAAGTCATGTACCTAATAAGTAACTGACCAGGGATTTAACTGTAGCTTGGATTCCAAAGCCTCTTTCTACTCTGCACTGCTTCAAACTAGTTTAATGAGAAATAGTCAAGTGATTTTGCCAGCAATTCAAAGAGAGAAATAGAATTGCACTCTAGTACAAATTAGAATTATTGCAAAGCCTTCCATTTCATAGGCAGGGAAGGTAAGGGCCCACGCAGTGGTTCTCAACCTTGAGGACACACTGGAATCATTCAGGAAGCTTGAAAAAATGCCAAAGATTGTGTCTCATCCCAGTGATTCTGATTTGTTTGTCCTGGAGTGTGTCTTGGGCATAGGGATTTTTTAAAAGCTCCTCAGGTGATTCTAATGTTCAGCCAGCCAGGGCTGGGAGCCACTGGCTTGGAGAGATCATATGACATGATATAAGGGTTGACATTGTCTTGAAGCTCATCTGGATGTGATTCAGGAGAGACTTAAAAATACAGATAAATATTTCTGAGACAGGAAAGAGATAATCTCTGGAGTTTCTGGTTACAGCAGCTTTTTGTCCAAATCACAGTTAATTTCATGGCTTAACATGAATCCCAGTGCTGGTATGATGCCCTCCCAGACTATGTCCCTTAGGGACATATAAAACGTGGTTTTAAGCATTTGAACTCTGATTTTGAGATTTAACATTTGAGATTTTGCTTTAGGAAGAAAGCAAAAATACTTGAATAACAAAAATGATGGAATGTACAATTAATTTCAGAAAGGCCAAGACTAAATGACATCAAACCTGGAAATTATTCTCCTTGGTTTTTAATTCTGGAAGAAATTTCTAACTTAATAGGATGTAACTGTGGATGGAGTCTCAGAGTAAAAGCATGGGGGAAAATCTCATCTGAATTCAGAGAACATAAGGAAAGCCTGATACAGTGATTCTCATTACATGGTTTTGTCTAGCTCTTTTTTACAAGCTCAGCTGGAAGAGATGACAGTAATGAAAACAAGCTGTCTTTGGATTGGTGGCAGTGACTAGTGCTTTTTGAGATGAGTGGGTCTTAGATAGGGACCCTGTGATACGGCATTTTGTATTTTATAGAGCATATTTACACATATTCTATCATAGGGTGATTACAAAATGGCCCTAATTCTTCACTCTTCCATGTACACAGGCCCTTTGAAGTGTGATTTTGGAATCTGTTTCCAGCCTTTGAATCTGGCCTGATCTTGTTATTTACTTAGCTAACAGAATGTGATGTAAGTGATATGATGATGCCATTTCTGACTCTAGGACTCAAGAGGACTTGCATGCTTTCTTTGCTGCTACAACAGAAATGAGTGTGGGCTTGCCTGTAGGAAATGAGAGGTCCCATGGAGCTGAGCTAGTTATCTCAGTGATGCCATACTGGGTCAGCCAACAACCAGCTGATTAGCAGACTCATGAGCAGACCATTAAAACAATCCTACCATATCCAGCCAAGATCAGCAGACGGCTCTGATTTGTTGGAGAAACAACAAATTAAGTTACTTTGGCAAAAGATAACAGGTACGCATCCTCATGTGACATTAGAAGGAGTTATACTAATCCCTTTATAGATGAAGAGACTGAGGTTGTGAGAGTTTACTTTTAAGGAGCATCTCACATTGTGGAAAGGGTGGGTGCTTTCAATTCTACACATGCTTTCAAGCCAGGGGAAACCTTTGGTTCTGATATCTACTAGTTGTAAAACCTTGGGATGATATCTAAGTTTTCTGACTCTGTTTCTCCTTTCATAAAGTGGGGATAACAGGATATGCTTATAAAGTCGCTGTAAGGATTGAAGGAGGCAGCCTGTGGGAAGGGCCCAGTTCACTGTAAGTTCTAACTTTCAGGTATTGATGGTATTGACAAGGGTTCAAGAGTACGTGGCCACCATGGCTCAGGGGCATGAATGCAGGTCTTGTAGTTCCTAATTCAGCAGATTCTTTGTTTCTTTTTCCTTTTTCTGACCCATTTCCTTTACCCTCTTCTCTTCTGTCTCTCACCTCCTGTGGTGTGTTTTAAGGACTTCTTTCATGTTTTCAAGTCACCATTGGCTCTACCTGACTTTTAAAAACCTTGCCTTGCCTTTGAAGTATCTTCTACTTACATGGCATAAAGATGATTCACCCTCAATATTCACGTTTATATCTTATCCAGATGTAAGAATTGTCTACTTCTTTGTGTTCGAGAATACAGTTTTATTCTTGATTTCCATTTTATTGCAATGAAGCGAACTCCTTGGAATAAATGTTTTAGTCCTTGTTTTAGACTTTATGCCCATTTTGTTTATTATTTGTTTGTTTCTCCACATTCAGATAATTTATCTTCAGACTCCTAGGAACCCGCAAGCAAGGAAGTTTTGAGCACGGCCCAGGTGTGTGGGTGGTCAGCCCACACCCCTGACTTGTGAAATAACTATAAGAGCAAGAGTTGTAGTGAAGAAAAACAGTACATCTCAGAGTCCCACTTTCTAAAATTGTGGGGAGAAAGGAAATATACATTAAGATTATTTGTGGAAACAATTACTCAGTACTGCTGGTTTCATCAAAATGTCTTTTAGCTAAAATTTGGAAGCCTACTATTAATCAAGTTGCCTTGGGAACTTGCCTACTTCCCTTAGGATCCTTCTTTTAGCATCAAAAAGCAGATGTTTTGCTACATAAGAAATAAGCATTTTTTAACAGCAACGTGCAGCGTTTAGTCAGCAAGAAACACCAAGTTTAATTTACGGTCGTGGCTCCGTTTTTCCCTTGGAATTATTAACTCCAATGATGCTAACAAGAACTAATCTCTTGCCTTCTGAGGTTGCTGGTCTTTTTATCATAGATCAAGCTTTTCTATAATTTCTAGGCTTAACATGGTTAAACCATTAAAGCCCTGGTGATTTAATCTGTGGTACTCTCGGTCTAATTATATACCCCAATTTAAAAGAAATCAGTAACTGTGATCTTTAAGCATAATTTTTGAAAACCATACCTCCAGAAGTATGGCTCACCATACTTGTATTTTCATTTCCTATCTTCATTTCTCTATGTAAATTGCCTTTGATATACCCTCAGGTGGCAAAACTGAATGCTATTTTGAGTTGAAAATGACTTAAGTGGAATGTTCTGAATTTGTTTATAAGTGGTAGCTAGTAAAACAATCTATTTCTTGAGAAAAGAGAAACAAAACACTCATTTAAGTTATAGTTTAAGATAAGATTTTCTGTTTTTGTTCATTCTTCGCCTTCATTCCATATTCGTGGAACCAAGGACACTGATGGCCAGAGCTGAAGTTGTGGCTTGGTAAATAGTAATTTTTTTTTTTTAATAGCAGACAGGTTTAAGTGCATAGAATATTGAAATCTGAGCCTTGGTGGAATGTGGATATCATTTAGGCTTCACACTCAATAATGAAGCCCTTTCCAGCATTCCATCAATTGCTCTTGCTCTCATCGTTGGAACCGCCAGTGACAGAGGACTCACTACTACTTAAAGAGGCGATGTATCCATTATGGCTCCACACATTTTGTTATAAAAGTTGTAATTAGCGGGCCCCTGGGTGGCGCAGTTGGTTGAGCGACTGCCTTCGGCTCAGGTCATGATCCCGGAGTCCCAGGATCGAGTCCCACATCGGGCTCCCAGCTCCATGGGGAGTCCGCTTCTCACTCCGACCTTCTCCCTTCTCGTGCTCTCTCTCACTCTCTCTCTTTCCTAATAAATAAATAAATAAAATCTTTAAAAAAAAAAAGTTGTAATTAGCTTCCAATTCCATGCTCCACAAAGCAGTCTCACTAGTTTGATCACAGGCACTGAAATACTTCGGAACCTGAAAGTAGGCCCAAGGGTAGAAATTAAATGCTGTTTTGTGTTCACCGTTTACAATCTTGTTGATGGTTCCAGGTTGCATGACCCCATCATGGATACTTTTCTTCCTTGCTGCTGAGTGATTTGAGGGACATCATAGAGTCAGCATATATTTTTGTTTTTTCTATAGGGTTCCACTTGGTCCTGAATTTGGCTGCAGCAGAATAGTGGGACATTTAGGATGTTATTCTTTCAATTTAACCACAGAATGGGAGTGGACAGGGGAGTGGGGAGATCTGCCTGTGGTTGGGCTTGACTTCGTACTAGAGGAGTTCGGTGTATCCAGAACTTTATCTTCATCAGCTTTAAAAAAAACTGCTTTTTGAGATGAGTTGAACCATAAATTCAGAGGTTTATTTTTTTCTCGGCATGTCAGTAGTAAGGGCCCTTTGTTTGTGCCAACTGCTCCTGAGTTTCCTTCATAAGGATAAAAAAGATACATACATATAAATGAATTCTGGGATGAAACTTTGAACTACTTTTAGAGGTTATAGAAGGAAATCTGAGTACCTTATCATTGTGTAGTTTATTTTTTTCTTTGTGTTACTTGCTCTATGTTAATAAATTACATTTTGTTTTCCTGGGCACATGGGAAGACTACATTTCCTGGTATCCCTTGTAGGTGGTTTGGGGCCATCTGTTGGATTTTGTCCAGTAAAATACGGTTGACATTAATGTATGCTATTTGTGGGCTGGTCATAAAGCCCACTATGCGATTTTCCACATTCTCTTTCCCTTTTTGGGAGGGGCTATGTGTTGGGGATGACAATATCAAAAAATAAGGAGATTTAATTCCTGAGTCACTTAATTAAATTCTTAATTATTCCATAATTATTTTTTACATCAAAGCCATTCTCATTTTGATTATGCAAATAAAAAGAAAAAAACCCTATTTCTTTACCTTATTATATAGATATTTTAATTTTGTAAGTGGAATAAATAAAAAACACGGTAAGTTGACAATTTAAAAATAATGACATAATTCTAAAGGGAATTACTTTGTACATGAGTTAGAGGAGCAGGGAAAAAGACTTTAAAAATATAATATTCAGAGGTTGGACAAATGGAACACTGACAAATTGCCTTTCAAAGATCATTTTGATGTGAATGTTTCTAAAACTTGATTATATGCTCCAGTGTTAAAATCAATGCTTTTTTTCAAAGGCTAAGACAAATGATTCCTGAAAGGTCCAGTTTGTTTTACAATACAGCTTAAAATCAAAAGGAAAATATTAGTGCAATAAAGCATGTACTACTGTAATAGAATTTTCCCCTCCGTTTACTATCGTGGCATTGCTGTAGGGGAGTGGTGGGAGCTGCCACTTACAATATATTATTTTTATAAATCTTAATACAAATACGCATTTTTTTCCACCAGCTTTTTCAAGATTGATATACCCCAATCCAAATGACACAAGTCTTATTGGGAAATCACAGGCGAAATACAAGACAAACACAATTTAAATTTAAAGTACACGTTGTCCCTGCCAAACAGTCTGTAATGATTAATCTGTAGGAAACTTAATTACTCAATAGAATCACTGTACTAGCCTGGATGGTACCAGGTTTCCTGCTCATCCACTTCCATCTAACCCAGTTGCTGCTTCTACTTCATAATAGAAGTATGTATCCCACATCTCTACTTTGGAAGCATACTTTGAATATTCTCATTTTCGCAGACGCTATCCCCTTTTTTGGGTGAGCATATGTAGAGCTTAATTAACCTTTATTACTCTGAAACCCATATTCATTCTTAGGTTTAATTTATGTCTTTCTGCTTTTGAACGTTCAGAGATGGGGTTGGATAACAGTGGAAGCATTTGGGAAAATCTAATAATTATCCCAGCTTGGCCACTACCGAGTTGCATAATTGCAAGCAAATTATTCTGCTTTGCTGAATCTCTGTTTTACTGTCAGGAACTGACAGCAATTACCACTATTTACCTCCAAGTAGATTATTCCTTTTGATATTTGTCTTTTAAAATGCCAGAAAAAAAGCATTATGGTTGATAAGAGAGCTATGAAAAAGATCATGTGGTGTGGAGCTTTGCATCAGGCTCTGTCATTTATTGGCTTAGACTCTTAGACAAGTCATTTAATTTCTAGGCTTGCTCTTCTAATAAGCAGTGGGATAATCTTACCATTATCACAGGGTTGTGAGGAGGATGAAATGAGATCATGTAGATAGGTGCCCAGTGCGGTGTTGATCTCTAGAAAGGGCTCAGTAAGTTTTTGTTAAGTCTGGAGAACTCAGGTGTGAAACTGAAATTTGCCTGCAAATGGCATAGAGCAGTGGAGAGGGACACCATCCTATAAATAGTTTTCTGTTTGTTGATTCCAAATTCTGAGCTGGTTGGCTCAGTTGGTAGAGCATGTGATTCTTGATCTCATGGTTGTGAGTTCAAGCCCCACATGGGGGAGTAGAGTTTACTTAAAAAAAAAAACAAAACCCAAAACCCAAAAAACCCAAAATTGAGTCTAGTATTATAAGGCAAAAAACGAAAACACAAATTCATGTTGAATAAAGAATTCCAATTTAATTCTTATTTCACTAATCTTGTGAGTGGAAAAGGAAAAGGGAAGGCTCTTTTGACGACTTATAATTCCATAAGAGAATCAATCAGTAAGGCTAAAACTCCTGTCAGTCATTCTCTTCTCCAAACCTTCTGATGGAATCCATCGTATTTGGAATAAAATTGAAGTCCTCACCAGGGCCCAAGGGCCCTCCCTGCAAAGTAGGAGGCAGGCTACCTCAGTACCTCAGCCTCCCTCTCCTCCTCCTCATTTTTCTCCAGCCCCACACACCTTGCTGTTTTTAAACACTGAGTTCATTCCCACCTGAAGCCTTTTTTGATCTTGCCTTACCTTACAGGGAATAGATTGTTCTCCATAGCTGGGCCCTTTCTATTGTCCAAATGTTCCCTCTAATATCACTTCTTCAGTAAGAAATCTCTCAGTCACCCCTGCTCCCGCACCCTATAACCCTCTATCTCATTAATCTGCACATTTTTATATAATTACAAAAAATATAAAGCAGTACTTCTCATTACTTAAAGTTAGATTATGTATATATTTGTTTACTGTTATTTACTGCGTGGCTTGCCCTTCTTACTGCCATAGGCACTGGGGTACTGTGTTTCCCATGTGAGGAAAATGTTAAAAGGTCAGATGTGGTGTCCAGAGGTAGCCACACTTAGCTATCGACAACGGAGAGCTCGGTGAAGGAAGATACTTTGAGAAGTACTGAAGTTTCTGTTGGTAAAGAGGGTGAGGTGAGAGGAGGAAGATGTTGACTCGGGAGCTCATGAGCCCTTTGAGCTAAGAGCCATCAGGAAATCAGGAAATCAGAAAGGCATTATGATTTCCACAGCAGTGCTGAAGAGCCTTGAAGGTGCCACTGCCAGGCTGTGGGGCAGAGAAAGAGGCTCTTCCTCGACCTGAGAAGAGTGAGGACTGGAGTTGAGGACAACCTGAAATGAGACTAAGTAAAGACGTTTTGTTCATGAAAGTTACCGACAGACACCAGCCTACAATGATCCCTGATGCTGTCACCCTGACCCACGGAGTGACCTTTTGAGTCTGTCTTGCACGTGGTTGTTTTTCAGCTACATTCCCTCCTGCTCCCTCTGGTGCCCTTCCATCTCTCTCTCTCTATTAACCTTTATGTATGGCCTCATTTTCTGTCTTTCTTTTTTGAGATTTTATTCTTCCAATGAAAAGTTGTTTAAATATTTCATTTTTTCTGCGAAGCACTGTATGCCTAAGATAATGGAAGGAGTATAGAAGAGTTCCTGAAAAAAAGCAGGTGGCTGCTGCCTCTTAGGTCTCCCTCAATTCTATTTCCCCGAGGCCAGTTCCTTTGTCTGTTTTAATCCTTCTGATGTTCAATGCCGGACATTCTAGATGAGGCCTGTCTAATGGAAATGTGATGTGAGCCACAGCTGTAACTTTCAGTTATCTGGTAGCTGCATGAAGAAGTAAAAGTACACATGTAAAACTCATTTTAATAATAGATTTTAATTAACCCAGTGGATCTAAAATATCATTTCAACATATAATCCAATTGAGCTTATTAATGAGATAGTTTATATGTTTGTATTGTTTTCACGATCTGTTAGGAATTTTATACCCGCAGTACATTTCAATTTGGATTAGACATATTTTAAATGCTCGATAGCCACCTGTGGCTTGTGGTTACGATTTTGGACAGTGATGCTCCAGGTAGTGCATGCCAGATCATATTTTAAAATTTATACTATGTAGTTTACATTTATTATACATAATATGTAATATATGTCATTTCTCTTTGATGTGAGAGAAAAGGTTGCTTATACCCTCTTCTCACTTCCTATCTTCTTCCTCACGATTTTAGATATACACACAAGCGTACACATGTGTATCTGTGTATGTGTATATAATTTGTACTTATAATTTCAGTTCTTTTAGTGGTCACTTTTATAGCTTTAATTTAATAATATACCTAATGCTCTATTTCTGATTCTTCAGCTTCAGTAATATCTCCGTTATTTCTCTTGACCCTTCGCTTTATGATGTGACCACTTCTACTGCACTCTGTACACTTCTTCCCTCTTTTTGCATTCCTTCTTTTGTCAGCCACATGTACATAAATCCCAGGTTGTAAATATTTACAAACGATTCGGCACTCGTGTGTTTTAATCTTGCTAAAAGATTATGTAGACAGGGCATGAGTCTCCGTGTAACTTTGATTAGTATTGCTGGGCATACAGACAACCAGAACTTGATCTACCTAGATAGAGCTAGAGACCAACGAGAAAAGGAGTTTCCTTTCTGTCGGCCAATAAATTATGTAGCAATGGTTTTTGATAATGGAATGAAGTAGCAGATCCTAATTTGAACTGGGACTTTTATTATTTTATGAGGTCATTCCTGAAGATTAAATATAGGAAGGAAATAGATTCACATTTGATATGTAAATGATTTTTCCGCCTTCTGAAAAGTTGGCTCTTTATGGATCACGGTTATTTTCTGTAGGAGACCAAATGCTGAACGTGGAATCAAAAGAACCCAGAATCAGAAGTGTCATGTGTGTTTTAGTGGTTTTGGGGGCGGATATCATTCACAGAAAAGAGTATTTGCACTTACTTTTGTTTTTAAAATTTGAATTTGATGATTTAAAATTATAAGCTAAAAATATTTTTGATTGAACTATTAGATTCCATTCCTAATTTTGATTATTCTATTTATAATTCTAGTTAATGTTACCAATCACTTTAAAAAGTGATCAATTGTTGTCTCTTAAGTATTTTAAACTGTAATGGATTTGCTTTTCTTAAGAAGTAAATGCCTGTATCAGGTAAATCACTCCTAAGTACTTAAAATGCTCTAGTTAATTTAGTAAATAAAATTTGTAAGTATTGTAAATCTCATATTCTTTTGTATAGTCTAATAATATAGACAAACATTGGCAAAGCCATTTATACCTTTTAACTTATACTGTTAAGTCTAAAAATCAGTTATTCAATTACATATTTTAATCTGTTAGATGTGTTGATGTGCCAGATTAAGCAATTTAAAAATATTGATACTGTGGATTTGTTTACTTTATCATTTCTATTTATCTCTCAATCTTCTGGCCATTGAAAAGTCCTTACTCATTGAGAGTAGGGTCACCATCCTGAGCAGTCTGGGGCTCCTTCTTAGCTGGCCAAGAAGGTGGACTGACCAGAGATTTGGGGCTGGAGCACAAGCTGAGGTGGTTTTCTTTAAGGCTGCCTTGAGACCAGCCCAAGACCCTAATCTATAAAATGTGATTTGTTTTGCAAATCCAAAGAGTCCAAGTTAAGACCTTACTTTTTAATTGGTGTATGTGAACTTTATTGTTTGATTTGGGTAGATGAAATTCTGTAACTCCTATCCAGATTGTTTTATCACTTACTGGGAGTCAATGAACTGATTTGAAGTTTGAACCTATCCTTACTTTCTTTCTTTACTTCCCCTAACTGGCAGGGCCAGGACTCGTAAGTATTTAAGTGGACTCTATATGTCTCACATCTTTTCCTGGCTTTTCAGTTATCACACTAAGGCCATGCTCTTAAGAGGAGATAGCAGTCATTGTGTTTGTTTTGTGTTGTTTCTTGGCTAATTGGGAAGTCATGATTTTCTTTCTGTATCATGAACATGGGATATTACTGTGTTGGACTTTGCAGTAGAACTTTCAAAAGAGCTGTCAGTCCATTGAGTTAAAAGCCTCAAAGAATGTTGAGCACCAAGAACTTCAAACATACCATCAGAGGCTGGAGAAACTCTGTAAAGGGACACCCCTGTAAGAGGAGGTGGAATTTTATAGCTTCCAGTGTCCCTTAAGCTCCCATATATAAGGGTGGAAAACAGAGGCTATAAAAGTTTGAGGGCTCTTATTTTTCAGACTCTCTCTATTAACTCCAGTTTATACTACTATTATCACTTCTTTTAACTTTTTCTTAAAGATTTATTTATTTGAGAGAGAGAGAACTAGAGCACAAGCAGGAGGGGCAGAGGGGGAGGGAGAGTGAAACGCAAGGAGACTCTGTGCTAAGTGCAGAGCCTAACATGGGGCTCGATGCCAGGACCCTGAGATCATGACCTGAACTGAAACCAAGAGTCAGATGCTTAACCGACTGTGCCATCCAGCCACCCCTACTGTTATCACTTCTTGAGTGACTGGCATATGCCAGGTGGTGAGGTATAATAATCTCTAACGAAAGTAGGAGAGCCTTCTGTTGCTATCTGTAACCTCTGATCTATCACTCACTACTCCCTCCATTGAAGGGAAAATAGCTAATTTTGCTGTTCAGTGTCTCAGCTATTTCTTGGATCGCACCTCCCGGGGAACTGAATTACAGGACTCTGAGATACTTTCTGCTCACATGTGCACCTTTTCTTCCTACACTCTCAAGTCCATGGGCTACTCCCCCATGCCTGTGTGGGTAAGGCGGGCCAGGCATTCTGTCCAGAGAGCTTGGTAAATAGACTAAGGAGTCTGCTGAGACAGGCCATCATGCTAGAATTTGGAGAACAGGGAGGAGGAAGCCTTGCTTGGACTTCTTACCTTGTTCTTCCATCAACCTGTTGGTAGAGTTGGGGTTTGGGGCACTTGCCCAACTATTGATAAAATTGGGTTTTTTTAGGTTCTTGTGGGTGCGTTTCTTTTGGTTAAGAATCCCAGAATGATAGTTGGAGAATGGGGAACATTTAAAAATGCTACTCTACACAGACCTGTACCCCTGGGGAAAATAATGCATTATATGTTAATAAAAAAAAAGAAAAAAAGTGCTACTCTAAGGTCCCATAGGTCCTCATATTTGAAAAGATTAAGTCACTTGCCCAGGTCACATAATCTAATAAGTGGTCGGACTAGGGATTGAACATAGATCTGTTTCCCAACCTGGGGTGCATTCTATGCTGCCTCACTGCTCCTGGGCTGTGGATTTTGCTGTTACCTTTCAGGGAGTACCAGTCACACTGTAGACACGTAACTCAGTGGTTCACAACAGTTTTGGTCTCAGGGGCCCCCGACACTCTTAAAATGATGGAGGATTCCGAAGAGCTTTCGTTTGTGTGGATTATATCTTTTCGTATTTACTGCATTAGAAATTAATGGAAAATTTTTTAATATAGGAGCACCCCTTACATTAGCCCTTAGAGGGATGAGGTCATCATAGGTAGTGTAGCCTCCCGAACTCTCCGCTGTACACTCATGAAACACTGAGAGTGAAAAACATGTCTTACTATTACTATGAAAGTACTTTTGACCTCCCTTGAAAGCACCCGGAGGATCAGGCCCCCCGACCACACTTTGAGAACTGTAGTAGTAACTGATTTGAGAGCAGGTGGGCAGGGGTGGAGATTTAGTCTTAGCTTCGAGCACCAGAGGCTGCAGGACAGACTTCCAGCTGAAGCCCTCACACACTTACTGGCCTGAGAGCCTTTGGACTTCCTTTCAACTGCTGATCTCGGTGGCCGGATTTTGACCCCTGCCAACTCCAGACCTACCATAGCATTTCACCTAGGAGTTGAAGTGTGTGTGTTTTTGTGTGTAGACCTGCACAAGGTTATCTACTGTCAGTGGCATTTGCTTCTTGGCATTCTGGGGATATGTGAACAGGTGACTCTGGCCATGCAGGTTGTTCGGGTTGTGCATTCACACACTAATCTACACACACAAATCCACACACATTTTTTTTTCCTTTAACTTAACGGGGTGCTATATTTCTAATTTGCTCAAAGATGCTCTGTGTGTTAGAGGTTACTCTGAAGTAATGTGATTGGACGTGTTCTTTTGGAAAATTACTCTGGCATCAGCTCATGTCAAATGGTTTGGAATGGGGAAAGGCAAACCCTAGGCAGGTCTGTTAAAAGGACTCCATCTCAGGAAATGAAATTAGTAGGATTATTTACATTTATAAAGTAAACTATATTGCTAAACAGTTTCTGCAGGGGAGTCACGTTACTAAACTAATATGGAACATAAAGTTGGGCATTCCCTGATAATCCTGAGTTTACTTCTCAACCTTCCATTTACATTACCCTTTAGCTTTCCCATTTGACTGCATGTATAATTTATTCCAAGTTCTTTTTCCCCCATAGTTAATCTATTTGGCGTTAGCCCTAAGGGATTTTTTGTGCTTTAGATCTCATCTTGAATCTTAAAGACATTTTGTTTGTTTCAATTTCCTACTCAAAGGGAAATGTGGCCGCTGGGGTGGTACCACTTCCCTTCTGTCCCCTTCATGGGCTCAGTGATTGATCTGAGGATGAATGAGAATTGAGAACCAGCTCCATAGTCCTCCAGATAAGAGGCTTGTTTGCGTTGCAAGCTTGACTTTGTAATGTACCTCACGTGCACTTTCTGCTCTCCTTCCTGTGTGCAGGCACTGTGCTTTCCAACCAGGTCTTAAGGCGGGTACCCTGCGGGAACAAGCCAAAATAGGAAAGCTGTGAAATGCAGGTAGTACGCCATTTAAATCAATGAAGTGGTGTTTAAAAATTGCTGCTCTCTCTCTAGGCTTGTGAAAATTGGAAGACTATTAAGGAGAAAGGTTCACTTTTATTCTGTGAAATAAAAAATGTGCTTTGTATTTGAAAACAGCGTGATTTCTTGTATTGTTTAATATTGAGAACCTGATGTTGTATACTTTTTTCTTTGCTGCTGGTTGCAAAGAAGATGTGCTAGAGAAGGGACCATGATGATGTTCCCAATGAACTACATTCACGTACAGAAAGGACTTTTAATTCTATAGGACTTTTAATTCTTTTAATTAATACACACTGATTGATAGAGTTCATCATCTGCTACATGAATGTAGAGGAAAAAATATAATAAAGAATTCTGGTTCCTACCTTCATAAAATTTATGGTAGTTCATTGGCTCTCTCTCTAGAGGGGCCTTCACCCATGCCCAAAGGCAGCCTTGGGTTTATAAGCTCTGTAGTCACGGGGCTTAACTCCAGTGTTGTGGCCTGAACTGTGCCCCCGACCTGCCCAAATTCATATGTTGAAGCCCTAATTCCTAATGAGTCTATATTTGGAAATAGGGTCTTTAGAAATTAATTAAGATTTAATGAGGTCATAAGGGTGGGGCCCTGATAGAACCGGTGCCTTATAAGAAGAGGAAGACATAACAAGGCTGTGTGCTCACAGAGAAACCCAAATCTGCTGACATCTCGATCTTGGATTTCAGGCCTCCAAAACTGTAGAAATACATTTCTGTCGTTTAAGCCGCCTGATCTGTGGTTTTCTCTTATGGTAGCCCAAGCAGACTAATGCATCCAGCAAGGAGGATAGCTGTTTGACAGTCTTGGAGAGAATGAATTGTGCTGTGTTCCATACAGAGCCGAAGCATTAATTCATTTGCTTGCAGACCTTTTTACCTTCATCATTATAATTTTATTGCTTTTATAGCAAAGTGGAAGGTGGAATGGGCTTGTGCTAGTCATCCAGTTGGGCTCTCGTTCTAGCCCACAATCCCATTCATAGCCCCGCCCTAGTCCTCTTCTTATCCTTTGGCTGTAGAGCACAAGTTGTCTAGCTTTGTGACCAAGTGCGGGGTATTGTTGGTTAGCATAGGTAGTAGCAGGAGGAGGCAGGAATTCAGGGGATGGAGCCAGAAAAATGAGAGGGAGGATGTCACCCTGAAGTCAAGGCAGATGGTCCTGGAGGGAAGCAGGGTGGGCTATGGTGGTTTTTTGTAGACTTTGGAACAAGAGTGCCCAGGTTTGGATCCTGTCTCTGCTACTTTTCAGGTGATGATGTGGGCAAGTTACTTTAACCTCTCTTTGCCTCCATTTCCTCCTTTATAAAAAAGATACTAATAGAGTTATTTTGAGGTTTAAATGAATTATATAAAGTGTTTGAAACCATGCCAGACAAGTGGTAAATGCTCTATGAATATTAGTGACCATGTTGATGATGATGATAGTGACAATGATAGTTGTTGGCTTTTTGCATGTACGTGGATGAATTCTTGGACATACTCATGTTATTGTGCCTCTTTCCCAAGTTCCCCTTAGAAAAGGGGAACCTCTTCCCCTTGGGCACCTTGAGCAGCTTGGGTCCACCCATCTTACTCCACCTCAGAGGAGGGAAACTTCCAGTCCCTGGTAATTTGGAATGTGTAGAGTCTCTAGCACTAAGACACAAAACTGTTCCTACTCAGCATCTTTTCCATAGACTTAGGGCATCCTTCTCTGTGGATATCCACCATGTGCCAAGAATGTAAGTTGCTTTCCTCGGACTGGATCTCTTGGGTATTGGTGCCATCCTGGATTTCTGCTGCCCTGCAGATTTAGGATTTGGGCCCCAGCCCCTTCTTTTCTGATTGTTTTTTCACTCTCTATCCCTCATGGGCCCCCTTCTTTTCTTCTTTGCTCAGTGTGCTCTCCATGGGCTATGGGCTCCATGCCTGAACTGTCCATTTATGAAACAATGACTTTACTTGCATGATTCTCTTTGCTTTCTTTAGTATGTCATTTTCTATCATCTCTGCAAGACTATTTCCTGTGTATCAGCTGAGTTCTATCTCACAGGACACATTCCCACAGAACCACACTATATTCTAACTTTCCCTGAATGGATGTCTCATGTAACATCTTGATACAAATTTAAACTCCTGAGTAGGTGATGAATGGTTCTAGGAAGCACAGATAATTCTGTATCACATACAGCAGAAACTAGACATACATACAGGATGTTATATTAGAAATTTAGATTAAGGCACTAAGATCCAAAAGATAGGAGATACCAGGAGTTATCAGACAATAGCTTCCAATTTGGTGACAGTAACTGGTTAGATTGACTTAACTGGACTGAACATATATGGATGGACAGGGTTGTTGGAGATGAAGGAGGGTTGTGCAGAGGATTTCCTTAGAGTCTGTTTCATCCCACAAAAGCCACAAAGTGGTTCCTAGGCAGTGTTTAGAATGACCACATCCATTTTCTTCTCAGTGTCTTGTCACAGTTGGTTACAATACCTTGATTAAGCAGTTTGACTCTTATAAAAATTAAATCAATTATTCACCAACTATGGTTTGTTTCCAATAAGAATTTTTTTCCATAAAATTTTATAGATAATTGATGACTCTAGATCAGCTCACAGAGTCAGCTATATACACTGGAATATGATTTTTTTAATATGATTTTTTAAAAAAGATTTTATTTATTTCTTTGAGAGGGGGGTAAAAAAGTAGAGGGACAGGGAGAGAGATAAGTAGACTCTGTGATGAACACAGAGCCTGACATGGGGCTCAATTTCACAACCCTGAGATCATGACCTGAGCTGAAATCAAGAGTCAGATGCTTAACCAACTGAGCCACCCTGGTGCCCCTTCCCTGGAATATGATTGTCATGTGATTGGCAGTTTGATTGTAGAATGATCCAACCTGCATACTTGGCAAGCCATCAAATATCTGCTAATGGAGTGTCAAACACTCTCATGTGGTTATTAAATGTCTTCTTATGTGATGAGCATAAGCATCTTCCCAGTAAGCCCCAGTGAGTGTCCATATCAAATTCCATGTGCCCTTTGGTACCAGGCACATTACTGACATGTAGACTATCTGTTCATTTAAAATGGAAGTAGGAACATAGGTTTTTTTGGTTACTAATCCTACCTAGGTCTTGGGGATAGGGTTCTTTCCCCCCAACTTTACATATTGATATCCTAACCCCTCATACTTCAGAATGTGACCTTATTTGGAAATCGAGTTATTGATGATGTCATTAGCTAAGTAAGATGAGTTTGTACTGGAGGAGGTTGGGCCCCAACCCAATATGACTGGTATCCTTATGAAAGAGGGGAATTCGGACACAGATATGCACGGGGAGAATGTCACATGCAGATGAAGTTAGAGATTAAGGTGACGTTTCTACAAGCCAAGGAATGCCAGGGATTGCCAGAAAATCAGCAGAAGCTAGAGGAGGGGCAAGGAACAGATTCTTTCTCACAACCCATAAAAGGAACTGACCCTGACAACGTCTTGATTCCAGACTTTTAGCCTCCAGAACTGCGGGACGATAAATTTCTGTTGTTTAAACCCACTCAGTTTGTGGTACTTTGTTAGCATAGCCCTAGGAAAGGAGTACATTGTGTTTGTGAAATGAGCAAAATCACCAACGAAGGGATATTTTCTAGGTTTGTGGACCCCTTTCACCATTTCTCATGCTTTCTGTGCTATAGTAATTCTCATTCATCTATTGCTCTCACCATAGTAACTCATCCTTTCTTTCTCTTTAGAGAAATTGCATAAAGCCTATAGTATCCAGAAAAATGGTTATTTGATAGATTGATTTGGCTTATACATGCAAACATCTACTAAATGGCCATGGAATAAGTTTAGGATGTCCAACTGTAGCAAATTTGAGAATTTTCAGGTTGCATGCATACACTTTCTATAATCTAGGAGTAAAGGCAAATGTCTAAAAAATGGTAGACATTTTAGCACACCTAATAAGGAGATGAAAGACAGCAAAGCTGTCTTTCACACTTAATAGGTAATGAAGCTGGAATGGAGCATTTTATATATTAAGCAGAGATTAATGTGTTTTATTTTATGAATGATGAGAGCTACAAATAACTTCAGAAGGGAGTAACATAATCAATTATTTAAACCTTTATTTTGATATAATTATAGATTCACAAGAAGATGCAAAAAATGTGTAGATAGGCCCCATGCACCCTTTCACCAGCCTCTTAATGTGGACATCTGGTATAACTAGAGTGTAATGTTGGTATAATGTGCTTATTCAGATTTTACCAGTTAATATAAGCACTCATTAATCTCATTTGTGTGTGCACGTGTTTGTAGGGCTATGCAGTTTTATTACATGTGTATCAAATATATCCATTATTATAATCAAGATTCTTAACTACCCTTACTGTAAGACTCTCTCCTGCTAGCCTTTTATAGTCTTCTTCATCTCCCCCACCAACACACCTTCCTAACTCCTGGCAACCATTAATTTGTTCATTTCTATAATTATGTCATTTCATAAATTTCACATAAATGGAATCATACAAAATAACATCCTTTTGACATTGGCTTTTTTTCAATCAACATAATTTCCTTGAGGTTCATCCAAGATGTTGTTTGTATCAATAGTTCATTCCTTTTTATTGCTGAGTAATATTCCGTGGAATATCTGTATTATAGTTTGTTGAACTTTTCACCCATTGAAGAGCATTTGGGTAGTTTTGGGCTATTACGAGTGAAGTTGCTATGACATTTGTGTATGAATTTCTGTGTGAAAATAAGTTGTCATTTCTTTGGGATAAATGCCAGAGTGCAATTGCTGGATTGTATGGTGTAAGTCCATTTTTAGTTTTAAAAGAAATGTTAAACTATGTTCCAGAGTGGCTCTACCATTTTACATTCTCAGCAGAGATTCACATTTTCCACATCCTCCCCTGAGTTTGGTGTTACCACTTTTTTATTTTAGCCATTCTGATAGCTATGGTTATATCTTATTGTAGGCGTAATGTGCACTTCTCTGTTTTTTTTTTTTAACATTTTATTTTTTTATTTATTTGACAGAGAAAGAGACAGCAAGAGAAGGAACACAAACAGGGGGAGTAGGAGAAAGGGAAGCAGGCTTCTTGCCGAGCAGGGAGCCCGATGCAGGGCTCGATCCCAGGACTTGAGGATCATGAACTGAACTGAAGGCAGATGCCTAATGACTGAGCTACCCAGGTATTTGCATTTTTCTAATGGCTAATGATGTCGAACACTTTTTCTTTTGCTTATTTGCTGTCTGTATATAATCATTTGTGCAGTGTCTATGTATGTCTTTTGATCATTTTTAAGTTGATTGTTTTTCTAATGTTAAGTTTTGAGAGTTCTTTATATATTCTAGATACAAGTCCTTTGCTGGATATGTGACTGAATACTTTCTTCCAGCATATAGTTTATCTTTTTACCCTCTTAAACAGGATCTTTTTCAGAGCAAAAGTTTTTTATTTTAATGCAGTCCAATTTATGAATTTTTCCTTTTATGTATTATGACTGTGATGTCAAGGATGTGATCTGTTGTGTATTTTTCAACGTGAAGGGTGAAAAGGAGAGCATTAAGCATGGGGAAAGGTCGACTGTTGCAAGGCTGTTTCAACAGCCCAAGGGAAAAGGCAGTGTCAATATAGCTGGAGAGAAGAGAATAGTAGTTTTGTTAGTGGCTGATGTGATAGGACTTCGTATTCAATCATACATAGAGGGTCGAAGTATCAGGTGGACATTTGGGGTTTGGGTTTATATAATTGAGTGGATAGTTTTCCCATTAAATGGGATGATTACATGAGGAAAGAGAAGGTTTGAGAGATGGGGCCAGGCTGATCATCGAGACTTGAGATTAGACACAGTGAGCTTACGGTATTGTGGGACATCTAAGGTGAAATATTTAGTGAGAACTTAGAGAGATGGGTCTAGACCTCGGGTGAGTGAAAGCAAAGACACCGACTTTGGAGTCATTGACACTCGTGCGTGCTTGAGGCCATGGGAATAAGCAAGAGCCCTCGGGGTGAAACTGGCTATATGGTTTCAATTCTCCACGTGAAATGAGAAGACAGTAATGGCGTTCAGTGAATGGTGCAGAAAACATGAAAACTGGCTGAGAAATTCCAGGTCCTCTTCTATTACCAAGAAGCTCTGGAAATCTGGACAAGCTAGAGTCTTTGAATATCTTCCTTTGGAAAGTGAATTCAGGACATGGTTCTAAGTTATTTCTTATTGAGTTGTTGAACCTTAAGAGGAAAGTCACTACACAGGTACCCTGACTTTTACCCCCAATCCTCTCTAACCAATCTTTCCGTTCCAAACTTGTCCAGAAAGAATGGAGTTTAGCATTCTGTCTAGTTTGCAATGAGAGACCGATTTCAGTCCGCTGCATCTCTGTAATGCCACATGAAGTAAATAACAGAAAAACGAGAAAGAAAACTTTAAAAAAGTAATAGCTGATGGAAATAGGTATTTGAAGATCAGCTTTTGATCAGCAGGTGCCATCTAAGCCTTTAATTTTTGAAATGCTTGAGCACAGTGATTTGTTTTCACGCTGTGAGTGAATGAAAGGGGAAGCTTGAAATTCTCTTAAAAAGGAAGACTGCTGCCTGTGGTCTCGTAAAATAATAGCACTATGTTCTGAAGCAGGAGCCCTCACTGCCCTTAGATACACAAGCTGTGCTTGTAGGGAAAGAAAATATGCAGGGAAGAATGGATCTCATTGTATTTAAAAGGGATCTGGAGAGGTTTTGTCAGTAGAGAGTAGCAAAAAGGCCTTGAGGGCTCTGACAATGAGGCAGCTGGATTTGGGTGCACTGGGTTCTCCTGGCTGCTGTCCCAGGCCCACGTAGCCTGCCCTCACTGCCCTCCCCTGCCCAGGAAGGTTCCCGTGTGCTCTTGGCTCTTCTGCACCACCAACACTTGCATGGATTCCCCCCTGTATCTCTTAGGCTATCAGTCTGAAAAGAATTTTTGGTCTGAAAAGAAAAATTCCTCTTGAGGATGACGCCTTAAAATGCGAAAGGAGGTGATAAAATTGTGAGTGATATGCTTGCCGGGCAGGGCAGGGCAGGTCTCCAGGTGGCCCATTAGGGAAAGGGGAGATGCGTGCCACGTCCAGCAGGTGGCAGTGTGAGCACGTGGCAAGGCAGTGGTGGGCGCTGGTTCTGCTTATCTCTGAGGGTACCGTTCCAGTCCCCTGCCTCCTACCTTTTAAGTCATTGGCAAATTCTGCAAAAGCCTTTCCATTTGATAATTTATAGAAGCATCACTTTTCTCTCTTCTATCCAGTGGCTTATTTTGAAAGGCTGAGCTCTTGCAGTAAATGAGCAACCAACACAACCTGAAGGGAAATGAAATGCTTGCTGGCCATTTGATGGCAAGTGTTTGTCTAACCTTAAGCACCTCAATAGCATAAGGATCAAATAAGGACAAGGTTGTGGTCCTGATCTCTGCAGAGGCCCATTAGCTTTGCTGTACTGTGTGGCCAAGTACTTCACCTTAAATGCGTTTAACCACCTGGCATATGGGGGGTCAATGCTGAAGTGTTTGCTCAGTTGAGGAAATTCTACTTGGGT
This sequence comes from Nasua narica, assembly GCA_028533885.1. NCBI lineage: Eukaryota > Metazoa > Chordata > Mammalia > Carnivora > Procyonidae > Nasua > Nasua narica. Next base: position 29,600,156 of record CM052811.1, on the reverse strand, counting down.
TCAAAAAAGAAGATTGGTCTCAGTTATGCAGACTTGGGTCCATATCCTTGGTCTTTCCCTCAGTGGTTGTGTGACTCCGGTAAGTTAACTCTCTGAATCTTCCTGTCTCTGTAGGTGGCATGTGAAGATGCTGGACAATGTAGATGAAATGTGTGGCACATTGTAAGTGCTCTGTCAAGGATAGCTAGAAATAAGAATGAGTTAAAAACCCATCGACTGTTTCTTTGACAATTTACCAGGATTCTTTGTACACCCAGGCGAACATGGTTTTGTTCTAATGCCCTTTGCTTAGCTAACTCTCTGCTTCGGTGGGCTATCTAGTTAGAACTTTACCTTTCTGCCTTTGTGGTCTCAGGCTTCTGGGAGGGGCCTGATGTGGAGGACTGTCTGGGCTAGAAAGGGCAGGTTAAGTATACATTGTTCTCACATCACTGCATCCGACAGCCAAATACGAATGACCTTTGGATGATCAGTTGTCTTCCCTGTTGGTAGAGCTATTAAGAGAAGATGAGCTATGCAGGACATGTGACTTCTGCAAGGGAAGAGCCCCCAGATTCCTTGCCCTCCAATTACTCACTACAGTGTTACATGGGGGGCCCCCTACCTTCTGTTGCCTTCCGCGCTGCCCCTACAAGTGCCTACATCATGCTTCTCCATCTCAGCGCACGGCACCACTGCCCATCTGGTTTTGTCAGCTGGGTATCCACGAGCTGTGCTTGATGTCTCTCTCTGCTCCTTTTCTCTCTGCCTCTCTCCCCATCACCAAGTCTTGTAAGTTTTATCTTTAAACCTACTCAATTCTGTGTTCTGTCTCATCATCTGTATTACCACCCCTCTTGTCTATTTATCCTAATTTCATCTAGATTTCTACAGTAAACCTCCAACTGGCGTACATGCATTCACTCAGTCCCCTTACAGGTCTCTCCTCTACTCTGAAGGTAGAGTGCTATTTTCTCTAGAGGCTCAGATTACCTGTAGGTTGAAGATAACACTCCTGACTTATAAAGTCCTGCCTGGTCTGACTTCATTTCTCAACTGCAGCCTTAGTGGCCTGTTTTTTTCATTCCTTGGGTTTGCTACTATCTTCTCACCTGTAGACACCTGCCTTGGCTCTTTCCTCTTTCCTTTCATCTAGAGAGCACTACTAATCTTTGACTATCTCAGCTCAGAAGCTACTTTCTAGGAATCCTTCTTTAACCGCCCCAATTAAGCAAAGTAATAATGAAACAGCAAACCCTTATATAGTAGTTACAAGTACCAGCCTATACTAACTCATATAACCCTCATAACGAGCCTGTGTGGTAGACACTGCGGCTACCTCCTCTTACAGGTAAGTAAACAGAAGGAGGGCAGGAAGGAAGTACTTTGAGTTACCCAAAGTCCTGCCCGGTAGGTGGGAGTATTAGACATCAAACCTAGGCCCGGTGACTGCAGAGTCTGCCCTGGGTCACTGCTTTCCCCACGGTGACTTTGTGGTCACAGTGGAATCTACTCTATCTCGCCAACTACACGTTTGAATGTTCGTATCCCTGAAGAGACTATAAGCTCTGTGAGCATGAAAACGTGGTGGTTTTGCTCTCCCTTATAACCTCCGCAGCTTAATATAGTTTTTGGCGCACAGTAGGAGTTTAATAAATACTTGGATGAGGAAATGAAGATGAACAGAAGCTATGAGCATTGACTGCTAGGTGCTTTTGCATTTACACCAGACCTGTTGTACACAATCTGATTCTCATGACAACCAAGGCAACTTTCTGTTCATTTTTCACCCAAGGAAATGAAGGTTAAAGAGGACGGGGGACCTGCCCAAAACCAGCGCCGAGGATGGGGAGCGCCCAGTGGGTGTGAATCAACGCTGACTTCAGAGCTCAAGCTCTTTGCACGCCCCTGTGTGGCCTCTTCTCGTCTTTTCAACCTGCCTGTCTCTACCCTTGTCCTGACATGTTTTGTTCCTCTCTTCTTCTAAGTCCCCAAACCAGTCTTCCTTCTATTCTTCAGAGTATCAGAGGCTTCAGTATCAAAAAACCCTGGCTAAGCCCTCTCAAGAGAAAGGTGAGACGTGGCTATTTAGTACCAATATTATTTTACGTAAATACTCTGACCACTTTACGATCGCAGACATTTTCAGTATAGTCCTGGAAATTAATTTTTTTTTTTTTTTTGCATTTGGTCATAATGTTATCTGAAGGCAAGGCTTTTCTCTTTTTATGTAGAGGTGTGGGAGCACTGTTCCTTTATGAGTTAATCGTTCTGCTAGGCATAAATGTGGAGTTCTGACTCCTGCTCGGGGCTAAGGCCCTGTCCTTGTGGAATTTACAATCTAGAGGAAAAGAAGGGCGTTATGTAAAAAATAGGCAAACACATCAACACACAAAGAGGTAATTCCTATGAAAGAGAAGAGCAGGATATGATAAAAGAGAGTAACAGGGCCATGATCCTGTTTGGGGAGATAGGAAAGGGCTCCCAGAGGGAGTGGCCCTAGAGCTGAGTGGGAGGCAGGGTCTGCAAAGGACAGAGAGCCAGCATTCTCCGAGCAGAGGCGGGTGTGCGCGTGAAGGTGGGAAGGGCTCAGGGTTCACAGAACTGCAGACCGATCAGTGCGGCTGGAGCACAGTGAACAAGTGGAGAGCAGGGGCTTGTAGGTCATGGTCAGGAGAAGGATTTCACTCAAGTGTGATGGGAGAGGAGCCACTGAAGGTTGTTGTTTGTTTGTTTTTTTTTAATTGAAGTATGGCTGACATGCAATGTTCTATTAGTTTCAGGTGTACAACTTAGTGATTCAACAATTCTATGCCTGACTCAGTGCTCCCTTGATATGTATAGTCGCCATCTGTCACCATACAACAGGAAGTGAGTGCCCTCATGGGATTTGTATGTAGAAACCAGCTGGGCTGCATTTTGGAGAACAGATTGGAGAGGGGCAAATAGGAAAGTGGAGGGAGCAGTTAGGGGGATTCTGTCCATCATTGTGGGGGACACGAGGGTGGCTGGAGCGTGGTTTCTCAGAGGGATTTGCACAAGCAGACACGGCTAGACCAGAAGGACAATGATGGGAACAGGATGTCCCAAGTCAGGAGGCAGGAGGAAGCAGGCCACGGCAGGGGACGTGGCTCCATAAGGGACAGAGGGAGGGTCATGGGAGGAGAGCTGGGTGGTGAGCTGAAAGGGAAGGGGGGGAACATGGTGGTGCCTACAGTCTAAGCCAAGAAGATAGAATTTCTCCGTGGAGCTCCTAAACATTCAGACGGGGTCCTCAACAGATCCATTTTGCACGGCAGAAGGAGCTCTCCTGGAGCTCCATCAGGGGCTCAGGGGGAGCAGAGAGTGGAGTCCCTTGCTTACCAAAATAGCCCAGGGACGTGAAGAAATGGTGTTTCCCAAGACTTGTCAGCAATGATCACTACCGTTTGCCAAATGCCTGTGACACGCTACCGCTGTACCTGGTACCTGCCATCCGTCATTTTGCATCTTTGTCACAGGACACGCTCCTGCCCCCATGGGGGACTGGGAGGGAGAAGAGCACAGGGGAGCGAGACACCTTCCCAGCCACACCATCCTCGCAACCCTGAAGCCTCTCAGCACGCTGCAGAGCAGTGTTCCCTCGCTATCAGGACGTCGCAGTTCTTTAATGGGGTAGATTTTCCAAAAGCGATCGAGCCAAACACATTGCACAAGTGGGATCTGAATCCTGGTCTCTCTGATTCCAGAGACCACGTCCTTTCCCTTACCTCAACTAGCTCCTCGTATCTCTAGTAAAACCCATGGTGATGCAATGCAGTTATTTATATGAATACTTTCCTTTTCCTACTAGAATGTGAGCTTACCTAGGACAAGGACTGTGTGTTATTTAATGCTACACCCCGAGTGCCACGCACAGTGACTGTCACAGAGTAGATATATGTTTGCTGCCTAAAAGACTCTATAGAATGGGTGGAGGTTTATTATTTATTAAGAATCTGAAATCCTCTTCATGGGAGGACTTTTATTCAGAAGGCACAGCGTAGGGAATCTAGCCAGTGGCGTTGCAGGCTGACAGATGCGGGCCACACTTGCAGTGAGGGTAGCATAAAGTATAGCAAAATGGTATCGCTATGTTGTACACCTGAAACTAATGTGACCTTGTGTGTCAGTGTACTGGAAAAAAAAAAAAGAAATCCGAAGTCCTCTTTCGTCCTGTTGCCCACCTGAGTGCCCCATCTCTTCCTATCTTTGCATTCGAGACATCGACCCTGAATGCCGCAGGGAGTACAGCCAAGGGAACAAAACCCATGCTCCATGCCAAGCCTCCTCCAGACGTCCTGCTTCCACTCGTGCCCAGCTTCCCCTTGCCCATGCACCCTCACTTTGACATCCGTCGCTCTGCAAGCATCTTCAGCACTGGAGAACCAGAGCATAGGTTTACTGAAAGGCTATGGATTACACGCACCTAATGGGATCTGAGAATTATGCACACCGTCTGCAGAGAAGCAGGGTTGCTGAAAGAAGGGATGGTGGTTATGCAGACAATTAAAATGCATACTGCATAGCACCAACATTTCCCCGCAGTGCTAGCTAACAGTAGGTTTTAATTATGCTGTAATAAAAAAACCAGAGAAACAGCAGTAAATTATAATCTATTTCTGCGAATGATCTTAGTCCAATAGCTAACATCTACAAATTACATAAAGCAAATATTTCAAATTAAATCACAGTGTTTGTAAAGCCCTGCTTGTGCATGAGGCATCCCCATTTTCTATGACCACTTTGCTGTTTATGGTTAGGTAGCATGGTTACTGAGTTAGGGACAGAGGCGGGGACCTGTCATTTGGGGCCAAAATGGAATTGGCACGGGTGGGATGATCTAGGAGTGAGAAACTCCCAGCCCTGGGATAACGAAAAGGAGCCTAGGGGATTTGAAGGGCTACAGAGGGTTTTACTTGGCTTCCTTGGCTCCTTGTAGCTGCTGGTACCTGGCAAGAGAGGGGTGCTCTGCACACTCTTGGCCAGGTGTGGAGAGGAGAGGGCATCGGCCAGGCCTGAGGCGGGGACTGAAGTTTTTTGACTCACTCAGAGCATAGTCCGTAGGCGTTGAGGGCTCCAGACTGCCAGGAAGGCATGGCTATTTCAAACCTCCTATTTCCCTCTGCCGTTAGCGCTTCTGAGCCCCGCTTTGAGGAGCTATGGTGGCAAACCCAGGTTTTATGGAGCCTGGAGTTTATAGAATTTTGGGAACCCATGAAGAAATGAGCAAAAAATTCCTTAACTTGGAAATTTCATAAAAATATATGCCATGTGAGGGCATTTGGGTGGTGCAGTCGGTTAAGCCTTTGAAACTCTTGGTTTCAGCTCAGGTCATGATCTCAAGGTCCTGAGATCGAGCCCAGCATGGGGCTCCCTGCTCAGTGGGGAGTCTGCTTGAGATTCTCTCTCCCTCTGCCTCTGTCCCTCCTGCTTGTGCTCGCTCTCTGTAAAAATAAACAAATAAATCTTTGAATATATATAACATAAATATATGTACATATATCTGACATGTGGACGCCTTGCTAGGTTTTAAGGTTAATTAGCTTCACATAAATTTACCTTTGTTAACAACCCTTGGGGTCACTTGCAAGATGGGTACTGACTGTAAGATTTTTATGTAAGATTTTCACGCAGCCAGCAAATGCCATAGCAGATGGGTAAAGCAGCGTCTCTAGCCTGTCACTCACTAAATTACAGACATTTGGTCAAGATTTACATAAACCAGTAGTCATTGATTGAGTGTTTACTTCATGCCAGGCACTGTTAGCACGGCTGGTGCTTTGTTCCCAGCCTGGCATGATCTCTCATCCTGTCCGTTTCCAAAATAATGCTAACCTTAGCCGGCCATTTTGTTTTTCTTAAAGTTAATTAATGTTTTAAAAATTCAAGTGTTGTTAACATACAGTGTGATATTAGTTTCAAGTGTACAACATCGTGATTCAACAATTCTATGCATTACTCAGTGCTCCTCATAGTCTTAATTCCCTTCACCGATTTCACTCACCCCCGCCCACTTCCCTTCTGGCAACTACCAGTTTGTTCTCTGTATTTAAGAGTCTGTGTTTTGTTTGTTTGTCTCTCTTCTTTGTTTTGTTTCTTAAATTTTACATATGTGTGGAATCATATGGTATTTGCCTTCCTCTGACTTATTTCACTTAGCATTATACCCTCTAGATCCATCCATGTTATTGCAAATGGCATGCTTTCATTCTTTTTTATGGCCAATATTCCTTTGTGTATATAGGTATAGATACCACATCTTCTTTATCTACTCATCTCTTGATGGATACTTGGGTTGTTTCCGTAGCTTGGCTATTATAAATAATGCTGCAATAAACAGAGGGGGGCATATGCCTTTCAGATTGGTGTTTTCATTTTCTTTAGGTAAATCGCCAGCAGCTGAATTACTGGGTCATATAATAATTCTATTTTTATTTTTATTTTTTATTTTACTTATTTATTTTTAAAGATTTTATTTATTGAGAGAGAGAGCAAAAGCGAGAGAGATCGTGGCATTGGGGGGGGAAGCAGACTCCCCACTGAGAAGAGACCCCAGTATGGGGCTTGATCCTAGAACCCTGAGATCATGACCTGAGCCGAAGGCAGTTGCTTAATTGATTGAGCTACCCAGGTGCCCCTCTTTTTGAATTTTTTAGGGAAACTCCATACTGTTTTACAAGTGGCTATACCAGCTTGCATTCCCGCCAACAGTGCACGAGGGGTCTTTTTCTCCACATCCTCACCAACACTGGCTGTTTCTTCTATTTTTTATTTTAGCTATTCTGACAGGTGTGAGATGATATCTCATTGTGGCTTTGATTTGCATTTCCCTGATTATGAGTGATGTTGAGCATCTTTTGTTGGTCATTTGTATGTCTTCTTTGGTAAAAGTGTCTATTCAGGTCCTCTGTCCGTTTTTAATTGGATTTGTGTGTGTGTGTGTTGAATTGCATGAGTTCTTTGTGTATTTTGGATACTAACCTCTTATTGGATATGTCATTTGCAAATGTCCTCTTCCATTTGGTAGATTGCCTTTTTGTTTTGTTGATTGTTTCCTTAGCTGTGGAAAGCTTTTTATTTTGGTGTAGTCTCAACAGTTTAATTTTGCTTTTGTTTCCTTTGTCTCAGGAGACATACTAGAAAAATGTTTCTACAACTGGTATCAAAGAGATTCCTGTCTATGTTTCCTTCTAGGATTTTCTGATTTCAGGTCTCACGTTTATGCCTTTAATCCATTTTGAGTTTATTTTTGTGTATAGTGTAAGAAAATGGTCTGGTTTCATTCTTTTGCATGTAGCTGTCCAACACCATTTTTTGAAGAGAATGTCTTTTCCCCATTGCATATTCTTACTTCCTTTGTCGTAGATTAAGTGACCTAAATCGTGGGCTTATTCCTGGGTTCTCTATTGTGTTCTGTTGATCTATGTGTCTGTTTTTATGCCAGTACTATACTGTTTTGATTTACTACAGCTTTGTAGTATATCTTGAAATCAGATTGTAATACCTCCAGTTTTGTTCTTCTTTTTCAGGATTGTTTTTAGCCAACTATGTTGAATGATAAAGAGTGGGGTGGAGAGAATACTTTCTTAAGGGCCAGTATATTTGCTATTATAAACTTTGCCATTAGCTGAGGGATACTCATAACTTCTCCTTATGAGATCTTGGTATCCCGTGACAGTGATAGTGGTGACATCAGAAGATTCCCGGCTTTTTTGATATCCTGGCCCATGAGTCCCCTCCACTACCATTATCAGTGACTACAACCACCCAGGATTATATAGATTCTACTCTCTAACTAGGACAGTTCATAATTATCTGAGGTCCTTGATAAAAATGTAGATTTCTGGAGCTATCCTGACTTCCTACCCAAGTCTGCCTGAAATAGAAGTCAAGGGGCTGTGAATTTGTACTTTTAGTAAATACTTTAGGTGTTTCTTAAAATCTAGTAAGGTTGGGTATCATGAAATCCAGGGATAGCTGAAACACATTCTAAGGTACTAAGACGGTATGCATTTTCACTGTGTGAACTAATTGAATAGGTAGGAACAGACAGCGGGGCAGAATTCCGAATGAGTGGTAGAAAGAAAATAACAATAAGTAACATAATTGTGCATTTACTGCATGTCAGTAATTACAGTAACTAAGCATCATAGGAATATTTCATTTAAAGCTCCCCATAGTCTTTGAGGCAAGAGCAATTTCTACCTCCCTTTTACCGATGGAAACACAGGTTCAGAGATGTTAAGCAAGTTGCCCAGGTCACATAGCTATATAGGATGGAGTCCAGCTTTAGACCCTGACAGCAGGATATCCGAGCCCATATTCTTTCTGCTGTGTTACACAGACTGAAATGTTGCCTAACCTGGAGAAGCTACAAGGCCCTACAGTGGAGGTCTAATAGAAGGTACAGCGGAGAGTCTAGGATATTTCCAGTTGCGGTGGAAGCTACCCCGGAATGGCACAGCTGGTGCAGTTGGACATCCAGCTGCCATGGGGCTGGGGCTGCCGTGGTGATTGAAGGCAGTGTGTGAAGGCTCATGAGCATGTCCTGTGCCTGTGGTGTGGGACACAGTGGGTCTCCCTGTGCCGTCAGCTGTGTGATGCTCTTGGCCACATAGGAGAGGGCAGTAGCCCTGCCTGAGAGAGGCACCTGTGGCAGTGATGGGGAGCCATCTGGCGGGGAGGGTGGTTAATGGTGTGGTATATTGTCTAAAAGTGTGGGATTGAGAGTCAGACAGCCTGGGGCTGACCCAGGTGACCTGGTCGACCCCTTGTTCACTGTGTCACCATATTCCTTCTGTATTGATGCTGTAGCAGATTCCTATAAATAACAGTTTAGAATAGCATCCATTTACTTTCTCATAGATGTGTGGGTCAGAAGTTTATATAAAGTGTGACTTAGAAGCATCCTCTACTCAGGGACTCATAAGATGGAAATCAAGATGTTGGCTATGCTCTTATCTGTAGGCTCTTGGGAAGATTCCACTTCCAAACTGAATTCAGTTCAGTTCAGTTGCTGTTGTAGGACTAAGGTTCTTATTTTTTTCAAGTAATTAAAAATATAATATTATTTATAACATCATAATATTTGATCAGTATTCACATTTCCTTTTTCATAGACCCATAATTTTTAATAGTTTGAATAAAGATTAAAATCATCCTTATTATTTGAGTAAGAGCCACACATAGCAATTAATTGATATATCTTTTAAGTATCTTTTAATCTATAGGTTTCTCTTTATTTGTTGACACTTGGTGATTCACTCTGTAGAGTTTCCCACAGTCTGGATTTTGGATTCATTCCTGCAGTAGCATTTAACATGTTACTCTGTCCTCTACATTTCTTGTACGTTGGTAGTTAAAACTAGAGTCTTGATGAAACTCAGGTTCGATTTTTTAGCCAGACTCCTTCATAAGTGGTGGTGTGTTCTTTCATCAGGAGGCATATGACGTCTGATTATGTCTCTCCTGCTTATTTTTCCTTCCTTCTTGACTTCGTTCTTTTCTTTATCTCATCTTTCTGATTCCAGGCTGGGGAGCTGAAGATTGGGAGTCTAGGGGGAAGGACTCTTAGGCTTTTTGGTCCTGTCCTAGAGTATTGCCCTGCTGTCTCCCCTTGCTTCCTGTCTCTGCGGCCACCCTGGCTTTCCATGCCTGTGAGGACATCGTGATGGTGCTAAAGCTCTTCTCAGGACTGGGTGGGGAACAGACATGCTGACAGAACTTTGGAGGATAACACATAACTGCTTTTGCTCTTATGCTCTAGGGAGTAAGTGCCAGGTTTGAGCCCTGCCCAACTTGCTAATGATCCAGACGGTAAACAGCTGTCAGGCAGAGGAGGGACTGCTAGACAGGAAGTAGCTGAAGGGGTTCCTTCCTGACCCATGCAGAATAGGAACGTAATTTCCAAATACAATTTAAATTTAACTTCAAATTTAATGCTTGAAGTCTGAAGTCCACCATAGTTGAGCCCCATAAGAGTGTTCCAGATCCCCTAGACCTTGGTCAACAAGAGACTGTCATATATAAAGGATTTGCTCTACAATTTCTTGCCCACACTAATATGGAAAACTTGCCCAAGATCCAGGCTATATTGTTGATTGGAAGTCTTGTTGAATCCTAAGGGTAGCAGATTCTGTTGATGTCCCAACCCATATCCTTTTGGTTCACCTCTGAGTTCACGTGCAGATGGAGTGGAATAATTCTTGGGCACACTGGCAGGTTCCTACCTCACATGCCTATGATTTCCTGCTTCTCTTCCTCAAGGTTTCCTGTCCCACCGGAAACAAAAGTTCTTATTTACTAAATACATGACCCCTTTCATTTTCAAATAAAAAAGGGTCTATCAAATCCTTTTCTTTCTTTGAATCATTAAGTACTTGTTCTGCTACCAGCCAGAGGAAAGATTCTGCTTTTTAAGAGCTCATTTGATTAGCTTAGGCTCATTGGATATTCCAGGATAATCTTCCTAGTTTAAGGTCAACTGATTGGTAACCTTAAGTACATCTGCCATGTCAATATGTAACAGTGATTCATAGGAGTAAAACCAGGGAGCAAAGATCATGGGACCAAAATTCTGCCTACCACAGTGACCTTGACCAAGGACATAGTAGCCTAAAAACACCAGTTTTCTAAATATGTGATATTTACAGAAACCAAGATTTTTTATTTTTCTCTAATAGAAGGAGTTATATATTATTCTGAAATTCTGTGTTCCATTCAAAGGCAGCATATATTTTCCAAATGATTACTTGAAAGCTAAGAATGAGCTAAAATAACTTCTTTTGGAAAATCTGCTAAAATAGTATCCAGAAGCAGCATGCATCATATATCTACCCTATCCTCCTCCCACCCTCCCACCTCCTCACTCACCATGCTGATTTGAAAGTTTTCTAAAACCTTTTCATTAAATTCTGGAAAGTAAAGCTAATGGACACCATTAAGCCAATGATAATGGCAGACTATACTTTGGTGGTAGTTTTCCCCCAGAGAAAGCATACCTACAAGCAATGCCATTTAAAAAGAGTATTTGAACCAATGTCTAATTTGAAGAAAATGAATACCTTGAGAAATAACATGGATACCTTATAATTTTTTAGTCAAAAAACTGTCAAACAGAAGTTGTCACATACTACAGTTTTTTCATAGTAATTCACTCAAAAGTGTTTTTCTTCCACTGTGCCCTTTGCAAAAGTTCATTGAGAGTCACCCTCTCCTGCAAGTTATTGAACATGAATGTGGTCTTTCATTCTATGTGCTCTCCAAAGAACATTTTGGCATTGAGGAATGGCAATAAAGATGGAAAAATGAGAAATTAAATGAAGTTCCAGTTTCTAAGATTTAAATGCACCATATTTTCAGGTTGGCAACCTTCATATGCTTGCTTCTTCTTGGTAGTACAAAGAGAACAAACAAGAACCTTAATTTTTCTGAGTATAAAACAATGGAAAAAGACTACTTTTAATTAGCTCAGACAGATATAAATGATGAGAGCAATGCCGGCTGTGTGTCTTATTTGCATTGTTTTTCCAGTTGCACAGAGAGAAATGACCTTGAATTCAGTGTAATGGACGAGTGTTTTAATCAGTTTTTATATGGACAATGGACCGATTTGAAAATTTTGCTAAGCAAAATAACCCATAGTTTTCTTGGATTTGTGCAGTGCCTGAAGGAGGATAGAGAGTGATAACAGACCTGTGTTCTGGTGTCAGTTTTGCACAGTGATCCTATTTACACTGACTGTTTTATTTTTATGAGAATTGAAGTTATTCATATTCCTATGTGTTCATTTTAGAAAAATTAGAAAATACAGATAAGCAAAAAAAGAAGGAAAAAAATTCCATCTCACAGATGGCCTCTTTTCCTTGTGAGATATATATATATATATGGATTTCCAGATATATATAAATCTGGAAATATGTACATATTTCCAGATTTAAAAAAATGTATATATAGACAAATTAAGCTATGTACTATGTCATATGTATACTTTCTCTCTTCTCTTAGTAGCTGGTGTCTCTTGTGGCTGTGTTTACTATGGTCACTGATTATAATCACAATTCCAGAAAACTTGTGTTTCCAGTTTTTTTCTGGTTTTCTGTTGTGATCCTTTGAGCTAGGTGCTCTGACAGTGCTTGTGCGTATCCAGCATTTTAGCATTTTCCACAAGGCCAATAGTGCAGTGAATGGGTCAGAGGCTAAAAGGGAGTTAAACTCCAATGACCAGTTCACAACAGTAGTTTGGGATTTCCCCATTCTGGACTCTAGGGCTCTGTCTCCTGCCACAGCTTCATTCCACTGGGCCTTCAAAAGTCATTTCACTTAATTCCCCAAATCCTCAGAGGCTGATAAGCATCACTGATGGAAAAATGGACGAATATTTAAGTCACTTGCCCAAAAGATCAGCCAAGACTAGAAGTGAGTCCCCTTAATTCCAAGTCCATGGCATCTCCTGTTATTTCCCCTCCATCTCTGTGCCACAAGAACGGGTGCACTGAACAAATGTTTGCATGGTTTATGTGACCAAGGAAACCTACTCTGAAGCCAATAAAACTCCAATGATTACATCCTAGCATTTCCCCCAGAAAACATTAACCTTCTTTGAATAATGTCCACGCATAATTTTGAAAACAAATCTTAAAAAAAAAACACCAAAAACAGATAGAACTTGAACATAAAAATATCTTCAGCAAATCTCTTTAAATATTTTTAAGGAGAATGAATACATGAGTCATAAACAAAAAGCAGCGTCACACAAGAAACGCAATAATGCTTAAACTCTTAACTGAGGGGATGTTGCCCTTCAAAGGGGTTGCTATGAAAGAGTTTGTTTTTGTTGCTATGAGGCTGTTATTTTCTCAACTAATTTTGAGATTCATCATATCTTCAGGATCAGTTTATAAAGTACACTAGGAAACTGCCCCCATTACCTCACAGTCTTACTTATTTGGTATTTGTGCAAACCCAACTATATTATTCAACTCGAACACCTATTTCAATTGGCTCCAAGTAATGTTTATATCTTAAAAATAAAATGAAGTAGAACGTGAACAATTAATCTTATAACACTGAAAAAATAAAGTATTTGGGGAAAGAAAAAAGAACAACTCTTCCATCATGCTGATTTGCTGCCACAGAGGCTTTTCAAAGTACCATGTACCAAGCCATTAAGACAGTTCTGAAAGAGAGGCTCCAGAATGTTTTTTTAAAAATGTTTATTTATGGGGCACCCGGGTGGCTCAGTGGGTTAAAGCCTCTGCCTTCAGCTCAGGTCATGATCTCAGGGTCCTGGGATCGAGCCCCGCATGGGGCTCTCTGCTCAGCAGGGAGGCTGCTTCCCCCTCTTCCTCTGCCTGCCTCTCTGCCTACTTGTCATCTCTCTCTCTCTGTCAAATAAATAAATAAAATCTTTAATATATATATAAATAAAATCTTTAAAATATATATATATATTTTAGAGAGAGTGCATGAGTGTGTGCAAGGGGGGTAGGGGGTAGGGGGAGAGGGAGAATCCTCAGACTCCTTATTCAGTGTGAAGCCCAACACAAGGCAGGGCTTGATCCCAGGACCCTGAGATCATGACCTGAGCTGAAATCAAGAGTCGACCGCTTAAACTACTGAACCCAGGTGCCCCTTGAGAGGTTCCAGAATGTTCTGAGCAAATGCAGCATTGCCTGTGAGAGTAAGTGAGGATACATTCAGAGCTGACTGTTTTGAAGGAGATAAAAAATCATTTGGATGTTGAATTCTGGCATGTTGCTCAAATGAGGAGTTTCTATTATCTTGAATGTTGATCTAGGCTATAAGAGTTCTCTGTTATTTATAATAGCTGTCATCCTTTTTGCCTACTAAATCAACAGTGAGAATTTCTTTGCCACTAGAAAATATATATGAGGAGCTACTATTCTGGAAAGATCATAAAGATTGAATAATTGAATGACAGGGTTTTATTGGAGCAGTATAATTTCTGCTGTGTTTAGTTAAAGAATCTGCTTTTTCTTTGTAAACGTTAAAAGTTTATAAATGAGGGACATGTAGAGAGCCAAAAGTCAATCCATCTTTAATCCTTCCAGTCACCATGAGTAGATCTGCAGTCACGGAAGAGAGAGCATATAGAGAGGGAGTGGAGAGAGGCGATGGAGCAGAGTGGAAGAATAGAGACATATCCAATTTTCTTCTTTTTCCATGCCACCCCACAGAACGAATCTGACTATGCCTTTGAATTTAGTCCCTTTTCTACTTTAGCTGGGACAAAGCAGAGGCCAAGGGCTGCTCTTAGAAGTCTTTGTTGGCTGTAGTAAGTTTTATACTGAGTGGGCACTCAACATTCTTACTAAAAGGTGGTCAGATAGAAGGATATGTGAGTGGGGACAATCCTTATGCGAGGCACTAATCACTTACAAAGTAAGGAAGTTTGAGAATTCCTGTGTAACCTTGCGCTTTCTATATTGATTAATGAAAATAGGAGACAAAGAATGCTACAGGACACAAAAAAGATGTCTCATTTTTTTTTAAAGAAAAGAGCTTATTCATGAATATAATATTTGGTCTTACCACAATACATAGCTATTATTTATTTGGAGAAGATGAACCCACTTTATTTATGTTATTTATTAAAAAACGACCTTACTGAAATAGTGGGAAGGCTAAAGATGAGTGAATAAATAGCAGATAAAAACACTGGATGTTTTATTGAAATGTAGTCTTCCACTACCATCCTAAAGAGAAGTAGACCTAGATTTATAGAGTTATCTGTTTATTTCATACTTTTTCTTGCCTATCTTATTAGTTAACAGCCCAACTTAACTTTTGTAGTTGGATAGTAAATACAACTTTAAAAATGAGGTTTTATATATTATATATGTATGCATATAAAATATATAGAGTATGTAACATAAAATTATTGCTCACTGATTGGATATAATAATATCCTAAAGGGGCCTATGTTGAGTTGCAAATACTTTGAATACAATAGTTCCCCTTATCCATGGTTTTACTTTCTGTGGTTAGACATAATCTGAAAGCGGATGGTCCTCCTTCTGATGTAACATCAGAAGGTCAGTAGTAGTTTAACACTACATCACAATGCCTATGTCTTTCACCTCACTTTGTGTCCTGACAGAGGCACTTAATCATCTCACAACATCACAAGAAAGGTGACTGCAGTGCAGTAAGGTAATTTGAGAGAGAGAGAGACCACATTCATGTAACTTATTCCAATATATTGTTATAATTGTTTTATTTTATTACGAGTTATTATTGGCCAATTACTTACTGTGCCCAATTTTTTTTGAAAGATTTTATTTATTTATTTGACAGAGAGAGATCACCAGTAGGCAGAGGCAGGCAGAGAGAGAGGGGGAAGCAGGCTCCCTGCCGAGAGAGCCCAATGTGGGACTCGATCCCAGGACCCTGAGATCATGACCTGAGCCAAAGGCAGAGGCTTTAACCCACTGAGCCACCCAGTTGCCCCTCTGTGCCTAATTTTAAAATTAAACTTTATCATAGGTATGTATGTATAGGAAAAAATATAATATATATAGTGTTCAGAACTCTCTGCGGTTTCAGGCTTCCACTAGTCATCTTGGAATGTATCCCCTACAGATAAGCGGGGACTGCATATTATTTGGCATGAGAAGTTACCTTCTATTGACTAAAAGGAATCATATTTTAGATCCTCATTTTTATTTCTGATGGTGTTTGTAATGAAATAGCAAAAACAGTCATTTAATTGGGCCCTCTGTAAAGGACATCACCTGTGTTCTAGGGTCTTGAAGTGCTCTCAGACAGGCAACATCATGAAAGAAAAATGGAAATATCCAATAATTGTGCATAAGACCTAATTGTATTACTGGGTGAGCCAAGGAAGATCTATTTCTGCATAAAAAAGAGCAGTCACTCCTTTGTATGACATTAGTTTCTTAAAGACATGGAAAAACCTAGACTCCAAAGATCATATGGAAATTCAGATTGAAGAATTCAAAGGACACTGGGCTACCTGTCTTTGCTTTTCTCCAAGCATGCCTTTAAATTGTGTTGAGTAAGCAGGGGGATGAGTGAGTGAGAGATTTCAAATCAAGACTGGTTTTGAGAAGTAAGAGGACAAGAGAATAAGGAAAGAATCTGAACTCCTGCACATAACAGGGCACCCAAATGGAAACTTGTAGCAACAAAGTGGATCAAACTGGTATAGACTGGTGTCCCTGATGCTATAAACACAGATACCTGCTAGATCACAATGACAGCAAGGAGAACATAATAATAAATGCTGGGCTTAAAAAAATTAAATAACTAAGTGCAAAATAGAGAACTTAAAGCCAGAGCCACAGAAGAGCAGGAAATATGGACTTAGGCTGTAAAGACTTGCAGGGGCCTCTTGCATAAAACATGGAGGCCTGGATAGCTACCCCGTCCATGGAAAGGAGACTAGGGAAAATGAAGGAAGAAGCAAGGACATATTCTGGGTGCCGGGGACTGTGAGGTAAAAAAGTCAGTTATAAGAAATCAAAGCCCCCAATTTTTTTTTCAAAACCCCAAATTTAACTTATTTTACTATTTAGTACTGGAGTTAGAGTTTTATTAAATAATTAATAAATCAATTAAATTATAATTAATTTAGGGACGCCTGGGTGGCGCAGTTGGTTGAGTAACTGCCTTTGGCTCAGGTCATGATCCCAGCGTCTTGGGATCGAGTCCCGCATCGGGCTCCTTACTCCGCAGGAAGCCTGCTCCTCTCTCTGCCTCTGCCTGCCTCTCTGCCTGCTTGTGTTCTCTCTCTGTTAAATGAATAAATAAAAAATCTTTAAAAAAATTATAATTAATTTAAATATATAATTATTACTATAATTAATTAATTATTGAATTATTGATAACACTTTCCAATACTTTTAAAGTCCTCAGAGTAGCAAATGTTAACCACTCTATATGGATAATTCCATAAATCAGAGCCCTTGAGACATCTTGGAAAATACTACCATCACTGAAAATGAGCTCATAATGAAAATTATAAATTATGTGAGAAAATTAGGCATCATGAGAGAAAATTAACTGATGCAAGATATAGGAGAATTAGTACTCCATTACGTAGAGGAAGTAAAACGATCTGAAAGATTTTATACAGTAAGTGTATTTAAAGGGCTTATAAAGCTTAATGAAGGAATAGAAACCAAAGTAAATGAACTGATGGTATAGAAAAAGAACGTGTAGATTTGAAAAAAGTCAAGTGGAACTTCTAAAAATAAAAAAGTAGTGATTAAAATTATAAACTTCAGGGACACCTGGGTGGTTTAGTTGGTTGTGTCCAACTCTTGATTTCAGCTCAGGTCATGATCTCAGGGTTGTGAGACCCGAGCCCTGCATTGGACTCCATGCTCAGTGGGCAGTCTGCTTGAGATCCTTTCTTTCCCTCTTCCTCTGGCCCCACCCCTGCTCACACTATCTCACTCTCTCTCAAAATAAATAAATAAATCTTTAAAATTATAAATTTAATTATGTCTTAAATAGTATATTAGGTACAACAAAGACATAATTAATGAAGTGAAAGATGAATCTGAGGAAGTCACCTAGTGCTCTGACTCAAAAGATAAAAATGATAGAAAGATGGAAAGTATGGAAAAATGGCTACGAAACCTGGAGGAGAGAATGAAAAGGCCCACATAAACCTAATTATGAAAATAAAAAGATAGGACTTTTTAATGACTTAAGGTATAATTCCTGACATTTTTTTTTACAGAACTGAAGAAATATATCAACCCCCACATTGAAGAAGCATTCAGGTTCTAAAGAATATGAAATACATTTACATATACACATCCTATGGTGAACACTGCAGAGTCATTTAAGGCATAGACAAAACTATAAAAGCGACCAGAGGGAAAAGGCTAATTTCTTGCTGATGATCAACAATACACTGCATAGGAGAACGGAATAATAGTTTGAAGGTTTTGAAAGAAAATCTGTTAACTTAGAATTCTATACCAAGTTAAACTATAATTCAAGAGTGAAAGTGAAATATAGACATTTTCAGATTAATACAAAGAGAACATTTAAAGACCTTTGCTCTAAAGAACTAAAGCTTCAAGAGGGAGGGATGAGGGAATTAGAATAAAAAGCAGCAGTGAGGTAAGATATGCTGAACGTATTGGTAAATTTGAATAAACACTGACAATAAAAATAAAATTGATTTGAGTGACCTTAAAGGGGAGGCAAAGCATGCCACAGTAATATTGTGGAAAATGAGGGTTTGGTGCCAAGGAAGATTGGAGTCTATATTATTTAGGAGGATGACATAAATATTAATTTCAGACTTTATTAAGTCATATATGCATGTTCAGTATGTAAAGGTAATAACTAAAAAAAGTAGAAAGAAATCAAGTCATTAAAGTAGTAGTGGGAGAAGAGGACATTAAGAAATTCTGTCAGACAATGCTAGGAAAGAAAGAAGAAAAAAATCAAAACATAGGGATCAGATGGTTACATGGATAAATTTTACCAGACTTCCTTCCTTCCTTCCTTCCTTCCTTCCTTCCTTCCTTCCTTCCTTCCTTCCTTCCTTCCTTCCTTCCTTTCTTGTTTTTTTTTAAGATTCTATTTATTTGACAGAGAGAGACACAGCGAGAGAGGAAACACAAGCAGGGGAAGTGAGAGAGGGAAAAACAGGGAGCCTGATGTGGGGCTCTATCCCAGGACCCTGGGATCAAGACCTGAGCTGAAGCCAGATGCTTAACAACTGAGCCACCCAGGCGCCACTACCAGACTTTCAAAGAGTTGATAATCCTAGTTTATTCAAATTATAGCTAGAAAAAGAAGAAAAGCTGCTCAGTACATTTCTTGAACCTAGTAAAACTTTAATATTTAATAATAATGCTATAAAAATAATACCCATTTTATTTATGATCACTAGTGTACAAATCCTAAACAAAATACTTTTTACCTGAATTTTCCAATAAATTAGAATCAATGTGAGATTAGTAGAATTTATCTGAGGAGTGTAAGATGATCCAAACTCAGAAAATCAGTTAATGCGACCTACTCCCCTTATATACTGACAGAATAATCACGATTATCTCAATAGATGAAGAGAAGCATTTTTTGATAAAGTTCAACTTCTATTTGTAATTTAAACTGTTCCAGGTAAACTGGGATGGAAAGAAACTTCTTTAACTTGATAAAATCTGTATATCTAACACTAGTTATAGTGATGGAAAAATTTTATACATAGTTCCATTAAATTAGTGATAAGAAAACTGTGCTCTCTGTTATCACCAGTATTTATTATCGTAGTGGATATTCTGACCAAAATTGTATGACAAGAGGGCATAGGAGACATAAAAGTATAAGGAAAAAGATACACCTGTCTTTATTTATAGTTGACTTAACTGTATACCTAGAAAACCAACACAACCAGCAGAAATGTATTATAACAAAAGTAGAGTTTAGCAAAGTTGTCTTATAGCAGTGATAAGTATAAAATAAAATAAAATAAAAGAGAAAATATACTATTTACAGTAGCAACTAAATTGATGAAATATCTATATCTTATAAATACATATAAGATATAAAATATATCTATCTTATAAATATATCTTATCTATATCTTATAAAAATATATCTATATCTTATAAATATCTTATAAAAATATGCAGAAAATTTTAAAAGAGAAGACATTCAGGTTGTTTTAAAGGACATAAAAGGAGACTCCAATAAATGAGAGATAGCATGTTCAAGGAGAGTTCAACCTACTGTCGCAAAGATGTCAATTTTCCTCAAATTATTCTATACATGCAACACAGTCCTAGTCAGGATTCCAGTGAAGTTTTCATTTGTTTTATAGATGTGGGAAAATTATTCTAGTACACCACATGAAAAAGGTAAACTTGATCCTTGCACTCTGGGTGGCTTAAAGAACTATAGGTAAAAGTATAGGTAGAACTATAAAGCAAACAGATGAAAATGTAAGGGAATATTTCTGTTAGTTTAGGGTTCAAAAGACCTTTTTGGAAAACTCCTGAAAGCAAAAACCCTGTAAGATTGATTGATAGAGTGTTCCACCAAGGATAATATAGACAAAATTATATATACAAAAGACTGGAAAAATTTGTGATGTCTAAAATTACCAAGAAGTTAATATCTAGAATGTATAAAAAATCCAAACCAATGAGAAAATATTGGAAATCTAGTAGAAAAATAGGCAGCATACATGAGTAAGCAACTCTGGATTCTGAATGACCGTAAATATATGAAGAGAGACTGCTCAAAATCACTAATAATCAAAGAATTATAAAAGAAGACAATAATAAGATATTACTTTACATCAACTAAATTGTAAAAACTAGATAGGTGGCTAACACAGAGTGTTAAGAAGCACATGGAAAGACAAGCTTTCACGTACTAGTGGTGCAAGTTCAAAGTTTCCAGCCATTCTGGAAAATAATTCACAGTCGGTTCTTATGAAGTTACACATGCAAATTTTGTATTACCCAGTAATGCCAAAACTCAGAGAAATTCGTGCTTTAGTTTATAAGAAGACACACATGAAAATGTTCTTTGTGTGTCATTTGTGGAAGTGGAAAGTGGAGGACATTTGGGGTCCCCAATCTTGAATGGCTAAGTAAAATGTACTGGTTTAATATTATGAAAAAATACATATTATTTAGGATAAAAACCTAGATGTACGTACAGCCACATAGATAAATCTTAAAAACAATGTTGAGTGAAACACAAAAGAAACAGAATGAGAGTTAGTGTATAATGCTATTTATGTAAATTGAAAATATACCTATTCAAAACACAGCTATATATGACCATATATAATGGTCAAGTTTCATTCTTCTACATATAGCTGTCCAATTTTCCCAGCACCATTTATTGAAGAGACTGTCTTTTTTCCACTGGATATTTTTGCCTGTTTTGTCAAAGATGATTTGACCATAGAGTTGTGGGTCCAT
>CM052811.1:29567863-29578711 GCA_028533885.1 Nasua narica | reverse complement strand
CTGCACCTCCCCGCCCCCAAGCCTAGAATAGGGCCTGACATAGAGATGATGTTTAATAAATACTTAAATTGAACAAATAAATGAATGAGTGGAGTCTGTCCCCTCTATCTGACATTCCTTTCTCCTTCTTGGCTCACTCTTCTTCAACCATTAACATGTGGCTAAATGTCACCTTTTCTAGAAAGCCTCCCTAGCTACAACATGCCCCCAGTAGAATCTGTATAAGAAGATGCTTCTCCTTAGTAGCTCCATGATACTTTGAATATATGTAAGAATAATAGCTGTATAAATATACTGAGTGCTTACAATATGCCAGGAATATGCCAGTACCTTTTATATGTCATTTCATGTAATCTCCATAATTACTCTGTATAGAGATCATCAACTCCAGACTGTAGACAAGAGAACTGAGATTTTGGAAGGATTTACCTTGCTTGTAATAACACAGAGAGTAAGCAGTAGAGCTGAGATGGGAACCCAGGAAATTATGACTATAAAGTCCTTGTTCTTAATGGAGACTGAGTATAAAGACACAAGGAAACATGCAACAGCATCATCCACAGTTAATACTGGGATATGCCGTGGGCTTCAGAGGGAAGGAGACAGATTGATAAACATTACTGAAAAAAACAATTTGAGTTCAAGGAACCTCTTGTATACCCTCAGAAAGATGATGAAATTGGGTTATCATCTGTATGCATGGCTCTTGGCAGTTTTCTCTGAAAACACATCAAAGGTGAATGGGCTTCTAATTCCTTGGTATTCCAATCCAGTATAGTTGGGGATGCTGGCTATTTCATAACAAAGCATGGTATGGAAACCATCAACAGGGGTCACGTGGGGGATTGAGGCTATCCCCATCAGAAAGTGGATGTGTACATGGACAGCAATTAAAGTTTCGTGACTCATCCTTCAGCCATTCTTATAAAGACATTCTCAAGAGCTCAGTTCTAGTCTCCCATTAAGGACTGTATTTAGCTTGAGTACACGCTTCCACTCCTCAATCTTGCTTGTCCATCAGAAAAATAAATATTATAAACTCCTGGCCCTCAAATTGTAGATTAGAAAGGCGGAAGGTGGGGTGGAGGGAAGCAGATTCTAGATGTAAAGGCATGGGTGTCAAAGACATTTCTGCACTGAATCATTGGAGGCTCAGGCAGGGGAACAGAAATGGCAGGACAATGATGCCATTATCAAATAGTCAAACAAACCAGAACATACCATGTAAAAGAGAGCTGAAGAGAGTCTGAAATTAAGCATAACATAAGTGAGAGAAGAATATGCTATGTAAGTGTGCTTCATGCTCTGGAAAATCTAATAAGGGTCTGAATTTGATAAAACAGGAGCCCTAAGGTATTATGGTGAAACAATAGAATTAGAAGGAAGGAGGGTTTGTTGTGCTGACACAATTCCATTATAGATAACGAATAAACCCCGGATAGGAAGTGACAGAATAGACAAAGCTTGAAATCCAATCACTAGCATGGAGGAGAAGCTTGAGTTTCAATGGCAGGGAAGACAAAGAAAAAAGAAACTAAAACAATTAGAGAAAGTGATCTCTGTGGTAGACAAAGGATTCCTAACAGGAGATTATGCTCCTAAAATAGAGAAACCATCAAATGGAAGAGAAAAAGTGTTCTGAAAGTAAGAAGATTCTCCTGAAAAAGAAAAGAAAAGAAAAAAAAAAAAAAAGAACTAGATGAGCATGTTGAAAAGATAGAGTCTACCAGGGAAAAATATATATAGCTATCTAGATCAAGCCATATTCTGCTTAAGTTTTGAATTATGTCAGAGATTAAAAAGAAGTACTTCTGGGTAAAGTAGTGATGCACCTACAATAGGTTAATGCTTGGAATGGCTTCAGACTTCTTCCCAGCGTTCAGTGCTAGGAGACAGGGAGTAGCATCCACAGAGTTCTGAAGGAATGTGTAACTCCCAAATAATCTGGTTAGCCAAGTTTTTCTTGATTTATAAAGTCAGCAGGTAAATATTTTTCAAGATGAAAGAATGTATGGAATATGTTGCCCATGATTCCTTTAAAAAAACACTACTTGACAAAAAGAAACAAAGCCAAACAAAAGGACTCAGCCAACAAAAGATGAGTCAACATGTTGTACTCAGAGATGAGGAAGATGTGGTAAAGGCACATGTAGGCTCACTGAATCCAAAGAAATACTGAATTAAGACTAAATAGCTAGGGGATTATGGTGGTACAATAGAATGGAAATGCTACACATTTTAGTGAAGAAAAATAGTAAAGTACCCAGATATAAATGTGGAGATACGGGAAACGGGTAGGAGGGGAGAAGGGAGCAATTTTGACTACTTATTGTTCATAGCAAGGAGACAGTTGATACAATCTAAAGTTGAAATATGAGGTTAAGAATAAGGAAAATATAATGGTTCCAATCTTTTAATGCACTTCGTAATATTTTTTTCTTACCTAATGGAATATAACATTTTGAGGGTGAAGAGTCATTTACCAGAAGTTCTGCAATTTCCTTTTGTTTTATTTCAGGTTATTTTACTCATATTAAATTCATATAAAATTACATTTACTACTTCCAGTTAAATATTATTTGTGTGGTTGTTCTACTGTCATAAAATTATTTCTGTCCCTCTCTGCTTGTCTACCTAAGAAGCAGTATGGTTTAGAGCAAAGCTTCTCAACTTTATTGCATATATAAATCACCTGGGGATCTTAGTGGAATACAGACCTGGGATGGGGATTCTGCATTTCTAGTAAGCGCCCAGGTGTTACTGTTGCTCGTGGTGGTTCTGGGATCCACTTTGAACAGCAAGAGTGTGTAGGTCATGAACCGACTCTGATCCCAGACTGCATATGTTGGATTTCTAGTGCCACCACTTACTAGCTGTTTGACTTAGAGCAACTCCTATGTCTGAACTAACCAGTCTGTAACATAGGAATAATCACAGTGCCCCCATGTAAAATCCTAGAACAACGCCTGACAACAAATGTTAAGTATTGTTAAAATGGCCATATTAACTCTGGACCAGGAAGCTAACTTCTCTGAACCTCAATTTTCCATCTGTAAAAATAACTACCTCACAGAGCTGTGTCTGTGACAACTAAAAATAACTTATTGAAGAAGCCCTGAATAGTGTCTTGCATGGCATAGATAATCAAAAAATGAGAATTACCAATGTTTTTAGTGAATTATATGAATTATAATATAATAATACTTAAAATTTCTCACAATAACCCATATAATCTTAGATCTACCAATCCATTTATTCACTCATTCATACTTTATTCATTCATTCTATAACTAATGTTTGAGTGTTTTATGTGTATTAGGTAGCCCTATTCAGGCACTAGTATTGTGAACAAGACAGTCCTAATGAACCTTTCCTTCTAATGGGAGAAAAGAAACAGAACTAATATGCAAAGCAGTAATAAGGGTTGTAAATAAAAACTAAAAATATATATATATATATATTATACACACACACATATATATAAATTAAAAAATAGATCATGTAGAAAAACTAAAAATAAGAGATAGAAAATGATGCTGGGCATGGGGGAAGGGTTACTAAAGATGGGGTGGTCAGAGGAGGCCTCTTTGAGAGGGGACAATGGAGCAGAAACCCAGATGAGGTGAGGGAGTGGGCCCTGAGAAGTTCCAGGGAAAACATTTACATCAGTGGTTGATTGCCCCGAGACAGGAGGTGGGTGTGTCTGGGTCTGAGAGAGTGTGACACAATGTAGGAGCCACAGCCCAAGAGAAAGGTAGGGCCAGATGTGTGTTTTCCGAACCAAGAGTCACAAGTCACTAGTGGGTTGCAAGCAGCATTAAAAATAAATTACATGAAGAATGGATCAGAATTTAAAGTATCAGAGTATATGGTAAGGATGAACACTGGTTCGTGGAACTGCACACACACATATATGCCAGGCTATGATTTAAAAAAGGATCTGTTTCTGTGGATACCAGTGTTAGAAGTTTCAAATACCCAGGGCTAAATTATCTAGATCCTTGGTTGTGAAAAGGAGGATGGGCATTACTCAGAACATCAAGAAGCCACTGAAGGAATCTGGGTAAAAGAGAGACACAATGAGATCAGTGTTTTCAAGCGCTTTGACTGTGGGAAGCTGACTGAGGGGAGCAAGAGTGGAAGAAAATAGTGATAACTGCTTGCCAAGTCACCTCCTACCTACAGCACTGTGGTGGGAAGAATTAAGTTTTCCTTTACCCGCAAAGACGTCCAAATCCTAATCCCTGGAATCTGTGAATATGTTATGTAACATGGCAGAAGGAATTGGCTTATGTGATTGCAAAAAATAAATAAATAAAAGAAAGTTTGACGGAACTTGAAGTTGACATGGGGAGAGCATCGTGGATCATCTGGGTGGACCCACCCTCATCACAGGAGTCCTTGCACATGGAAGAAGGAGGTGTGGGAAGCATTTGACCTGCCTTTGCTGGCTCTGAAGATGGAGGAAGGGGTGTGAGCCAATGGATGTGGGCAGCCTCTGGAAGCTGGGAAAGGCAAGGAAGTGGATCCTAGAGTTTATAGAAAGAAACGTGACCCCTTGGTTTTAGTCTGGTGAGATTTGTGTAAGACTCTGGCCTATGGAACTGTAAGGTTATAAATGTGTCCTTTTCAAGCCACCACCGTTTTGGTAATTTATAATGGCAGCAATAGAAAACCGAGACAAGCATGTAATTTCTTAAACCTGTCTTCATCCCTCCTCTCTCCCAGACCTCTTCAGAGTGCTGACATGAGATGTGGGTGTAAGTGCCCTCAGCTGTCCTTGCTGTCCCAGGGCTGCCCCGTGGAAGCCTCTGCTCCTCCTGCTGACCACTCTGTGTCTGATTCCCATTCTGGATGTCCAGTAATTTCTGGTAAGAACCGTGAGCAGTCCAGGCACATTCAATCCGAGATCTTTGTTGTCAAAGAGGGATACAGAGGAGTTGTTGCAGAAATTTGAGGAAGGGAATGGAGGTTGGGGGAGAAGTTCTTTCAATTTTTAATTTTCATTTAAAAATGCTAAAGCAGATGGATCATCTCAAAGCTGCTGGTATTAAAGGGTGGCGAGTTGGTGATTAATTCATTCTGGGTTTATCACAACAAAGAATAATGGTTTAGTTTGTCTCACGACCCAGAGATCATGACCCAGAGATTATGACCTGAGCTGAAATCAAGAGTTGAATGCTTAACTGACTGAGCCACCCAGGCACCCCTTTTACCAGCCTTTGAAAGTTGATTTTATTGTTCTTTCTCTTTGGTTGTTTTTGCCTCCTCAGTACACTGGCTTCTAATACTTTTGTGTTTCCTCTACTGAGAGAGTTGCTTGAGGGACAAACCTGACCTGTGGACCAAAGTGCTTGATCTGTGGACAGCCTCTTTTATTGAATTTATTGATGTATTCTGGATGGTTCAGGTTGTCAAAAGTTTGACTTGTAAAGACGTTGGATATTACTATGAAAACATAAGTAATACACTCTTAAAAAAATATGTGAAGCTTATTTTAAAAATATTGCTTCCAGTTTTATCTCTTATCAATGTGATGACAAGTGTTGAATAACACACAAATATATATGACAAATGTGGCAACTTGGAATTTGTTTTTATATGAGATTTTCTTCTATGGAGCAGCAACCAATAACACAGTTTAAATAGCAGATTGCAACAAGGAATAAGATAATATCAACTTAATAAATTGTTTTAATTTATTGTTTCTGTAAATTCTTTATCATAAGACTTAATAATCTTTAATTATGGTCGGCTCTGCCATTATAAAAAAGTACTAATTTGTTATTTGGTGAGCAGATCAGTAGTGTTTATATGGTAATCTTAGAACAGAAATTCTAATTTTTTTTTGCCCCCTCTAAAGCTGTTTGAACCTTATAGCCACTTTACTAGTTCTCATTAAAACTATTGAAACAATGGTATGGGGGGAAATTTCTTAACTTTTATGAAATAGTTGACTGAATACATTAAGTGCTCATAATATCCAGGAGAATTTAAATTGAAAACACTTTTAACAAGTACAATCAAAGTCAGGTAAATGTGCAAAGAGAGAGAGTCATATTACTCAGCAAGATGTAATTTCATGACCTAAGCATGGTCCATGGCAGAGTATTTCTGGGGGCACTGGCCTGTGGTGGAATCAGACCATTAGAGGTATGTGGGTCTGGTGAGAGGTGGTAGAGCAGGCTCTTTAGTTCTCCGTGCCATCAAGCCATGCTCCTTACTTTGGTGTTAGGTGGCTTGAAATTCTTTCTGTCTCTTACCATGTCTGCTGCAGGACTAGTGCTAAATAAAATGCTGAAGGGTGGGCTTCCCCTGAAAATTGGCACATGAACTTGAAAGAAGAAGCTGACACCTGCCCATTTTAGGCAGATCTCAGCATCATCATGTTGAATGTATTTGTTAACTGATTTATATCTTCTTAGAGGAGTAGAGGAGAGAAAACATGAGAGTTACAGGGCTTGGCTCTTCTGCTAACTAGCTTTGTTGCCTTGAGCAAGTCCCTGAACTACTCTGAGCCTCGGTTTTCTCATCTAAATAAGGGGCTAATAATAGGATCAGCCTTATAGTCTTGTCCTGAAGGCAAGGTGAGTTAACATGTATAAAACACTTGGATCAGTGCCTGGTGTGGTAACAGATATGGCACTTTAATAAGTATCAAAAATTGAAAGTACTAGATTGTAAAGTCAGGTCATTGTAAATTTCAAATTGCTGTATCCACAGTATTTAGTAGAAGTTCAATGTGTAGACTGAATGTTTATGTCATCTACTTCTGCACAGCAGATTTTCTAAAAATCAAGTGTTAACTGATACTAAAATTTCATATTTTTAGGTCAATCCGTGATATAACAAGTATCGTTAATAAAAGTTCAGGTTGAAACATCAGATTAAAAATATAACCCATAAAAAAAAATATAACCCATAAAAGAGCATGTAGATCAAAATGCTTACAGCAAAAGCTTTGTTTTATTGAGAGAAAAAGTATACATAGATATGTATTTATAGCCACAATTCTTATGACAAAACACCTATCTTATAGTTTTCATCTCTTTTTGGCTATTCGCTGAAAGATTTACTACCGAGGACTGAAATTTGATCAAGTGTCTGTTTAACTCTCCCTTCTCAATGGGCTCTGCCTGACTGGCATTCTTAACCCCACCCAAATCTGCCCGTCCCAGTCCCAGTTTCCCTCACTCTATTCTACTTCCCCCCCATACACAGAGTATCTTATTACATTATACTCTATGTGGTTTTATTATTTATGTCTGTTATTTATCACCTGTTGTCCTCAGCTAGAATGTAAACTACATTCTACAGAATGTATTATCTATAGAAGAGTACTTGGTCTAATAGTAGTTAAACAACCAACAGATCTTTGTTGAGTAAATGAATGAACTGATCCTGTATATTTAATTCTTTAAATTTCTCTCTCCTTCTTACTTTTAAATTTGAGGGCACAGGATTTTCTGTGTACCCTCATGTGACTTCTGTTACCTCTTCTGGTTATCACTTCAGGTTCCTCATATCAGTTCAGCTTGGAGTTATACCTTTCTTGATAAAAGTGAAATGAGATGGTACTAAGATTTGATCCTGAACATAGTCAGAAATACTGAAACGGCATTGGAACACAGAGTGTTCGAAGAGAGAGTACA
Organism: Nasua narica; assembly: GCA_028533885.1. Classification (NCBI taxonomy): domain Eukaryota; kingdom Metazoa; phylum Chordata; class Mammalia; order Carnivora; family Procyonidae; genus Nasua; species Nasua narica. The sequence goes on along the minus strand of CM052811.1, from coordinate 29,571,059 downwards.
ACGGAGAAGAAGATAGAATCTAGCAACATTAGCCGTGTTACATGAAATCCATCCTTAGGCAACTGGAGTGGTCTTGTCAAGTCAATTTTCTCATGGAGAACCCAAAGCTGAGAACAGGCAAAGCATTTACCCTTGTGTTCCAGGAGAGGCTATACAGAGCATCCTGAGGCTGAAGGCAAGCTCTGCAGAAGTGCCCTTGAGGCCAGGTTGGCTCCTCATGAAACCCTTCTGCTCCCTTTTGCCTTTTTGTAGTCCTTTTCGTAAGCCACTTAGCCCTCTGGCCATACTGGTCTTTGTCCCTGGCTGCATAGGTTTGACTATATGAAAACTGCATATTTAGAATCCTTTAGCTATTTAACCTCTATCCAACATGGCCTTGGGCAAACTTCTGTTTTCAGTAATTTGAAGACAAGAAGATTAGTTCTTATGTTTAAACAACAACTGTGCTCACGTAATTCCCTTTCTAGATAAAATAACCATATCTCTTTATTTTTTGATGTATAAAGTATTAATAATCTATAAAAAAACTACTTCCTCATCACTCTTCAAAATATGTGCTTCATCTGCAAGGCATTGTTTCACTGACTTATGTATTCTTGGAATCGGCCTGGATATTAGATGTGTAGCCTCATCTCCTCACCTGCTGTCCTCCTTCAGGTAAGGAATTCATTCCCTCTGATTACAACACTAGGCTACTTACCGGTGTCTTGCATTGTGGTGAAACCTTCAACATGTACCATCTTGTTTAGTCCACACCAGAATCCTACAAGGATGAGGACAACATTTGGAGTTGTAAATTCCATTTGGTCAAATTTAAACAGAGGACCCTGTCACTCCAAAGACTGTGCTCTTAACTGCTACACTTCTTGCCTTTGCAACAGCCCTGCAAGTTGTGTCATATGGGTTAGATTTGACTTGTGAATTCATGGCCATCTAGGGCAGCTCATTGTCTGAGTGTGAGAATTGTCTTCCTCATCTTGCACTGATATTGGTGTCCCTTAACTTCTATCCACTCGCCCTAATTTTCTCCTATGGGGCCTATTCTCTTTTCCATATCCATTTTAAATGTCCAGAGCAGCACAGAGTATTGAATTTTGAAAAAATAACATGAACCTAGTCCTTAACAACAGATACAAGTCATCACTAACAAATAATATTCGAAGTGCTTTTTGACTGCAGCAAAATATTAGTTTCAACGTATACTGTGGGGCTTAATATTATTTCTCTTGCTAAGAAAGTTGGAGCCTTTTATACCCATTTTCATTTTTCAGTAGGCAGTCACTAAATTTCCTGTCTGGATCTGGAAAGGTCTAATGTCTAATAAGCTGTGTGTGTGTGTGTGTGTGTGTGTGTGTGTGTGTGTGTGTGTGTGTGTGTTTATGTGTACAGTTGGAGGTAGGGAAGGGTTTGGAATAGGCCAGATTCTAATTTTAGAGTAGCTTCCTTCATACAACACAGGGTCACATGTGAATCTACCCAGTATCTTGTATTTTGCCTTTAGACTTTATTCTTATCTTAACTGTGCAGCTTGTTAACTCTTGAAGAGAATGTTTACAATTAAATCTACCTACTATATTGTCTTCATTACATTTTACAGCTATTTTCCACTTGGAGAAAGTGGAGAAAATCCACTTTCAATGACTCTATAAAACTAAAGGTTTTAGGCCTTCTGAGTCATAAGAGAAGACTCTCTTATGCTGATCTTTTTCCTGTGTTCTGTGTTTTTTTCTGTGTCCTGTGTTCCTTTTAGCTTTCACTGTTGAGTAAACATGTATATAGTCATATAGTTTGCTTATGCATTTCTGTTTCATGATTAGCTGAGAACTTTGATGACAGCAGATTATTTCCAGTGATTTATGCCAACAATGAAACACTCTTGAATCTATTATTTACTATAAATTTTAATGAATCTACAAAACCGTTGTATGCCTTTTCAAATAAGCCATAGTACGTCAATACATAATTTCCCTAGGTGCCTTCTCTCTTAAAAGACTGCCTAAAAAATACCTTTGTAATGAGCCAAATATAGCAGAAAAATTTTTTTTATTTGAGATTAGAGGCTGAAAGATGCTCATTTACCAGAATAAAATATTTCATTTCTTTTACATTTAATATGTAAAATTCAAAGTTTAATGTCCTTTTGAGGTAAAATTTAAGTATGGAGGAAATGAACAGACCTTCCGTGTGTGATTTGTTGACTTCTGATAAATGGACACCCTGTGTGACCACAACAACATTTGAGGTGATAAATATTTCTGTCACTCCAGAAAATTCCATTGTGCTCATTTCTAGTCAATTCCCATACCCATAGGTAACCACTGCTCAATTTCAATCACTATAGATTAAATTCAATTTCTGTTGAACTTCATATAAATGGAATTATGTAATGCATAATCTGTATCTGGCTTCTTTTGCTAAATATAAAGTTTGAAGATTCATTCACATTTTTATGTGCATCAGCAGCTAATTTAAATAATTTGAGGGGAACCTGGGTGGCTCAGTCAGTTGAATGTCTGACTCTTGATTTCAGCTCAGGGCTGTGAGATAGTGCCTTGTATTGCTTAAGATTCTCTCTCTCTAAGAGAAAAAAAGAGAAAAAAAATGTAATATATGGGAAAAATCTTAATACCAACAGAAACTACAAAGTACCAAGACATAAAACTTACAAAAAAAAGTGAAGGCCTTCATGGAGAAAACTACAAAGTTTGCTAAAAGAAATGAAAGACGTCCTAGTCAGGAAACGACAGATGTTGGCGAGGATGCGGAGAAAGGGGAACTCTCCTATACTGTTGGTGGGAATGCAAGCTGGTACAGCCACTCCGGAAGACAGTATGGAGGTTCCTCAAAAAGTTGAAAATAGAGCTACCCTACGCCCCAGCAATTGCACTACTGGGTATTTACCCTAAAGATACAAATGTAGTGATCCGAAGGGGCATGTGCACCCGAATGTTTATAGCAGCAATGTCCATAATAGCCAAACTATGGAAAGAACCTAGATGTCCATCAATAGATGAATGGATAAAGAAGATGTGGTATATAATATATACAATGGAATACTATGCAGCCATCAGGAGAAACGAAATCTTGCCATTTGCAATGACGTGGATGGAACTAGAGGGTATTATGCTAAGTGAAATAAGTCAGAGAAAGACAATTATCACATGATCTCTCTGATATGAAGAATTTGAGAGGCAGG
>CM052811.1:29555856-29567763 GCA_028533885.1 Nasua narica | reverse complement strand
CATCCTACAGCCAGACTTTGATGTAGCAATTTTTTTTTAGAAATATTTAGTTAATTTACTTAAATGAAGAAAGCTTAAATGACGCAGAACTGAAAATATTAGGAATCTATATACAATAAAAAGTGAATATAAATTAGTCAACTCCATGGACATTTCCAGTTAAGCATACAAATACATATTCACCTTTTTCTTTTATATAGGAATAACACATACATACATGACACAATGATTCTGGAAAAAAAAATCAGAGATCCTAAAAATATTCTCAAGTTTTAAAAATGGTATGGAATAAGTTTTAACAACATTCTACGTGAGTGGAAACCCTGATTTAATTCCATGATTTTATCATGCTAGGAGCATGGTCGGTTTTAATTTTTTTAAACAGGTATTGGTATCGTACACTTTGGCTTATTAGTAATTAAGTCATTTTGTATACACTGTATCTCAGTGTGGACAAATTTTTAGTATCGATTATTTGCTATGACATTTGCCTCATTGAAGTTGAAGCTGCTTCTTTTGGATATTTTTCCACTTCAATGTGAAGTAGATTGTTAGGGTTTCATTAGTGGTTTTATATGTGGCTTTTAAAGAAAAAAAACAGGTTCTGATTTCTTTCACAGTTCACAGTTCTCAGATGAGACTTTTTTTTTTGGGAAATCTTGGTCTGGGGATGTTTTGAATAATCAAAAGCTCTTTAGTGGATGAAGTCTCTCAATGCAATTATAATAAATAAGCATCTACATCCTTGGCTATATTACCAGTATATCCTGGAACCAAAGTAAGATGGTTTTCCTGTTCCCATAGTCCACTTAACTGTTGGTTTAAAATCTGAATATTTCCATCATATATACATTCCATTTTGGATGATAGTTCTGACCGCCACCTTGTTATGACTGCTTGAAGCTGGTTTAAACCAACTATTATATATTTTTCTTTTTCTTTTTTTTTTTTTTTAAGATTTTATTTATTTATTTGAGAGACAGAGAAAGTGAAAGAGAGCATGAGAGGAGAGAAGGTTAGAGGAAAAAGCAGACTCCCCGTGGAGCTGGGAGCCCGATGTGGGACTCGATCCCAGAACTCAAGGATCATGACCTGAGCCGAAGGCAGTTGCTCAACCAACTGAGCCACCCAGTCGCCCCTATTATATATTTTTCAAATTTGCTTTTAAGTAGGGACTTTACTAGAGGCAGCAAATCTACACAGCAGCAAAGTGAGATGTATTGTTTTTCTTCCTGTAAACTATTGGTGAGCACAGGAAAGTAGTCCACAACTCCAAGGTCTTCTATCCTCACCAAATAAGCTACAAGTTCACTTCTACTGCTCCTTCTCCAGAATGTTAAAGCTACATTCAATCTCAAATTCCTGCTGAACAAAACCTGTGCCATTGTTTCATGGTCCTGAGAAACCTCAGAAAAAAGCCCACTATGTTTTGATGATGGGCTTTCTGTCTGTGAAGAACCAGGTCCACTGGAGTTAACCAAATATGTTTGACAATCATGGTGTACTTTTCAGGCAAGGGGGCCTGCACAAGCCAGTTCATTTTCTTTATTTGCCATGTTATAGTCCCCACTTCTAGGGGACTGTTTTTTTCTGTAACCAGGATTTGGAAAAAGATGATGCACTTTCTTTCTGTGATAGATCCCCTGACATAGTTTATCTGGGCTTTCCACAGCTTGCCCAACTGTTCTGTTTATGTAAGCAGCCAACTGTTTGGGAGCTTTCTTAACCTCCTTCATGTTCTTATTAGTAAAATTAGAGATCCTTTTTCTAGGAAGATTAGTGGAGTGATCTTCAGTATTATTACAAAAGACTGTTTAACATTGTGGGCTTCAGATGCCACAGTCTCTTAAATACAGGCACATCATGGCACCTCATAGCGCCTCAGCCCAGACCTGGCACGGATCACCTGCCCCCAGCAGCCCAGAATGTTCCTTGGCTCCCGCACCAAGCCCCACCCTGAGCCATTCAAACGCGGCTGCGCATGCAGCCCGCTGGGATCTGATGTAGCAATTTTTCTTAATTAATAACTTCTGATATGAGTTTTTAAAAAATAGATTTAACCCAATTGATGTATTATTAGAAGTAGACTTATATTTTAATTCAAATACAGTGTAAAAAACTATAAATATATTTTTATGTGTCTATGTAATATATTGCATCCCTACGGAGAATACATCTGGTTAAGTTAAGTCTGCAGGATGCTGTTGTGGGATCCAATGATTTTGACCATTATGGTCAGGGAGAGTCCAGCCAGTAGAGCCATTGCCAATATATTAATATATTCCATATATAATAACACCCAGAAATTTATGGGTGATGAGTTGAGAAGGCTGAGCCCACACTATGTAATGAGAACTGTGGGAGCACAGGGCTTTCATTTCCCTTCTTTCCTTCATTCGTTGCAGTTTGGCAATTGCATCTGATGTTGGACCAGTGCCAAGATCATAACTGCTGTTTTGTGTATTGCTATGTTAAAATTACTTGTGAGGTAGGAATTTTGAAAAATTAGTAATAGTTAAGGTAGTAATGTGTAGATAGATAGATAGATAGATAGATAGATAGATGTTCCAGTACCTATGAAGTGTCCAGTGTGCCTCTTTCCAATTATATCCTTCTTTTTCCTCCATTTTCAGGGATAACTACAATCTTGAATTTTGTGATTAGCATTTCCTTACATTTCTTTATAGCTTTCCCTTTTATGTTCTTAAATTAAGTATTGCTTAGATTCCCGTGTTTTTGACATTTGCGTAAAATGAAACATATTGTATATATTCTGCAACTTTCTTTGTTCCCTTTTTGTATTATACTTATTTATGTTGATGCACGTAGCTATAGTTCACTCATTTTTTCTCTTGGTAAAAAATTGAGTTATTTCTAGTTTCTCTTTGCTGGGGAAAACAATGATCTTCCAAATATGGTTTCCCTTTCTTTCTTTTTTTTCTTAGAGAGAGCAAGAACAGAGAGGGAGGGGTAGAGGAAGAGGGAGAGGGAGAGAGAGAATCTTAAGCAGGCTCCATACCCAACATGGAGTTGGATGCAGTGCTTGATCTCACAACCCTGAGATCACGACCTAAGCCAAGAGTTGGTCACTTAACTGACTAAGCCACCCAAGCACCCCTCAAATATGTTTATATATGTCTCCTGGTAAGTAAATGCAAAATTTTCTGTAGAGTATAATATTTGGAGTAGAAATTGATGGGTCATAGGATATGTGGATCTACACTTTGCTGGATAATGACAAATTGTTTTCCAAAGTAGTCATATTAATTTATACTCTCACCAGGAGTGTGTAAAAAGTCCCTTTGTGTCAGAGCTCCTTATTACCTGGTTATTTAGTTTTTGTCAATTTGGTACATTTAAAATTAAATGTCTCGGTCTGATTTACATTCTTCTGATTACTAATCAGAATAGAGTGCCTTTTTCATATTTTAGATTCGTGTTTCTGCTTCTGTGACGTGTTTGCCTTTTGCCCATTTTTCTAATAGATTTTCCTTGTTCTTATTGGTAGGTTTTCTTTTAAACATCTTTTGTGGATTACGTGCTTTGCAGATGACTTCTCCCAGTTCTTAATATTTTAAGTAGTTGAATTTATCAGTCTTCCCTTTAGGACCTGTGTTTCTTTGTCTTCTTTTTTAGGAGTTCATAAGGAAATCCACCTATGTATTTTTTCTAAAATGTTTTCATTTCTCTCTCTTTTTTTTTTTTAAAGATTTTATTTATTTATTTGACAGAGAGAGAGATCACAAGCAGACAGAGAGGCAGGCAGAAGTAAAGGGGAAAGCGGGCGTCCTGCTAAGCGGAGAGCCCGATGCCGGGCTCAATCCCAGGACCCTGGGATCATGACCTGAGCCTGAGCCTGAGCCGAAGGCAGAGGCTTTAACCCACTGAGCCACCCAAGAGCCCCATTTTTTTCTCTTTTTATTTACATCCTTCAAATTCACTTTCCCCCCCTCATGTGAAAAGCCATTTGCTGCAGCACAATTTACTGCATGGTCCTTCCTGTTCTATGTCTCCATCACATACAATGTTCGTATAGATGCATACTTCTTCCTGGGCTCTGCTCAGGCCTGTCGATGTGTATTTCTCTTTCTGTACCAACATCATATAATCACTTGTAAAATACTGAACATTGTTGCAGCAATAGCTAATTAAGTAGCCTCTTTAAATAATCCCTCCCACCACCTCTGTTTTGGTCATCTATAGGAAAGTCTGCACAAAATTGGGGTTTATTCTTTGAGCATTTGGTAGACACTTGCCTATAAAGCCATCCAGGTCTGGTATTTTCTTTCTAGGTATTTTCTTTCTAGGTATTTTCTTCTAGGAAGATGCTTAGTTACTGGTTAAATTCACTTTGTTCTTTTCATTCTCTATCTGCAGTTGTGTTCTTGTTTTAATCACATTTTAGTTTGTATTTTCTCTTTCTTTTTTTCTTGATGAATATTGCTATTATCAGTTTAGTATTATTTTTTAAAAACCAACTTTTGGCTTATTTTGTTTTCTTCATATTTGTCTATTTAAATTTTGTTCTTGTCTTTCACTTGTTTATTTGGATTTCTTTGAACTTACTATATTGTTCTTTTTCTAAGAACTTAAATGAATGCTTAGGTTATTAATTTTTAGCTTTTCTTATTTAGTAATACAAGCATTTTTGGCTATCCGTTTATTTCAAAGTACCATTTTAGGGGCACCTAGGTGGCTCAGTCAGTTAGGCAGCTGCCTTCGGCTCAGGTCATGATCCCAGGGTCCTGGGATTGAGCCCTGCATTGGGCTCCCTGCTCAGCAGAGAGAAGCAGAAGCCTGCTTCTCCCTCTCTCTCTGCCTGCCCCTCTGCCTACTTGTGCTATCTCTCTGTCTAATAAATAAATAAAATCTTAAAAAGCAAAACAAAACCAAAACAAAGTACCATTTTAGCGGTATCCTACAAGTTATGAGATATGGGATTTTCTCTTTAGTTATAAGTATTTTCTAAATTCATCTAATTTCTTTTGGCCCTTAATTCATCAACATCCAACATAGATTTTCTGTGTGTGCCCACTATGTGCTAGGGGCTTTTCTAGACCTTCAGGATTTATCAGTTAAAATAAATACACAGACCAAAGTCTCTATGGTAGAGAAGCTGCTGGTACCTACCCATATCTCTTTGTTTATCTTTGAGGTCTCAGAGGCAGTGACCATATATGCTCGTGTCTTTCTGCATCTATCTTCCAGAGGATGTTCTCGAGCCACAGAAGCAAGCTTGGTCATATGAGTAATCCAGAAATGCTGTAGGGTTAATGCCCAGAAGTGATCCTCAACCAGTGAAGTATGAAATGATTCTGAAGCACACCCATGCAGTCTTTCTGAGGGTCCCAGTAGGATGGCACCTATTTCTCCACTCTCAGCCTGCTCAGTATTATACACTGTATTAACTTTCTTCTCTTTCCTCTTTCACCTCCCAACCCCTCACTGTGGTTTCTGGCAATGCCTTTCAAAGGAACTACTTGCATTCACATCTTTATTTCAGGGTCTGCTTGAAACAAACTTAAGGTTACGTTTTGGTGGGGGGAGATAATAAACAATAGATAAAATAAAAAGTAAATTATACAGTATTTTCAAGATGGTAAGCGCTATGGAGGAAAAAAGAGCAGGGTAAAAAGTATTTGGAGGAGTAGGTGAGGGTTTGAAATTTCATATTGATTGGGTGGTCTGGGTGGGCTTCCTTGAGAAAGTAGCATTTAAACCAAGACTAAGGAAGTGATAGATTTAGCCATGTGGTTGTCTGGGGAAGGAGCATTCCAGCAGGAGGTCCAAGTCTGCCTGCAGCTTCAGAGGGAGAATGTGGTTGGTATGTTTGAGAAACAGCAGGGACCACAGGGTGGTCGGATGAGCAACATGGAAATTAGTAGTAAAAGAGGTTTAAAGAGTAGTGGAACCAGTTCACATTAGGCCATTATGTGCATTTTGGTTTTTACTCTGAGTGAAATTGGGAGCCACTGGAGGGGAACAGGAGGACCTGACTGACTTTTACAAAGAGCAGTGGGGCTATCATAGTGGGAATGGTCTCTGATGAGTTCAAGGTAGATTGGGGAGTTCTATTTAGAGGCCATTGCTGTAATTCAGCTGATACATAATGTAGTTCACTTGAGAGGAGGGTGAGTGAAGATAGTGGGAAATGGCCACTTCTGTAAGTATTCTGATGGTGGAAACAAAAGAATTTCCAGATGACTGAATATGGCATGTGAGATGAGAAAGGGGGTCAAATATGGGTCCAAAGTTTGGCTTTAACCATCCACTAAGATGTTCATTTCCTAGAAATGGGATTGTTGGTCCAGAAAAGGTGACTGATATTTTGAAGGCCTTGCCAGGTTGTTCCCTTTAACCGTCCTACCTGTGATAGATCAAAGGCCTACTAAAAATCTTTTGGCAATAAATTCTCTATTTTTGAAAGTTTGAAAATTTCTTTATTCTACCCTTGCTCTTGATGGTAGTTTCACTGAGTATAGAGTTATACTCTGGCAATTAGTTTTTCTTTGTATTTTGAAGATATTATTTTATTGTCTTTTTTTTATAAGGATCTCCTTATAGCTTGTAGAAGTCAGCTGGCAGACTAAATTCTTGTTCCTTTATGGGTATTGTGACTTTTTGGCTATTTTTTTTTTTTTAAATTGAAGTATAGTTGACACACAATGTTACATTAGTTTCAGGTGTAGGACATAGTGATTGGATAGGTCTGTATATTATAATTTGCTTGCTGCAGATGTAGCTACTGTCTGTCATGGTACAATACTACCATTGACTATATTCTCTAATATGTGTCTTTTGTTCCTGTGACTTACTCATCCCATAAATGGAAGCCTGTAGCTTCCACTCCCCTTCACCCATTTTGGCAATTCCCCCACTCCCTCCCCTCTGGCAACCATCAGTTTGTTTTCTGTGTGGGTCTGGTTCTGCTTTTTGTGTGTTTGCTTATTCATTCCTTTTGTTTTTTAGATTCCACGTGTAGGTGAAATCATATGGTTTTTGTCTTTCTCTGTTGGACTTATTTTATTTAGGATAATATCCTCTGGGTCCATCCATGTTGTCACAAATGGCAAGATCTTATCCTTTTTCATGGCTGAGTAATCTCTCTCTCTCTCTCTCTCTCTCTCTGTGTGTGTGTGTGTGTGTGTGTGTGTGTGTGTATCTTCTTTATCCATTTATCTATAAATGGATACTTGGGTTACTTGTATATCTTACCTATTGTAAATAATGCTGCAATAAGCATAGGGGTGCATATATCTTTTGGAATTAGTGTTATCATTTTCCTTGATTAAATACCCAGTAGTGGAATTACTGAATCATATGGTATTTTTATATCTTTAATTTTCTGAGGAACCTCCATCCTGTTTTTCATGGTGGCTGCATCAATTTACATTCCTACCAGTAGCGCATGAGGGTTCCTTCTTCTCCAGTGATAGAAGCAGCATAAAAGGGACAATACTTGCTGTTTCTTGTGTTTTGATTTTAGCTCTTTGGCCACTTTTTATATCTCTTTTTCGTCTTTGATGTTATATAGTTCTATAAGACATGTCTAGGTTGGATTTTTTTTCTTCAGCTTGACATGATAGGGTTTCTTGAATTTGAGGAATGTTCTCTTTAAATAATTTGGAAAGATCCAGAGCCAATATCACTATGAATTTTACTTCTTCCCTTCTCTGTGGAAAATTTTCTGAAGCTTTAATCCTTATTTTATTCTCCATGTCAGTTTACCTCTATTTTACATTTTCCATGAAAAATTTTTTTGGGAGCATATTGTTTAATATGTTTAGTCCAATTTTTATCTTATTTGCTCTAAATTCTTTTGTGTTGGTCACTTAGGCGAGGTTTTGCTGCAAAAACATTTAAATCCTAAACTCTTAATAGTTTTAAATATGAACTTTATTTCCCATTCATGTAAATTGCTCTGAGGGTCCAGTGTTCCTGCAGAATAGCTCCCTTCCACACTGGGTTGCAGGAATCCAATTTGCTTACATTTTGTGGCTTTACTATCTCCAAATGGGGATTCAAGGCTTGCCACATCAGTGGAAGAGAGAGTATGGAGAATTTAGGTCTAGTTTTAAGTGCTTCAGACCGGGAGGGACATGTATGAGTTCAGCTAGTAGCCCGTTAACCAGAAATAGTCACATTGGCTACAATCAAATTTCAGAGGAGCCTGGAAAATGTAAAGGAACACATAGAATAATCATTGAATAATAATGATCTCTGCAAAATCTCTCAGTTTTAAATTGCTGTTTCTATATTAACTTATAAATTTGTTTTGCCATATAAATATATAATTAAAATAAAACTGTATATATAGCTTAAGAAATTCTTCCACATAACCATCACCGTGGTTAAGAACATTATCAACACTCCAAAGCATACCATTTGCTTCTCTTCATCATAATTTTTCTACCCCCAAAGATAACTACTATTCTGAATTTTATAATAACCATTTCCTTACTGTTCTTTATGGTTTTTCACTTATAAATGGATCCTTAAATAGTATAGTTTAGTTCGGCTTGTTTGGGACTTTATATATACTGCACATATTTTTTTGTTTTTTGTTTGTTTGTTTGTTTTGCTTATGTCATGAGATTCATCTGTGTTCTTACATCTAGTTGTAGTTTGTTCATTCTATTGGTCAGCTACAGATGGGCATTTAGTCTCCAGCGTTTTTGTTTTTGTTTTTTGAATAATGCTGCTATAACCATTATTGTATAGTGTACAAATATACATGAGTTTTTCTTGAGTAGTCATACATTAATGGAATTACATTGGGTAGGGGATATTTTCCATTCTAATAGATAATGCCAGACTTTCCCAAAGTGTATGTATTAATTTATTCTCTTATCAGTTATATATGAGATTGAGATTCCCCTTGCTCTACATACTTGCGGAATTTGACATTGTCAGACTTTTGAAAATTTGCCAATGTATTTTTTTAAAGATTTTATTTATTCGATAGAGAGAGAGAGAGCAAGCACAAGCAGGGGGAGAGGCAGAGGGAGAGGGAGAAGCGGTCTCCGTGCAGAGCAGGGGAAGCCCGATATGGGACTCGATCCCAGGACTTTGGGATCATGACCTGAGCAGTGGCTTAACCAACTGAGTCACCCAGGCACCCCTTGCCAATGTATTTTGATGTGTAATGTAGTTTATTTCTTATTTTACTTTTTACTTTGCTGAGTGAACACCTTTTGATGTGTTTATTGGCCATTTGTGTTTCTTTTCTTTCTTTTTCTTCCTCCTCTTCATCGTCCTCCTCTTCATCCTCCTCCTCCTCCTCCTCTTCCTCCTTCTCTTCTTTTTCTTCAAGCTAGATTGTCTTTTATATTTATTTCTAGATGTTTTAAAAATTTTAAATCCCTTCTAGATATATGTTCTATGTCAGTTCTCTTAAATCTTTAAATAGAGTAAACATGTATATGTAAATCTTTACCTGATAATTCTAATATCTGTCATTTAAGTGGATCTGATTCTATTTGTTATTTCTAATGATTTTTGCTCATTAGGGGGTTGATTTCTTATGTGTTTTCAGTTTTTTTGACTGTGAGTTCATGTTCCATGAGAATTTATCTGTGAAAAATCTTTCATGTTTTGGTTTTAAGGTGTTCTCTTCCAGAGTACTTGAGTTTGCCTCTGCTTGGTGTTAACGCATACTACTAATTCATGACTATTTTAAATTATTACCTAAGGCTTCTGGGGAACCTCATAAACAAGTAATATGATTTCAGTTCCATTCCAATTGAGATTAGCTTCTGGTTAAGAATTTTCAGAAGAGATGATCATTCCTTTTCATCCCAGAGCTAACAGAAATAAAATAGGCAAGTATATTTATCTTTTCCTTGTGCAGTATGGAGTCTTTTAAAAATTTCAGTTCATTCTTTCACTAAGATGTCAGCTCTCAGGGATTTAGTTTTTTTTATAAGAGTCTAATCCAACTTCCCATTTGGTTTAGTCCCTAGGTTTATCCCTGTTCTTTAGTCACATAGCCTGGTAAGCATGAAGCTGTAGGCCTCTCGGGATCAGCAGATGTTCCCATGACAGGTCCCAACATAAGCATTTTGTTCTCTCTCTGGATTCTGCTTGTCATTTCTGGCCTCTGAGGATTGCTTTCAATTTCTTGTCAGTTCTTTTGTGCAGTTATAGAGATTTTTTTTCTTTTTTTTCTGATTCCCTTTCCCCAAATCTAGCTTTTTAAAGTGTTCTATACTGTAAGAATTTTGCATGATATCTGATGACTCATGTTGTGGAATAAGCAGTGAAGTATTTTCTTTTTCTTAAATAAGCCATAAAACAGACACAAAATAATCATTATAAAATGTCACTCTCCCTTACTTTATATCTTGAATGGGTTGGACATTATTGGTATTAATCCTAACAGACTAGAAATGTGCATGTAAATGGGCCATATGGATCAGAAGGGAAAATATTCAAAAACTAATAGACAATGGAGAAAGCCACTTGAGAGGATGCTACCCTCATATTGCACTCTTTCCCTTTTGATGTTGATAAGAGGAAGTAAGAGGGGAAAATATTTTGATTGCTTTTAAAACCGGTTTCTCAAATCCTGCTTAAATCCAATGATGAAGAAAATAAAATAGAATTCATTTGCTTTACAAATAGTGCATTTAACATATTATTTAAGGCCACTTTAATAAGTAATGAAATGTACACAATTGTCTTACGCATACTGCTAATGTGAACATTGACGTACCAGTAGTAGGGGTCTCTGCTCAATATAATTTAGCACCACATGGGAATCATTAGTCAGAGAAACTTTTATTATTGATGCAAAATTAATCAGTTTTGGTTTTTGAAATGTTTTTAGCCAACAGTTGAAATTTGTTCTTATTTTTAAAAAAGACATGTAAGTAAAGTTCTTCATACATTTTCATCTGAGCAAAAGCATATCAGAAAAGATTACTGCCAACAATATGAAGCATGTTTTTTAATTTTTACATGCAATTGCTAAAAGATGGTTGTGATATTGTGATTTTATTGTCCTTTTGTTAATTTCTATTCTCTAAAATGTAGAATTTAAATATTTAATATATAATATATGTGATTTTTAAGAAGCAATTTTTCACAAGTGGAAGGTAAGTATATAAAAGGTTTTTTTTAAAGATTTTTATTTATTTATTTGACAGAGGGAGAGAGATCACAAGTAGGCGGAGAGGCAGGCAGAGAGAGAGGAGGAAGCAGGCTCCCTGCTGAGCAGAGAGCCCGATGTGGGGCTTGATCCCAGGACCCTGAGACCATGACCTGAGCCGAAGGCAGAGGCTTTAACCCACTGAGCCACTCAGGCGCCCCATGGAAGGTAAGTATATAAACCACTATTATATAATACTACTTTCATTGGCAGATTAAAAATGATTAGGATTGAAGCTCAATAGCAAATCATCTTTTATTAAAGAAGAATGAATTTTATTTTAGCGTCTTTTTTTTTCTCCCCAAATATGTTTATTTTAATTTTTCAGTGTTAGAAGATTGTTTGTTCATGCACCACACCCAGTGCTCCATGCAATACGTGCCCTTCTCAATACCCACCACCAGGCTTGTCCACTCCCCCACAACCTCCCCTCCAAAACCCTCTGTTGCTCAGAGTCCACAGTCTCTCCTGGTTCATCACACCCTCCGATTTCCCCCCATTCGCCCTTCCCTTCCTTCTCACGATGCCCTCCATGATTTTCTTTATACTCCACACGTAAGTGAGACCATAATTTAATTGACTCTCTCCACTTGGCTTATTTCACTCCGCATAATCTCTTCTAGTCCTGTCCATGTTGATACAAAAGTTGGATATTCATCCTTTCTGATGGAGGCATAATATTCCATTGTATAGATGTACCACATCTTCCTTATCCATTCATCTGTTGAAGGGCATTGTGGTTCTTTCCACAGTTTGGC
>CM052811.1:29464893-29555356 GCA_028533885.1 Nasua narica | reverse complement strand
GGGTCCATCTCTGGGCTCTCTATTCTGTTCCACTGGTCTATGTGTCCGTTTTTGTGCCAGTACCATGCTGTTTTGGTGATCACAGCTTTGTAGTAAAGTTCGAAATCAAGCAATGTGATGCCCCCAGCTTTGTTTTTCTTTTTCAATCGATTCCATTTACTGTAGCACCAAGAACCATAAAATACTTGGGAATAAACCTAACCAAAGAGGTAAAGGATCTGTACTTGAGGAACTATAGAACACTCATGAAAGAAATTGAAGAAGACACAAAAAGGTGGAAAAACATTCAATGCTCATGGATCGGAAGAATAAACATTGTTAAAATGTCTATACTGCCCAGAGCAATCTATACTTTCAATGCCATCCCGATCAAAATTCCACCAGTTTTTTTCAAAAAGCTGGAACAAACAATCCAAAAATTTGTATGAAACCAGAAAAGACCTCGAATTGCTAAGGAAATATTTTAGTGTCTTTTAATAATAATGTCCTCTTTTAGTTCTTCATGCACAGAATCAAATATTAGAAACATTTACTGTGTAACTTAAGCTTAATCTATAAAACATGCCTGTCGGATTGTCAAATTTATTTATATATGTAGTTTAACTATTGTTTTTGGCTGGAGTGTTCTATGGCCTAATAATTATGCAGTGTTGACTTGAGTACATTATTTTACAGATTTTATGGGTAGCACCATTCTTTAAAGGATTTTTTTCCCTATAAAGAAGTTGAGTTAAAAGTGAATGCTAATATTTATTTTATAATAGCCAAGACAGTAAAACTTTCTTTTTAGTGAGTTTCAAAATGAAACTGTAAGTTTTTTATTACTGGTTTACATTACTTCATCCAGAACGCAGTGTATTAGTAGTAGAATTTATCTAACCAGTGAATCGATATTGATTGGAGTTTTACTTTCCACAGATTGTTGAGTGAGGTGAACATCTCCTACTATTTAAATGTTGTTTAATCTCCACTTCCCCCGCAATAAATCCATTAAACAGTATTCCCTTGGAGGAAGAGTGGTTCTCCAGTAACCATTCTCCTATCTTCTTTAGAAATGACACCACCCTGGCCCAAGTTGTAGATGGGCATACAGTCACACAACTTGACCACCTTTCCCAACCTCCATAACAACCAGATGGGGGCTATGGTGTGAATGGAAGTAATGTGGGCAACGGTCTATTGTATTCTCTGTAAGGGAAGTTCTTGCCCTTCATTTTTTCTTCCTTTTCTGACACACTAGAATATGCAGAGAAGATGTTGTAGGGATAGTTCCAGTCCTGCTGAATAGGGTAGCACCCCAGGGGACAACAAAACAGGAAAGAGGGACCTGGGTTCTTGGAGACCTCATGCACTAAACTTGCCTTTCTACCTACCAATTCTAGACTGTTAGATAAGAAAGAAAGGAACTTCTTTCTTGACTGAGCTGAGTGAACCACTGTATTTTTGAGCCTCTTACATAAATGTAGTTAGTCAGTCCATATCCTAACACATCTAAAAATAAGCTAATACAGCTTCCATATCTGTGTTGTCAGATATGCTAGCTGTCAGCCCTATAGCTACTGAGCACTTTAAATCTCTTTTTTTTTTTTTTTAAAGATTTTATTTATTTATTTGTCAGAGAGAGAGGGAGAGAGAGCACAAGCAGGCAAAGTGGCAGGCAGAGGCAGAGGAGAAGCAGGCTCCCCGCTGAGCAAGAAGCCTGATGTGGGACTCTATCCCAGGACCCTGGGATCATGACCCGAGCCAAAGGCAGCAGCTTAATCAACTGAGCCACTCAGGCGTCCCGCTACTGAGCACTTTAAATGTGGCTAGTGTGATCGAACAAACTGAATTTTTAGTTGTATTTAATTTTAATTTGTTTACATTTAAATAGCACAAGTAGCTAGTGGGTATCATATTGGACTACTAACTTTTAGATATTATATACACATTAAAACTTATACCTTTATCAAGTTAAAATTTTACAGAGATAAAAACATGGATTATAAAACTATGTAATCAAATTCTCCCAACTAAAATTAAGAGCTTAATTGTCATATTTGAATATTTTAAAGATCAGGAAAAAGGCACAAACATTGCCAAAATTCTCGTAAGGCTTATGAAATGAATTACACTGGTTATTAGAAATGCCCACTAGTGGTGCATCTTTCTTGCTCTTGGAGTAGTTTCTGCCATTAATAAGACAGTTTGACTTACTCTAATTCCTTGTATCAACCCTATTTACACAGGATGAGGATAGTACATCTGCATGTGTTATATATTTAATAAACAGAATACTCATATATATATTAACATATTAATTAGTATTAACAGTTAATACAGAGTGATTCTATTCTGCTATGATCACTTTTCTTGTGTAGTTTTATGTTAATTTTCTTAAAAAAATAACATAATGGATGTTTAATCAATCAATTGTATCCATTGACTATTCTTTGCTTTTGGATAATTGGATGGTTGCAGGTTAGCCAATGAGAGTTCCTTTAAGATGTCTCTTTAGTCCTCCAGTATCACATATGTTTTGAAAATGTTCCTCCTTTTTAGCCACAACAAGGTGTTGCATTTCCTTCATGAGAGTTTACTTGGAATTGGTTATCTTCCAAGTTTCTCTTTTTGCTGCAAAGAGCTGTGTATGAGTGTTGATGAGCAAACATTTTGAGTTGGGTTACTTCTAATGACAGAAATGTGAAAAAAAAATTGTACTTAAGGCCCTGGGTTCACATTTTTTTCCATTTTAATAACTAGGTTTATTTAATCCTTTAAACTCTATGCCTAATATAAACTCTATTTTCTTTTAGATTTTTAGCTTTTTATGCAAATTTTCAGTACTTTCTTCTTACTGAAAAATTTTATGTCTTATCCATCACCATTTTGAAGGGAAATGGGGAGAAAAGAATCTAATTTGAAGAATCATAGAATTTTTGAACTGGCAAAGGCTTTGGAGGTCATTTGTGTGTTCCTTTCATTCTACAGATAAAAATATGAATACTCAGCATGGACAACTTATCATAAGTTGGACAACTTATGATAAGTTGTATGCATGTGTGTATGTGTATGTGAACACAAACATATACCCCTTCTTAAATTGTTAAAAATAATTATAATTATTTTAATTATAATTATAATCATAAAAAAATAATTAGTCATACCCTGCTGGAGTTGGGCTTTGGTAACTTCCCTTTAAGTGTCTTGAGATTCCTAGAAAGACTTGGAGGTGGATCAGAATGTTCTGGGGTCTGGGTTCAGACTGAACTTTCTCTCTGAGGGACTCTTCCGAGGCTATACCCGAGGGTAGAAATTAAATGAATTCTCTCTCAGACCATCCTCACTCAGTTCAGAAACCAAAGGGGTTATCAAGCCACTGCATATTTAGAATAGGAAAATGCCAGTGGGAGAGTTCAAGTCTCAGGTTATTCTGAGCTCATACAATCTGTGTGTCTGCCACAACTGCCCTGAATTTTCAGAAATTTTTGAGATAGGGCACCTGGGTGGCTCAGTTGGTTGAGCAACTGCCTTTGGCTCAGGTCATGATCCTGGAGTCCTGGGATCGAGTCCTGTGTCGGGGGGTGTGTGTGTGTCCCTCTTCAGCGGGGGGTTGACGGAGGGGGTCTGCTTCTCCATCTGACCTTCCCCCCTCTCATGCTTGCTCTCTCTCTCATTCTCTCCTCTCTCTCAAATAAATGAATAAAATCTTAAAAAAAATTTTTTGGAGATAAATGGTATATGCCTTATGACTGATTTCTAGTATAAAAATTTTTGGTAAAACAGCAGGTAATCTTGGTAATCATGGAGGTCATCTAACTCATTTTGCTTATATATAGAACAGAAAACAAATCTGGTTTAAATTTTATAGGACATTAAATTATTGTGGCTTCGGAATTCATAATGAGCAATTTGTTAACTTTTTAAAGAGTTACAATAAGAATAAGCAACAATGTACCTTAATTAGATATAAAACACTTTTTTGATTAAAGTGATTTTGGATTATCAGTTAAAAATTCCCACATAATATTTTAAGCCATTTTCATTTTAAGTAGATGTCAGATAAACATAACCAGTGTGCTTTATTTATTAAGAACACATTTAGTAATTTTGTTGCACAGAGAAAGCTGAGGGGTGAACATCCATTAGCATTACCATCTTATATCTAATAAGGTATATTTAACATAATAATCTAAAATTGTGAGACTGTTAAGCCCCATTCTCAGTAGAAGCTTTTTCTTGATTGTGCTTTCTTTTTTTTTTTTTTTAAAGATTTTATTTATTTATTTATTAGGAAAGAGAGAGAGTGAGAGAGAGCATGAGAAGGGAGAAGGTCAGAGTGAGAAGCGGACTCCCCATGGGGCTGGGAGCCCGATGTGGGACTCGATCCCAGGACTGCGGGATCATGACCTGAGCCGAAGGCAGTCGCTCAACCAACTGCGCCACCCAGGGGCCCCTTGATTGTGCTTTCTTATATTTGTTTCTTTTGATCTCTTTTTGGAAAGGCTACATAACTAAGAACACAAGGTTAAAAACAAATTATTTGTCATTGGACTAAAATACTTTTGTTTGCTTATATCAGAACTTAATACTTTAGATAACTATGAAATATGATAACATAGTCCTAGTGAAATTAGTAAAACCGTGCATGTTTCTATGATGAATAACAAAGCCCATATATTTTGTACAACTAGTTTTACACATACATAATTGTTTTTAATATTATTAAAAACCCTTAAAGATATAACAGTAGTCAGTCTTAATACTTTAAAAACTACATTCTTAAAGAACAAAATGAGAAATTATGGTTTTCCTTTATTTATTTATTTTTAAGATTTTATTTATTTATTTGACAGAGGGAGAGAGATCACAAGCAGGCAGAAAGAGGGGGAAGCAGGCTCCCTGCTGAGCAGAGAGCGCGATGCGGGGCTCAATCCCAGGACCCTGAGATCATGACCTGAGCCGAAGGCAGAGACTCAAGCCACTGAGCCACCCAGGTACCCCTAAAATTTTTCTTTGGAAGAGTTCCTAAAAAACTGTCCTTGAGTCAAGGAAGTAATTTGATAAAGACAGCAGTTGACTAGAAATAGAAATTGCCGTTTAGCCCCTGGAATAAAGCCCTGAAAACAGCTACATAGCTACATTTTATAGAGTTTACTGGGCTATTAGCTTTATTGTTCGAAACACATTGATTTATGCAGAAGAATCAGCAACCTTAACTATTTCTTGGAAGAAATGAACAATTACTTAATATTAAAACTTAAGAAAAAAATCACACAGTTCATTTAAATTCATGGTACTGCCTAGGTGATTTTCATTATACCAATTTGCAAATGTACTAACTCATCCCTGAAATCCCCTTGTCTGGCACTTCTCTCTCCTTAGCAAAATCTAATAGGGCAGAATTTCAGTTAAGTCTCATGTCATAATGATTTTTCTTCTTTTTTTACTTAGGGAAGGTCAGGTTTTTTTCTTAACCTACTTTAAGGCAATCAGGAAAATAAGTGATTAAAGTACATCTAGTGATACAGTGTCCTTAGTTCTGTAGCATAATTTGCTTTCTTAAGTTAATACAAAATATTCATTGTAAATATATTGTGAAAGGAGATATATGTCAAGAATGGAATACCATAACTCAAATGTGGGAGGAGAGCCATCTATCTTTCTTTATGTCATAACTGTTCTCATCTGTCCTCAAGCCCTTCATCTCACAAAGGGAGAGGAAGATTTAATTTGTCAATTAAAGTAATTCCATTGTTCCCTAGTCAAAGCTAATTTTTTTAAAGGAGATTGACAAATACCCCAAGTCTTTTCTGTTCTTATCTTGGGAAATGGAGAAGAACTTCATTCCCAGTTGGTGTTGAATGAGAGCCCCATGCACATTTGGTGTTCTTCCATGGAGGTGTTTATTTATTTATTTTTTTAAGATTTTATTTATTTATTTGAGAGAGAGAAAGAGTGAGAGAGAGCATGAGAGGAGAGAAGGTCAGAGGGAGAAGCAGACTCCCCGCGGAGCTGGGAGCCCAATGCAGAACTCGATCCCGGAACTCCAGGATCATGATGTGAGCTGAAGGCAGTTGCTTAACCAACTGAGCCACCCAGGCACCTGGCGGTGTTTATCTTAATGGTCCCTGTACAACAGAGTCGGTGTGATTCCTCTCTTTCATCTGGTCATGATGGTCCATGTCTGGTGTGATTCTTGGTTTTTTTCATTGGTACTGTCAAGGTGCAATGGCAGCCCCTTTCTTGTCTTCAGGTCTTGCTGGCAATAGTTTCCTTGATTCTGGCTGAGACTCTAATTTGCTCATTTTCTTGGATGGTCTCTCCTATAAATATGCTATTACAGAATCTTGTCTTCTTCCTGCAATAATCTTATTAGTGAGCTCACCAGATGGGACCCTCAGCTACTCTTCACATCTTTCCTGGGACCTGCTGGGAGTTCTACATCCTCTGCATACCTGACGTTGTCCAGAACACAACATCCCGACTCTACTATATTTGCTTTATGTTAATGCGCAGCTTCTTTAAGGTGGTCTCCTTCTAGAGTCCCAAATGGGAATAATGGCACAAACCTGCTTCTGGTTTCTCTGGCATTTTTGGGCTCTTCCTACCACTTTTCTTAGATTTGGCCCTGGTGCTGAGTGTACTTTGGGAACAAAGTAGGAGATGGGAGAACACTCATGAATAACCTCTTTTCCCTTTCTCTCTCTATTTGGTTCCTTTCTTGGTCAAAAGAGCTTTAGTCTTTCTCCTCTTATCTCATTGGGACTTCTTTCAGTCAAATCCTTCTCTTTTCTTAGGTGGATTTGCCCTCTCCTAACTGGGGCAGAAAATGGTTAAGAATTGCTAGGAAAGAAACCAAAAAGGAAACTATAATGGTAGATATTTTTAAAATATCGTCATTATATTCCTCTTCATAATACCCCTGGAATTTCATATAAAGCTATCCTTATTTTAGAAATAAGAAGCCAGTGAGAGAAATTAAGGACAGTCAGGAGTATACAGGACTGAAACTTCAGGTTTCCCTGCTTTAGGAACGCCTCACTCAGTGGCTGTTTATCAGAGCCCCTACATTGTGTGTGAAGTTTTGGTAATATTAACAAAGCATAAAACATTGGCCCCTGTCCTTCTGGTTAGTCAGATAAGGTTGATGTGTTGTTGATTAAAAATGGCACATGAGTGTCCAATGAATCAACACTGTCATAGAGTGATTGTGATAGAGTGATTCAGACCGGGTTGGTGACAGAACATTTCGTGAGGGGTAAAATATAAGCTACTCTTAGAAGTATGGATCGGACTCATACTGGAGTAGTGGAGGGAGGATGATGGTCTAAGGGAAAGACGTGACTATAAGAAATGAGTGGAGAGGGAAGAAATGAAATTTATTTGAGAAACAAATAATTTCTGTAGTCAATCACCTGTGTAAGAAATGCTGGGGAAGTAAGACTGAACAAGAAATTTGGGGATGTCATATCTTGAGACATAGCTAGGTTTGCCTTGATTAACAAGGGCATTTGGGCAGAGTTATAACATGAAACTAAATGTTGCCAACGTGTAGGGATTCACATACAAGTCCTAAGAGAAACTGGTGTCAGGTCACAAGGTTCCAAAGAGTATGGAAACAGGTGGTTGTTTTTAACAAGGCTGCAGGGGTGTGAGTAAATATGGAAGGGAGCCAGGGGTCTTTACATGTGAGTAGAGCTTAGAATTCAGAGGCTATGATACTTGCAGACCAAAAGGCTGTGAAGGAAATTTCTTAGTGGATGGAAAGTCTCCAGTTCAAAGAATGGCTCCAGTCCTGAGAGTAGGGAGAAGGAAGGCCCCTTTTCCCCGAGAGGGTCACTAGGATAATAACACAGTCTTGATGAACAGCAAGGGGCATTTACTCTCTCTGGGAATCTCATCCAATTTCAGCATTTATTGATGACATGCAAAAGTATGTGACTTGCTCATGGCAGCACAGTTTATTGGCAAGGATGGATTTTGGAGTGAGACAGACCTGGAATTCAGATAGGTTCAGTTGTATTATTGGCTACTTGTGTCATCTGGAGCTGTGACCCTAATATCCACTAAAAAATATCTTAAATAGAGATTAAACCTCTTAATTAAAGAGTCATGTTGACAACTGTTGGTAGATGAGGTAATATATATAGACTGTCCAGTGTGTAACAGACACTTAGTAAGTACTAATTTTTCTTCCACTTACTGATACCACTTTCTGCTTCTCAAAAGCTTAGAGTCTCCTTCATCTAGATGCCCACACAGCACCTCAGATAAAATGCCTGCTGTTGAATTCATTATCTCCACTCCCAATCCTGCTTTTCTTCCTCTTTTCCATTTGCATTTATGGCACTACCATGCTCCCTGTTGTAAGCCTTTAACCCAGAGGCTATCAAAGGTACAGAGCCAGGATTGGGGTGAGGCCAGGATTGTGAATTGTGCAAATGCAGGGTCAGAGCCTATCTTTATTGAAATTTTTGATAGTTTCTGGCATAGCCACTGTGAAAAACAGTACAGATGTTCCTTAAAAAATTAAAACTAGATTTACCATATGATCTAGTAATTCCTCTACTGGATTTCTAACCCAAAAAATACAAAACATGAATTCAAAAAAATATAGGCACCCCTATGTTTATTGCAGCATTATTTTCAATAGTCAAATTATGGAAGCAGCCCAAGTATCCATCCA
Source organism: Nasua narica (assembly GCA_028533885.1). Lineage (NCBI taxonomy): Eukaryota > Metazoa > Chordata > Mammalia > Carnivora > Procyonidae > Nasua > Nasua narica. The sequence goes on along the minus strand of CM052811.1, from coordinate 29,546,688 downwards.
TAGAGGAATGGATAAAGAAGACATGGTAGATATACACAATGGAATATTACTCAGCATAAAAAAGAATAAAGTGTTGCTATTTGCAAGAACGTGGATGGACCTAGAAGGTATAATTTAATGCTAAGTGAAATAAGTCAGCCAGAGAAAGACAAATACCATATGATTTCACTCATATATGGAATTTAAGAAACAAAACAAATGGACAAAGAAAAAAAGAGATAAACCAAAAAAACCAGATTTTAACTATAGAGAAAAAATGATGGTTACCAGAGGGGTTGGATGGGGGGATGGGTGAAATAGGTGAAGGGGTTTAAGAGTATACTTACTGGAGGGCATCTGGGTGACTCAGTCAGTTAAGCCTCTGCCTTCAACTCAGGTCACAATCCTAGGATCTTGGGATCGAGCCCTGCATCGGGCTCTCTGCTTGGGGGAGCCTGCTTCTCCCTCTCCCCTCTGCCATGCTGTCTCTGGCTATGCTATCTCTCTTTTTCTGTCAAATAAATAAACAAAATTAAAAAAAAAAAGAGTACACTTACTGGGGTGAGCACTGAGAAATGTATAGAATTGTTGAATCACTATATTGTACACCTGAAACTAATATAACTAATATGTTGGCTATAGTGGAATTAAAATTTAAAAATAAATAAAAGATATGTTTTATGGTATATAAATTATACCTCAATAAAGGAGTTAAAATGTGTAAAAAAGAAATTTTTGACATTTTATAATTTATTATACATTATAATTGTATAATTACTATAAATTATTGCATTAAAATATTTATCTTGATTATCGCAGTTTTGGTGCCTCCTTAGATGCACATGAGGTGAGTACCTCTCTTGCCTCACCCTAGTCTTGGCCCTGAAATGAAGCTCAACCTATAGATATAGGTATATGTATCAATATAGATATATTGTGTTTGTTTTGCGTATTGTTCTTTAAAATTTGAATTAGTTTGTCCACATTTAAAAATTAAGAATTGTCAGATAAGAATCCAAATTTATGGCTTTTTGGAAAAATTCTAAAACCTGGCACCATTAGATCTGTATTTCCCACACCAGCAGTTGGATAGAGATGAATAGTATATACTTTTTATAAGGGGCCATGAACTCTCCAGTTTGCCCCTGTTTCCACCTTTCTCTCCTTGTATGTACCTATATGTTCTTATACTTTACCTTTGTACTCCAACTTTTTCATCTCTCTTTCCTTATCCTTTTCCTTTTCCTTTTCCCCTCCCTTCCTTCCTTCCTTCTTTCCTTCCTTCCTTCCTTCCAGACTGACCTTTTCATTCTACTTTATACATCAGGTTACTCTTCAATACTTTTTCTGGTCAGTTCTTCTCCATGTTATACTGCTTTATGTCCACAGGATCAAAGAAAAATAGAACTGTTAAGAGAAGCCAATCTCTTCCCCTTATTTATAGGCAAGAAAGCTGAAACATAAAAAGGCTGAGGCTTTTCAAAGGTCATGTAATTAATAGAGGAAACCAATTAGATACAAACCTGTCTTTGAAGATAAATTTCACTACTTTAATCCCCTTGCTAATATTTTTTAAAAGCTTCTAATAAAAAAATCTTAAAAAAAAAGTGTGGGGGGGCATCTGGGTGGCTCAGTTGTTAAGCATCTGCCTTAGGCTCAGGTCATGATCCTGGTCACATCGGGCTCCTTGCTCAGTGGGGAGCCTGCTTCTCCTTCTCCCACTCCCCCTGCTAGTGTTCCTGTTCTCTTGCCTGTGCTCTCTCACCCTCTGTCAAATCAATCAATCAATCAATCAATCTCAAAAAAAAAAAGAAAGAAAAGAAAGGCACTCCTCTCTCCTTCCTCAACCCTGAAATTCTAATTCAACCACTGAGCAAACCTTTGTCATGGCAAATTTTTATTTATTTAGAGTAATATCATCATTGTTTAGGGTTCTGCCCTTTGCCCCAGAATGCAACAGTTTTGACTAAAAAACACTGGGATACCCTGCGAATGTCAACAAAGAGCCCCAGGGCAGCTGGCACAAGATAAAAATGGGTGTGTTTTTGCTGTGATAAATGACAAAAGAAGAGGGGAAAAGAGGAGGTAAAAGAACCCACGTGACTCTGACTGGCCTTTGCCTTGAGGAAAGTCAAACCAGTTTGCTGGATTGAAACCAGGTCACATCTTTGCTGCTCTCTCCCATTTCCTCCTTGAGATAACAGGTGAGAAAATTATTCCATAGGATGTGGGGATTTTTCTTTCCTGTGTCGTAGGTCTCAGCTGGGATAGTATTAAGCTGAGTACTTACTACATGATCATCTTAGTCATGGAGACCAAGGCATATATAAGAAGATAAAAAAGTGTGCAATGATAGGTTCTTGAAAGCTTTTACATAATTCTATGTGGGAAGGTGAAGATCAGGACTTCTAATAGTTGTAGCCTATCTGTATTGTCAATATTTGTTAACAGGGATCAAAACCCAGGGCAGAGGGTAACCCCTCTACCGTACTGCCTAAGTTTGTGGAGGACGATCTAGGTATTGCTGTTGAAGGTATTTAGTAGATGTGATTAAAGGCTATAATCACTTGACTTTAAGTAAGGGAAATTATCCTAGATAATCTGTCTGGATCTCATTCAATCAGCTGAATGACCTTATGAACAGAGCTGAGTCTTCCCTAATAGGGAAAAAATTTGCCTGTGGACAGATAGCAGCTTCTCTCTTTTGTGAGAGTTCCGGTCTGTCTTTCCTGATGACCTGCCCAGTGGGTTTCACACTTGCCGAGACAGTACCCACAATTGTGTGAGCCAATTTCTTGCAATAACTGTCTTATTATATATCTCCTACTGTTCTGTTTCACTGGTTGAATCCTGGGAAAATGGGGGAAGTAGAGAGGTATCTGAAGGGTTTTGTTCTGTGTATAGCATTGGCATCTTGAAGAAACTAGAGCTGAGTACTGGGGTGGGAAATATGAACATGTTTAGATGCCAAATCTTAGTCCAGATGCTTTTAAAAATCAGTGAAATGTTTCTAATTTGGAGGAAGTGGTTCATCCTGACTACTAACACTAAAATAAAATTTGATAGGGTGATAAGCATGTCTTATGTTCCGACTATACAGGATGATGTAGATTTTATAATTTTTAAGCTTCAACAACTCAAGTTCCTCAAGTTAAATCAAGCTCATTTTCCAGTTCTGGATGTCAAGGACAAAATGTCAAGGAATTGCACATTTGAGAGATAAGAAATAGAGGTTGGTGAGTTTCACTGTACTTATATCCTGGAGACCTGTGTTTTAAAATACAAGAAGTGCTTCTGTGAGACATTAATATAATATTCAATCCTAATTGTCAAAGCATTTCTCAACAAAACATTTCCTTTCTCTGGCCTCCTGCTTTCTGTCCAGGTCCCATTCTTTGATCGCATTTATTTTACAGAGGGACATCTCAATATGCATCTTTCAGAGAGAAGAGTGTTACGGAGCAGGGCTCAGGGCCTTAACTCAGGAAAACTAATTGGTATGTAAGCAGTGTGTTCCTACTTTTTGGCATAGTTGAGTTAACAGAGTTAGGTCTGTATGACTCATATCTCATTTCAGAATCTTAGCAGAAGTGGCATCTAAAAAGAAAATATAGATAGAGAAGGGAGAGATCAAAATTTAAAAAGGTAACCATTAAAATGGACAGAAAATGTACTAAAAATGATGAGAAAGATGCTGACAATGTATTAACGAATGAATTAACCTCATACTTTATCAGAGCTCTGCTTTGCGCCTCATTTAAGCAATGTTATGTGTAGAGTTAGAGTACTGAATGTCTTTTGTAATGTCTCTTAGAAATGTTTATACAGAGCTATCAATCATCTGTCTAAAGTCAGTGCTCGAGTCTGTTATGATTTTGCAAAAGTACTACTCAATCTTTTATTGAATAATTTTATATTTCTATAGTGTATATGACTTTTCTGGACAATAGTTATGTCAATAAGTCAGCACTTGGGGGCTTAATATAATTTCAAGTCAGAAAAAAACATAATGTTGTTTCAGATAGGATTAAGTTATGTTATATATAACAGAAAATCCAAAGCAACAGAGGTTTAAATAAAATAGAAGCTTGTTTCTTTCTCCACTGAATGATGTCTAGAAGTATGATGTCCATGGCTGGGATGGCCATTCTTCTGTCATCTGGGAGCCAAACACTTCTGTTTTGGCTCCACTGTCTTAGGATATGGCTTCCACTGTCACTTCATGGTTTAAGATTGCTGCAGGTATGCCAGTCATCCATCTTGTTTGTGTTCTAAGCAACATAAAAGAGGGGAGGAGGACAAAAGGGGAGCAATTACCCCCTCAGTTAGAGCTCTTCAAGAAACCTCTATGGAATTCCACATAGCAATCCTTTTATCTTTCTGTGTTCAGCACCAAGTCCCTTCCCAATAGTGAATGTTAAGGAATCTGAGAACACTGTCATTTAGCTGGTGCATTACTGCCCTGAGTGAAGTAGGGCAAGAAGGCAAGAGGTAGAGATCCAGCCGTCTCTACCACACATACCTATTTGAACACACATTTTTAAAAAGGAAACAAATGGTTAGTGCATTGTCTAAATTAGAAGGAGAACCAAGATCAGGATTCTTTTAAGTCTGAGTTCTAACAGAATAATCATGTTCTCTCTCAAGTTTGTTACCATTAACTAGAGCATTTTGGTTTCTTGGTGGCCTTCTGAATGGCTTTGAAAATTGGTATGGTATAACTGGGGTAGAGAGAAGAGAATGAGTTACTAGAATAGATGTAAGAATATATGGGTATGGTATGTATATGTGTGAACGAAAGGCCTTTTGAGTGTGGAGATATGGATGGATTGGTGAATGGCTGGCTGAGGAATGGAACTCTTCTGGCTATGCTAATGGACTAAAATGTTGGAGGTCCCTGTGTTTGGGAAATGAAGTGTGATGATTATACTAAACAGAAATTTGAAGGCACAAGTTTCCTCTCTTTTCTCTTTTGGGAGACTGTGCCTTTGTAATGCATTGTGATGCTTTATGTAATCTTTCATTCTCCTTTATTCCAGAGCAATGCATGGTCTCCTTTTGTGGTCGAATTAGGTTTATATGGATCAAGCTGAGGGTTTTGGAATTTATACAGTCTTGGTGTTGACTGAATGTTGGGGAGAAATATTTGAATCTAAGCTATCATGTGCCAAAATTTTGAAGATTCCAAAAGCCACTGGGGAACTTTTTCAGTGGTAACTGGAACATGTAGCCTATGACAAGATTTCTAAGTCTCACAAGAAGACACTTAGATCATTAGATGAGGTGCCAGAGGAGATTCATTTCTGAACTGGGGCAGAGATTGTGATTGCAATTTCTTGTTAAGATTTTTTTTTTTTAAATTATCTGACAGAGAGAGAGAGAGAGCACAAGCAGGTGAAGCAGCAGAGGGAGAGAGAGAAGCAGGCTCTCCACTGAGCAGGGAGCCTGATATGGGGCTTGATTCCAGGACCCTGGGATCATGACCTGAGCCAAAGCAAACACTTAACCAGACTGAGCCACTCAGGCACCCCTGCGATTGCAGTCTTTAGCACAGTTCCCTCCCCACCTTCATCTCTTACATTGAGTGGGCTGGAGATTGTGAAATGTGATAAGTGCTTGATGTGTACACAGCTCGCACCTCTTAGACTTCATCATACCACTAGACCTAGCATTGCTGTCTACTTTAGCCCAGGACCTCAGGGAGGACATGCCTACTGGTGAATATGCTTGTAGTAATACTTAACCAATTGTTACACCATGTAGTTTCCTTAAATAGTTCTTTTTTAGGAGATAGTTAAAATACAGAGTGAATAACAATATTTCAAAGGTGACACATGGTGTTTGTGGTTTCCTAGGTTTGTCCTTATTATGGTATTCAAGTATATGACAAATGAACTGTTTTAACAATTAGTTGTAGCTCAGTGTCCTGCCCTCAGCACACATGAGAAATTTCAAAGTATTTTACCCACAGAAACCTCTCAAAGTTTTGAGGTGGCTAGTCTTATCAGAGGAAAGCTCCACTATCATTCTTAATAAACTTGATAAATTCTTATCTAGGGAATTTTCATCTATATCATGTATATCATGAAGCTCCTTAAATAAATTGTGTGGGTAAATGAAAGATTTAAAAATTGAACAGCAGCATCTTTATGGTTTATGCTTAGATTATTTTATGACCTCAAGACAAATATTTGCATGTGTTCTCATTTTGTAAATGGTCTACTCTTCTCCAAGATGTTCTTGGGATTTTTGAAAAAATTAAGCAAAATATATTCAAAAGTGAAATGAATACATAAATTTGTTGTCTGAAAGACTAAGTTAAGACTACAAACATTAAAAAAAAGTAAATTCCTATACTGAGACAACATAGTTTTATAGCAGAATTAGACACAGAAATAGATTATAAAAAATAAGGATTGGGAGCTTAGATGCATAAACATAAAATTCAATGTCAGCCAAAATTTATGACTAAAAAGAATGTCATTTTAATTGTGTCATAAAGAAAAATTATTCACACTATTTTTTGTTACACTTTTGTGAATGTTTAAAAAATGCTTCTATTAGAAGGGAGCTTGGGAAGATGGTGGAAAAGGAAGATCTTGAGCTTACCCCATCTCGTGTTTACAACTAGATATCATCCACCTCGAAATCAATACACTGAAGAGTGATTTGATCTGAAGACTAATAGAACAAACTGCACAACTAAATATAGAGAAGAAGTTGCACCTGAAAGTTCAGGAAGATCAGGAAGGTGGAGGGAGGTTGCTCTCAGGAGGGAGGGAGCGGGTGGGGGGAAAGGGCAGAGGAAGGGGGCCCTCCTACCAGGGGGCTCACATGAAGAAGACTAATCCCCATAAAGTTTGGCTCTAAAAACCAAAGAGGCTGAATTCCATGAGTTTGTAAAACTAGTAGGACTTGGAGCCTGGAGCTTTAAATCAGCTGACTCATACCATACATATTTTTTGACCGCAACACTGATGAAACTAGAGGTCAACCACAAGAAAAAATCTGGAAAGAATGCAAATACACGGAGGTTAAATAACATGCTACTATACAATGAATGGGTCAACCAGGAAATAAAAGAAGAAATAAAAAGTACTGGAAAGAAATGAAATTGAAAATACAGCTGTCTAAAACCTCTGGGATATAGCAAAAGTGGTTCTATGAGGAAAGATTATAGCATTCTAGGCCTACTTCAAGAAGCAAGAAAAATCTCAAATAAACAACCTAACCTTACACCTAAAGGAGCTAGAAAAAGAACAACAAACAAAACCTAACACCAGCAGGACAGAAATAACAAAGATTAGAGCAAAAATAAATAATACAAGAACTAAAAAAAAAAAACCATAGAATAGATCAATGAAACCAGGAACTGTTTCTTGAAAAAATTAATAAAGTTGACAAAACTGTAGCCAGATTTATCAAGAAAGAAAGAGAAGGGACTCAAATAAATAAAATCACAAATGAGAGAGGATAAATAACAACTAAAACTACAGAAATACAAACAACTATGAGAGATTATTATGAGAAGTTATATGCCAACAATTTGGACAACCCAGAAGAAATGGATAAATTCCCAGAAACATTTAAACTACTAAAACTGAAATAGGAAGAAATAGAAAATTACAGCAGACCAATAAGCAGCAAAAAATTTGAATTGGTAATCAAAAATCCCCCTACAAACAAAAGTTTGGGACCGGATGGCTTCACAAGTAAATTCTGCCAAACATTTAAGAGGAGTTAATACCTATTCTTCTCAAACTATTCTAAAAAATAGAAGAGAAAGGAAAACTTCCAAATTCTTTCTATGAGACCAGCATTACCCAGATACCAAAAAACTATTTCTTGATTCATATCACAATCTTGTTTGGTGCTTACCGAAGAACATAAATGCATTTTTAAAGAGTTTTACCAGTTGGGCTCTCTCTGACACTGGAGAAAGAATAGGATTAACATTTCAGAAGGGATTTAGATTAGCTAGGAGTAGATGACTTTAAGAATTCTCAGAAATTTGTCACTAGAACTAATTATTGTTCAAGGAAGTAGAATCTCTACTAGATATGTTTAAGAACATCAGCAACTATAATTTATTTTGCATTATTTACATAGAAACCTGGGGAATGAGTTAAATGATTTTCTGATGGTTTATACTAACATGAATATGTAATTTCTACATTGATATACTGAGTGTTTATTTTCATTACTAAATCAGAGCTCTGCTTATAAAAAACCATTACCTTTGTATTCCAATAACCATTAATTGGAATAAAAATTTAAGAATTGTCCCAATGGGACTATGATCATTATTCAAACATAGTTGCTCTCTATTTAGAAAAAATAAGCATTTGAGAATTATTTTTGCTACAATTTCTACTAAAAAATCATTCTAAATGATTACTTTGTAATATAAATAGTGGCATTAAGTAAATAGATGATGGAGATTTTAAAAAAATCTGTTCTTTCTAACTGTTGTATAAGCAACTTTTGGTTATTCACATTCACAAATAAGAATAGTAGCAGCCTTCTATCATTTAGATGAGAATTTAGGATACATCAAATTATTTTATTTTCAGGATCATGCTTATCTTCTTCTTTGATTTGCTTAGATGGAAATTAAAATAAGCTTGCATTTCCTGTATATATGAAAACTCTTATTAGGGAAAAACAACTCAGAAGCATGCTCAAAGACAGAGAAAAATTAAAAGTTGAATTAAAAATCATCTGGGCATTAATAAAGCAACTTGTTTAGGAGACTCAGTGACAGCATTTTTATGCTTTGTTTCATGCGCCTTGTTAGGATGTTTATTTCAGGCCATTTACAATTCCAGAAATAAATGTAGGGCAGGCATTTTATGTTGGACAAGTAACAATTCGTGATTTGGATTAGAATGTCCCAGAGCTCCCAAGAACTTTCTTAACCTGTATTTTACTTTTGATTCTCTCTTTTTTTCTTTATCTCTCCATTCCTTCTTATTATTCTCCCAGGCTATTTTTACCTGCCTTTATAAACCTGATAATTATTTGAACTTCAAGTTTTCAAAATAGAGTCATTTAGACTAGATTATAAGAAGGGAAAAACCTGAACAAATGTATTTATTTATTTATTTATTTATTTATCTATCTATCTATCTATCTATCTACCTACCTACCTATTTATTTATTTATTTTTAAAGATTTTATTTATCTCTTTGACAGAGAGAGAGATGGTGAGAGAGGGAACACAAGCAGGGGGAGTGGGAGAGGGAGAAGCAGGCTCCTTGCTCTGGGAGCCTGATGTGGGGCTCGGTCCCAGGACCCTGAGATCATGACCCGAGCCCAAGGCAGCTTCCTAAGGATCTGAGCCACCCAGGCACCCCAGATCTGAACAATTTAAACTTTAATTCCTCTAATAATTATTTAAATGAAAGCATCTCCATTATATAAATTTACATTTACACATTTCAAAATTGTCTTTCTTTGAAGAGAATTTTGATACTTATGCTTGGTGAAAAGTATTACCCTTTCCCTTGTTACATGAGATGCTTGCTATTTCTTTCTTTTTTTTTTAAAGATTTTATTTATTTATTAGAGAGAGAGAGAGAGATCATGAGTAGGCAGAGAGGCAGGCAGAGAGAGAGGGGGAAGCAGGCTCCCTGCTGAGCGGAGAACCAGATGTGGGCTTGATCCCAGGACTCTGGAATCACGACTTGAGCTGAAGGCAGAGACTTTAACCCGCTGAGACACTGAAGCGCCCCGAGATGATTGCTATTTCATATTTGTTAGGAATCCATGGTACATAGACACTAAACAAAGGCTATAGGGAGATATAGCCTTTGATCTAATACTGCCCATAGACTTCCTCCAAACAGTATCAAGAGTAGAAAAACCCACAACACTTTCTCTCTACTGCCCATGAACTTCTCCCATACAGCATCGTGAGTAAATATTCCATCGTAAGTTCATTTGATAGGCTGGAAAACAGAACAAAGACAGTCATAATAACATGACAAGTCACCATCATTAGGCTCTATCTACTTGGTTCCAAGACACTAAGTTTTCATGTTTTCACATTTGTAAGATTGGGATACATCATAAAATCGATGTATACATTCTCTTGGGTAGTTCCTTTTTTTCTTTTTTCACCTGAAAAGCTATTATTAAATTGATGTTTCCTTTATAATCCATATAACCTTAGGATTAAAGCAATATGTCATCTTAAACACACTAAGAGGAAAACAAGCCAGAAGAAAGTGAAAAAGCCAAACTGAACAGCCCTCTTAGAAATTTCAAGTCTTACATGGGCAGGCCTAGAGAGTAGTGTCATGACCATAGCACAACTTTAGCTTAGATGTATGCAGGAATTCATTGTGTAAGAAACATTTTTTCTTAATTCAATCAGCATTTATTAGATGCCAGTAATATGCCAGGCCCTAAGCTAAGCACTAGTCTTACAAAGACGATTAAGATGATGCCTGTGCATTTGGAAATAAAACTTAAGGTTTTCATTTAAAAAATTGCCTCTGTTTTCTAACTATATAAAATTACTGCATATTAAATGAAAGACACACTTTAAAAAAATTTGGAAGAACATAGCAAAAGCAATTTAACGGGGTATAATAAAATGTAAGCCAACTATAGGGTGCTCTTTAGCCTAGAATCAGTCATGAGTTTAACAGTAATGGATTTATGACTCATTAGGACTAAGAGAGGTTGTAATTTTAAAAGGAACATGATATTTAGGTGACAGTTTAAAAGGCATTAAATTACACTGTTCAACCTTACATTTCACAAATCTTTAAAAGGGCAACAAAAATATTTATAACAATGTGACTTGCTCATTTTTCTTATTTGTAACCACTTTTAATTGTCATGCTAGTGAATTAACTTGTATTAATGTTAATTTCGATATAAGACTTCAGAAGGACTTTAAAAGAAGCTATTCTAATAAGCTTCAGTCTGTATATTTAAAATCTGTTTATTGCTCTTTCTTTTTCCTGTTTTGGGTGTTTGCTTTAATATAAACTCTTATAAATAACCATGAGTTATATGAAATGAAGGCTCCAACAGTGATAACTTGATAAAGTAAGGTTTGACAGCCAGTTAAATTTATTCAAAGTGTAGGTTGGGAGTATTAAAAAGGCTCACATTCTTTACATCTCAAATCTGGCCTGGTGGGAGAAACCAAGTATAAAATGAAGGGCTGGACTGTTTGATCAGTGGTATCAGTGTATGGAGGTTCAACCATGAGAGACAGAAGGCCAAGGGAAGAATCTGTAATGTGTATAGAGGGTTTCCTGTGTGGCTAGCCCCTAAGAAGGAGCCTCTGTCCACTTAGTGCACCTGCATGGGACCATTTTGGGCTGCACCAAGATCAAGTCTATAAAACTCCACAGGATTCTTGAATTTACTGGGATGTGGCTTGGGAGACCAGTGGCTGCTACTTCTAGTTCTATGGTTTTCCAAAATATTCCATCAGGCTAGGTTTTATTTCAAGTACAGAAAAGGCCTGGTTCTCCTTTTTCCTTTAGGATAGGTTGCTGTTTGTTTAGGGTGGTACTTTCTGTCAGCAGACAAACGTGAAAAAATAAGCCTGCCTTGGGGCGCCTGGGTGGCTCAATCGGTTAAGTGACTGACTCTTGTTTTCAGCTCAGGTTATGATCTCAGGGTCCTGGAATTGAGCCCTGCCTCAGACTCCCCACCCAGTGGGGAGTTGGCTTGAGGATTTCTCTCCTTCTGCCTTTGCCCCTACCCCCGCTTATACTCTATCTCTCTCTCAAATAAACAAATGAATAAATCTTAAAAAAAAAAAAATAAGCCTGCCTCAGGGAAGGCATAGTGGGTGGACCTGGACCTTCATTCAGACTTTTTGGGGTCAGCAGGAAGCAGGTGGTGAGACCATTGCATTTGGAAAGGTCCAAATGCCATATCTGAAGAGGTCAAATATGGGGCCTGAAGTGATGCCACAGAACCAACAGTTCAGAATGAGGACAAGGGTATTAAAGTAGGTAGAAGGAGGATAGGGGAAAGAGATGTGCATGTCTGTCTCAAATGCTAGTGGTTTGTTGTTGTTTTGAGGCTGGAGGACAAGAATTCAATGAGACTTCTATTTTGAGCACCTTGCAAACACAAAAGGTCTTGATAAAGATCGGGTTAAATTCTCTCCTACTGACTTTCACCTTTTTGAGTTTTCTGTGTTTCCCATACTTGCTAAATCCAGATTTTCAATCTGGCAGTAACAGTTATCTTTCTATGTCTATGTCTATCTCTAGCTACATTTATATCTCTACATATATGATTTTGCACACTTTTTTTTTGAGCTAAAACAAAATGTAAAACAAAAGAGTTTAGGGAATGTGAATAAGATCTTAATGTTTGGATAGAGGGGCTGAAAATAGACCTAGTATGTTATTTAGGTAGGGATGATGATTTATGCAAGTCTCACTAAAGTATTTTGGAGTGAAAGTATATCCTAGGAAACACTCTAGAATGTTATTCAGATCAGTTAATGGTAATAAATTTTAAAAAGTGTCTAAATTATTTAGGAGAAAACAGTATCTCCCTGGTAATTCTGTGGCAGCTGCATTCTGTGAACTGCTGTTTATGTTTCTTTAAATAGCAACATTATTAAAAGGAGATTAGAATTTACAAATTAACTCTGCCATTTTATATATTTTTTAATATATGCAATATTCAAACATATAGATTAGAAAAGAATAATACAAAGATATTAGCACACAGGGTAAGGTTTAAAGGTGGCAACCTATTGTGATTGATATGGATAACTTTTGTTTTTTAAAAAGTTGTGGTGAAATATACATGACATAAGATGTATCATTTTAACCATTTGTAAGCATATAATTTAGTGTGAATATATTCACAATGTTTGATGTTGTTATAGTCTGAATATCAAAACTTTGTGACTATTGCCTCCAAACCAAGGCAATTTTATGCCTCTCTCCACTGGTAAAAGGAAAAGATGAAACAAGATTAAAAAAAAAAATGGGTGGAAAATGATGGAGTAAGAAAAGTTGATTAAAATTAAGATTATTTTTTTACTGATACTGTAGTTTTTCTATTTTTCAATTGGTTTCATAAAATCATAAGGCACCATCCCTAAAATCAGATGGAATGAAAAGCAAATTACATTTTGTAGGTATAAAATCCTTCCTGAATTGATATTCCTTCACTTTTCTAAGTTTTCTAACTAAGTTCTTGGTTAGCAAAATGTTGCAATAACACATTAGAAATTTGGTATGTTTAAAAGAAGATTTCATTGTTGTACCGAAACTTATGTAAGAATTTTGGGCTTTCGACCTGGAAGATACATTAATGATCATCTGGTCTGAATCCCTCATTTATAACTAAGAATAATGAGGTCCATAAGGATGTATCTTTCTGTCTACCCATCTATCTGCCTAGAGCATGCTTTGTTCCAAAAAAATATTTTAAAGTGGTTTATAAGGATACATGAAAGATAGAAAGATAACATATTGGAAGTAAGTGAAAAAAGCTAGGGGGGAAAAGAGAAAGATCATAAAAAGAGTTATGACTGAAAATAGACTGAAATTAACTCAGAAATACACATTATTAAATCCTTGGTGTTTCATAGGCATAAGTCCCAGAGTAGACTGTAAATGTTCTACTGGTCAATGTACAGAAGGAATTATGATTACTTAAGTAGTTCAGCTCCTCCAAAGATTAAAAAAAAAAAACAACCACCTAATTGTTCAGAAGATGGACCACTATTTACAACATAAGAAAGAAATATCTCTGGAGTGTCTTGTGAAGAGAATCCATTTTCTAAATCAGCAACATCTTCAAAGGCTTCATTGCAGAAGACAGAAAAACAAACTCCTGTTTTTTTTTTAAGGATTTTATTTATTTATGAGAGAGAGAGAGACTAAGATAGTGAGAAAGAGGGATAGCAGGAGCAGGGAGGAAAGGGAGAAGTAGGCTCCCCACTGAGCAGGGAGCCCGGTGTGGGATTCGATCCCAGTACCCTGGGATCTCTACCTGAGCCAAAGGCAGATGCTTAACCAACTGGGTCACCCAGGCATCCCAAATTCCTCTTTTCATGGCATCTCTTACTGCAGGCCGATTGGGTCTCACTTGCATGCGATTCAGTAAAAGGTCTGAATGATAGGAATCCTTGTCTTCACTCCTGGGAAGGACACTGGGGTGTCAAGTTCCATTCAGGGCAGCTGGAGCTTTGTTCTCATTCTGCCATCAGAGACTTAAGCTTTAGTTTTCCAGGTAGTTAAAAAGAGAGCTATATAACTTGGCATTATGAGACTAGAACTTGATTTCCTCCAAATCAGTATTTTACAGACATATTTTGGGCATGTGAATCTTCTGGCATGCTTGTTAGTAATTTTCTTTTCTCTGCCTCATGTTTGCTGAATCAGATTCAGCAAGTCTACGTGGGGCCCAGGAATCTGCCTGGGATGTAAGTGTGAGGAGTTGTGCTTTGAGAAATGCTGGATCGTCCTTTCCTGGAAGGGGTATTGGCCACTTGATCCTTTAAGGGTGGTACATCTATACATAAACCAAAGTCTTTATAGGATGTTTTTCCTCCTTGTTTCCTGCCTTCTCACCTTCCTCTTCTTTCTCTAGCTCCATACAGTTTAAATAATTGCTGGTTTGAGAGCTGGATTGAGAATTATCTCTGGTTGGAACTGAGATGTATTGACATGCGATGTTGAACATCTTTTCATATGCTTATTTGCCATCTGTTGGGGTGTCTGTTTAGATTTTTGTCCAATTTTTCATTGGGCTGTTCAATTTCTTATTGTTGAGTTATGAGTTCTTTGTATATTTTGGGTAGTTGTCCTTTATTAGATATATGCTTTACAAATATTTTCTCCCAGTCTGTGGCTTGTCTTGTCATTCTCTTGACAGAGCAGTACTTCTTTAATGGGCCACATAGAATCGCACAGAGTATTTTAAAAGATATTGATTCTTTGGGCCCATAGATAATGACATAATTAGCATAGGGACTGGGAATCAGAATTTTTCAAAACCTCTTTAGGGGATTCTTATGTAGTTCAAGTTTGAGATGCAGTGCCCTAGAACACTGTTCCTTAAACTTGGATGTGCTGTGTAATCACATGAAATTTTTGTTTTGTTTTGTTTTGATTCTTAAATACTGATGCTTGAATCTTACCTCCAGAGGTTCTAATATGATTGACATGTGGTTCTTCCAAAAATAAAAGTGAAAATTTGAGAACCTTGCCCTAGAAGAACTCTTCAGCAATGCCAGAGCTGTCCCTAACACAAACAGTGTTGCTGCAAATTACAAACAAAAAATACCTAATAAGTGGAAGAATCGGTAAAAACATGCCTGTTTCTCAGCCCATACCATGACATCTGTTTAGGGAGCAGAGTGTGAGCTCTTAAGCCAAGTGTTGTTATGCTTTGAGTTTACACAGTCACAAAATTACCAAATTCATAGACCCTGGGTAGAGAAGACAAGATAATATCATCTCTTGGTGATAGTACAAAAATCATTTCCATGTGGGGGTAAACAGCCTTTCCGATACCCCATGTGACAAGATCAGAAAAGCTTTAGACAGTACCACTTGACCTCCTTTCTAACTTTGAGGAAATACAAAGGACACACCGTCCACCCGGGGGACCGTGGGCAATAAAGGATGTGCTGGGTTGAGAGGACAGGGTAGGTATGATGGAGGAGGCAACATGGCCAGGGACTTCTTCACAGGGAAGAATATGAGGTTCTCAGGGATGATGGGGTGCTGAAAAATATGAAATAATGGGTAATTTTGAAAGAAGAAAATAAAGCTGGGAATTAGCTTTGGGGATTGCTTTCTTAAATGCTGCATGATTTACAACCTAAACTACATATGGGCTATGGGCTTATGAGCATTGCATTGTTGTGGAAAGATGAAAAAAATGAAAGAAAAGATCCCAGATCTCTAATCCTTTTCAGGGAGCTATCACTAGATGAAGGAATTAGGTGTCATCAACTTATTATACATATAAAGAATATGGGACCCGGAGATGTTAACTAATTCGTCAGTGTGGTAGAACCAAAGCCAGAGATTAGATTCAGGGTGTCCCTCCTGGCCCCCAACCCCACTGGCACCAAAGCCCAACCTTTCCTACTATACCTTGTGCTGTTTCCTACATAATAATGGTTACTGCTTATTGAGAAATAACTACGTGCACTATGTAGACATACTATATAGTGCAATGCATGTTAAACACATTACCTTGTTTAATCTTTAGCATCTTTGTAAACCATGTAGTGTTTACCCCATTTTGCAGATGAATAAACTGAAGATGGGGCAGTTTAAGGAACCTAACCAAAGTCACATAGTTATTAAGTCATAGAACAGGTTTTTTATCTATGTCTATCCCATTTTCTTTTACCGTGTGATACTGATTCTTGTAAAAATAAAGGAGAAATTCCTTAGTCACTCTGAATTAATTTTTCTGTTTATATTCGTGGGGTCTAGTTTCTGAGCCACTGAAGAGGCTGAGCTCTGACCTTCCAACCACAGTTCCCATCTCATGCTTCCTGTCTTGCTCAGGTGTTGGAACACATTAGCTGATCAATAAGACTTGCTTTGTTCTGAAGGGCCCCAGCTTACACTCACACTTTAGAGGAAATGAAGATCCTTTTTTAGCACAAGACTTTTCCCTATGTCTTCTAGTAATAGAGACATTTGGGAAAAGGCTACTGAGTAATAAAGTGTCTAGGCATCAAACTTATCATTCATAAATATTTTTTTCTGGTCATCTATTTTGTGTAAAGTATCTTGGTAAGAGGTACCTAGTAAGAGGCAGGAGATTCAAAGATTTAAGGCAAAATTCTGACCTTTAAGGAGCCTGTAATTTGTTTGGGTGGTTAGAGATTTTGATCCAAATAAAATCACCCAACTGGCTATATCAAACTACCATTTTAAACAAGCATCTACCTAGTAAACTATTTGAAAACATTAAAAAATTTCAAACTTTAAGTGGAACACCGATATATAAAACAGATAAAAGCAAAGCTGTTTTGAGTGAAATGGTTGGGTATACCTGGAACCCCACCTACCCAGTCTCCTCTTCATCTCATCTGGTAACTTCTGAGGTATCTTACCAGCACCTGACTCCAGGGAACACAGGTAGAGCACTGCTGGATGCTTGGAAAGAACCCTGAATTTATATTCAGAAGGACCTGGATTGTATTCCAAACTCACTAATAACCTTGGGCAACTCTTTCATCACATCATTAGGAAACTCTTTGTTTATACAAATTAAACAATTTTTATGTTGTAGGTCTTCTTCTCTGGCTATCAAGGCTTCCTTAGAAGGGGACACTATATAGGAACATGACCTGGTATACTGTATGGGAACATGACTTGGAAAGATACCCATGGTCCTTTACCACTTCTATATCATTCTGTTTTATCCTGGACACTCAAGAAAGGCAGTGTGGAGGAGTAGGGGTTTCACAATCATAGCCTCTGAGTTAAAGTTGCTTATTCTTTTTGGTCCAGCGAGAACAGGGGAAAGAGGCAATGAATGCATTTTCCTAATGCTCTCTTGCTGTTACTAAGGCTTTTTTTTTTTTTTTTCCACTTAGAAATGAAGTCTTCTCCAGGGTTTACCCAACATTTATGTTCCCCATCTCCCTACTGGTTGCTAGGGTCATCCCAGCAGCTAGTGTCATCCACTCACTTAGTGTAGTTCATTGCTTCACATTCTTTAAGGATTCTGGTATTTGGCTGTCTTCTTCCCTCCCTTGAGTCTTGCCAACATTGGGGGTTATCTGAGTGTCCATGTACTCAGCCTATCCGGTACCTTACCTCTTAGTTCCTTGATGTTTTCAACTGCAGTGCGACCTGCAGCCAAGCCTGCTTAATCTTCCTGTTTCAGTCATCAGAACTACTTGCTTTCTGAAGCTTTGAGGTCCTTTACTTGCTGAGAAAAATCAGACTATCCAGCTCCCTCTTCTCCACCAAATCTACCTCATTCCTATCAAACCTGTTCTTATAGATCATCACCCTTGGCAGTTCTCTTCTTTATGTCCATCAGCCTCTCTTGTCCATGCTTCCTTCCTATTCCAGGCTGGACAGTCACTAGAATCATTCTCACCAGCACATCTAGTTTCTAGCCCCTGTTTTTCTCCAGCTTCTGTTAAGGCGCTCTCTCTCTCTCTCTTTCTCTCTCTCTCTCTCTCTCCTCTTCTTCCTCCCTGTGGCCAGACCTCCACTAGAATAAAATTACTGGCTTCTGTTCCTGTTACTCCTTTTAGGAGACAAGGAGTGTCTTACCTAAATGATGAATTTTGGAAGAGGATGTAAGCATGCTTTGCTTCTTCTAGATCCTTTTTGAGATTTGCCTGCTTGCAGAGACAGCGTACACTCAGTGGTTTCTGAATGTGGCCTGCCTACGGAGACCACACGTTCTGCTGCACTCCTTGAAGTGAAGGGGAAGGCCTAAAATTGTTTAGCACTCCCTAAATTTCTGGCCATCCTAGCTTTTATCATTAAAGATTGTTATGTATTGTTCCCTTTCTTACCAAAAATTAAAAATAGTTCCCAACTCTGAATCATTGATTAAATATGGGTTCTCCTCTTCTTGGAGAACACTCAGTTGGCCAAGTGTGGCTAGAAACAAATCAAATCAGTTCACTATTACTATAAATTTGCAATGATGCCTGGATGGTGCTGGACAGTCTTTTCCTTGCCATTGGGGGATGCCTTCTTCCTTTTCTGTGACAGCTCCATTTACACTCTATGATTCTTCTGAGAACCTTGCCCACCCTGTCCATGACCAGCAAATGAAATCATCTCCTGAGTATTAAGATGCTAATGGATTTGAAAGTCCTTAAACCTCCACCCCATACTTGTAATACTATTTTATCACTATGCATCTTCTCTTTCTTCCTCTCCTCTTACAAGAAGCATTTCCTCCCCAGTTCCAGGGTGATTTCTGCATCTGTCTCTTGATCCCATCCCTTTTACCCTTGTGTTCTTACTCTGCTGATTAATTCCTTTCTCCTTTGTCTCATCCTTGTCTGCTCTGTAAGTGCTTGTTCTGTGGACTAAAAATATACTGTAGCCTCTCTCATCTTGAATTAGAGAAGTCTCTCCTGTGGCTTTGTGTGTGTCTCTGTAGTTACAGCCAAATCTTGGCTCCAGTCTGTGCTGCTTCTCAGTTTCCTTGTTCCTCGTTAACCACTCCATGCATTTCCATCAGGTTTTTACTGCCTCCTTCCCTCCTCCCTCCAGCACACATTAAATCAGCCCTAACAAAGGCTTAGCAAGTTTTAATTGCCAGTGCTCCCAAATTCCTTTCTCCAAATCTCTACCAACTCTATGTATGCAAGAGCCACGAAGATTGTCTCTCTGAGCCCCACTAGCGCTTCAAATAGTGCTAGTCTTACTAGCACTCATAGTGTCTCAGATAATTCTCATCTTCTCACTAGTTTCTATCCTTCCCCTGCAATCCTGTTTCCACTCTTTTTAACAGATGTTTCCTTTCTCTGTTAATGCAACTTTGTCATTCCATCAGCCTAAACTAGAAACTTTGAAATCACTTAAGATTCAGTTTTCCTACCTCTCTCCCACCTGGCCCCCCTGAGTCATGCTGGTTCACTTTAAACATTTCTCAATTTCGTCCCCTGACTCTTCACTTTTACTACTATGACCCAGTTCAGACTGTCTCTTGCCACCGTTGCTATGGTGTCCCAGATGGCTTATCTGTCTTTATGGCAGCTCTTCTTCCAAATAGTCCTTTCTAATGCTACCAAAAATGATTTCTGAAATGCAAATCTGATCATATTACTCTTTCACTTAGAACTCTCTGGTTTTGCACTTGTCTCTAGAATGAATATCCAAATTCTATTTCCTGGCATGTAATACCCTTCAGTCCTGGTCTCTGCCTCTCTACCTTCCCGGACTCATTCTCTGTAACTGCTCTACTCTAACCATCACACTATGACAGTGTGAAATGCCTTTCTTTCCAATGGTTATCAACAGAACTCTTCTTCATCTTGTAGGTCCTGACTTAAGGGTTAGCAGTTTGTGGAGGGCTCTAGATCTTGTTGTATTGTATTGCATTACTTATTTACATGTTGACCTAATTTGCCAGACTGGGGGCTGTCTGAAGGCTATGACTTTGTCTTTGTCTTTGCATCCCTGTATGTAACATACTGACTGGCACACAGCATTCAGAAAATGTTTGCTGAGTAAAATCAAAAAGTACTATAGGTTAACAAAATGCAACTGGAAGGAAATACACCAAAGCAAAAATACTATTATTTGTGTTCAAACGATAGGATCTTGGATGACTTAAAAACAATTCCCTGGTAGCGTCCCTCTGCTAGATGGGATGGTATCTGATTCATGAATTGTTTAATAAATCCAATTAGATCTCTAAAATTAAAGCATGGATAATTCCTGCATCTTCTATAAGTTGGTAAAATTATTTATAAGGAAAAACAGTACAAATTTAAAGAGAAATGATATAGATGGGAAGCCACATGGTAAATGCACTTCCAAGCTAACATTTCTCAAGGAAGGCTCAGGATAAATAAGTAACTTAGACCTTGGCTCAGGAACTTGGTAGAAGATAGATAGATAAATAAATAAATAAAACAATGAGTTTAGAAAGGTAAAATAAAAAAGTTATATATGATTTTCTCATTCATTCATTCAAAATAATCATGTCTTTAAATGATTTAATCCTCCTTGTTCCAGTAAGGCTTTAAATAAACTTAGAATGAAACATAAAATCTAGAAAGGGTAAGTAGATTAAAATTATTTTAGGAAAAGCAAGGTAAAGGAGAATAAAGCCAGTCATGTAAAATGAAGGCGGGAATGAAAATAGTATATCAAGTTCCACCATGAAGTTTTATGGGGGGGCCAGAAGTGAGTTATAGATCGACTTTGACCTTTCTAGTGATCAGTCAGAGAAAGAAAAAAGGATTGGTGGTAAGATTCATAATGGCAATAACATAGAATCAAGTCATTCATTTGGGAATTAAATCTACCAAGACCATTGAGAAAATTTTCCTATGGATTCTTAGATATACAAAATATTGAGTCTTGTAGACTTATTTCTCATAAGGTTCATCAATGTTGGAAAATAGCACTGAATATAATTCAGTAGAATCTGTTTTCTAGGGGACCAATATTATCATTCTTTAATGATCTTTCCTAATGTAACAAAGGTCATGAGTTGTTCATTTAAGGGTAGATTCATGAATCTCTCCCATCCTTATTGCCCCTTAGAGATTCTGACTCAGTAGTTTGGAAGTGGATTCCTAGAATCTGTTTGGATAATCACCTTGGGAGTCTTTGATGGTATAAGAGGTCTATGAACCACACTTGAAAAGCACTATTTTAGAGTTTTTAGAGGAACAAATGGATTCCATGTACTTCAGTCAGTCATCCAAAAATTTGATTTTTCTCAGCTGGGCTAAAATGTTGTGTGCAGACAATTGGAGATTGTATTTCCTGGCCAATACTTGGAGTATGGCTGGCTGGTCTGTATTGCCAGTTAATTATGGAGCCATATCTTTAATAATTTAGCCAAGCTTGGGGTAAAAGAAGTTCTTTAATATTTACAAGACAATATGAAACAAAATTGTATCCCTTAGAGTCAGTACAAAGAGCTCTTAAACAAATTAATTTGGGACTTAGTCTAAAACATGCATCAGCTAATAACTTAGAACTCAAGTTTTAATAATATAAAATATGACTGCAGTAATTTTAGGCTAAAAAAAATTAAAATAGGTGTAACCAGAAGTCCAGCTTGGCTGTAAATATCTTTGCTTCCAAAATACATCTAGCTTTAAGCATTGTATCCTCCAGGTGAATACTCCAGGATAAACTGGTACCATTATAACCTCTAAGATGGTCCCCAAGGATCCCCTATCTCCACGTGTTCATGTCTTTGTTCAATTCCTCCTTGCTGAGTATGTACAGGACTTACTCAGTTCGAACAAACTGGAAATGGTGGAAATTATGAATGTTACTTTCAAGATTAGGCTATAAAAAAGACTGTGCCTTCCAGCTTGAGTGTTCTCTTCTCTTTCTTATCTTTTTCCCTTTCCTTTGTCCTTTCTCTCTTTCCCTCTTGCTCTCTCTCCTTGCATTTCTCCCTCCTTCCTTCTCATTTCTCTTGCTCTGGGGGAAAGAGGCTGCCTTATTTTCAGCAGTCCTGTGAAGAGGCCCACATGGCAAGGAACTGAAGCCCCCAGCCAGCCTCCAGTCTTAGTCCAGGAACTAAGAGGCCTGCCAACAACCCTGAAAATGAGTTTGGAAATTAATACTCCAGTGCTAGTTGAGACTTGAGGTGACTACAACCCCTATCAATAGCTTGACTACTACTTAATAGGAGACCACATCCACCCAAGTCAGCTGTTCCTAGACTCTTGATCTTTGGAAACTTTGTTTTAAGCCACTAAATTTGGGTAATTTGTTATATAGCCCTGGACAATTAGTACAAATATGAACATATAAACAAATAAGATTCCTTGCTGTATGAAGTATATGCTGTAAACTGATTAAAATGCTCTTTTTTTGAAATAACTGTTCTATAACACTTTCTGACAGTCATCAGATAGTAGGACCACTCATCTATTGACACCATCCGTATTTGGTGAGATGGGAAATGTTTATGGGGATGTAAGTTTTTTTCTTACTAATGAATGGAGAACATTAAAAAATATTATCAAATCATTAAGGATACAAAGTACAAGTCTCTTTTACTTCTTCTGGAAACATCATCTTCTGTCATATCCACCTGTTGTTTATATGGGCCTTGCTTCACAATGGGACTGAATCACTAGCTGGTTGTTAAGGTTGACTCTAGTGTGGCTGCTAATGGTTGTTGTCCACAGTTGAGGGCCTAATTTAACATATTTCAGTTAGGACCAGTGATGTGTTCAACAGTTAAGTATTGTAGATTCAGAGATGAATAATCTTAGTTCCTGTCCTCAGATTGCTCACAATCTGGGAGGAGATTTAGGACAAGGAGGAGAAGGGATAAAGAGATAGGGGGGAGGAAGATTATAATGTGGTATAGTAGGTGCAAAACATAAGAGGGAGTTCATGGAAGCTTTCCTGAGAGATGGTGACTTCTGAGCTGTGATTTTTTTCCAAAATTCTTTAGTTTTCAGGCCAGCATAAGCAGAGTCAGAAATTCCAGGATAGTGAGGGAAAAGGTTCAGAGGTGCAGAGCAGTATAATATGGCCTGATGATTTTGAGTTTGGGGTGTAGAGGTAAGGTAGGCGGTTAGAAGTATCAGGGGATAATACTGGATCTTCAGACAGAACAGACCTGGAAGGAAAGGTGATGAGGCAAAAAGAGCCAAACCTGGGTGGTGCTTTCACCTACCAATTTTAAGGTAAAACAAGATTAAAAAAATACACTGAATTACAATTTCTCATCTGTAAAATGGTGATGACAGGACCTAACACACAAGCTACCTTGTTGACTTTCAATTAAGTTTAAGTATGTCCTTTGCTTATATATTTATTAAAATATTGATGTTAAATAAACCTAGAATTTACCAGTATCTTTCGGAATCTGAAAATATAACATGTGTCTTTATTCAGATGCAATATTGTTATTTTATATAAAATCTTACAAACATGGAATCTATGCCTACAAGAAAGAACATTATGGATGCTAGGAAATAATAGAAGCAGAAGATAGGACATGAAAATGTAAGCTGTCGTGTAAGCTGCTCTAATTCTGACAGTTAAAGAAATAAATCTTTTCATTTGATTTTTATATGCTCATAATTTGATTATTTAAATATGATTATCCTTAATATTTGAGCTTAAACATCTAAACTCACTAAGAAGGAAAATGTACATTTTGTCTGTACAAAATGTACATTTTGTCTGTCTGTAAGGATGATGTGCTGAAATTAATAAATAAAATTTTACCTAACCTCACGATATGGTTGGCATCTTTAACTTATTTTCCTATTTACCTCACTAATTCTTCAAGTAGATCCTTTGTGAATTTTACAAGATGAGTACTTTTGATATTGTCTATTGTTCATGGTTTCCAAAATTTTGTTGGAGAACTAGACCAAAAATAAATTGCATTGTTACATTTGACAATTCCTATTAAAAAACTTAATTTTTGGTCTCCTATGGTTTCTAGACTATGAGGTTTCCTGAAGCGGGGGATAACACTAGGGAGAAATAAATCATTAGCTTTACTGAGACATTTGAGAAAATGAGCTGCTAAGGTCAAGAATTTCCTGTTTTTCTCAGCCTCCACACTGGACCTAAGAACTGAATTTGGAGGTTGGATTGCGGTAGATGCTCAAGTACAACTCCCACTCAATCCTATGGGATTCAGAGCTCAGGGCTACCTCTCTGTGAAGGCTCAACAAGTGAGTAGGCTTACAGTTGAAGGCAATCTTACAGGTGCTCCATTGCTGAAGGAAGAAATTATAGTGGAATTGAAATGCCATATTTTTCCATGAATGTTTTCAGGAGAAAAAAAGGAAAATCCAAGGGCTGAGTGGGTTATGTTTTTTGAGTGTGCTCCAGTAGAAACATGATGTCATAGTGTATTGATTTAATGACGAATCACTGAATGTAGAAATTGTAATTAAATATACTCTTGAGAGCACAATTAGGTAGGTAGTACTATTATTTAACGAGGAATGAGAACTAAACACTTAAAGTTATAAAAGTAGGGAATAGAACATTTGGACAGGCACTGTTTTCTAAGAATCCAGATTTCCTTTTATTAAAAGTATTTATTGGTGCAGATCTGATGTTATTTCCCACTGAGAACCTTCCCTCCTCAGTTTGCCTTGTCTTGAAAGCCGGTGAGTTTTCATTTTTTAAAAATCCCTGTCATCTTTTCACTAACGCTTCCATACAAGGTTCTTTGTATCTTCCTGGATGCTACAGCTACCCTCATTGGGCCATTTGCTGCCTCCTACCTGGGTCAACAGTGGTAACAGATGCGATTTTTGCGTTCAAGATAGTAGCACATTTGGGGGCATGTCTTCAATCTCATTCTTTTTCAGATGTAGCAGATTACTATCAGCAACATGCTTCTGACCACAGAGAGCTGGACTAGGAATATTTACAAGGAAAATAGTGTATAATTGTTCATTATTGACCTTTTGTTTGATATTATTTGATATGAAACATAATTAAAGACTGAATTATCAATATTTTATACAGGTATCAATATTTTTATGCAAGTAGGCTTATACAAACATAAGAATGCATATAATTTTGGAAATATTATGATGATAAATGAAAGTAATCCTCGTGTTGTAAAGCAATATACTATCTTTCCTCAAAAACACACAATTTAGTTTCCAGCAACATCACGAATAGAAGCAGCAAGGGAAACATCGTGCACATTATAAACTACGGCAGGGTGTTTTTAAACTTTTATGCCATTGACTTTTCAGGCCAAATCAATGGGGAAAAATACCACGTTTAAAAATGCTTGAATACATTCACATGTTAAGTTGTTTATTTAAATTGGGGTAATTTAGTGTGTTGCAACGATATGTCAAGAGCCACATTACAATGCCATAAAACAACTCATAAATCACAGAGGAAGTACTAAGAATAAAGGAGCAGTGGTGGAAATCTTAAGAGACACTGTAATAGCACAATTGGCAGTACAGATTGTTGGGTTCTGAACAGACCAGAATGATGCAGCTTTTGCCAACAATAACAGGGAGGAAAAGTACTTTCCACAGTAAATCCAAGTATTGGGAGACTGTGGCTATATGGCTATTAAATAGCCCATGGAGACAAATGAAAAGAAAGCATGTTTTATATCTTGTATATCACATTATTAGAAGGACTTTTCAAAAGCTCACTTGTGTCTATAAATTACTTAACGACCAAGGGCTAATAGGCAATGTTTTTCAAACATTGATGCAGGTTTGTGGCAGTGATTAATGTAAATTATTTTTAATTTGTATGCCTCAAGGAACTTCAAACAGCAACATTTCCAAAGAGTTGAGCAATTTTAAAGTCTTATCTGTTTTCTAAAGGTGATGTATTTCCTTTTGCTGTGGTAACAAATAACTGCAATACCTCAGTGACTTACAAGAACAAGCATTTATTTTTAACCTACATTGCAAGAGGGCTGAAAGTTGGCTGAGCTGTCTTATCTGGGCTCAGCTGGGATGGGCTCCATCTATCCTCCCATTCCAGGACCCAGGCTGCAGAAGCAGCCCCTATCTGGGTTGTGCTATCCTCAGGGCAGAAGGTAGAACACAAGAAAGGTAGAGCCTAACCGCACGGCACAATCTATGCCTCTGCTAGAAGATGGCATAAGTCTGCTCACAGTCTTTTGGTCCAAAGAATTGATAAGGCCAAGCCCAAAGTCATTGTGTTGGAGGCATATTCTTTGTACTGAGAAGAACAGTGAAAATGGGGAGTAAATGAGAGCAAATAGTGCAGTCTAACACTGTTGGTAAAGGGCACTGTCAGTGAAAATTAATATTTTGGGAAGGTCACTCTAATCAAGATCTTCTGTCAAAGACCATTGCTAATCTCCTAGTCTGAAATTTATTTTAAGTCCTTATTGTCTTCCCCTGGTCTGAAGCATCTGACAGTTCCCTCCTTGAAACTTGTTCCTCTTTTTCATTCTATAGCATTTTTCCTGTTTCTCTTCTCACCTGTCGGAACTCCTCTGTATGTCCTTCTTCAATTATCTATCTTCCTGCAGTTCTAGAAATAAGGATTTCCCACTTGCTTTCATTGGCTACTCCTATGATTTCAGTGATCTCGTCAATGTGGGAATAATTCACATGACCTTCTCCACCCTGATCTCTAGATTTGTACTTCCACATGCCTTTCTGGGAATTGCATTTGAATGCTTTTTGCCACTTTGAATTTAATATTGTCACCAGAAACTTGTCATGTCTCCCATCTAGATGTATCTCTCCTGATTTCCCTCTTCCTGATGGCAGCATCATTTTCCAGGTCTTTTGGACTCAAACCTGTAAGGTGTGTTTGACTCCTCTCTCCTCCTAACATCCCCCCAGTGAATGCTAAGGCACGGATAGTCTATCATCATTACAGTTCCCATAATTGTCCACTTATTTTTTTCTCACCATCACCGTTCTGGTTTATATCCTTATTCCATATCAACCACTTTTAAAGTTGTAAATAGTCTCCTTCATTGTTCTATACCCTCTAGCTTCTTCTTTGTCACCATTCCACATCAGAGCTCATAGAAATTTCTAGTTACCTTCTGTGTCTAAATCCATCACAAATCAACTCTGATTTATAAGACTTTTCACAGTATGTTTCTAATTCAACTTTTTGAGGTTATCTTCTAAAATTTAATTTTAACTGAAGCTCTTCCCCAAATAGGTAACTTGATATTACTTGAACACATCTGAAATTTTCCAATTACTTATTTTTTATCTGCTGTTTTTTTTCTTTCTGGTGTATATTTCTGGCCTCAACTTTTATTCAAATGCTACCTGTGCCTTTAAAGTTCAGTCTCGAAGATTATTTCTTCCATTAATTTTGTTCAATAGCACTTGGTTTGCACCTTTCTTGTGCATTGATTTTCTTTGTACTCCAGTGATTTGTAAAATTATTTCTTCATGAGGTTACAGTATTTGGAAAGACCATGACTGGATATTACTTCGACTTATAATTCCTGTAGTATCCAACCTGGAACTCTGTATAATGTAAATTTATAATATTGTTTTGAGAGCTTGAACGTTGGCACATAGTAAACATTCTAAACGGTCATTCTAATTATTTTTGTTATGAAATCTCCAGTAAGTGCTGGCAGAATGTGGTTACATTTAATTGAAACAGTTTCATGTTATTTCCTACCCTATTTATAAAGTGATTAGTAAACAAGGACACGTATGTTCTGTACAGGGAGAACTGAGAAAAGATTTATTTTCCTATTTACAAAGGACATTCATTATAAGCCTTTTGGGGGAGGGTGGTAAGGCCCATTCTTTGCACTAAGTTAAGTTAGGTGTTTAGGCTTAGCCTACTACACGGCAAAGAAATTTCTTTTTTTTAAAAAATTAATTAATTTTATTTTATTTTATTTTATTTATTTTATTATTTTATTTTTTCAGCGTTCCAAGATTTATTGTTTATGCACCACACACCTTCTTGAAATAAATTCTTTCTGCATCCTGCAAAAGATCATTAAAATAGCTGTGAATCTCCTCAGAAAATAAATACAAAAAGTAATAATGTACTTTTGACTATAACTTGCTCAACTTACCCTAATCATTCTCTCTGAATAATTAGTTACCTACCTCATAATTGCCTTGTTTCACAGTGAACTTAGAATGTATTTCAAAAATGCATTTGAATGTATTTTTGGAGATTCTCCTACTGGATTCTCCTACTGGAGAATCAGTAGGTAGGTGGGAGAGTGTGGGCTGATCCACTATCTGATAACTTCAGTTTTTCACATGTAGATTTTAATGTCTAGTGTGTCTAGTGTTTGTTATTCAGTAGTGGTCGAATGACATGATTTTGGGAAGTGCTAACATCTCAGAGTTATCACACTAAGTTACCACAGTTGGGAAATGGTAAAATAGTGTTGATGTCAGAAAAGAAGTGAATGTGCACTTAAAAATTTGTTAAGAGAATAGATCTCATGCAAAGCATGCTTACAAGAGGAAAAAAAAAATGAAAGCAAACCAAATGAAAAAACTCCAAAGGAATGCAAACCTTTGGAGGTGATGAATATGTTTGGCTTGATAGTAGTGATGCTGTCATAGCTGTGTGCACATATCCCAGACTCATCAGACTATATACCTAAATATGTGCAGCTTTCTGTATATCAATTATACCTCCAAGAAGCTGTAAAACAAAACAAAACAACAAATACTTTGTATAGAAACCAAAACATATTCGGAGTATAGTAACAATTTCCAGAAGTCCCTGAGAAGCTGCTGGTGACCTAAATTGAGGGTAAATTTTGGAATAAAAGTAAGTATGCTTCCAATACCATTAAAACTGCTATGTAGCATAAAAAAAGATAAAAATTTCCTTATTCACTTTCAGAAGCTAGTGTAACTTCAACCTCCAGAACCTTCCCAGGCTAAGTAAAAAGGAAATCTAAGATCAATTTCATTCACATGTATTGTTGCAAAAATTATTAAAATGTTGGCAGTATTAAATTGAACAATAAAAAAAAAGGTTAAAAATCATTATATGCCAATGTGTTTTTTATTGAATTTGAACTGTTGGGGAAGAATTATAAAATGAATTTCTCACTGGAATTTTTTTGCCATTAAACTTTCAAAATATTTTTGTAGTTCCTCTCAGAAATAATAGTCACACTTTTGTTTTCTCCTTTTAATCTGCTTGTGTTTGGAGATTATTACAAAGAAATTAAAAATTACATTGAATTATTATTACTCCTACTTTTAAATAACACTTATGTAAGTTTCATATGCAAATATCTTTTTACCATAATGAGATTTAAAACTTCCTTAAATACAGAGATCTTGCCTTATTCTTTAAAAATTCCTCAAAACAATATATAAGTTAATTACTTAACATAGAAATCCTTAAATGGTTAGATGTTTATATAGTTAAAATAGCTCATCTTTACATCACTTTCAAAAACAGTACACCTTCAAGTGTTAGGAACCAGATACTTCTGCTTGTTTGAGTTGTAAAAGAGACAAAAAATACAAATTAAAAATCGCTTGTACAATTATAAAATATTAAGTTTAGGTAATAATTCAGCCTCTATTATTGACCAACCATGTGCCCATACTGAAGTTATTTAGCAACTTTTAGTCTTGAATTTCTTATTTATAACTAAAAGATGAGGACTAGATAGTTTTTTAAGTTCCAAATTATAAAAAATTTTTCCCCAAGCCAAAATTTTTCTTTGAGTAGGACCCATAGATGGCAGTACCATATAATAAAATCAATGAAAAGAAAAAAAATTTTTTTTAACTTGTCTAGATTAGGAAGAAAAAAACCTAAAACACATTCATTGTGGGATTTCAAATGGAAAAAAGAAAGAAAAAGCAAAATGGGCATTATCATAATTACTTACTTTATTTTGTTTTATAAAATAAGATTTCTAGTTATATGAGGTGACGATGGTAGAAAAACTGAAGTCTGACAATTTCTATATAAACAGTGCATTGAAGAGTAAACAATTACAAGCTTTCTAAAGGAATTAGAGACTCCAACTCTTGTTTCAAAAAAATTAGATTTTGAAAAAGCCACTAGAAATAACGCCCCTCTTAAAATATAAAAACCAAAAAACTTAAACTGAAATGACATTTAACTGTGTAATAAAAGCTCTTTACTTTTGGAAGATGTATAGGTTAAAAATATGAACCTGCCCTAATAAAAAAATCTGCATTGTAAGATGTTTTGAAATGAACCTTTCTGCCATAAATTATCTTAACCTAAGTGAACACAATATTTTCTCTTGGAGGGCAGAGCAGTGACCGTCTTTGATAATGACCGAGAGTGTCTGTACAGCATTTTATATATCCATTTGTAAGGTGGAAGATTTGAGGGACTTTGAAGGCATAATCTGACCCTGAAGAATGGTATTTCTGAATAAAGTCACAATTCAACCCACTCTGTCCCGATAATAGTGGATTTGGAATTAATAAAATTAAAATTTCATTAAGAAAAAATTCCTTGAAAGCTATAATTGAATATACTACTAATATATTACAAAGCATGTAAAAACAGGACATGTGAAATATGTAAAATCAGGAACAGTTTTTCACAGTGCTCACGTCATCACCATGATGAAACTGGACAAATAGCCAAGAAGCAGTTATTCACAAAATACAAATCGTGCAATCCAGATATGTAATACTCCTGACCTGGAAGGATGACTAACATTCTTTACAGGAAATTCAGCAAGGTGCTGCAGAACAAAGAAGAACTTCATTCAACTTTACAAAACATGGATGGTGTTAGAATGTAAAAAAATAAATGACCTATCTCAACAGCAAAAGAGGTAAAGAAAATATCCATTCAGTTCATATACAGAACAATCATGACATGGGTGGTGGGGCTAAGATGCCTATAATTCATACAGTCAACAGGCACTTTTTCAGCACAAACTGACCTGTATGTCAGAACTTAGGTAAGGATAGCGCCATTGCTTTCCGATTGCGTACAGTCTCATTGTGGAGGCAGACATGTACACTTTAATAGCTGACAAAGATGCAAGGGCAAGGAACACAACAGAATATCAGAGTGGAGTTGGGATTTCCTAGAGGTGGTGAGTTCTGGGCATCATATGCAATGGCAGGAAAAATGAGAACTAGGAATCTAGAAAAAGGCACCCTCTTGCACTATTGGTGGAAGCCATTGTGGAGGACAGAATGGATGTTCCTCAAAAAATTAAAAAATAGAATTACCATATGATCCAGGAATTCCATTACTGGGTATTTATCCAAAGAAAACAAAAACACAAATTCAAAAATATATATGTACCCTTATGTTTATTACAGCAGTATTTATAATAGCCAAATTATGGAAGCTGCCCAAGTGTCCATCCATAGTTGAATGGATAAGGAAGAAGTGGTAGATTATATATATATATATCAGTTATAAAAAAATGAAATCTTGCCATTTGCAAAACGTGTATGGATGTAGAGAGTATAATGCTAAGCGAACTAAGTTAGAGAAAGACAAATACCATATGATTTCACTCATATGTAGAATCTAAGAAACAAAACAAATGAACCAAGGAAAAATAAAGAGACAGACTAAAAATAAACCACTCTTAACTACAGAGAACAACTGACAGTTACCAGAGGAGAGGGGGGTGGGGGATGGGTGAATTAGATGTGAGGATTAAGGAGTACACTTGTCCTGATGAGCACAAGGGGATGTATGGAGTTGTTGAATCACTATATTGCACATTCAAAACAAATATAACACATTATGTTAAGTACACTGGAATAAAAAATGAAAGAACTAGGAGTCAAGAGGGATGCAGAGGCAGAGGCAGTATTCCCTGTTTAAAAACAGGGTAACCTCCATGGCTCCTTCTTTTACATGAGCTTTTAGTCGGCACCTCAGAACCTTTCATTCCCTCCAAGCCTACTTGTTCCAGTCTTCATAGTTTCTGTTGCTGCCTACTGCTTAGGGGTCTGGTTCTAGTTTCTCTGTCAGCTACATTGGGATGGTTCCTTCTTAGATCTCATTCGTATCTCAGACTTGCTAGATCCCTTCCCATCCTTGCTTCCCAGCACCCTCCAAGCAAGACAGTCAGGGGGCAAACGTGTGTGTGTGTGTGTTGTATAACCAATAACTATTTGCTTAATTAAGGAAACAGTACTAAAATCAATCAGGTTTGTGAGGTAAAAGTGGGGGAACAGTTAGGTCTTAAATGGACAAGAACAAACATCTGGTTTTGGTGTGATAGAAAATAGTCACTGAAAGATGACGAGCAGAAAAGGAATATAATGAATGTCGTTTAATCACAATGTCTATTATTTGGAAATAGCAAACTGGATAGAGATATTTTTTTCATCAGGATTATAATCCACTTGGGAAAGGGTGAAAATTATATTTCAGGTAGTGTAAACTACACTTTCAATGGTGTGGAGGCATTGAGGGTATGCCATATTTGTGGATTGTCAAAAATGTGAGAGGGTATAGTAGTAAATGACTTGAGATGGGGTTGGTGGCAAAGTAAGTTGGGCTCAGATTGCAAAGGATCACGATGAGTAATTTGGGCTTTATCCAGTTGTCAGTGGGGTACCCACTAAGATTTTCAAAGTCATTTTTTTGGGTTTACTTCTTTTAGCTAAATATTAAAGAAAATAAAGTTACTTAAAATCAAAGAATGAGGCCACCATGCTTTGTCTTCCCCCAAAGCAACTGCAAACAGATGTTCTTGCCTACAGTAGTGTGGTAGGAGTATATGGAATTACTTCTAGTAGGTTCCTCAGCTTCTACTGCCCCTAGGGTTTTGATACTACCTCCTTAGAGCCCATGGCTGTCTTCTTCCAAGGTCAAGGCTTTTCTGATTCCTCCCAGTACCCCTTTCCTGCAGTGTTTTTAGCACAAACACATGCTCTGTCTGTCAAGTACAGTGTAAAAATGACTTTGCTGGAAGGCGTGGAGATTTCTGGGCATAAGCCACACACGGAGCAAACATTACAAGCAGATGGCCTCATTACTAGATCCAGCACGAGCCAGAGAGAAACAGTGCTGAGCTTTTCCAGGATGAGGCAGTTACAGTCCTCTGATCTTCAGCTCTGTACTTTGGTCTCAGGTCTACTCCTTAGTCTCAGTTCAAAACAACTGTCATTGAAACACCCATTTTATATCTCTTCCACTCGTTTAGATTCCTTTCAGCATGATAAAAATATATTATTAATACCTCTCCTCAGGTGCTTCCTCTATGCCTGGATAGTTTTACTTACTAATGATTTTTTTTTTTGCCCCGGTTTGCTCAAATTCCCCTAAGTTCTTTCTCCATTCTTCAGTCTGACTCAGTCATCCTCTCTCTAGATTTTGCAGTTTCTTAAGCAGCTTTCTTCCATCGCCATCTCTGGATCACATTCAGATCATGTGAACATTTCTCAGTCTAATTTTCTGTTGCCTGTCAACCTGTTTTGAAATTCACATGCCAACAACCTCCCTTTTCTACAGAAAAACATTGTTATAAGACAGTTCACAATAAAGCCGGGGTGCAGGGTGAGGGGTAAGAATCTTTTTACCCATTAATATTTAAGACTGTGAGCTGATGGGGAGAAAGAAGAAGATTGAGAGACAAAGGAAAGCCTAAATGCCTAATTTAATACTTCTCCAACCTCACCTTCCTTCCTCATGTTTGGGTAGATTGGCAGATTCTCCGCTTGTCTTAATAGAGAAGAGATGAAGACTCCTGTTTTGTGTCCTTGTAGTGTAACTAGAAGAGCATAGTTTCCCAATTTTCTTCTTCTTTTTAAGTATTACTCTTACAGTTTTCTCAAATGTATTTATGTTTTCTCAGATATATTTTAAGCTTAGTGAAGGTAGAGGCCTTGCAATTACTGTACTGTATCCCCCATGGCACTCAAAACACAGCTATGAATATCTCTTGCATATGTTTTATTCCATGTTGTCTTTATCCTGAGGCTCTTGGTGGTGATAAGCTGGTTTGCAGTTGCTACACTCTTAACATCTTCCCACATTCAAATTCCCTAGAAAAGGTAGCATCTCCCTAAATAGTTCAAACAAAATATCTGGACCTGACTATCCTTTGATTTAGTTGAGTCATGGGTACCTTGGAAATGTCACATTGGTCAGAGTGATGAAATGGCCCAGTTGGTGGAAGAAAGGGTGCAGGACCTGGACAGAGTCACCTTCACCAGAGTCACTCTTACTTATTAAAGCACACAGACTTGAGTGGAAGAGAGGTGATCCTCAAAGGAAAATTGAGTTCGTTCGTTCATTCCTTCCTTCCTTATTTTATTTATTTATTTGAGAAAGAGAACGTGTGCACAGAAGAAGAGAGAGAAGCAGACTCCCTGATGAGCAGAGAGCCCAATGTGGGGCTTGATCATGGCCTGAGCTGAAGGCGAATGTTTAACCAACTGAGCCAGCCAAGCACTCTGAAAATTGAGTTTCTGTTTCCAAAAGATGGGAAAGTGGATGATGGCTGCCTAACACAATAAATGTTCACTACAATATCCTAAGAAGATTATGAAGGGTAGTACTATGCTGTTGTAGCCTCCACAAACCTTAAACATCAGATACCGAATGCCTCTCTGGGAGTTATGAGTTTCCTAAAAATGGCTCAGGACAGCTTTGATGAGAATTTGGAAGAGGCTAGAGTCAGTGTAAAGGCCACAAGGTGTTGCTAAAAAAAGACCGTTCTCTGAGGATCGTAAGAGACCTTCTATTGCTTATAGAATAACGTACAAAGCCTTAGCAGGATACACAAGATCTTTTACAATCTGACCCCAGTTTACTTCTATTTCATCTTCTGCCAATTTCTACTGTACTTAAACTCTATAATCCAGCTCAATATAGTTTCTTATCATTCTCTAAACACATCATGCGGTTTATGACTCAATGACTTTTCCCCCTCTCTTTGTCCTTTCCTTTTTTTATGAACTTGAAAGAACCATAAGGAAAAATGCTCAACTCAACGACTTTTTGAAAATCTTATCTCAGTCTTGGAATTCTCTTCTATGCTTTTTCCAAATTGGTACATTTCCTTTTTTTAATTTAAAAAAAAGATTTTATTTTTATTTTTAGAGAGAGTGTGTGAGTGTGAGCTGGGTGGGAGGGCTAGAGGGAGAGGGGGAGAGAGAGAATCTTAAGCAGGCTCCATGCTCAGAGTGAAGCCCAGTGCAGGACTTGATCCCACAACCCTGAGATCATGACCTGAACCGAAATCAAGAATTGAACACTTAACCAACTGAGCCACCCAGGTACCCCCAAATGTTACATTTCTATTAATTCATGAAGATAAAGCTCAAACATTATCACTTGTGTCAAGGTCTTAGAGTATTAGTCACCTCTGACTTGAATGCCTGGTAAATAGGAACAAACTAAAGCTAAGGAAGGATCATAGAGGGGGGAACTAGTTTGGTTAGGAGGAAGGTAGGGGAAATAGTGAATTCTTTATTGGGCAGGTAAATCTGAAGTACCCATATAGGGATGCCTGGTTGGTATTTAGATGCACCAGAACAAGATATTCAGCAGAGTGGCCTGGCATGAAGACACAGATCTGGGTGTTGCTACCATAGAGGTGGTGGGTAAGATTTCTCAATGAGAAAATTATCAAGGGTGGAACCTTGAAGAGCACAGTATTTAAGAGAAGGGCTGAGGCACTGAGAGGAGTGAGGAGGAGTGGAGAGGTATGAGAAAACCAAGAAAAAAGAAAAAATATTCTCAGCAGTTAAACGGTGACCAAGGAGATAGAGTTTTTGAAGAAGGAAGTGATTTGTGTCATATGGTAAAGGCAGTTCAAGAATGATAGAGATCATTAAATGATCAATGCCTTTGAAAGCATGCGTGATGATTTTGAGAGGGTTTAAAAGAAACTTGGGGGCTACAGAGGAAATTAAGAGTGCCTCTCTGGTTATATTGGTTTTAAAAGACAGCTGAGCATTCCATGATGGGAACTAGAGATACAGAATCTTTTCCAGTCTGAATAGGAACATAGGAGTTACAGCTTTAATTCTCTATCCTGCATTTGGTGAAGGACAGTCATTATAGCATCATAATGGATTTCTTTCTAGCATATTTCCTTTGAAGAGAGCACTCCTTCATGTGAACATAATAATAGAAAAATATTACTTCTTAAAAATCACATCTATAACTCTTTGAGGACAAAGCTGACCAAATACATTATTACCTCTTACCCCATAGCACAAAAAGTGAAGTCCACTGATCTGGATAGAAAGGAACAATTATTACCTTGTTCCCTCTAAGCAAATGTTATTCTTTATTATATCCGCAGGATGTCTATTTTTCAAATGAAAAAAATTATTTTATAGTCATTAAATTGCTCACTGCTGGTTCCCTGATGAGAAAAAAGGAGTAAACATATAAAGGAAGGAAAGTACTAGAACCTGTGAGCTTTTTTGATATTCAGTATTGGCATAATAAAACTCCAGATTAAACCTGTGGTAGTGAGAGGCTACATGGTTGTAGGGTTATGGTTGGTGGTCAGAAAAGATCTTAAAGACATCAGAGATTTATTTGGTTGTTGTTGTTTCTGGGTCCAATTCTCCAGTCCAATATGTCTGGAAATTCAGTAAGTAACTTATTTAGGGAACATCAAGCCTTGAGAAAAAGGACATAAAAGACCTTTTTCAAATCCATGAAACTGATTTTTAGCTAAAGCAATAATTGAAGTTAAGATACATATCTTTTCGGGGCGCCTGGGTGGCTCAGTTGGTTGCGCAACTGCCTTCGGCTCAGGTCATGATCCTGGAGTTCCAGGATCGAGTCCCGCATCGGGCTCCCAGCTCCATGGAGAGTCTGCTTCTCCCTCTGACCTGCTCTCTCTCACTTTCTCTCTCTCGGATAAATAAATAAATAAAATATTAAAAAAAAAGATACATATCTTTTCAAAACTCTATGTGGGAAACTGAAGCAAAAATCAGAAGATTGCCTGATGACTGTATGGAATCAGAATAATATCTGAGTAATCTTGTCTACTAATCTGTATAATCTGGTCTTGCCAATGAAATAGACATACTTCCCTTTTTGCTTATTAACCTTGGTTCTTCGGTCTCTTTGAGACTCCAGTTAATGCTGTGGAATCTCTCAGCAGTCAAAAGCACAGGCACACAAGCCTTTTCACGTTATTTCAATAGTTTCAAAGATTCCCAAAATCCTAAACTTAAAATCCCAGGTCAATAGACCCCAGGCTAGGGATTCACAGTCTAGAGACCTCTTTTTCAATGCTTAAGCATTTCTTTTCCATTATTGCAACGATTTAGATTAATCAGTCCTTGCTTATTTCAGGCTAAGAAATTCTCGAAGCTCAGGGCTCGTTATCTAATTTAATTGACTCAAACAAAGAGGTTGGTGTGTAGGTATATCCCTTAGCTAGAATGTAGGAACACCAATTGTCCTAGAATTCTGCCTATTTAGTAGTATCAGCAGAAATTCCTCCCACTACTTTTTGTTCAGATAGAGGACACAAAAATTAGAGTTTATGTCAACCTCCAGGCAATATAAATAACAACACAAAGAGTTGGTATCCTTCTTTTGTGATGTCACATGATCCCTCCTATGTTGTAATTCTCTTTCAAACTTAATCCTAGGCCCTGTCTTGAAGTGTGGATAGTTGAAGGGTTAGCGTGTCAAGAGTATTTCCTTCTAATGGTAGGAGCTGATTATAGGTCAGTTACTTAGTACTACTGTGGGTTAGATTTGTTTGCTTGAATCATTGTGATGTAAAACATACTGAAGCAATTACAGAATTTTGATCATTCTTGAATCCTATATCTTTGCTGATTTCATTTTAAGTTTTAATTGAGAGAAGTACAGTAACAGAGATTTGGTAACTATATTAGTCAGGGTTGGAGCAAGAAAGAGAAAGTACATTCTAATTAGGATAATCTGAGAAGGGCTTAAAAAGGAACTGTTTCCCAAGGCAATGGCAGAATGTAGGAAATCATAAGT
Organism: Nasua narica; assembly: GCA_028533885.1. Taxonomy (NCBI): domain Eukaryota; kingdom Metazoa; phylum Chordata; class Mammalia; order Carnivora; family Procyonidae; genus Nasua; species Nasua narica. The sequence goes on along the minus strand of CM052811.1, from coordinate 29,508,640 downwards.
GAAGTACAGTACCCTAAGACCTGTTACAACAACTAGACCCACTAGTGTAAGGAATATGACCATAACCTGGAAGAGAGAATTATGTAGAGTAGGCTAACTTCAGTGGAACCCTGAGCACTGGTGAAGGGACTCAGCCAGCTTTTGGTAAACCTGCAGGGAAGGAGATAATAACGTAATTTGTCCCCATCTGTCCTCACTCCCTATTTTCTCTAGTATCTTTTTCTGGGCATCCCTATTGGTATAATGACATGATCATACAGGTCAGCATTCTGGATGGGGGCATGGTGGAAAAGAATGGCGAACAAATGGGTCTGGAAGGCAAACAAAAATATTTGGGACAGGTCCAACAAATCTGGGTTCAAATTCTGGCTCCACTATTTATTAGCTCTTTGTCATTGAACCAGATGTAACTTCTTTAATACTCGTTTTTTTTTATCCCTTGGGATTTCTGAGAGAATTAAATATAAATAGTGGAATGTCTGTTTATATCACATGACATGTACATGCTCCAAAAATGCTTATTGAATGTTTGCTGAACAAATGAGTACCTGATTAATTAAAAAGGAAAAATTGGTGAAAGCAGAGGCTAAGAAGTAATTTCCCTTTACAATTTATGCACCATAAGTACAATTTTTGATGTGTGTACATCTGAATAATATATTCTGTATACACAGGAAATATATTCTATATGCACAGGAAATATAGTCTGGGCGATGTTCATTGGAAAATATGCATGAAAAAATAAATTATCCTTACTGCTAACGTGTGACTATTGTGTTCTGGACAGTTAAAATTTAATGTTTACATGCCTTTGATGAGTCAGGGTATCTTTCCAATTTTCTCATTTTATGAACTACAGTACATAAAACTAAACATCTCTTTAAAACCCTAGAATTTTGGAACTGGAAATGGCCCATGGAAAATCATCTGTTTAAACTTTTTATTTTGTAGTTGAGAAGACTGAGGCTCAGAAATGTAAACTTATCCAAGGCTAATGACCTTGGAAGTGGCAGAGTTACAGCTAGAATCCAGGAGTTCTGGCCTCAGTCTAAAAGCCATCTTCTTCTAGATTTTGATTAATAACATCCTAAAGAACAGAACTGACTAAAAATTCCACACCTTATAAATCAGCATGAAGCTTGCCCAGAGGAAAGAATAAACTTATGAATTCAATCCCCATCCAGATTCTGAGAGAGTAAATTAAAGCATTAATGCTCTGTAATTTATAAAAGAACCTCTTGCCATAAGTGGCCATCATTATTATATTGCTTTCTGATGTGGATACAGTTTTGAGGCTCTTGGAAATAAATTATATATATTCCCAGAAAACTTTGAAATTAGGCTCTGTGTGGGGAGAAGCAGTAGATAAATGCCCCCACTTGATATGAAGGATGACTGTAATTCTCATAGAACTCAAGAAAAGTAAGCTAGCTTTCTGGGGCTCTTGGTTCAGTCATTAAGCATCTGTCTTTGGCTCAGGTCACTATCCCAGGGTCCTAGGATCAAGCCAGGCATCTGGCTCCCTGCTCAGTGGGGGGCTCACTTCTCCCTCTCCCTCTGCTGCTCACCCTGCTTGTGCTCTCTCTTTCTGTGTCAAATAAATAGATAAAATATTTTTAAAAAAAGAAAAGTAAACTAGCTTTCCCGATAAAGTATAAAGTATCTCACTAGGTTTTTCTTAATGTGATGGACTTGTTTGCCTTAATATTTCACAAGAATTTGAGTGAAAAAGCTCAGGGATCGTGATTTAGAATATTAAGTGAGGGGTTATTTATTCTTAGAAAAGGGAAAGTGAAAATTCTAAAGACAACAGAACATTGCCATATATCCTCAAGAAAAACAGATTTTTCTGGAAGGCTTGTTATCTATCTTTCTCTTTATGTCTCTTGTAAGAGGAGTCACCATTAACGCCGTAGAAGCATTCTGGGACTCCAAAGAGAAGAAAACATCATTTAGGAGACCAAGGCTAAAATAATGCTGGTCTCCTGCCATGCCATATGGAGGGGCCATGGAATAGCTCCTAAGATGCTCTTTTCCTTAATTAGGACAAACCCTAGTCCCAAATGCTTTTGGAAGAAAAGCCTTGTAACAAATGCTCTCGGGGATCAATCACAGCTTCAGACTTTTCAATTAAACTCCCTTTTATTACCCCTCATTGATAGTCTTAGAAGTATGTTTCAATTAACATAAAATTTAGAGCCCGAAGATTTCTAAACTTCTAAAATACTATACACATAGCCAAATAATTCTTATGAACAAATCAACACATACAAATTATCATTATTATTCACTAGCAAAAACGATACTCTTAAGAGACGTCGTGTAGCACGGTGGTGAGGAAGTCAAGACTTTGTACTTGGAGGTTCTCTGTAGCTCAGTAGCCTCAAGTATAAAATGGGAAAATAGCATGACCTACTTCATCTAGAGTTGTTAGAATTCAGTGAGGTAAATCATGAATGCACTTAGAATAGGGCCTGACACCCAGTATAGACTATAAATTTTAGATAATGTGGTTATTATTCTTATTATTATTTAGCCTGTATGATGTTGCTATATTCTTGTTCTATGCGATTTCTTAATCCTCACAGCGACTTTGAACTTTATTGGTAGGCATCATTAGTTCTGTTTCAAAATAGAGAAGACCAAAGTTGAGAGAGCTTGGGAAACTTGGCTAAACACATGGAGTAAGAGGCAGAGGTACAGTTCCAAAATAAGTCTATCTGACCTCAAAATCTATGCCTATAACCACCGCACTGTGTTTACTTCCAGCTGATCTTTCTGTATTTGTGAAGTCTCTCTCCTAAATCCTTATCATCCTGCAAGCCCGTAGGATTGAATAGAAGAATAGAGGCATCTGCAGTTCTTTTGTGGACTAAGTTCTGGCTGTGTGTGTGTGTGTGTGTAGGTTTTTTTTTTTTTAATTGTTTATTCTTTTTACAAAAGCAATATATGCCTTTTGCTGAAAAGTTAGAAATTGCTAATAATAAAAAGGAAGTAAAAATACATATTCTTTCCATCCAGAGATAACTGCAGTGAACTTTTTAGTTGTATATTCTTCTGCTATTTGTGTTCTGAATTTCATCTACTGCAATTATTTGTTTTTCATTGGTTATAAAATGTTTACAACTCGCAAGATTTTCATAGAAATAAATAAGGGTAAAGACTATTTTCTATGATGAGTAAGAAATTTTTTTTCTATTTAATCTTTGACTTTTTTTAAAGATTTTGTTTATTTATTTGACAGAGAGAGAGATCACATGTAGGCAGAGAGGCAGGCAGAGAGAGAGAGGGAAGCAGGCTCCCTGCTGAGCAGAGAGCCCGATGCGGGGCTTGATCCTAGGACCCTGAGGTCATGACCTGAGCTGAAGGCAGAGGCTTTAACCCACTGAGCTACCCAGGTGCCCCTCTATTTAATATTTGAATGGCACAAAACCTAGAGTGTGGTTTACCAGTGGGGTTTAGCCCCATATTTTTAATGACCAAAAAGTAAAATAAGGACACAAAAATGAAATGTAAGAGTATTAGAAACTACTGGAAAGAAGAAAAGCAAGGGTGGCTGAGAATTCTTTGCATCATTGGCTTAGCTCTCAATGTTACTCTGTTTTTATAAGCTGGTGATAATGGACATAATCCGTGCTCTTTCTCCAGCCCAAGTCACTCTCCTTGAATTTTTTGTAAAGTGTGGGATTTTTTTTTTTTTTTTACCAAAAGAAAAATGATAATAGAAAGGGTTCTCTAAGTTCAAGACATTTACAATTAACTCCTTTGCCAGTGAATTTAAAGGCGGTAATAGCAAATGATCAGTTTGTGCTATCTCGAATTTTAGGGCTCATGGAAAAGCTGCATGGGTTACTGATGATTCCACTCACAGATTTTAAAGACATTTTATGGACTTTGCCCTGGCACAGTGCCATTTCTGTTGGAAAACAACGAACAAACAAATAAAACAGTAGTTAAATCAAATTACCAATTGACAGCGCTTTTCCTTCTCATCTACTATGTTACTTCAATTTTGAACTTCATAAAATTTTCAGTAAATCCTTACTACATCTGAGTGGGGTGCCTAAAATGAAATGAAAATCTAGGGTAGAGCGAAAAATGACAGAATTAGAGGACACAAAAGAAATAGACTTTTCAAGATACAGAGTGATATCTAAGAACACCAACTTCTCAGTGGCAAATTTAATATTCTAATATAACCTAGAACTATTCTTCACGGAGTCAGAAAAAGAGGCCAAATTCAGTGATTTGATGCAAATTCAGTTTAGTTTTTAAAATGATATGAAACATTTTTAATTCTATTAGTTTTGTATTTTTTAAAAAAAATCTATTAGATTTCAAAAGAAAAACCTAACAGTTTTGGGAAACTGTTAGGTAACTCCTAGTCACTTAAGTCACAGATAATCGGATGTCTTTCTTTCTTTCTCTTTCTTTCTTTCTTTCTTTCTTTCTTTCTTTCTTTCTTTCTTTCTTTCTTTCTTTCATTTTATTTATTTGAGAGAGAGCACAGAGGGAGAATGAGAGGGAGAAGGAGCCTCCCCACCGAGCAGAGAGCCCTGTGTGGGACTCTATTCCAAGGCCCTGAGATCAGGACCTGAACCAAAGGCAGACATTTAACTGGCTGAGCCTCCCAGGCACTTTTCTTCCTTAGGATCTTCCATGTTTGCTCACTTTGCAATTTTTATACTTTCAGATGGCACCTGCCAATAAAACAAGGAGTAATTTTTGCAGGAGATTTGACATTGATATTCACAGATAGTTATCTGAATGATTATTTCTAGACCTCAGTTTAGTTTCATTATAATTTTACTGCAATAAGGCAGAGACCATATAGATGAACAAAGCAGCTATACTGCATAATATGGACCAATTTTTCCCCATTATAGTATTAAGAAGAATTTTGACTTAGATACCCATGTGTCTGCATTTAGAACCTCAGTGTTAAAGGCCTTTAAAGTTACCGTGCTTTTTTAGTATATGCCCCGAAGTACCCTTTCCTAGTTTTACCAATATTTATTAGTGATAGATTTAAAGAATTTAATTTGTATTTTGTATTCTAGGTCCCTGGTATGGATATAAAATGCATTTGCTATTTAACTCATTTAGAAAACAATGGTAGACACATTTGATGAATGGAAGAGACTCCAAATCTACTTTAATATTTTCTCAGCCTTACTCATCTGACAGGATGTATCTGATTTCCATTGTTTTGAGGCCTATTTTATGTCTGAGATCTTATGATTCAGTGCTCATACACAAAAGGTGACTGTCCTTTTTGTGTCAGGGCATCAACGAAGCCTGCAGTGGTCTGTTTGGGCCTATCAGTCACTGGCATGCTTTGTTGTTGTCAGTTTTAAAAATAGTTTTGCAAAAACAGACCTGCAAACTGGGACATAGAGAAAAAAGGATGGAGAGTTGAATAAATGACAGCGGAATGAGGCTTTCTTTTTCTCCTCTGCCAAGGCACAGTTGTAGCCAGTGCCCACGGGTGTGGCGCGAACACAGCATGCTTGCGCATTTGCAACTCACGCTTTAAGTACAGCCCATAGGGTTCCCACACACACGGACACCAGGGTTCTGGTTGTCCACAGTGATCAAATCTGCTGCAAGCTTTCTGAAGCATCCGAAGGACTGTGGTTCACCTTCCTTTATCCAACTCTGTAGACTACCTGTTTCAAAGGCTTCGGTCGAGGCTGAGATGTCTTGGTGATGTCATGTGTAATTGTGACATAGTTTGCTCTGCCTTTGGGGTACAGCATAGCTACTGGATCTGAACACAGTTTGCCTGTGCCTGTTAAAATCTGTCCATTGGTCATCTAATGTGTGGATACTCTCTTTAGAAGTATTAATTTGGGATACTTTGACATTCAGTCAGGAAAAAATGTCCTGGGAGGTCTGCCATATCCTGGTTGTGATCTTAGATTATCTTCATATAATCTCTCTGAACGATGAGGACAGTGAGTCCTACCTTATCACTTTTTATTGAATGTTTGTCATATTTGTACTTACCCATCATCTTTTGCTTAGTGTTTTTATATTTGGAGAAATCCCCAAGTTATGAGGATAGCCTTATTGTTATAGAGGTCAGAACTGAAATTCCCACCAGCCTCTCTACCATCTTAGGAGACACCTGCACTTTACCAGTCATAGGTACCGCGGAAGCCTGTGTTTCAGTTACGAGCAGTGGGAAGGAAGAGTTTGGTGCTTGATTCTATTTAGCTGGTAGGGATGGCAGTTGAAGGATGTAGTTATTGGAGGAGATACTACCTACTAAAATATGTATAAATTATAAATGTTTAGGATAAAGGAAATATGGTAGCTTGTACTATGGTGTGAATGTTTAGCGGTTTTGATCCTTTCCTGGGACTACTTCTGGTTTTAAAAAGAAGCCTGCCAACTCCAATCAGTTTTTAGTAGACTAGGTAAAGGAGTGATTATTAAGGAAGGAATTCTCGCCAGAGACTTTTATTCACCTCTCAACTATGTTAAAGTAAAGTTTAAGTTATGTATCCCTCTATTTGTCCAAAAAAATTTGAGTTTATAAGGAAAAGACACTAGAGCTATAGCTTAGTCATTTTGGGTTGCTATAACAGAATACTATAGACTGGGTGGTTTATAAAGAATAGAAATTTATTTGCCCCAGTTCTGGGGGCTGAGAGGTCCAAGATTAAGGTGCTGGCAGATTCGGTGTCTGATAAGGGCCTGTTTCCTGCTCCACAGAGGACCATCTTCTCCCTGTTTCCTCACACTGCCAAAGGGAGGAATAAGGAGCCCTCTGGGATCTCTTCTATAAGATCACTAGTCTCACTCGTGAGGGCTTCACCTTCATGATCTAATCACCTCCCAAGACCCCACCCCCAAATACCATTACAGTGGGGGTTAGGTTTCAACAAGTGAATTTTGGGAGAACACATTGAGTTTACAGCAGTTAGTATTGTTACATTTGGGAACCTGATCTCTGTTCACTTACTTACAAGATTTGATTCATTTCAAACAAGCCTCCTTTTAGTCTTTATCTTTTCAAAGGGAAAGTTATTACTCTTTAATCTGTACTTCTATATAAAGTATTCCATTCTTTGATGAGTTTAGTCAGAAATATTCTACATCCTGCTGGCTACCTTATGGAAGTAAACACCAGAAGCTTCTGTTATTTGAGATGTTAAAGACAGTAAGTGTTTACATATATTAGATGCAAGCTAGGAACTGTAATTCTGCTTGGAAAAAAAAACTGCAGAGGTAAAAGTTTGAAATAAAGTAAAGCTTTCTTCTTTATGATCAGATCAAATAATCTTTAAGGCATTTAACCAAGATCTATGTAGGATGGCTCATTACTTTTGCATCAGTTTCCATAATGAAATGAGAGCATCAAGAAAGAATCATAATACATTCCAACTGAATGACTTGGTGGTTTCATGGTTGAGATCATCAAGGAGCATCTAGTTAGAATTTCGTCCAAATGCAATTCTGTTGAATTTGTACAGAAGGGCCCTTGGAACAAAAACTATTATGTAAGGGATGGTCATTTCACAGATGAATCAGCATTCCTTTCTCTCCTCCTACTTTGTCAGCTTTGTTACTTGATCAACATGAAACAACCCAGGAAAAATAAACTTAATTTCTCAGTGATGATCTCAAGGACATTTCTGCTTCTTGTTGGTCTGTCCAGGTAGATGCAAACAATACTGGTTCACAAATAAAGACCTTGTTTTTTAGTTGTTACACCTTTTGCACATATACACATAATTATCTCTTAATTAACCCTAAGGGAGATAGATGAGTTTAAGGCTTTGTTTGGCATAAAATAATATTTTTCAGTAAAATAATACAGCTATTTTATCTTTATAGATCTTAGATATCAGACCTTCGTCTGTAGTGTCATTTGCGAATATCTTCTCCCATTCTGTGGGTTGCCTGTTTGTTTTGTGGACTGTTTCCTTTGCTGTGCAGAAGCTTTTTATCTTGATAAAGTCCCAAAAGTCATTTTCGCTTTTGTTTCCTTTGCCTTTGGAGACATGTCCTGAAAGAAGTTGCTGTGGCTAATGTCATAGAGGTTACTGCCTATGTTCTCCTCTAGGGTTTTGATAGATCCCTGCCTGACGTTGAGGTCTTTTATCCATTTCGAGTTTATCTTCGGGTATGGTGTAAGAATGGTCAAGTTTCATTCTTCTACATATAGCTGTCCAGTTTTCCCTGCACCATTTATTGAAGAGACTGTCTTTTTTCCACTGGATATTTTTGCCTGTTTTGTCAAAAGTTATTTGACCATAGAGTTGTGGGTCCATCTCTGGCTCTCTATTCTGTTCCACTGGTCTCTGTGTTGTTTTTGTGCCAGTACCATGCTGTCTTGGTGATCACAGCTTTGTAGTCTAATTCTATGTGATATATAAGCGATAGATAAAGAGGTATTTTTAAAATTTAAAAAATTTTAAAAATACCTCTTTATCTATCGCTTATATATCACACAGAATTAGAGAGGTTACTCATCAATTTGCAATTTAGAAAATGTCCACAAGGAAATAGAGTAAAACACCAACTGACTAGTGCAAACTTTTCCACAAATACACAGACTGCCTCTACTAAAGGCAAATGAAATCAATACAGTGTTAAGGTTATTACCCTTCTTGTTATAATTAAGCTTATTTGAATGAATAGTTATTGAATATCTATTATATGTCAGGCTCAGTGCTGGTACAATAATGAATGATGCATGGTGCCTGCCCATAAAGTCCTTACGGTCTTGTGTCTCAGAGACTCACAGACGGGTAACACTGCAAGGATTGCTGACTGCAAATAAATCCATAATGAAAATTACTTTGATTAAAAATTTGTTTGAATGGGTTTTAAATATATTTTAAGTAAAGATCTTCATATTAAAACCAATACTGTAATATATATTTAGCAACTGTTCACCCTTCCCAAATGGCCCAAATTATATAAGGTGCTATTCAGAGAGGCCATACAATAAAAGTAAAATAAGCCGTAGAGTCAACTGTGTTTAGCAGAATTCGGTGCTATCCTTTCTTTTGAACACAAGTTCAACAATTTATCATAAGACCAACCTACATTAATTAATTTACAATATCTTATTGGAGCCTCACCACTCTGTGAAGTAGAGTTTATTAATTAGAAGTTCTAGTTGCAAACAACAGAATTTACCTTGGATGGTTTACCAAAACCACAGATCACAGATACATAAAAAGCTATTAAAATCTTTGAGGGGGCTGAGAATCACACTCAGGACTATGCATGTAGAAACAATGCTCAACCCTTACCTGCAGAACTGTTGCAATGAAAAGAATGCTTTAAAAAAAAAAAAAGAAAAGAAAAGAATGCTTTCGGGCTGTCACAGTAAGTCTGAACTGCCAGGAGCTCAGGTTCACTGCCAGGATCATGGCCGGGGACGCCCATTTAACATTTGTGTCAGGAACTCAACCTTGCAACCAGATTCATTGGTGTGTTTTCTAAGTGGTGGTAGCATGTAATTGGAATTATGCAAGAGTAATCCTATTGGCATTCTTCCTTTTACCTCATCCACTTGCTTCACGTTCTGCCCTTCTGACAGCTCTGGGTTCTCCAGTCAGTACTCATTATCCCCAAATCATGAACTTTCCCAGGAGAAGTGGGGATGTGATTGAATATTGGGGAATGGGCTGGCCATTTTGGAGGTCTTTAACTTTCAGGGAGATAGTGGTCCCAAGTAAAGAGCTGGGAAGGGCAGGAAGCAGCGTGAAGATACTCAGCCTTTTGGGGAGCAGGGTCTGAGGGCTGTTGGGTAAGAGGAACAAAAAGGGAGATGCAAGTACTCAAAAGAAAAAAATGTTCTTAAGATACCTGTTGTGGTGAACAGCTGCACCGCACTAACCATAACCTCATGCCACATTTAAAATCATTCAATCAAAATAGTTATTCTTGAATGAAAATTAATGTTTTTATGTCTTTATATTAGAGATTGTATTTTGAGTTTTTAAAAACAAAAATGACCAAAAAAATTAAGAACCGTAAGTAATTTGTGGCCAAGAATCATTTTTAAAATGGGCAATTCCTGCTGATTACTTCATTGATTCCATTTTGCCAAAGCATTTTCTTAATTGTTCATCTATATTTGTACATTTATTTGAGGGTTTCCTCTTAAGTCAAGATGCTAAACAGTGATTTAGGCAGTCTAAAAAAAAAAGAGAGAGACATCTAGCTTTCACGTCCTCTGTCCAGAAGACTCTCTTGCAACTCCTTTTTCCCTTTAAAGCTCTCACCGATATTATTTAGATGATAAAGACAAAGGAAAACAAGAACAAAATGACCAATTTAAGAGAGTTTTAAAATAAACTCTTCAAACTGCAGCCCTCATTGAAAAGACTTCAAATATATATCCATATATCTGTGTATATATGTTTCAATGATTATTTTTCAAAAGAATGGTATTAGTGAAATGATTTTGAATTCTTCTGCATAAGATATTTACTGAGAGGAAAAAAAGCATGTGACTTTGCAAAAAAGGTGAATTTGGACGTCAGAATCATGCAAAAAAAAACAAACAAAAAAACCCCAAAACTAAACCTTAAAAATTCTAAGAAGACAAGAAAAATATCATCAAATGTGTTTGTAGTGAACACATTTTTAGATAGGTAAGATTTATGTTAGAAATGTGTTTGCACGCTTATATAATCATTTGGAAATTTGTACTTATATGTGTATAGTTATGAAATTTGAGAAATAATTCTATTAACTATTTAAATTAACTTAAAGTTTCCTTTTCTATCTTTGACTTAATATATTTTGGTCATAATTATAGTTTATTTAATTCGGTTGTTGGTCATGGAGGCAACCCCCTGATTATAACATTATTCATATGAAGAAATATGGTCCAATTACTGACAGGTTAGTTTATGACAACTTCTAGGAGAATACTGTGATGAGTATTCAAAGTAGAATATTTGTGTGATTCTCTTATAGCTTCCTGTAAGGGTGCCAGGCAACCAAGAGGTGCCAGGTTCAATAAATATTCTAAGGTATATTAAGTGAAAAAACAAACTTCTGAGGAGCATGTGCAGAATATTTACATTCATGCAAAATGGAGGAGGGTAGATAAATACAAATTTGTATTTGATGTTTTTAAGTATAAATTTGTTTTGGAAGGACAAACACAATAATGACAGTTTGAAGTGGAGGAAGGGAGGGGGACATGATGGACAGAGGACCAGGCTGGGAGGGATGCTGTCACTATGACATTTTCATACTTTGATTTTTGAACTTTGTGACTATATTATTTATTCAAGATTAATTAAGATAAAATAAAAGGAATTATATTTTTTATATTTAAAAATGAATTATTACTATTGTGAAATCTTATAAGCAACATAGCTATAAGTTTCTTGTTTTTGATACTCTATTCTTATTCTTTTTACTTAAGGCATTCTAAATAATCTGAATACAACATCTGGGACATAAATTACAAATGAATTTTACTGTAATTACTTTTTGGTTAGCACTTCACTTGAAAACTAAATTTTTTTTGGACTATGCATATATCTAATTTTACAGTCTTTAAATTTGATGGCTTTTTCAGGAATTTGGCATGGTCCACAGAGGAAAAGAAAAAAATGTATTGAAAAGATTAAGAACTAAATAAAAGTGAATAACCAAATAAATGAGCCTCAAATGTAGACCTCAAGCTTTTACTATAAATGTCAGCTTTCTGGGAAACTCCAGGTTGCTGGTTGGGAGACAGAGAAGATTTATCTATGGAAATCATGATAACTTCTTAGCATCCATATTGAAAACCACTGAACAGTATGGTCTAAAAGTCCCTTCCAGCCCTTCCAGTCAGTCATTCCATTGCAAGAGAGATATAGAGAAACAAGAAAACAGAATTGAAGATAAGTCCTTTTAGAGCAAGTTGAAACAACTTGGAATTGACTGGTATGACTGCACCGTATCAGCACATACCTTTGACCAGCTTAGTTTAAATAAGAAAAATGATATTAAACGTAACAAGGGATAGCTTGTGGTAACAGAAGGAAGAAGCTCTTGATGATAAAAGTGTTAATTAACAAGACAAATTTTTTAATCCTGGGAATCTTTAAAAACAAAATAGAAAGTTCTTTAGGTGATTTAGGCATTGTTTTAGATACAGTGATTTTTCGAGTCTTGAGTAAATGTCTCCATAGATTATTTAAGAATTGTCACCTGGTAGGGGTGCCTGAGTGGCTCGGTGGGTTAAAGCCTCTGCCTTCGGCTCAGGTCATGATCTCGGGGTCCTGGGATCGAGCCCCACGTCGGGCTCTCTGCTCAGCAGGGAGCCTGTTTCCACCTCTCCCTCTGCCTGCCTCTCTGCCTACTTGTGATCTCTCTCTCTCTGTCAAATAAATAAATAAAATCTTTAAAAAAAAAAAAAAAGAATTGTCACCTGGTAAAGTAATTGCTTGCTTTCTTTCTTTGTTTTGGGGGGGCAGGGAGGGGCAAAGGGAGTGGGAGAGGGAGAATCTTAAGCAGCTCCATGCCCAGCGTGGAGCCTGACACAGGTCTCTATCTCAGAACCCTGAGATCATGACCTGAGCTAAAATCAAGAATTGGATGCTTTATACTGAGCCATCTAGGTGCCCCAATAATTGTTTTCTTTATTATGTAAACAACTCAATATCTAGGCAAAATTACTTGTTTAATGGTTTCACATTTTCAAGCTATATGCCCTCCTGTTATGCTTTTTTAGTGATAATTTACTTAAAGCATTAGCTGTTTTAACCAGTGCCGCCATTTTGGGTAGTTATAGGAATAATTTATTAACTTTGGTATTTAATGCAATTAAGAAAGAATTTATAGAATTAAAATTGACATTCATTTAAATTTGCATTATATTTCTTAATTTATGTTGTAATCTCTTGACTTTTTCACAATATTGTATTGTAAAATATATATTTACTCCAGTAGCTTTTATTTCCCTAACACATTGCCAGTATTTAGGCTAAAAATTAATCTGTAATCAGCCTTAACATTCTCAAGTTCTTCCAAGAGGGCACAATGTATAAACTAAAACACACATTCTTCTTTTTTTTTTTAATTTTTTTCATTTTTGTATGTAGTCTCTATTCCCAGTGTGGGGCTCAAACTTACGAATCCAACATCAAGAGTCACATGCTCTACCAACTGAGCCAACTAGTTGCCCCTAAAATACACATTCTTAGCTAATAATGTCTTTAGCATAAAATGGTTCAACAGTGTAGATTGGCCAGAAATTGATTTCAGATTTGGGGAAACTTTTTATTTCCCCTAATCTATTGGTGTTAGAATTGGATTCTATTTTAAACTACTCTAGAGATATTGAGTATTAACACAACTTAAATAAAAAAAACTAATACAATTTAAAAGATATTAAATAAACAATTATATAAACAAATTTAAATATTTAAATTTATTTTAAATAAGAATCTATTGCATCAGTGTACTGACCCACATTTTGAAGCCTCAATATAGCTTCAAATACCCCAATAATACATTATCCTATTGTGTTATTCTTTTGAATTCTTAATTATAAGATAATAAATGTGGAAATTACTGATCAGAATTCCTAAGCAGGAGGCAATATTAAGGTGTTAGCTTTCAACCAGACATTTGAGTGATTGTAACATCAAGTCATCCCAGACAATTACACAGTCTAAGTTTTAAGTCCATAAGGAGATGCCATAATTTTTTTAGACATTTGTTTCACTGTTTATCAGTTTTCACTCCAAAATGTATTCTATCTACCTAAATCTCTTAGGCTCCATTTCAGGATTAGATTTCTTTTTTAGTGAAGCAAGGGTCATCTGCATCATTTCCCCAATTTTTTATTTTGAGAAACTTTATAACTTTAGGAAATGGACATTTATATATCCCTCATTCAATTGTAAACATTTGTCACCTTTGCTTTCTTTCTCTCTATGCTCCCCTAATATATCTCTTTCCCTCTTTATCTTATTTTAGGTTTCGATCATCATGACACTTTATCATTAACTACTTCACCTTATAAATCTTAAGAATGAGGACAGTCTCTCGCTTAACTCCAAAGCTAATCTCACACCTGTAATGTTAATTCAATAATACTGCCCAGTGTACTGTCAATACTCAATTGAGGAAATGTCTTTTAAGAATCTAAGATCCAGTCAAAGTTCTTCCATTACATTTAGTTGTTATGTGATTGTAGTCTTTTAATCTGGAACATTCTGCTTGCTTTTCTCTTGTTTTTAATACATTGATTTTTTTCTTGAAGAGCATTGGCATAATGTCTAGTAGACTGTCCTACATTCTGAAATTAAAAAATTTTTCCACAAAAATTTTTTTTTCCTTCATGATTAGGATCTGGCTAAATCTTTCTGGCAAGATATGACACAAATAATTGTTGGTATTTCTTTTTTTTAAAAAAGATTTTTAATTTATTTATCTGAGACAGAGCGAGCGTGCACATGAGTGGGGGGAGGGGCAGTGGGAGAAGGAGAAGCAGACTCCCTGATGAGCAGGGAGCCTGACAAGGGCTCTATCCCAGGATAATAAGATCATGACCTGAGCTGAAGGAAGATGCTTAACTGACTGAGCCACCCAGAGGTCCTTTATTTTATTATTAGTATTATTTTTTTAAGATTTTATTTTATTTATTTGTGAGGGAGACAGATAGTGAGAGAGGGAACACAAGCAGAGGGAGCAGCAGGCAGAGGGAGAAGCAGGCTTCCCGCTGAGCAAGGAGCCTGATATGGGGCTTGATCCAGGATGCTGGGATCATGACCTGAGCCGAAGGCAGGCGCTTAAGGACTGAGCCACCCAGGCACCCCTCCTTTTGGTATTTCTTATTGCATCAACTGCCATAAGGTTGTCCCACACCTGGTGATATTAAGTTTGAACATTTGATTAGGGTTTTTTTAATGTGAGAGCTCTTTCTCATGAAATGTATTTTCCTCTTTGCATTTAATACGTAACTGGTAGGGTGATATGAGAGACTGTGAATTTTGTGGTTTTGATGTCCAATAATAATTTTTGTCTGGGTCAGCTATTACATTGGTGATGGAAATGGTGTTTTTCTGGTTTAATCCTTCTATCTACATTTATCAGCTATATTTCTGTGTGTGCATCATTATTAGAGTTGAAGTTAAGTATAAAAACAGTCTTTTTCCTTAGTTGGGAATAATCTATGGAGGTGGTCACGTTAGTGGGATAGCTTAGTTGGTTAGTACATGCTACTAAGGAAGCCAAGGCCATGGCTACAGTGTTTATATGGGCCAATTATCCAGGCTCTGTTTCAAGTCCAGAGTATAATTTTCCTCTACCAAATCAGGAATGTGTGCCAATGGCCACTTGGGAAACAGAGCATGCAATAAGGCTAGAGCTTTACAAATCAGTCTAATTAAAAACACAGGCTCAGCTAATGGTGGATTATCTTTTTATATGAGAGATGACAATTAATACTGTAAAAAGTCCATTTTTCCCAATTCACTTCTTTAAGTCTTATTTTACAAATATTTAAAGATTTTTGTGAGTTGCTCTTCTATTTTCTGCAGAAACTAACCAGCTTCTCTAAATAATACTTACATTGAAAGCAATTAAAAATGATGTAAATATTTTTACATTTAAAAATGAGGTAAATTATGTAAAATATATTCTAAAAAAGACATTTGAAGATTTAAAAAAACCCAAGAAACAGGAGCCTAGTATAAGAATCTGTTCTCATGAATGAAACCTTCAAAATCTAAAGACCATTTTTAAGACAATGCAAAACAATCACAAAAACAAAAGAAAAAAAACTCTCGAACAGACCCAATTAACATTGCTTGAATAAAATAATGATAGTGATGTCTAATAGTATATAAATTGGGAAAGGGGGAGATGATCAATACTAATCCGTTTTAAAGTTCAGGGATGGTTTAATGTTAGACTTTGTTAAGTTAAACAAGCACAGTAAAATGTTAAAGGTAATAATTAAATTAATAGAAAGTATAAATTTCAAATCAATATATGGGAAAAAGTACATTAATTAAAAAAACAAAAACCTATAAAAAAGCAGGAAAACAGGAAAAAATAGAAATAAGTGAGACAAACAGAAAATAGAACTAGATTAGAAATCATTCCAACTATGTCAGTAATTATAATAAATGTAAATGAACTTAACTCACTCGTTGAATGACAGAGATTGCAAATTGATAAATCATTTAGATAATGTCATTTACAAAAGATGCATCTAAATAGTAAGGACATATAACAGTTGAAAGTGAAAGGTAGAGAAAGATTTATCAGGAAATTCCCAATGAGAGAAACCTAGTGTACTATATTAATATAGGGAAAAAAAAAGATTTTAAAGCAGAAAACCTAATGCTTACAGAAAAACAATGAGAAATACAACACAATGATAAAAATTTGATTTCATAAGGAAAATATAACAATTCTAAATATGTGTGCAACAAATAAATAGTCTCAAAATATATGTGAACTGACAAACTCGCCACCATCATAGTGAGAGATTCCATACCTCTCTCTATCACTGGTAGGAAAACCTGATGAAAAATTAAGCAAACCTTTCACAAGATTACAACAGACAGGTGCGCATTTGATTTGATGGGCATATGTAAGCACAGAGGATCACAGGAGAAGGGAGGAAAAACTGAATGGGAAGAAATCAGAGAGGGAGACAAACCACGAGAGACTCTTGATTCTGGGAAACAAACTGAGGGTTGTGGAAAGGGAGGTAGGTGGCGGGATGGGGTAACTGGGTGATAGGCATTAAGGAGGGCATATGATGTTATGAGCACTGGGTGTTATATGCAACTAATGAATCATGGAACACTACATCAAAAACTAATGATGTACTATATGTTGGCCAATTGACCTTAAATTAAAAAAATAACGGACATGTATGGAATTCTGTGTCAAACATTAGAGAATATACATTCTTCTCAAGCTTTTATAAAATGGGTCATTTATAAAATTGATTATGTTGGGCAATGAAGCAAGTTTCTATTAAATTCTAAAATTATTGTTCTGGCCAAAACCTCTGAACACAATGCAATTAAGTCAGAGCTTAAAAAGAGAGAGAGAAATAATTTTCTTAATATTTGGAAATTAAAGTAATTTTCTAAATTACTCAGAAATCGAGGAGAAATTCATAATGAATATTAAAAATAAGTTCTAAGAACTAAAGGAAAATAAAAATACTTCATGTAAAACTTGTGGGAGGCAATAAAAGTAATGTTTTGAAAAAATTTTTTAGCCTTAAGTTCTTATAATAGAGAAAAATAAAAGTTGAAAATTAATGAGCTAAGTATACAACTTGAGATATTAACAAAAGAATAATAATATTAATCTAAAAAAGGTAGGAGGAAGGAAATAACAGACAAGAGCAAAAAAAAATCAATGAAACAGAAAACCAGGACACAATAGAAATAAAGAATAAAATTGAAAATAAGAAAAATATTTGGCAAATTGAAGAAGGTAAAAAAAAGGAAGGTATAAATAAATATCATATTAAAATATTAAAAAAATAAAGGAATAAGGGTTAGAAAGGAGGAAATAATAGTAATTTTACATTGACTAAAATTTCCAGTTAAAACGAAAATATTTCAGATTATATAAAACATCTAGCTACAGGCTGTTTACAAGATACACACCTGAAATGTAAGGACATGAAAAGTTGGAAGGAGAAGGTTGAAAAAATGATCTAGGAGGCTAATAGTACAGAATGTTAAAAAAAACTATATTAATATCATACCAAATAAACTTTAAGACACAAAGTTCAAATAATGTGCTACTAGAGACATAAAAAATTATTACTCAACAATGAGTTTCAAATCCCTAGGAAGTTATAGTAGTTCAAAACTTCTACTAGCTTAGTGACAAGGCCACACACCCTCCAAAAAAAACTGTAAGTAAAATTTGTCAAATTTACCATCATAGTGGAATATTTTAACACCTACCTCACAGTAGTTGACAGCATATGTTGATAAAATCACTTTGGAAAACTATTTGAGATTATCTTATAAATTTAAATACTTCTGCTAATCTCATACCCCAGAACTTTAAAGTAACTGAAAACTCCAACTGAACCGAAGATTGGTATATTCATACAGCAGAAAAAAATACAAGACTGAGAATTTATGAATTCTAGCTCTATGTGTCAACCTGCATGAATCAGAGTTTTGAAGCAAATAGGTAATTTTTGGAAGAATTATGTTATGCATGAAGTTCAAATAATGCAAAACTAAATACTGCATTGTCAATTTACAACCATATGTGATAAGACCACGAATAGAAGTATGGGGTTAATAAATACAAAATTATTGGAAGCAAGGTTGTGAAGCACACGGCAGAATAGGAGATCAAGTGGGAGCACACAGGAGCATCAAAATAGCAGTGTTTTATCTTTTGAGCTAGGATCAGGTGGCAGCATGAGTATTCATTATAAATTCTGCATATGGTATAACTATTCTTTTGTGTTTATTCAATAATTGCTATAATTTATATAATATGGCATAAAATAAATATGAACAAAGAGAAGTGGGACTTTCAGCATCCCCATATGACTTTGCCTGGAGAGGGTTTGGGAAGTTATGGAATAAAAAACTCAGATATGTTAATCACATAACGTCTCTTTTTCCATATATATTGCAGACCTGGAAAATGTTGAAAAAATAAAAAGTTTAAATATCTGTGGGCTTTTGCATTTTCTGTATGTTCTTAATGTCCTTTTTGTTTGCAGTAAAAATTAGACCTGTCATCATTATGGGTTTATCAGTACCAAATAGTATGTGTCGATAACTTATTTTTTCCTTTCTTAAGCCCATAGTTTTTCTTTCTTGTGTCACCCCAGTCTTTGTAATTATGGTCCCTTATGTGCTTAAATAATCAACTATCAGCTCCTCCTCTCTTGAGGGAGCAGGGTGGAGTTATTCAGCCTATGTATTTTTTGGGGCTGGGGAAAAACTCTTTTTCTTGTGGCAATACTGCACGCCCCAGAAGAGATGAAGTTGTATCCACTAAGAGTCCAAGCAGTTAGTCTCCACTGGGTAGTTGATAGAAAGGATTTGGTTGGAAATTAGGCCTGAGGTATGGAGTCAAAAAAGTGGGTGATATGTAATAGTGTGTGTAAGGGTGAGGGACCTTGGGGGAACTAAGGTACTAGGAAAGCTCAGAGTAAGAGGTAGTAAAACAGGGAAGTAGGAATTAACTTGGATACATTTGGGGAGCAAAAGGCAAATCTGAGAGGTTTCTATGAACTCCCCGTGCTGTTTGGTGGATGTGAGCTGGCTTCCTTATGTAGGAGTCAGAAAGGGATCCTCTATCTTCCTGCTTCATCTTTTAAAATACTGTTTTTGCTTTAGATTATTCCATCAGTCACTTGTTTTTTTATTTACTGACTTACATACACATAATATTTCATTTCTAGTTCTTAATAGAAAATTGAGCTTCATCAATAAAAGTGTCACTATTGCAGAGGGTGGTCAGTGGTATGTAAATGGATGATTTTGGCAGACTGCAAATAAAATCCCAATCATCGATCATCCTGTAAAGAGGGCAAAAATAAATTTAGTTTCAAAGGAGCATTTTAATCATAAAGCAGTAAATGTTATATATGAATTAAAGAACCATGACATGAGTTTGATTAGTTTTGGATTTCCTGATAGTAATCTTTTCAGCTTTAGTACCTATATCTTTAAGGTTTTCTAATCACATGCTTATTGATTCCTAGCTCTAAAGTCAAGGAAAGGTATTAAAAAACAGGTCACTTTTAAAATGAGTAAGTAAAATAAAGTATGCATACTTGCCCAACTCAGAGATGTGGACAACTACTTTGGCCACATTCTTTTCCCTGCAAAAAAGTCGGGGATTACCTGCTAGGGCCCAAGAACTTTTGGTCAAATGATTAACATCACAGAGCTTAAAGATTCTTAAAAATAAGTGTCTCACTCAAACAATTACTAAGTATCATTTAGGTTAATAGAAAAATAAGTTACTCGGGTTTTCTTCATTTCACAATTATAATTGAATACCTGTTGGATCTGTAAGTCTAATAGCAATATTGTGACTGAATCAGATTATGGCATGAGAGCAATTAAAGAAATTGATCGCTGCTGTCTAAAAATGCTGTAGGCAAGAATCTATTTCCTCCCCTTTGTCCCGCAACTCTTCTGGCCCTGATCTTACATTAGGAGACATTTAGTACCATAAACAAAAATGGAGAAAATTGTGTTACAGCAAGAAAATGGAAAACCACCCAAACCACCCATCATGAGATCCTCATCTTTATGCTGGTTTGCATACAGCTCCTGTGTGAATAGTCCATGGAGGCTTGGCTAGGTCTCCAGAGATATAAACACTGATTAATAAAGTTTGACCTCTAGAGAACTTTAAAAACTGTTTAATATGCATATTTTCCTTAATGAAGCCCAATTTTAGCAAGCAAACAATAGCAAAACAAGCATACCGAATTTTGAAACTGCTGTGTAATAGTGAGATACATGAGGCTTATCCAGGACTCATGTTAATTTAGCTTAACTAGATGCTGAAATGGATTATGAGTAAATTAGAATTTTAAAGGACAATGACCATGTAATCGATCTCATAAATATAATAGGGTTATATTTACTTTGCCTCTTCACAGAGGTCATTGTCACCCAATCCTTCTGGGATAAATCCTATGTTCTATAGACCCTTAATAATGAACCTTTACTTGCACATGGGAGGAAAAAAATGAGGTCTCCTGGGTTCCCATTATAGCTTATTCTCCTGTTCTATTTTGATCGTGCCCTATCTATCCTCACCAGATTCGAAGAATAATGCCTTTTGTTTGTTTAGAAGTGAGCTGGTTGACAAACTTAATGCCTCATTATCAATAGTTGGGGGAGATCCTCGAGAGGAATGTGCAGTCAATTTGCTTGGATGTGAGAGCGTTACTACTGCAGGTTTGTGGAAACTGAGGCTCAATGTGGCCGAGGTGAAGTTGGCAAGTAGAGCTCAGAGTGTAGGCCAGGGGTGGGTGCAGGAAACGAGAAGAGGCCAGAAGGGAAGCAGTGGCTAGGCAAAAGGCCTTGGGGCCTTGGTAAAAGATTGACAGTTTATGGAGTAGGCGCTGAGATCCCGCCCTGCTCCGCGGCTGGCCCCCGTGGCCCCACCCCCTGGCCCCGCCCCTGCCTCAGGCGCTCCTGGGCCCAGACCGGAAGGAAGTGGAAACTTGCCGCGTGTGGTCAGGGCTGCTGCCAACCTCGAGGAGACTGTCTCTGCAACCCGCGAGCAGCTCTGGCTTTTCAGGCCTGGCGGGGACCTCCAGCACCATCACCGCTTAAATGGTGACACCTGCTGTTTTTGTCTTTTAAAAAGGAGACCTTTTGCAACTTTTTTCACCGTGTCTGTGTAAGACCCCACCGATCTTTAGGAGGGGCACATGGAGCCGGAAGTCATGGCTCCAGGGTTGATGACCACCTGGTCTGGGGACACGGGGACCTTCGAGGAAGTGGTGGTACACCTATCCATGGGGAGGAGTGGACATTGCTGGTCTCTGCTCGGAAAATCCTGTACAAAGAGTGATACTGGAGAGCTTTAGGAACTTGGCCTCAGTGGGAACTCCTCTTTTAAAGCCGAAACCTCCTTACCCGGGAGGAGCTGAGGACCCAGGAGAGATTTCTCCAGGACATCTGTGCAGACCAGAAATTTCAACCCAAGAGATCACAGCAAAGCAGAATGAAATTTGGGAAAAGCCGTCTGCTGCCAGGAAAAGGTGCAGATTTTCTATGGGGGAGAATCCCTTTGAGTTCAATGAAAGTGAGAAAGCCTTCAGTTACCACATATCCCTTAATCAGCAGGAATCCACTCAACCTGGAGAGAAACCCTATGCATATAATCTGTGTGGAAAACCCATCTGAAGCCATTCTAACCATATTATGCCCAAGAGAAATTACACAGGAGAGAAATGCAGTGAATGTAAAGAGGGTGGGAAAGTGTTCAGTAATCCTTCATTCCTGAGGATCCCATGCTGAGCTTATGCTGGTGAGAAACCCTACAAAACTTTATGTATTTATTTTTACCTGGATGGGGCAAGCCCTAAGGGCCTTTTAAAAAACTGCTAAGAGCTCAGTCAGGGCAGGGTGGGAGGAGAGGGCTAGCAGTGCCCCCCCCCCCCCCCCCCCCCGACCCCCAGGTCAAAGTCTCTGAAGGCCACCTGTTCCGTGATGATGAAAGGCCAGGCGTCCCAGGGTGGGCTTAGCATGGGGAGGGGGAGCTTCCCCATGAACCGGAAGTTGCTGATGTTGGTGCGGTCTGAGGGAGTGGGCAGAGCATGCAGAGAGCCAGCAGGGCATCCCAGCTCGGTTGTCCTGAAGGGTTGCACCCTTGGCATCTCTCTCCCTGGGCCCTAAACAGGGGGGTAATCTCATATCTGAATTTGAAAAGATCACGTTGAAAACAGGTGTTGTTATCATTACAATCCTCTTCAAATGTTAGCACTAGGAAGGCCTTGGAGATGTAGTCTAACACCACCTATAGGCACAGAGTTTTAGGTTTTATTTAGAAAGAATCTCTGAGGCTATTTCTTTCTCTTTCTTGAGGTATTTCTGATATGCCCCCTTAGGAGTGGCTAAATGATCCCTAAGGTGCCATCATTATATTTCTACGTCTTACTTTCAAGTCACCTGCATAAAGCATTCCCTTGTTTTTTAAGCCATGCTATTGCAGCTTGGCTTAAAAAAAGTCCAAAGTGAGAGGTGAATTTTTCCCAACTTCCACAGTGGTCCATGAGGAGCTTCAGTAAGAAATTGTATTTCTGTTGAATAGATCCTCTTTGAGCAATGTTCTAAATATATAAATAAGAAAAGTTCTATTGCACATAGAACAGGTGAACAAATACCAAAGAATGTATTGTTTTTACCTCGTGTGTTCCTTCTATTTTTGAACTCCTTAGGTTGGGACTCTTTTCGAGCTTGCCTTCTGAACATCTTTGGGTACAAAAACCTTATTGTGGATGTGGAAAAACTGCAGAGAAGCCTCTGATCTCTGATTCTGATAATCTCCAACATGAAGGTCAGTGTTTAAACACATTTCAGCCCTTTGCCCAGGTCAGCTAATGTTTGCCAAGCACCTGCTATATGCTTGGCAGTGCTCTGGACTTTGGGGGTACAAAGATGAATAAGACATGGGCACCATACGTGATTGGTAAAGCCAAGTTCCTTGCTGTTTCAGATGTTGGAGGTAAAATTTGCATTAGAAAATTCATATGAGGGGCACCTGGGTGTCTCCGTTCGTTAAGTGTCTGCCTTCAGCTCAGGTCATGATGCTAGGGGCCTGGGATGGAGTCCCATGTTGGGCTCCCCACTTAGCGGGGAACCTGCTTCTCCCTCTCCCCCCTGCTCATGCTCTCTCTTACTATCTCTCTCTTTCTCTCAAATAAATAAATAAAATCTTAAAAAAAAAAAAATACATGTGAGAAGTTAAATGTGAGGCCATTTTCTTTTTAGTGACAGATAATTGACATTAAATTAGTTATGGGTGTGCAATGTAATGATTTTATGTTTGTGTATATTGCAAAATGATCTAGTTAACCTCCTATCATCTTCATTGTGAAGCCAGCTGGCAATAAAGCCAGTTCTGCTGCACAAACTGCCCCAGTTAGTCCTCTGTCAGTGAGGAAGAAGTCACCTGAGCAGGTCTTCCCTCCACAGAGGAAAAAGTGGTGATCCGAGGGGGAGGCCTGCCTTGCTTCAGGTTTCACACACCCTTTTGGTCTAGGATTGGGCTCCACAAATTTGAGGTGCCAGTTGAGTAACTGGGTATTGATTAGATTAAGCAAGATAAAAGTAGAGGGGCTGGGATCTTTTTTTTTTTCCCCATTGAAATTCAGGCTTAAACACCAGGCTCAACCACCCTTTATAGCCCTTAGAGTTGACAGAAGTCCTCACTTTTCTTGACCCTTGGCATGCTTTTCAGCTGAGAACAGGCATCTTTGGAGAACCACTTTCTGTCTGTGGTAGAATTGCTCCTAATGTTAGGCCTCACAGATAAGCACCTCATTGGGAATTCGTGGAGCTCCAGAAGTCTGCCTCTTGTTTGTCCTCTGGCAGTTCATCTCAGGACCCTGTCTGTGAAGCGAAGTAGCTCTATAGTTATAAATTTTCAGAGCGTGGTTTTCCTGAGCTTGACCTGAGCTTCAAAGCTATAGCAGGATAGGATGGGTTGCCTGGAAGGAAGTTAATGCAGTTCTTTCACTGGAGTGGTTCAGGTATGTTATAGGAGAAAGTTCTATATGGAGGGAGTGGTTAGACTAGAGGATCATCAGAGTTCAGTTTCTGAGTCGGCAGTTCTTTGCAATCATTATTTGGGTGGTTAAAAGCCTATAATGCCCATCTATCCCTTAAAGGCTTTTGTCTTAACCAGGCTTGTATCTGTCTAGTATATTTATAATTGGCCTATAAGAGGTTTACTCTGGAATGGGGGGCAAGGGTGCAAGGAGAGGACCATAATAACTTTTGAAAACTATTTTTCCCCTACCCTCCTCTCTGCAACAGTGATCTTAGTCACTTCCTATTTTATACCTTTTTGACTGCTCCTTGCTAAAATGTTATTCCAGGTAGGTGGTTAGAAATGCAGAATTTGCTTACAATAGTAAAAAAGAGGTCTTGGAAATCATTTTCACTTTCTGTTACAAGTATAAATTGTTAAAAATTATAAGCTGCTGAACAGTACTGAATTTTGCTGTTTTGTTGAAAATGTGATCAAACAGAGAAGCAATGCCTTATTCATCATCTTTTCTGTCTTATGGTCTCTTGGGGTTGCAGCATAGCCGATAATCAGAATCTTGATTATGTTTCGAGCTGTGTACAAACAAACCGTCTTGTTTCCACAGGTGATCTTGGAGGGCAAATAACAATCTATGAAATGCTAACCAAAAATCAGAGGGTAAATAATTGAAAATTAACAAGAAAAGAGAGAAAGCTGATGATGTTTCATTTAGCATCTTATGAGCTCTCCAGAACCAAAGCACTTATATAGCAGATCTTAATGATATTAAGTATTATATAATTACAATGTTCAGAAACTGCTTCTGAGTTTCAGTTTAAGAGCTACAAATGCATATGAAAAGCAATTATCAAAAACAAAACATAACAACAAAAACTTGTGTGTTGGCTCTTCCACATATAATGCTTATGGTCACTATAAGTCTCAGAGGTGGGATCAAATTACCATCTCTGATGGATAAGGTAACTGAGGCTTAGAGAGGCAATAAATCCAAATTTTCACAGCTGGAGGCAGAAGCTCACCCCACTCTGCCTTTATTGCAAAGCTCATGTTCTTTTAAGAACATTAAGCAACCTGTCTTTCGGTAAGCATGATTCTCTTCACATCAAATGGATGCTGTGATTTTTCTAAGAATATTAAGGGTTTCCTGAAAAATCTCCTGAGAATATGACTGGTGGTAAAATGATGCTAAAGACAGAGGGAAGAGTGTTAGCAAGAGGTTGGCTCTATTCTAAATACTTCAGATTGGTGGTATACATAGGACAGTATAATACTTTTAGCTTTCTTTCCTGCCTCTTAAAACACTATTGATCTTTTTTTGTTAGTTTTCTTTTCTTTTTCTTTTTAAATTTTAATTCTAGTATAGTCAACAGTGTTATGTTAGTTTCACGTGTACAGTATAATGATTGAACAATTCTGTATATTAGTGCTCATCACGGTGAATATAGTCTGAATCTCCTGCACCTATTCCACCCATTCCCCACCCACCTCCCCTCTGGTAACCGTCAGTTCTCTATAGTTAAGAGTCTGTTTTTTGGTTTCTTTCTTTTTTTCTTTGTTTGTTTCTTTAATTCCACATGTAAGTGAAATCATATGGTATTTGTCTTTCTCTGACTGACTTATTTCACTTAGCATTTTACCCTCTGGATCTATCCATGTTCTGGCAAAGGGCAATATTTCATTCTTTTTTTTTTTTTTTTTGACTGTGTAATATTTTATTGTGTATATCTACTACCTCTTCTTTATCCATTTATCTATGGATGACACTGGGCTGCTTCCATAGTATGGCTATTGTAAATAATGCTGCAACAAGCATAGGGGTACATATATCTCTTTGAATTAGTGCTTTTGTATTCTTTGGGTAAATACTCAGGAGTGGAATAACTAGATCATATGGTAATTTGCTTTTTAGTTTTTTGAGGAATGTCCATTCCATTTTCCACAGTGGCTGTGCCAGTTTGCATTCTCATTGACAATGCATAAGAAAACACCAAAGATTTTTAGGTAGAACAAATAAAACTACCCAAACCAAATTCGGTATATTTGTTCAGATTATGTCGTTAAAGTCCTATTCAAACATTTTATGATGTGTTTTGCTCATTGTGGTTTATTCTGCTAAATGAGTTTCTTCCCAGTCTATTTCTTAGCTATCTGATGAGTAACAGAATTTGGTATTTTGTTTTCCAAGTTGTATACTTGGCCTAGCGGTAGGAGTAGTCATTGTGATGGTGAAGTGTGTGTGTGTGTGTGTGTGTGTGTGTGTGTGTGTGTGTGTGTGTGGCGGGGGAGGAGGGATTGTGTGTGTGCGTCTGCATGGTTAAGGTTACAGCATATCTCCTGAAACTTAAAGGATTGGCACTATGTTTAAGTAGAGTTTAGAGCCACCTGTGTAATTTGAGAGATACTGAAAATGTATGGAAAAGAATTTTCTTTTAAATTTAGACTACAGTGCTTATGGAGATTTGTTATTATTAGTCTTTCTCCCATGAGGGGAGTTGTGGGTAGCTATAGACCAAAAAGATTTGCACAGTGGTACACACTAAATTGATTATTGCTGAGTCAAAAGCCAGGAAAAGCATGGAAACATTGGGGTTAGTTCCAAGTTCCTGATAAAGTCAGGCGCCAAGAGATCTGTGACCCCTGACCAACCATTAATTTGACTTCTATCTTATAAAAACGTTGCTACAAAACTCATAGGGATAAGGGTACAGTGAAGACAGAAGAAAGGGTTCATGGCCCTCTCATGTAAGATAAGTCCTTAATACTTAACCATTTTTTTGACTGAGTTCAGCTGTCTTTATGCTTCTCTGGCCTAATGGAAACCAATCCTGAGTGAGCCTGGCTTGGAGACTTATTCATCCTAAGATTAAACTTTTTACAAAACAAATTAATGCTAAGATTAAACTTTTTTTTTTTAATCAGAGCCATTTCTAAAATCTATATTGTTTCAGAATGTTTTCAAAAGAATACGAATATCCTTTGAAAGTGCAGCAAATGGGGCCCTTAGATTACCATTCCTGAGAGGGATTGCCAGCATTTTTACAAGGAAGGTTTTTTGTTTCTCAGAACAGATGCAGAAGATGAAGACAGAAAGTATTTTTACCTGGCAGTCAGGTTGCATGGCAGAGGACACCCTTGGTCATGTCCTTCTAGCCGGGACTCCTTTCAAGCCTTTGCATGCATAGGTTTGGAGGAGAGAAAGCATGACCTTGGAAACTGTTTTGGAAAACAAATAGGCAAGGATTTGAGGCCACAGCCAGGTTCTTATCAATGGGTCAGATTCTGTTAAACCATTGATGTGAATTCATGAATTGTTGAGCAGCAATTTACTGCATAGGATATGAACATAGGGTACAGACTAGAAGTCAGTCCTTGCTGAACACTTTCCAGGCTCATAAAACCTTGAGCACTTATCTTTGAGCATTTGATTAATTTACAAAGCTCAAACTTAGAGAAAAAAAAAAAAATCCCGATTTTGAGTTCTTATAGCTCAACTTGGTAAGGTACGAATTGGAAATTTTACTTTGCTCTAATTATTTCCCTCAACTCTCTTGATTTTTGACTTTTATTGCTGAATGGCGTCCTAAATGACGTTGAGCAGTATGTGAAGTTTCTTGGTCACTTCTAGCTTTAAAAAAAAAAAAAAAATCCATCCAGTTTAGAATTCTAATCTCCTCTCTAATCTAAATCTTGTAGCTCTGAATGACCTAGAGTGAGAAGGGTTGTATTACCCCTGGGCTCTTCATCATTGTCCTCCTCCTCTTTGTAGTTCCTCTTACACGTTATTGATGGTAAGTGGGGAGGAGAAAGGTACTAGTGTCTTTTCCTTAACTTGCCCCTTTGAGGTTTCTTCATTGTTACTGCCAGTCTGGATGATACTGTCTAGCTACTGATGGCCTCTGTGTAACAGGAGCCCAAAGGCCGTGTCTCTGGAAGTGCGCATGTATTTGGGATGACCCTTTGTGGAAGGTGTGTGTGAAGGGCATGCTTTCTCCTTACCACACAGTTGTCCTTGGAGAAATCTGGCTTTTGTTTGGACTTAGCCTCTTCATATGAACCTCTCCTGGCAGCGAGCCTTTCCAGGTCTGGTACCGGCAGGACAAGCTTAAGCCTATCTTCTCTCTTTTGTGTTCATATGAACCTAAAGGAAGACATACTTTTTGCCACTTCCAAGTAGAGGATGTTTAGGCCCTTCACAGGTTCTTCCTCTCTCTGTCCTGATTTCTCTTGTCACTTTTCTTCCCCTGGTTCTAAAGGCACAGTGGGGGAAGATCTCAAAAGTTTTCTGCATAAGCCGATGTCCTTTGGGGAATGAGATAATGGTTTCTTCTTCTCAAATTGCACCCTTCTCTCTGAATGATTCCCTGGGAGTCCCCTCCCTTCACTGGGAAAGTGTCTACATTCTGCTTAGGTTTCTGGGCCACCCTCTAGTGGATAATGCAGGACTCCATTTTTTTCTTCTGTCCATTTCAGTTTATAAGCTAAAAGAAGTGCTAGGCTGGGGATTTGGATGGGATTGCATCGATGACTTGGGCGTATCGGGGAAAGTTTTTCTGTTTCCTAATGAGCTTTGATACAGGTTTCCGACTCGTGATAATGGCCATTCTGTTTAAAACGTGACATACTCAGGGTGCCTGGGTGTCTCAGTCGGTTAAGTGTCCAACTCTTGATTTTGGCTCAGGTCAGCTGTGAGATAAAGCCCCAGGTCCACACCCAGTGTGGAGCCTGCTTAAGATCCTCTCTCTCCCTTTCCTTCTGCCCTTCCCTCCCTCTGTTCTCTCTCTCTCTCCCTCTAAAAATAAGTAAGTAAATAAATAAAATATGACATACTCTATGTCTATTTATTCTCAGTTTGGGGTTTTAGGTACTAATTAAGGGGCAACAGAAAATGTCCCACTCAACCTCCAGTTATCTTTCTTTGTTCCTTGCACAATTTGGCCTATCAGTGGTGTTTCCAGAACCTCCCTTCAAGGTCTCCCAAGTAAAGAAAAAAGGGCACAGTTGAATCATAGCTATTAATAAGAGAATCATATAACTTATCATTCAAAAGACACTTTTGAGGGCAAAAGGGATCCCCTAGGCAAAACTGGATGCCAGGACAATGCATGTTAATAGGGCTTGCTCCGGAAAAATTGGGATTTTGGGTCATGCTAGCTACTGACCCCTTGAATGTGTTGGTTCTTTCTGCCATGTCTTTACATAGTTGTTCTGGTGTGAAGACAAGGAATAGCAGGTATGTCCTGGTATCCAGAAGGAGTCAGGCTGAGCAGGTGTTTATGGCTGGTGAAAGGCGTGCTCATTGGGTGTCTTCTCTGTCTCCACATGAGGTTAATAATACTGAGGGTAAAGTTACAAGAGTGTAGCATACATCACTTGTTACGTAAACTCAACTCTGCAAACACTTTTTTTTTTCCCTGCGAACACTTTTGATGCACCTTCTAGGTGCTAAGCTCTTTGGATTATAAAGATGATTTGTGCATGGGCCCTGCCCTAAGGAGTTTATGATCCAGTGTTGGAGGAGAAGTGAACAAATAGCTACAGGTTCGTAGAACAGTAGTAAGAGTCTTAAAGAAGGGAGCAAGGCAGAGTTTCTGAGGTGGTTTTTGTTTCAAATCTGGTAAAAGGTAAGTTGTTTTGGAAAGAGCGTACTTTTGTAGTGTTTTGTGACAAAAATAATGATTTTCTCAGATGCTGACCCAAATTATAGAACAGGAAGGTACCACATAATGGAATGACATTTCACAAACTATGCTAATAGGAAGATTTATATTTCAAATCTCTTTGTGTATGTAAACAAGGATCAGCAATTTTGTTTGGAGCCATCTTTTTGTGTCATAATAGTAAATTTGAATAAGATTATCCCTGGAGAGAGAAGTGAATACAAAAGAGACAGTGTAATATTGTTCAGTTAACCAGATGTGAAAAAGTCATTTTCTCTTCGTTCCTCAAAGTATTAAAAGAATTTTAAAAAATCTTTCTTTTTTTTTTTTTTTAAATCTGAACTCAGTAGAAACTTGCAACAGTATCAGGAAAGGTGTTCTATAATAAGTTGATATAATTTAAAAAATAAAACCAGGGCACCTGGGTGGCTCAGTGGGTTAAAGCCTCTGCCTTTGGCTCAGGTCATGGTCTCAGGGGCCTGGGATCGAGCCCCGCATCGGGCTCTCTGCTCCTCAGGGAGGTTATGTCCCACCTCCCCCTCCCCCACCCCCGCCTGCCTGTCTGCCGGCTTGTGATCTCTCTGTCAAATAAGTAAATAAAATCTTTAAAAAAAAAACAACACATCAAAACAAAAAATAAACAAGGAATTGTAACTCATTATACCTTAATAGATAAAGTTCATTAGAAGCTTTGATTGCAAGAGAGTCAGGTTAGTTTTCTTTGTTGATAAATGCTCAAGAACGTTTTGGGCAAGGCTGAGATAAAGTTTTAAATAAATCCTTGGTTGTACAACCAGGACAGTCAGCAGCTGTACCCAAACAGACTTGGAAATAAAGGGTGTTTAGTTTTGATGGAAAGTAGATGAGTGGCTGGAAACCAGTAGTAACTGTGAAGAACTAGTCAATGAAGTCATTGTTAAATATATACAGTAAATGTATTTTGTTTTATAATGTGACTGAACAGTAATGTCTCAATGTCCGAATATTATTTTAAGCCATTTGTGCATATAAATTTATATATTTTTTTGCTTTCTTCTTTCATATTAGAAAATAGCTTCCATTTGTATAGTGTTATATATTTTTGGACCAATATTTTGTGTACATGATCCGCTTATTCAAATGAGTAGTGGAGTAGAAGGAATTTGAACCTAACTTCTAGCCTAGTTTCTACCGATGATGTGTCACAGTAAGCTGAGCATCCTAGCATGAGTCACTTTACCTTTCTGTCACCCACTTTTCAAGACACAAATGTGCTTGTATTGGCTCAAAGTTCTTGGCTTTGCAAAGCATTTCACAACCATTTTCCCATTTGATTATTTTAAATATTTCAGCTATGTGAACATAATATTCTTTTTTCTCCCCAGTGGGAAACCAAAACAGAGATATGCCTTAAGCTACCCAGTTTAGAAAGGGTATGAGCAAAGACTAGAAGACTTCTGGTTCCCATGCATTGGCCTGTTCCCACTTCACCATACATTTCTGCCCAACCTTTGGAAAGAAGAATTATTAAAGAAATCCCTATAATGAAGGGTAGTATTCTATATCCATATCTAATAAATAGCTTGTGCATTGGTTTTATATATACTAGGGCATCTGATCTTTCCAATAATCCCATAGGCAGGCGTGTTGTTATTTTATAGATAAGGAAATTAAGCTCAGATAACTGAAGTGACTTGTCCAAATTGGCACAGAGAGTAGGTGTTAAAAAGAGAACTTGAATTTGTTTCCATATCTGGGACTATTACAAGTTGCTGTCCATTACAAATCAGCTGCCTTTTGGTCCTCAGCTTCCTCTACTAAGAAATGGGCTGCTTGCTGATGCTAATCTTAGCAGTCATGTACAGAAAGACACAGTTCGCAATTCTGATTCTTACTATTTTTACCTAGCCCAACACTTCACCATTTTTTTTTTCGTTAAATTTAATTCCTGTTCCTGCAGAGTTTTGGATTAGAAAATTCTTTTAAGAAATTTAGATGATAGGATACCTTTAGATGATTGTCAGTGAATCTGACTCAATCCAGGAAGCCCAGGCAAAGCAGCCCTGAAGAAGGAGCTCCTTATGGGGCTAAGATACTTCCACTGAGATTAGCTCGAATTGTTAACTTGTTATAAGGTACTTATGTTTATAGTATGCAATAGGATTTTTACTTTTTCTTCTCCTCATGTTTTCAATGGCATAAGAAAAAAATCTCTTGAGTAGAGTTTATAAGGTGTCAGATTTCGTAGTGTGTTCCAGGGATAAAATACACAGAGTCTCGGGGTGCCTGGGTGGCTCAGTTGGTTAAGCCTCTGACTTTTGCCTTTGGCTCAGGGTCCTGGGATTGAGCCCCACCTCAGGCTCCCTGCCTCTGCCCCTCCCCTTGCTTGTGCTTGCACACTCTCTGTCTCTCAAATTAATAAAATAATATAAATCTTAAACAAAAAGACACAGTCTCCTGCTAATGCCAGGCACTGTGCTAAGAATTTGGGAGAAAATAAAGAGTAAGACAAAGTCTCTGCCTTTGGGGCTTCAAGAGAGAGACATATGAACATGACTACATTACTATGCAGGTACTGGAGTGGAGCTGCTGATGAAAAGCCGGGGCAGGAGGAGGTGGAGATGAACAGACTTGGAAGTTAAGTAGAAACTGGATAACAGACAAAAAGGAGAACATTAGGGTTAAGACAACTCTAAACTTAAATGTTTTCCGGAAAAAAAAAGTCAATACAGCCGTGGAATAATAATTATATATTTGAAATTCAAAAACAGTAACTGAAGGAATATTTGTGCCGCAGTTTTCATGTGTATTTGGTTGACGTTATTTTGATTGCAAAAGCTAAATGCTCGTGGTATAAAGTCTTAGATTTCAGAAGAATATAAAGAGGCAAAACACTTCTCTATTCTTCATACACACACTCTACTTCTTCCCATGAACTACCATGTATCTTTTTGAACTTTTCTTTGATGTACATGTCTATACTCTTACCTTAATTTTCTTTAAAAAATATTCATAAAGGGCGCCTGGGTGGCTCAGTTGGTTGAGCGACTGCCTTCGGCTCAGGTCATGATCCCGGAGTCCCGGGATCGAGTCCCATATCGGACTCCCGGCTCTGCGGGAAGTCTGCTTCTCCCTCTGACCTTCTCCCCTCTCATTCTCAGTCTCTCTCTCTCCAATAAATAAATAAAATCTTTAAAAAAAAATATTCACAAAAATTAGTTGTTATGTTAAAAAATTCTGATAAGAGTCTTCCAAATATGTACTAGCCGTAAATACTAGGAATGACATCAGAGATCACTTAGTTCAGCCTTGTCACTTCACCGTGGCAGACACCGAGGTCCTCAGTACTGATTATTGTGCAGGTCATTTGTGCTGTTGGTGATACACTCTCTGTATCTTGCCATCCAGGCCTGCAATTTGGTAATTTTCTTCACTTAATGGATTCAGGTTTTCTCAATCAATTATTAAGTCAAAAAACTAAACGAAGCACTCTCTAAGTCTTTAAAGGTTTCAGTGAGCTTTTTCAAACATGCAGGTAATGAAAGCAATGTACTGGTGGTCTTAAATTCATGCTTGTTCCCTAAATTCTGATTTATTTTTCAAAACTATATCTTTTCTTTTTGAAACTGGGTATAAGTCTCTCTGAAACGTAATGGTTTCTACAAATATTCCTATTTTTAGCTGTATTAAGATAATAGAATCACTCGCCAAATTGGTGGCAGAGATTATTCCCATTGGAAATGGGGGGGGGGAGTAGCAAGTGTGTTATAGAGTAATTAAAGAATTGATGACTCAGTAAAACTGATCATTGCATTCCCTAGAATGAATGTTTCTAAGTAATTTTCCTCAGATTTATCCGTCATTAGGGTAATATGCCCAAGAAACAATTTAGGCTGTTCTGCATTAATTCTGTTTCCATTTTGAATAACAAGTAATTTTTAAAATGACCTCCTCAGGTGAGAAGAAGTTTGCAGTTGCAAGAACATCATTAGCAATTTTTTCCCTTTAGGAAAAATAAGATTTGCATATATCGAAGTTAACTGTAATTTCTTAAAATCTGTCCTGCTTCAGAGGTGAACAGCAAAACTAAATTTCTTATTTTTATGTAGCTTTAAAAAAAACATAGAGCTTAGAGCAATAGATTTTTTTTTTAACTGAAAGGAGAATAATTTACATGAACATGAAATACCAAGGTGGGTTGTGGAGGATTGGTAAGGTCACCTTACCTTGAGCATTAATATCTTTCTCTGACTTAACCTCTGTGAGATGTGACATTTTACACTGAGGTCATCATAAACTCATTCCAATTATCAAGTAAAAAGAAGAAACTCTTATGGTGGTGATCATGATTGTCACAGCAAGTGGAACCTCATCTTTGCTGTTTATTCTCTTCAAAAAATGCAGTGTGTTTATTGATTCAAAAAGAAATCTGTAATCTGAGGAAGCTATAGGTCCCAGTGAGCCCCCAAACTTAATGATGAAAGCCCTTTAAAAAACCGCAGAGGTCCAAGGTGCCACCAGATGACAAATTGTTACTTCTTTCAAGTACTTTACCCCTCTAGTGGAATATTTCTGCATAGACCATATCATGGAAACCGGTATGTGGAAATGCTTCTGCTACAAAAAAGCTTCTGCTTCTAAATTTTGTTTAGAGTTCATATTTTTGAACTATCATTGAGGAATTCTGATCTGCTTTGAATGTGGTACATCAATACTTACATGTCCAAAAAAAGGGCTTCACATTGATTTTCTTGTAAAATTTGGATTTTATATATCGAGGTGTTTTTTTTTTTTTTTTGTCTCTGAGTTCTTTGATCTTGTCTGAATGTTTTCCTTGAAGTGTATAACATTTATGAATTTGGATTGTCTTCTGTATTAAAATGCCATTTGTGCAAGTTTACTTTAAAAAAAAATACCTACCAGACTGAAAAATGTTTATCATTCCAGCAAGTGTCAAAAAGGATGTATTGGGTGGCGATGAGCCCGAGGAAGTAACAGCATTTTTGCTGGTCTTAGATCTCATGCTTTTTTTATAGCATGGTTTGCCTATAGCATGGTTTCATTTCAGCTACTCCTGTTTCTTTTAGGATCTGCACCTATGCTAATTGTCATGGCTAATTAGTTTTACAGCAAAAGCAGGCAAACCAACAAAAGAAATGCCCTCTCGAAGAAATGCTTTTTGACAGTGTATTTTACTATACAGTAATGTGGTTGACAAGTAAAACAATCTGACAAACAACTGAGTGTTTAGAAATGTCCCATATCTTGACATTAACTTGTGTGTCAAATATTTTGTATGTTGGACAGGATAGGCTTTTATACTTTAGCATTTAATGTTGTTAGAAAATGCCTATATCTGATGAGTTAGCATTCAAAGTTAACTCCTACTTTAATAAGAGTCTAATTAAATAATAAGATTTAATAAGTAAGAGTTGATTTACATGAACAGTATTTGCTGGACAAGCTTATCACCTAAAGGAGACCATTCTGGGATGGAC
The DNA here is from genome assembly GCA_028533885.1 of Nasua narica. NCBI lineage: Eukaryota > Metazoa > Chordata > Mammalia > Carnivora > Procyonidae > Nasua > Nasua narica. The sequence continues at coordinate 29,473,269 of CM052811.1, read as the reverse complement.
AAGGACTTCTCTTCTTTACCCTCTATGGTAAGGAGAGAAAAATCTCTAAGAATAATAAATTACATGTAGGCATGCTAGAGTCACAGGGATGGCAGCCTCACAAACTGGATTAAGTTGGTATTGTCCTTGATCCTGAGTCCCTGTGTGTGCATGAAAACTTGAGTTGACTAAGATATAGGGAGTGAAAATGAAGAGGAAATCCCCCAAACCTGTGGCCTCCCCGAGGCAGGGCATGGAACTTGTCGGATCACCAGAGCAGAAGCCTGAGTTGCATATTGTGTCCGGGTACCGCAGCTGCTGTTGTGGTTACAACTCCGTGACCTTCAGTTACTCCGCAGGGTACCGGCTCTGTGCCGGGCGTTGTCAATATGTCATCTCTTTTAATCCTTAAAGAGTCTATTTTGAAAAAGAGGAAACTGAGTTTCAGGAAGATTAAGTGATTCTTTTATGGCCACAAAGCTAGTGAAGGAGCAGAAAGCCAAAGTTGTCTCTGTCTCCGTAATTTCTCATCTCATCAGCCAGTGGGTATCAGGCTTATTCAACTGGAGGAGGGGAAACGGGACATTAGCAAGAAACTTTTCCCATAGCAAGGGCTTGAAAACCTCTTACTGTGTTTCCTGAGGTGTTTTTCTTCCAGAACAAATCAGCTAAATAATTCTACTTAAGCAGCAATGATACATCTGACTCACTCTAATGAAAGAAATGTAATAGAAAACAAATTTTCTTCTTTTAGACTCAGGTATTTCAATAGCTGATTTTTCTAAAAGCTATTGCTATGCTAGTCTAAAAAAAGAATGAATCATGACAACAGTGCATTTTCTGAAAAGGGGCATTATAAACGGTGTACAAAAATCACATGCAGTATGTCTCTAGTGAACTTTCTGTGTTCAGCCTTTTCTTGCAAAGACAAGCAATATCCGAAGTAACATAATCCTAAGTCTGTCCTCCGAGTTACCACATGAGACCAGTGTTGTGGGACCTTAGTTTCTTACCAGGGTTTAACGCAGTTTAGTGTGAGGCTACATTTGGAAAAGATCTACTCTCTGGCAGTTTCAGAGAAGGTGCCTTTAGTGTTTTAAGGCTGATATTCTTGACCACGAGGTGGTCATTTTTGGCATAACGTACTAATCTGGTGATCTTCCCATGAGGACCATTTTACATAGACTCAGCATATTCCCCTCAGTGCCTCTGCCTCCAGCATATTCTTCTTGCATCTTTGATAAGGTGCCATTTACTTTCAGCCAAATGAAACCTTCCAGTGGAAGAGAATTAAGAGGGATTAGAACATCACAAAGAATTCCGGGAGCTGTGAGGAATATTCTGTTATCATCTGGGTAAAAAAAAGTGTAGGCGGAAGAATATGCCAGTTTATTAAAAGGACTCAGAAGCTTTAGGATATGAATTAAGTATCACTTTAATATAGAAATTCAAGATCCTACTTGAATGGCTATAGAGGAATGATGTGGAATGGTCTAATGGGTTGCTCCTGCCTGTACCTAGCCCAACACTTTCCACTGAAATGTAAGCTCCTTATTGTCAGGGGGCATATCTTATTCTCAGATGTAGCTTCCCATTTTCTAGCACAGTGCCTGACACATAATTGGGAACTGAAGAAGTGTTTGTTGAAAGAATAATAGAACCCTAGTTTGGAATTTAGACCCTTGGATGATAAGACCAATATTCTCACTTGCTGAACTGTTTAGTCTCTTAGTAACTTACAGATAGATGCTAATTAGAACTATGTATATTTTTCTAACCTTGGATTCTTCTTTTGAAGACTTTCAATATGACCTTGAGGTATCTTGAGAGAGGAAAAGAGAATACTGCTTAACTGCTATTTTGTTTTCATCTTTTCTGGCAAGAAGGATAACTTTTGTATTGTAAAATGTAAAATAAGCGTGACCAAGGGCCACTGAAGCACAAAAGAGATGGGGTAGTGATAGGAAAACACCCATACATAGGTTTTCAGTGATTTCTATTCTGTAGGCACAAAACGCACTATATCCATGGGTAGTGAAACAACATTTGATGTGACTGGGCAAGCACTTGCAGTAATTTTAGGAAAATCACACAGATGGAATAGTGCTGGGAGGTTGGAGATTGCATCTTGGTTTTGATTTTCCCCAAAGCACACTCAGAGAAAGGATTTGGGTGCAAGTAGGTTTTTGGGAAGTGATCCCAGGAAACAGAATGGGAATGGGAAAGTGAGAGGAAGGGAGGAAAGCAAGCAGAAGGACATTGTAGTGAATTATTCCGATTGGGAATTATATTCATGCTATCTTAGGTCCTTTTGAGAGACTGTGGAATGTGTCTCAGAATTATCTCTCTGAGGGGGATTCAGCTGCCCTGCTCATGGGTTTAGCAGGTTCCTTTGGCAGAGAATGTCCTCTGACAGATATGAAGGGAGAAAGTGTGCAATGACCTTCAGGGAAAACCGAGGGGGTATAGTGGAGTTCTGTAACATCTGCTCCAGATAGATAAAAATGATCTTAAAAGTGATGGATAAAGGGAAATTTCCAGAATCTTTATACCAGTGTGTTAATTTCCAGAAAAAAACACCTATTGCTTTTGAACTCTTAGAGAAAAAAAAGCAGTGAAACTAAATAATGCAAATTAGCCTCATTAAAAAACAAACTACTATAATGGTTCATCAGAGATCCTGATTTAGAAGCTCATATGGTCAACATTTTTTTTTTTAATGTATCCTGTAGGCAAAAACAGATGAAAGTGCAGATGGGCAAATTCACAGGTAATTGATCAACAGTACCTAGAGTGTTGTTGAATTATTCTTTGTCATCCTAGTTCAGTGTGCCTAGTACTATAAAGCTAATTCTTGTTCTTTTGAAAAATATAAAGATATCTCATACTCACACAGGGATTTTGATATGTCCTTTTACTAAGGTATGTGTTTCTTCTCGATCATGAGTATCTTTAACCTAGATGAAGGCGTCTAGAGGCACGCCCTAAAGCCGTCCTCCACTGTTTTTATTTACGTATTTATTTTGTAAATGCTTTGGATGAAGATATGAAAGGAATATATGACAATTTTCTGTCAGAAGGATACTATGATCAATGACACACCTGGGTTCAAGACAGCTCTCAACAGGCTAGAATGATGACCTGAGCCTAATGATTAATTTTATTAGGGAGGAAAGGTAAAATCTTGCATACAGGTTCAAAAAGTAAAAATATGCCAGTATAAGATGAGGAGTATCTGGCTTACTACAGTTCCTATAAGAAAGACCTAGGGGTTTGGTTCATGATAAGCTTAAAATGAACTAATTTTAATTTCAGCTGCCAAAAAACCTAATGCAGTCTTAGATGAAAGACATAACAGCTTTATGTCCAGAACAAAGATGTTCCACGGTATGTCTTACTAGTTCATTTTTAGCTGGGAGATTATGCTCTGTTCCAAAAGCATAGCATTTTCAAGCTGATAAGAACATTTGAGGCCACTTAGGTCCAAGCTCCTTAGCCCAAGTATGTACACATGGTGGTACGTGAGGTGTGCCAGGCATACCAGAAACCATAGGCCAAATTTATCGAATCTTCCAGGAGCACCAGTATTCCTTATTTGATGAGGGAAAGGAGGTTAAAGTTACTTAAGAGTTGAATAGTTTGAAAAATATTTAGGTTAAACCACATATTGTGGTGATATTATTAAACCACATATGTGATTTTATGAAGTAGAATACAAAGTCCGCATAAAGTTTTAAGATAAATTATGAGACTCTAGAGAAATTTGAGCTTGTAGAAGGTGACTTTTGAGAGCTGTTCCAGAAATCTCAAAACCATGATTTCAATCTCCTGCGCAGGTGTTATAACAAATATTACTGAGTACCTACTGTGTGCTAAGTAAGCACTGGTCTGAGTGCTTGAGATATATCTGTGAGCGAAACTAATACAGGGTCCTGGCCTTCATGGAAATCATAAGTAGAACGGTTTGAGACTCACAGCATATCTTTATTTTATATTGAAAAGGTTAGGAGACACATTTCTGAGTTCTCTTTCTGCCATTTTCTAGCTCTGCAATCTTGGGCAATTATTTAATTTCTTTAGGTCTCAGTTCATTTATCTATGTAATGGTGGAACAAGACCAATCTATTTCCTTGATGTGAATATTTGATGAGATACTGTGGGCGAAGAGTACATGTTCATTAAGTCAAAAGACCATGGCTGTTATTACAGAGGTTAGGTCTCTTGCTTAAATCTTCACTATCAGACAGCATCAGGTTTATTCTCAAACTTGGGACCTCTGATTCCACTTCTGAACTCTTTTTGTGACAGCATAAGTCTGGGTGTTATAACCTAGAAAATAATTAAACTTTATTAGTACTGTTCTTCTTACTAAAATAATTCATGTACAGAAAGAAAAAATTTAAGAAAATGTACAGATGTAGAAAATGAAGCAACTATAAAAGCAATAACAAAAAGAAAGACATTACAACCTGTTATAATGGCTTAATTAAAATTTTGGTACAATCTGTCAGTCCTCTTTTTAATACATAATTTTGACTTAAGCAGTTATATTGTATCCACTTAGTTTGCTTTTTTCTATTTATTAATAAAACACATGTTTTCCCCCATGTAGCCAGAAGCTTTTTATTAACATGTTTAATGATTTCATACCAGTCTTTTGAGTGTATGACAATTTTCATGACCATGTTTTTCAGAGTGGACATTTAGCCTGTATAAAAAAACATCTTGTGTGTGAATAGCCTTCTCAGCTATAAGAGTACCCTCCTTACCTACAGGCAAAGCCAGTCTGGTGTGGAATGTGGTCCTGCTTTATGTGTTGGTGCTTCAGGGAATTCAAGAGCCTTCTATTTAGATCCCTCTCAGATTCTTAACCCAGATGATCTTTTTTTCTGGGCATAGTTTTTCACTTGGTCCCCCTTGTCTTGGATGTTTCTTTGGATAGCCTCTTTGTTTTGTTTTTAAGATTTTTTTTATTTATTTGGCAGAGAGAGAGAGAGAGAGAGAGAGAGCACAAGCAGACGGAGTGGCAGGCAGAGGCAGAGGCGAAGCAGGCCCCCTGCTGAGCAAGGAGCCTGATATGGGACTCCATCCCAGGACCCTGGGATCATGACCTGAGCCAAAGGCAGCTGCTTAACCAACTGAGCCACCCAGGCGTCCCTGGTTTTTGTTTTTGTTTTTATTTTTAAGGTTTTATTTATTTATTTGACACAGAGAGTGAAAGCACAAGCAGGGACAGCAGTAGAAGGAGAGGGAGAAGCAGGCTCCCTGCCAATCAGGGAGCCCGATGCGGGGCTCAAAGTGGGGCTTGATTCCAGGACTCTGGGATCATGACCTGAGCTGAAGGCAGACTGAGCCACCCAGGCACCCCTGGATAGCCTCTTTGGCTCACAGATCACTGCTGTTCTAAAATAGTCTCTCTGGATCTACTTTGCTCCTCATTTCACAACCACAGATCTGTCCTGCTTCCACCTGTCTATCTTGGTTCTCAGAACCTATCCACGGTTGGCAAGATGGCTGAAAGACTACTTAATGTGTGTGTGTGTGTGTGTGCACGCGCGCATGCGTGCGTGCCCACTTGCATGCATGTGCAGGCATGCAATTTGAATTGTAGTTCTGACTATAGTTTTGGAAAGTTCTAGAACACTTTGAACTTTATGGATTGTTAGACTCTGAAAGAAATTATCTGTGGGAGTTGCATTTGGGTTAGGTGTTAAAAAAGATATATTGCTGGGGGTGTTTGTTGGGAGAAGGTTTATACAGTGGAAAACCATTCCTTGCCACTCTGATATATACTGCACACAAAAAGATGATCAATCCAGATCTTCTGTAATACAAAGAAAATATGACCCATAGGTTTTGGTCACAGCAATTTGACTCTGCAGCTTAGAAATTGAAAAAATTTTACCATAAAACACTGGAGAATGATGAAAGCTTCAGGGAAGCAAGCATACACTGTCTAGTGCTTTATGGAATAAATGTAAAACATTACTGAGGCTTTATCTGAAGGTCAGAAATTTTACGCAGTGGGGGTTATATGAGTATCAGGCTTCCTGAATTAAGATTCAGATTTCCTACCTAAAACTTGAGGCTATGCACTGTTCCACATGACTGATTTTCTTTAGATACATCAAATATTCTGTTCCAGTATAATTAATGCCAATCTACTGACATCAGTGGGATGCACGTGAAATTCTAAATGAATATGCCATTATGCTTAACTCTTAGTTCTTACCTAAAGGCAGAAAACAACAACAAATAACCTTCTGTTATACTGAACTGTCAATGCAGCATATTTGGAACATGTCGAATTGTAGAAGGAAAGTATTTTTGTATTCTTCAAGATCAAATGTTCATAAATCTGGAGACCAAGAATTATTCAAATTTGGATTTTTTTGTAGAATTTAGGTAGTAAGGTATTGGAGTGATCTATGATCACTCCGCAAACTAATACAGGTACCGATGTCTAATTTTGTCCAAATTCCTTCACAAACTTCTCTTGATATTTTTATAGCTCTAATACCCTAAGATATAAGATTTTTTGTGGAGGGCAGTGATGTAATGAGAGGTATACTTTGGAAGATACCCTGGTGGCATTTTATCAAATACATTAAAAGGAGAGAGGCTAGAGGAAGAGGTATGCTGAGAAGCCACTATTCTGTAGGTAAGAGGTAGAGGGTGGGGCCAACAGAGGGAAGGGAACAAGTGACATTCAAGGGGACTTAATGGAACTTAATAACTGATTGAACTGAGGAGTAGGTGAGAGGGGATGGACCTTGTAGATGTCTTTGAAGATTTGAGCTTGAGTTACCAAGAATTTTGGTGCACTGAACAGAAATTGTGGAGTCATAAAGGAAAACTGATTTGAGGGAGAAGGAATAACCTTCCTTGACACACTGAGAAACTAGCACAGAAAGACATACCGGGGGAGATGTTTAACAAAAAACCATGTAGGCATTAAACAGAGCGAGCAAGCATTGGGAACAGTGTTTGAGAGGTAAGGACTGTAGAAGGGGCAGGTTGGAGGTGGCAGATGAGTCTGCTAGAGGGGCAGATGCAAGTAGCAAAGGAGAGGGTCAGGGAAAAGGAATTCTAAAACTGTAGCTGTGGATTTCACTATGCTGAAGTTCCTGTTATTTTTAAGCTCTCCGTGGGCTGCATATTTTTGAGATCCCCATAGAACCAAATGTTCTCTAGGGATCTGGTTATATCATTGTCTAGTAGCCCAACCTCAGCTGTCATCTAACATAAAAAATTGTGTGCCCTCTTTCTGTTGATAGTTTTTCTTTATAATCTCCATGCGCGTCCTAGCTCATTTATTTGTTTCTTTTGCCTTCCTTTATCAATACTTTAATTGCTGTTAGTCATTTTTTGTCTTGACTCATCTCTAAGTTTTCAGTGTTCTTCTCTAATAGTGAAACCAAGATTAGGCTACAGTTGTAACAAGCACCTGGCTGTTGCTTTAGAATCAACAAAAGTCGTGACTTCGGAGGTCTCTGTGGGACCCTTGGTACTGTATGGTACTGTTTGTTGATGTTGAAGGAAAATGAGAAATCCTTGTTTGATCACAGGACATAGAGAGTGGAGACAAAGCTCTGCACTGTGCATGTGTACATGTGTGCTCATGTGTGGCAAAGTTAGTTCATTTGATAAAGTAACCCTTACCAATACAATGAATGACACTATTTCTAGGTCTAAAGTGATAAATTTATGAAGAAGGATGCTAGTCTTTCATGCCATTTGGGGTGAATCAACCTTACAATTTTGTAATCAGTAATAGTTTATGAAATACTTTCACACATATATCTGGCCCTAGTCTCTCTCTCTCTCTCTAATCTTATTTCCTTTTTTTCCCCTTCCTTTCAGTCATTTGGCTTCAACCACCCTGGTTTCTCTGCTGTTCCTGAATAGTCCTAAGCATGTGCCTACATCAGGACCTTTCTTTTGCAGCTCCTCTGCCTGGAATGTTCTTAGAAATGTTGACACAGTTTACCCTCTCACTTCACTCAGATCTCCTCTTTGAAATCAATTCCTCAGAGAAAACCTGCCTTCCTTCCCCAACAAATTCATGTCTTCCCCGATCATTCTCTGTCCCCTTGCTCTGGTACAAGAACAATAAGGAAAGTATATACTTTCCTTATTGAGCGGTCATTATACATCCATCTACTTACTTAATTTCTGACTCTTGCTTACTAGAATGTGAGTTCTAGGAGGCCTGTATCAGTGATGCCTGGAACAGTGACTTTCAAAAAGTGTCTGTTAAAATACATGTTGGAATCCATGAAGTTGATTCTTTTTTTTAATTTGATGGTGAGAGACACAGGGAGAAAGGGAACATAAGCAAGGGGAATGGGAGAGGAAGAAGCAGGCTCCCTGCCAAGCAGGGAGCCTGATGTGGGG
>CM052811.1:29428325-29464393 GCA_028533885.1 Nasua narica | reverse complement strand
GAGAGAGAGCAGGTCAGAGTGAGAAGCGGACTCCCCACGGAGCTGGGAGCCCGATGTGGGACTCGATCCCGGGACTGCGGGATCATGACCTGAGCCGAAGGCAGTCGCTCAACCAACTGCGCCACCCAGGGGCCCTGGAAATTTAAAATTTAATGAATATACAGCCCCTGCCTGGAAGGAGTTCACTCTTTAGATGGCGGGGTAGTCGAGTCAACATTGATTGTACAATACTTGGCAATACATGCTCTGATCTTGTAAGCACAGCATTTTCTAGGATCCCAAACAGCATTCTTAACCTAGGTTGAGGAGTCGGGGGAAACTTCCCGAGAGGGCAATTAATGCTTGAGCTGATTGTGACAAGGAGAAAGATAAGCAAGAGCCAGATTACAGAGGTATTTTTATGTCATATTATGCTCACTTATTAAAAAAAATAATTGGCCTGGGAGGGTTTTTAAATAGGAAATGATGTGATTAGATCTTTTTTTCAATAGACAAATTCAATAGTTAATGTTATGTAGGGGAGAAGTGATGATAGTAGCAGTAAGAAGGATGGAAGAATCAGTCAGGTTTCAGGGTTATGAAGGAGAGAATTTATTGCCAACTTATTTTTCCTGAAGGAGGGTGGTGAGTGAAGAGGTGGAGTCCTGTGTGAAGATCCTCAAAATTCCTCCCTTGAGCTACATGTGGGCAGACAACTTGCTCTTCACTGAGAGAGAGGATAGAGGGAAAGGAAATTTGATTAGGGATGAGATGACAAGTTTATCCAGTCATGTCATCTTTGACATTGAGTTAGAGATGCCCCAAAGTTAGTCAGATTACATATTAGAAACTCAGGATCAAGAATGATTAGATTCATTTTTTGGAATGTTTGTCATCAGGAAAAAAGGAGTTCATCTCTTCAAGGGAAAGTCTATACAATGTGAAGGGAGAACAGTGAGACTAGAACTTTTGGGAAACATATATTGAGGGTGAGACGAGGAAGGTGGTTGACAAAGGATCATTAGAGAGGAAGAAGATTGCCAGGGGTTGACTGTGCACTCTTCCTACAGTGCTTTTAATAATCAGATCTTTCTTTCTTTAAAGTGGTTCATTTGCATCCTTCAAGAAATGGACTTCTATATCCGTACAAGATGTAAAAGAAGTCACCCAACTTAATTATCCATCAGAGAGGCAAAAGTTTTGCATTTATCTCATCCAATGACATCAAGAATATCTGAAGTTAGACAGGTAAGAAATGATCTGTCATGAAAGGAAGCTTGCCATTATTCTAAATAGTTACAGTTTGAAACATTAACTTGTCTAGATTGAAGGTGGCATTTTGAAAACTGAAACAACATGACACTTAGAATTTAGCTGCCATGGCGTGTCACAGCATTATGTAAAATAAGACATAGACATTAAATAGATCTTGGATCATAATAATGCACATTGTGCAAAGTGGAAGACAACACAGTGGTGAGTGGCCCCCTTTTTATTAAAAGATAAAACATGTAGGTATGGAATAAACCCAAGGAAACTGGCAGTCTTATCAACTGAAGGTAAATTAGATCTTTATGGTTCTAATTATGCTGATTACAGTCTGCTAGTAATATAGCTCTCTTTATTTCTCCAAAGTCTTGTCTTCTCCACTCTAATAAATAGTTGAATAGTTATATGAAAAGGTTTGTAGGGAAGGGGAAACAAGGTGCCAGGAGATCAGTAAGAGAGTAGAATGGGGCATGAGACCAAGTATCGGGAATATGGGAAAGCATTTGCATTTGTATTCGTTCATTCATTCATACAGTACATCGGTGTTGAGGACTTAATATGTGCAAAAAGATGTCAGCTCCAAGGGCACAGATGTAGTTGAGTTGAAAGATACATCCATATAAGTGAGATACCAGATAGATCAAGAAGCGGTGATGGGCAAGATCCAGGTGGTTATATACACAGGTTATATATACAGATAGTTTGGGGGACAAGAACCTTACTTTAAGCAGAACTATACAGAGAAGCTTAAAGGAGGGGGTAAAGTTTGAGCTGTGTGGGGAGTAAGATTTAAGAATGGTGGTTCTCAATTCTGATTGATCAACAGAATCACTTGGCGAAACTTAAAAAATTATCAGTGACTAGGCACCTCTTCAGACCACCTGAAACACTATGGGAGGGGTTCCAGGAAGTCGTAAAAAGTTCCCCAGGTGATTCTCTTGTGCATTCAAGATTGAAAACTACTGAATTATAGGAAAGATGAAGTTTCTGGTCCTTTTTCAGTCCATGATTTTACTTTTATTAATTAGAACACAGTTAAGTAAAATAAAATGCTTATTTTTTATAATTGATTTCTTATTCTATGGTTTATAACTCCTTGTAGTTCAGTTCTTTTCATTTTTCTTTTATTTTTTGCATAAAACATTTTAAAATAGGTTAAAATAACAAGAAATCAAGAAAGCAGTTTGGCTTCACTAATTTAAAACAATCTTCCAAAATTATTCTGAATTTGTTATCATTTACCTCAATTTCTAATGCAGTGTACACTTACTGTTACCTCTGATTATGAGAGAACTATTCAGTTATGGGCACGGTATCTAATAAGGCAGGTAAGAACACAAATACAGTTTGAGAAAGATTTTTACTGTAAGATTTGGGAATTAAAAACTCTAAGCAGAAAAGCATGGTTAATAAAGAAACTGTTCCTAGAGTATTCTGAATCATTGTGGTTATTATTATATGTGCACTCAAATGTCCATAGGGAGAATTACATTATGCTGACAAATGGAGCAAATGGAAAGCTAGACAGTTGAAAGGTAGACGGTTGAAATGCTTTTTATTTTAGAGAATATAGATATTCTGTAATTTTTAAATGACATCTCCATGCTAAGTAAATCAAGGCAAAATTAGGTGAATAATGAATGATTTAAATGAATAAGCTCTAGATAACATCAGTTTAGTTGGTCTAGGTCCTACAGTTGAGGATGAGGGGACAATATGCAGTTATATTGGTAGATAAATTGATATGAAGTACCTGATAACATTTGCTTGTTTCTTCCCCATTCCCAAAATATTTATTTTAGAATCATGTATGGGGTCAGCCATCTTTAAGAGAACCCAGTGGTTTCAGGCAAATGATTTGCCTGAAAAGACTGTCAGATTTTTTGAAATTAGCAGAAAAGTATATAGTTTTGCAGTTGCCATTATGAAAAGTATTATTTTATCTGCTTTCTGTTCCTGAGGCCTGCTTTTGAGTAATTTCCTATAATTTTAATGTACTTTTACGGTGAATTTTTTCCCCGATTTCTTAGTATTTTTAGAGTGGTGATGACTTTAGATACAGTCTTCAGCTGAGACATCCTACAGGTACCCACTTCCAAGAAGTTAGTCCCCAAACTCAATCAGAGCCCTATTTCCCTTGCCTACCATCATAAATAAAACAAAACTAACCTATTCCTGCCCTCTTTGCTGTTAACCCTGAAGTAAGATTTTAAAATTATGTATGATTATATAATCAGAACAGTATATTAATTATATGGCATTTATGCATTTATTTAACATATTAAATAGGTCAGATTGTTTATTAGGGAGAATGACTTGGTTTTGTCATTTTTTGAGCTATAAATCACATCATAAGATATATCCTTTTGAAGTATACAATTAGTGATTTCTAGTATATCTGTAAGATTGTGCAACTGTCACCATGATTTAATTCTGGAACATTTTTGTCCCTTTAACAAGAAACTCTAAATCCATTAGACTTCTCCTGTATAAAATTTCATTTAGTTCATGAAATGGCAGAGAGTTTTTCATAGAAGAGGATAATTATAAGGGTAAAAACAAATGTTACTTAGTACCACTTATAGTAAAAGCTGGCAGATCCAGTTTTCCCATTATTTCTTACCTAGCATTTCTGTGAATCTATTAATCTTCCACAATTAAAAAAAAGGGTTGTTCAATGATAATCTCAAGATTTTGGAATATTTTGATATGTTTTATAAATAGTCAAAGAAAAACTGGCCATGTTCAGTATACGTTTAGTGTTAAATTCAAGTATAAGATACATACATATATATATATATATACATGTATATATATATATACACACACATTTGTGAATATATATACATAAATGGCATTTTATTAATCAGAGTATTTATTTATGTAAAATTCTCTGTTTTATGACATCACAGAATGCTGTTTTTGTCCTTCCTAGTGTAATCTGGGACTCCACAGTACTTCGTGACTCAAACAGATATGCAGGACCTAATAGTCTTGTTTGAACATGATATTGTAAAAAGGCTTAAGAGTAGCAGATACAAAAGAAATTCTTTTCTGCATTATTTTATTTTGGCTGTGATTGCTCAGAAAGTGAGTAATCTACTAAGCTTCTGCAAAACATATTAGGTACTTAATATTTTGTGGAATGGAGGAAAATGGCCATGACGGGCACTATTTGGTTTGTATGCAGCCAAATTTTGTTCTCAGCTAATATCTAGTTCAGTATTTACTGTATGCATGACCCTGTCGTGTGTGCTATGGCAAACTGAGAATTTTCAACTGAAAATTAGGAGGACTAGTCTATTAATTGTAAGAACCAGCTTCTAACCTTACAGGTAGTATTTGAAAGTGAGTTCTCCTGGAGTCTGGTAATTGAGGTTTGTTTTTGTTCTTGTTGTTTTTGTTTTTTGTTTTTTTAAACAACATTTTCCTGATCATCAAAACCAGCTGCAAAGGACAGGGTTATATTTATTTTTTTCTATCATGCAACCATAAATTAGTATGACTGATTTTTCCTTTGGTCAAATAGATTGTTTACTTATTCAGTGACAAGAGAATTTGTTTTGCCATTTAGCTATCTTTTGTCACTTAGCCACTTAACAACCTAGCCATGGTTTCTCATGTGGTACCATAGCAGCTGATGCTTTTTCAGGGGTTGAGTGAGTACTGTGTAAGCACATCAAGCAGCCATACAAACGATGGTTAAGAGCATCAGATGCAATTTGGCATCTAAGGCTAATAAAGAATTGGTTGAAAATGAAAGAGAAATTCTGGGAATTCCAACAGAGAATGGATAGAAGCAATCCTTATTGTTGAAAGGCCAACAGAGAAATGAAAAACTGTTTTCATTGTACAGTTATATTTTTCAAAAGATAACATTTAAAAAATAAATTTATCTTGTAGATATTTTTGACTTGTTTCTATAGTATCTGTGATGAGTCTACACTTTTTTTTGTTGTTGTATAATCCAGTATTTTTAGATGATTTGCCTGATGATTGATTTGGTCCATTGGTAGCACAGATGTACAAATTGATTGCTCATGAACTGACCATGATATTCAAAAATACCAGACCAGCTTTGGGTGGTGGGAATGGAATTGACCTGAATATTGATCACTATATTTGTCCAGAAACATTGATGAAGATTTTGCTTATAGCCTTTGCAGTATAGGAAACAATGTCTAAATATTTCTAAATCGAATCTCTACATTAAAGAATTCTGAGATTAGAATGGCTAACAAAGAAAGGCACTGTCTCCTGAGAAATAATCCTAATTTCAAGATTTTATCCTTTTACCAATTGGAAATCTAAACCACTTAAAAGATTATTGTTTCTCATTTTAACTTACTCTACATTTAAGAAAATTACCCAAGAAACCAATTGTAATAAATATGATGTATTATAGTAGATTCTGTCAAAAAAGAGTTAAATATGTATATAGGATATCGGGAAAGAAGTTATTAGAACTGGGAAGATATAAATGATAATTAGTATGATTATAAAAATGAAATTTTGATGACATTATCAAATAGTTCTGAAATCACTGGTAGTTTAATTATCTTCACCAAAGCTTAGGTGGTGGTAATTGGCCAGTGTGATGGTCTGTAGATCATTATTGGTCTTTTATAATTAGGAGCTACATGTAATTTTTTTAAACAAATCAGTACAGGGCACCTGGGTGGGTCAGCTGATTGAGCGTCTGCCTTCAGCTCAGGTCATGATCTCCAGGTCCTGGGATTGAGCCCCACATGGGGCTCCCAGCTCAGCAGGGAGTCTGCTTCTTCCTCTCTCTTTGCTTCTCCCACTGCTGTGCTCTCTCTGTCTCTCTCTCCAATGAATAAATAAAATCTTTAAAAAACCCAACAAATTAGGATAATTTTGAGAGTAGAAGGTGGCATTCTTAATACTTAATGTTGGGAATTCAACTATACATTGGGATTGCTCCAGAAAAACATATAATTTGATTATATAATTTAAAGATTTTTTTTTTATTATTATTTGACAGAGAGAGAGATCACATGTAGTTAGAGAGGCAGGCAGAGAGAAAGGGGGAAGCAGGCTCCCCGCTGAGCAGAGAGCCTGATGTGGGGATTGATCCCAGGACCCTGAGATCATGACCCGAGTCAAAAGCAGAGGCTTTAACCCACTGAGCCACCCAGGCGCCCTGATTATATAATTTAAAAATAAATATAGCAACTGAAAATCAGTGATACTGTTGATAGTTCAGTACTAAATTTGTATGTGAGAAATCAGTTTTAGTGATAAGATATAATAATCCTGTATGTAATACCATAGTCAGACATGCATTGTCTAAAGTGGGAAGCAGGTAGGCCTGGTGGAGTGCTGAGAAGCAGATTAAGTATTAGACTAAAATAGGAAGAGGGAAGTAGATATTTCTAGCACTGGCTTGCTAGAACCAGAACGTATTAGAGTGACACCTATCTCTATCTCCTTCCCCTTGTTAACATGTGATAAATAGCATTTCTTCCAAAGCTATCACCCTGACTAAATTTTAGGATGACGGGTATGGAGTAAATTTGGCTGAGTCCAGTCCTTTTGTGTCAACCAAGGCATCTAATCATTATTAACAGGATGAGTCATTTGTGTTCCTAATGCGCTGTTTTGGCCATAACCTGCTTTTCTCTCCTTGTAGCTTTGATTACAGTGAGAGGGCAAGTGATATTTAAATATGTTCTTGTTGAGCTTATGTTAAACAATATACTTCTTTCCAAATGTTGGTCAGAAGGATTCAAATTTTAAGCCAGTTTTATAGTTTTTGTATAGCTTTGTATATTTTGTAGAGCTTCTTGTTCAGTACATATTCACTTCCCTCGAAATCTTTCTGTGGCTAGAGTATACTTCTCCTTTTATTGATTTTGGACTTGCCTTGTGACTTGCTTGTCCAGTGTGCTGTTTGTAGACATCAGACATAAGAGAAAGGCTTGTGTAGTGGAGCTTACTCTTCTGCCATTGCCATGAGAAGAGCTTCCTCCAGGTAGCTGCTTCCTTTTCATCTTAGGTCTCAGAATATGTGTGTGTGTGTTGGGGGGGTGTGGTGTATGCATGCTCTAGAATGTGTATATACCTTTTATTGCTGTGAACCCAACCTGCACTGGGGATCCAAGCCCAACTGGATCTGCAGCCTGAAATAGCTGCTCAATTGTGCCTAGCTTAGATCTGTCCGTTTATGGCCAGCCTGAAGGCTTCTGAGCATGAGAACAAATGCTTATTGTTATATTCTGCTGAGTTTGGGGGTGGGTTGTTAATTAGCATTATGGGGTAATAACTAATACAATAGTTCCTTGGTATTACTTTAATTCTCATATTCAAAGAAGCTTCAAGCATTTGACCCTTGTTTTCTGCAGTCATTCTAAGAATGGCAGGTGCTACTAAAGCTCCTCAAATACTCCTAGAGCCTCTCTGCAAACACTTTGCATATATGCTATTTAATATTGCCAAACAGCTCATCAATTCGAGTACCATCTAAAGGTCTTGATACTTAAGATCCAGTCTTCATCTAAATTATCATTATTAAGTCCTCTTCTGAATGTTTAATTTGAAAAATATTGGTAGGAAAAACAAGCACATATTAAGAAATCAATGAATAAATATCAAATAGGGGAATTAAAGATAATCAAAGTTCTTGGCTTGAGATATCTTGAGGGGTCTGTTCATAAGTAAATTGGAGAAAGCTTCTAATCCTGTAGGGCTACCATCACCTGAGCCCTCAATTAATGAGCTACATAGCTTCAAACAACTCATCCAAACTCTATGTCTCACTGGCTTTGGGGCTTGCGGTTTGACTCAAAGCTCTGTGAAGGTCTATTTCAAAGATCTATGCTTGTGTTTTTACAAGTGTGGTCAGGCGCCTGGGTGGCTCAGTTGGTTGGGCGACTGCCTTCAGCTCAGGTCATGATCCTGGAGTCCCGGGATCGAGTCCCAGCTCGGCGGGAAGTCTGCTTCTCCCTCTGACCTTCTCCCCTCTCATTCTCAGTCTCTCTCTCTCTCTAATAAATAAATAAAAATCTTTAAAAACAAACAAACAAAAAACAAAAGAAAAACAAGTGTGGTCTAGGACCACTTGCAACAAATTTGCATGAAGTATGTAGGTAAATTATCATCTTGAATCCTATGCCGAGTTAACTTGTGTAGTTTTTTGTGCTTGGCCCAAACTGAGATATTTTAAATGTCCATGGATAGAAAGGGGTGTATAATTTTCATCAAAAACCATTTTTTAAGCTCTTTCTTCTGTTTGGGCCATCAGAAGAAATTACGAAGGAAAAAGACTTGGTGTCTGATCTCTTGAAGCCTCTGATGTAATGGACATGCTGAAGAAAATCTACTACCATTTGGAGAACATGCTCTGAGGGAAGAAAAGTCCTAAAACCTGGTGTTGATTTATTCATTTAAGTTCCTTTTTCATATATCTAGATATACAAAGTTTTTTTTTTTCTTCCCCACTCATTATTAGCTAATGACTTCACTCATCAGTGACCATTTTTTGTGTCTATTGTGTGCTTTTTTTGTTGGGGTGAGGAAGATGAACAAGAGATGATTCCTATCTCTCAAGAGCTAATAGTTTAATGCGAGAAGTATGAAGGGAGATAGGCAGTCTCAGAAGTTTGCCTGTGGGAGGAGGAGAAGGAGATCTTAATGTCTACCTGGGCAGGTGGAGAGGGAGGAGAGATATTGTTAAGAACTACTCCTCAGGGGGACATCATGCTTAAGTTGAGTTTGAAGAATGAGTAGGAGCAATATAAACATGAGGAATCAGTCTGGGAGAGAATTTTTATAGAAAGGCTACCATGGGCTTAGATCCTGAAACAAGAGTGTGCATGGTCAGTCCAGGAAGCTGCAGTTCAGTATAGCTTGAGCTTATTGTACATGAGGTGGGAAGTACTCTGGAATGGGAGTAAGCCTGATAACCGTACCTGATACCATAACAAAGAGGAATTGATTTTTTTTTTTTTAAGTAAAAGAATAAAAGGAGGTGACTTCTTCTATGGCCTGATATCTGCTTTTCTGTAGGCAAGTCTCCTTATTTTCATTAATGTGTGTTCACTAGTACATGTAGAAAAGCCAAATGGCAAAGATATGCCTAGTTTTGATTTATGTTTCCCTGTTGCTCTCTAATAAAGAGTTGTAGGAGGTTGAAAGTGAATGATCATGGGGTGATGAAGTAAGAGAATATAAAAACTAAAAGTTCATCAAAGGAAAAAGGAGGTCACTCCTGGAAAGGAAGGATTATTCTCTTTGATAGAAGCATAGAATTTTATTTTTTAGTTTATGAAATAAATTGGTAACATTAGATTAACAAAGATTGTAATGTAATCAAAATGTTCCCCAGAAGATGCTCTACTTTGTGCATCATAATGTTACAGAACCTGGTGTGTTTTATACAACATGAATTGATTTGTATACACTATTGTAATTCGGAGTTTTATTGAAAGTCGTATAAAGAATGCATTATTCATCAGTGTTCAGTTGTTAGGAGAAGTTTAGCAAAATAAGTCACAACAAATATAATACTTGTACTTGCTTTGCATTTACTATTTGAGAACTGAGTGTAGATCTACTTATACATGGAATCTAACAACCAAAACAAATGAACAAACAAAAAAAAGCAGGAGCAGCCCTATACATACAGACAACAAACTGATGGTTGCCAGAGAAGAGGAGGGGGCATGAGCAGACTGGGTGAAGAGGAGTGAGAGATACAGTCTTCCAGTTACAGGATGAATAAATCATGGGGGTAAAAGGCACAGCATTGGGAATATTGTCGTAGTATTGTAATAGCTTTATATTGTGACAGATGGCAGCTACACTTGTGGTGAGCATAACATAATACATAGAGTTGTCAAATCCCTAATGTACACCTGAAACTAATGTAACATTGTGTGTCAACTATGTACTCCAATAACAATAAATAAGTATGTAAGTAAATAAATAAATGCTATCGACTACACAAAATAGTATCTACTGCATAGCCTTTCTTTTCCTACTGCTCTTTATATTTTAGGCAGTGACATAATGCATAGAAAAGAAAGACTATGGGAAAAAAAGGAATCAAATGTGGATAAACCAGGCCCCTCTTGATATGTGAAATTAAGGCCCCCGAAGGTAAAGGAACTTTACTGAAGAGGCAAGATCAGGATTGGAACCCAGGTTACCTACCTCAGAGTCTAGTGCTCCCTCACTGTGTACTTGCTGTTCTTACCCAAGAACTCTCAACACCAGTTATTCATCTCGCAAGTAGCTTAAAGCATCCAGTCTCTGCCAGATACTGTTCAAGTCAGTTATTATGTTACGCACAATAAACACGTGTCATCTATTTCACAGTAATTTCCCATCTTTTTATTGTGCTTGATTAGGTAATAGTTGTTTAATTTACCCTGCTCAGAAACCATGTTAATATAGTGTAGACATCATTTCTGCCGGGGCACACTATAAACTGTAATCCTCAATTAAGATTTTACTATGTTAAATATTTTTAATTAATATGATCTAGTGTGGAATAGAGTAGAATATAACAGAGTATTTGTAAATCAACAATGTGTTCGTTATTAGGGCTTTTGTCACATGTAATTGAAGCTGATTTTGATATGAAGAAAGGCCAACTTTCTGACTTTTTGTATCCTCTGGGCATTGTAATAAATAGTACTGGCTATATATTTGATCATAATGACATTATGTACTTTCTGAACCCAAGGAGTTTCAGTTCACTTGGGAAATAGTGTTCACTCAAAATGCAGATTGTTAAATTAGTATTCACTTATAAAATGCAGATTGTTAAATTAGGAAGTTAGTTATGTTAAGTAGTATAGGCACTAGACTGTAAATTCCCTGCAGGCAGAAACCAAATCTGTCTTGTTTACCACCCTGAATCTAGAATGATGTCCAATACAGAATAGATGGACTTCAAAAACACTTTTTAAAGGAATAATTGAATACATATGTAAGCAACTGCATATTATAGTCAGTAAACTGAAGGAATTCAAAGGAGAGTGAGGGACAGAGAGTGAGAGAGAGAGATTGAGGATTGAGAGAGAGCTGGAATGATCAGAAAAGGCTTAAGGACAGGTAAAGCTTACTAAAAATGGTTACTTTGGTGATTTAAAAATTTTCCTCTTTATATATGTTTATATTTTAAAAGTGTTAATACTTAACAACATGTATTTAATGCTATTAAATTTATTATTTTGAGCGCCTGGGTGGCTCAGTGGGTTAAAGCCTCTGCCTTTGGCTCAGGTCATGATCTCAGGGTCCTGGGATCGAGCCCCGCATCGGGCTCTCTGCTCAGCGGGGAGCCTGCTTCCCCCTCTCTCTCTGCCTGCCTCTCTGCCTACTTGTGATCTCTCCCTGTCAAATAAATAAATAAAAATCTATAAAAAAATTATTATTTTTGTAAAGCACTTGTCCTGACAAGAGCTGTGAGGATAAGTAGGATTTCTATAAAGGGGAGGAAGGAGAAAATTTCAGGTGGGATGCATGGTGGTAGCCAAATTACATAAATGGAAAAGGATAATGTCTATTTGGGAGGAGTGGCTGGAGGGGAGAGAAGTAGGAGATAAGCAGGTAAGCTTAGATAGGGCAGGTACTAGCCCAGAGTCTACTTTAGTCATGCTCTAGGCATGTCTCTGCAGATTAATTTCAAGCAGGTCCTGGTTCTTCCTAAGTTACCCATGTCTATGGACTGATCTCTGAAAAATATGGAGATTAATTTTAATAATTTAAACCTCTCATTACCATAAAATGAATCTCTCTTAGATTTGTCTTCTTGATATGAGTCACTTCAATTCTAACATGAATGAAGAATATGAGAACAGAGGCTGGTAATTATATGGGCCAAGGAAGCGTGAAAACATGAAGGCATTGCTGAGTAGGTTAAGGATCCAAAAAGAGGAGAAGGAACTAAGCATGAATTGCCTCTTTCATTATAGTCCTGTCCTGAGACCTTGGTAGCAAGAAAGGTTAACAGTGGTGAAAATGGCGGGTCAGCTGGAAGGACACATGGACTCATTTTGTATGTTGGTTCTCCAGAGATTCAACTGCTTTATTCCTTTGGAATGTACTGTCTGATTTTCTTTATTGTTGGCTTTAACCTTGCTGGGTGCACTAGAAGGAACTCAGGCTCTATCCTCAGAGCTGTGACTACAAGGACAGCTCTGATGCTAACCATTTTATGATAATGGGCAAGCCCGATAATGTTTCTGAGCCTCAGTTTTTCCATCTGTAATAAAAAGGTAGTACCTTCACTGGTCGTTTTTTTTTTTTTTTTAAAGATTTTATTTATTTATTTGAGAGACAGAGAAACTGAGAGAGAGCATGAGAGGACAGAAGGTTGGAGGAAGAAGCAGACTCCCCGTGGAGCTGGGAGCCCGATGTAGGACTTGATCCTGGAACTCAAGGATCATGACCTGAGCGGAAGGCAGTTGCTCAACCAACTGAGCCTCCCAGGCGCCCCTTACTGGTCATTTTATATGAATGAAATGATATAGCTCTACGAAGTGCCTGATGCATAATGATTACTGTTTTCCCTTTTCCCTTCTGAGGTTGGCCTCTGTAGGCTTAGCTCACCTTGGAGATTTGTTTTTCCTTTCCTGCTTCAGCTTGTTGAGAATTCATGACCATTAAAAAAAGATCATTTACAAGACTACAGCCCATAAAATGTGCCTTTTAAACAATGTGC
Source organism: Nasua narica (assembly GCA_028533885.1). NCBI lineage: Eukaryota > Metazoa > Chordata > Mammalia > Carnivora > Procyonidae > Nasua > Nasua narica. Next base: position 29,451,456 of record CM052811.1, on the reverse strand, counting down.
ATTGGGAAATATCAATCACTTCATGTTCTAACCAAACAACCATCAGAAATATTGTATGTGACAAAGCATTTTTCCCCTTTGCTAGGCAACAATCCATTATGTTTCACATTTACATTCAGTACAAATAGACTTGCTACTTCTTAGTGCAATCACTGAATGCTACAAACCAGGATTTATTATCTTTCTGCTCTCTGCACTCTGGGTTTCTTTAGCATTTTATAGATGACTCTTACAGTCTAACTTCAGTTGTATTCCAACTACAGCCTGTCCAATTGGTGGATTTTCTTGCATAGTTGGTACTTTATTTCATGAAGTAACATGGCTTAAAGTGGCTGGAAATTACCCTAGGCTTCATGCCTGGAGAGCAAGCTAGAGCTAGCTTCACTCATGGATAGGTATTGAATACAGTGTCCTCATGTGGTCCATTCAGAGTCATGTAGTCTTAGGTCTTGGGTCACTGCAGTCCAGTTCCCCTGAGCTTTCAGTCCACGGGGATAGGTAGCCTGGTGTGAACTACCAGGCTGGTCCCAGAAACTAGAAGGAAACTTAAGAATATAAATCAGGTCATATAATTCCCTTGATTAAATTCCTTTGGTGACTTTTCATTGTACTGAGAATAAAATACCAGCTCCTTACAAGGGCTTAGAAGACCCTATCTGGTCTTTTTCTGCTTACTTTTCTGCTGGCATCCCCCCAATCATTCTTCTCCTCTCTCACTAAATCTAGTCACTCAGAGCTTCTTTCTGTTCCTTGAATATATCAAATTCATTCCACCTTAGGATGGCACTTGCTGTTTTCTCTGTCTAGAACAGTGAATCCATGAACAACTACCTCCTGTTATTCAGTCTTAGTTCAATGTCATTTCATTTGAGAGCTGTTTCTGACTCCCAGGCTAATCTACTCTTATCCATTAACTCTCCAGCACATCCCTGTGTTTTATTTACTTCATAGCATCAAATGATATTGCTTATGCTTTTAATTTGTTATAAATGTTCCTTTTGCAGAAAGTAAGCTCCACGATAGTATGGTATTTGCCTTTGTTGTTTGCTGCTGCATCACTACTGCTTATAATGGTGCCTGGCCCATAGTCAGGTGCTCAGTACATATTTAAATAAGTTAGTTGTAGAAATAATGTAGAAATGAAAAACAGTCAGAAATGAGGTTTGAACCGATTACCATTATATTCATAGATATGCAATTCAGATTCTTTCCTTAGTTATTAATGATGTGTGAATGCAAGCAATTCACAAATTGTGTAAACAGAAGATTTTGAATTTGTTTTCCCTTTCCCTGAATAGGAACACTGGCCAGTGCTGCAGAATAAAATTGTATATGTGTACACCCAATTTCTCAGTAGTTTAGATCCTACTTTTGGCATCCATATCATGCTGGCCTACACTGGTTCTCAGAAAATCACAGTCAAATGAACTTGAATTAGAGACCCCAAATAAAGATCTTATTACTGTTAAGACTCACAGTTCTTTCTTAAGATAATTGGGACCTGATGATGATAACAATTTTCTGAATCTTTGTTATGTTAGGAACTCTTTTGAAGGTGAGCTTTAAGTCTTTTGTATGAATTGGAGTGACCTAAATTTAAACATTAATCGTGTTTTTGGTAAGATACAGACTTCTTCAGTCAAAGTAACTGCCTGGGCATAAGTTGCTGGCATGATGATTTATTCTGCAAATGGGTGGAGGAAATAAAGAAGAACTTGTTCCTGAGATTGCTTTCACTAAGCCTTGAGGGGTAACAATGAAAGAAGTAGGCAGATGGCTGCTGTGTCCCTAATGGAAATACCATTGCAGTAGACCTCCTGAGTTCTCAGTCTTCATAGCCTGTCTCTTAACTTCTGACTGCAGAAATGACATAACAGAGGCACTTAAATTCTTTCATGATAAGGCCTACAAGAAATATTAAAATTCTTTATTAGAAAAGAACAACAGAAAGTCTTGTTTGATGTTTACCCACTGTGGAAATGGAATTAACTTTATTCTGTATATTTCACCAAGGATAAAGAGGATGGCATATGTATAGAGACTTGCCATTCCCTTTTAGAAGGTTTAATTTAACAAACATGAGACTGCATTTTTAAAAATTGGCTTCTTAAAATAGATTAAGAATCTGGAATGAGCATTTGATGGAGCATAACATTTGCTTGTAACTGATATATATGCATATCAAGATAACTGAAATCCAAACTAAACTTCAAAAGACAGTTCTTCAAGGTTGTTTTAATTTCACATACCTACGTGATTATTATAAGTTTTGTCTGCACTGTAAGGGGTAAACATCAATCCTTTTTTGTCTTCTTGAAATATCAGGATTTTAGTAATGCATTTTAACTTAAGATCAGGTGCTATCATTCCAATATATTTAGGTCTGGTGACTCTAAAAGCTATTTGGGGATTAAACTTTAGATGTCATATTGCATTAAGAATTATGGATTGTTGAGTTTCATTTGTGTTCCTTTGCTATTTTTTTCATCATTGAGCAATTGAGATTTTCCAACCTACTCTTCATCCATTTCAGGAGGATTTATGTTTTCAGAACAAGAATTAAAAAATGGAACTCACAGCCTTAATTTGAAAGATGCATTAATTTGATGCATTAGGAAAAAAAGTAAAAGGCCAGATATTCTGTCTCTACTACCTGTAATTCATCTTTTTTATCCCAAAAGAATAAAAATATTTTTTGGTAATTTTATTTTTATATTTTAATTTTATAAATTGAATACTTAACATGAAGCTTACAAGTTACTCCGAAGGCCTCTTTTTATTCTTAAAATGGACTTTTTAGTCCATTTTTGGATGGTTTTTTTTGGTGATGACTTTGATTTGGAGAAATTGATAAGGTTAGTATTCCTGCTCTCCCCCAAGAGTTCCTCACTCTGAGGTGGAAAAGTTGCAAATAGTATGATGCACCTAATGGTGAGCTCTAGGCTGTAATGGATCAGTGTTGCTCATGGCCTCTCTCTTTGGCTGTAGCTCCACTCCAGCTAAGTGGAGCCTGTTTCCTTTGGCAGTGGCTCTCCTGGTAGCCTCCTAACTGGTACTGTGGTCTCTTTATTCTTGGTCAGCTCTAAGTGGTTCTCTCTATCAGTAGAAAGTTATTTGTAGTGGCACTCCTTTTGAGGAATCATTCCAAACAGAATCATCCCAAACACTCTTGAGTTGTATTGGAGGAAGCATGTCAAGGAGATTAGAAGAAATAGAAATTCCATTCAACATAGTGTAAGGGTGTTTTAATATAAAGAAACAGGGATATTTCACAGAAACAAAGGGTGTACAGTTGAGCATCAAGAAAAATCAGACCTGAGAGCAAAAGTTCCAGCAAAACCCATGAAACTTCCTTTCCTTTACCTCTCCACTTTCATCGATCTCGTCTGCCCATTGCTATAGACGCAGTCTTGTTGGTCATCAGTATACATTGTTTGAGAATGGTTGCCCCAGCTTCTAAGTTTATGAGAACAGCTAGATCTCAAGGTCATTTCTAACTGCTTTCCAGCTTATGTCTTAGTTTACAATCCCGAGAAAGAGAGAATTTGACTCATTTCATAGGCCAGAGGTCTGAACCTTAGTTTCATCCATTGTGGTCAGGGTTGGTAAGTGATAGAAACATGGCCTCAGGGTCTAACATTTTCATTTGAGGCTGTCAGTAGTGGTTTACCAAAAAGAAAATGTAGGATAGTTAGGCTTGCTGCTCGAAGTGTGTACCTTAAATACAATTTAGTGTTCTGATCCTTGGTGAACTTTAACTCATTTATTTCAAAGAAGGACACTAATCTGATGAGTTTCCTTTGCTTTAGAGAGTATGCCTAAGTCAAGGATGCTCAGTTATTTTCACCCTCCTATCATTTTGCTGTAAAGAGATGTTGGCAACAGCTCCAGATTGCTCTTCAGATGTTCAATTCATAGGGTACAAGGCCAGCGTGTCCCAGAGTAAACCTGCAAACTGAATTCTAGTAAACACTCAGGTTAGGTGTGTAAGAATTTCATAACCAGAAAGCTTGATTTCAGATTCTCTCTCTCAATATACTAGAGGCATACTTACTGTCTTCTCATTATACCAAAGGAAATGGTATTTACTAAAACTGCAGTAACAAGGTGCTATAAACTGGGTGGCTTAATACAACAGAAATTTATTATATCTGTTCTTGAGGTTAGAAGTTGGAAATGAAAATGTCAGTAGGATTAGTTCCTTCCGGAGGCACCGAGAGAGAACCTGTCTCATGCCTTTTCCCCAGCTTTGGCAGTTGTCAGTAATCCTTGGTGTTCTTGGCTTATTGGGTGGCTTAATACAACAGAAATTTATTATATCTGTTCTTGAGGTTAAAAGTTGGAAATGAAAATGTCAGTAGGATTAGTTCCTTCCGGAGGCACCGAGAGAGAACCTGTCTCATGCCTTTTCCCCAGCTTTGGCAGTTGTCAGTAATCCTTGGTGTTCTTGGCTTATTGACGCACCACTCCAGTGCCATCCACTGCCATCACATAGCATTCTTTCTGTATCTGTGTCCAAATTTCCCGCTTATAGGGATACCAGTCATTGGATAAGGGCTCACCCTAATTAGTATGACTTCATCTTAACTTGATTACATCTGCAAAGACTGTTTCCAAATATGGTCTCATTCATACTGAACATACATTTTTGGGGGGACCCATTTAACCAACAACAGTCCATCTTCTATCTCCCTGATTTATGTTTTTCTAACATGTAAAATATATTCATCCCATTCCTTCACCCCCAGTTTTAACTCGTTCCATTATTAACTTTAAGTCCAAAATCTCATCCAAATAAAATCAATTCAAAGAACTCCAAATCTTATCTTCTAAATCATCATTTATAAGTTCTACTTCCTACCAAACAATAGAAGAAATTTACTTGAATTCTCTGCCACTTAGTAATAAGGATTGCTTTTCCTCCAGTGTTCAATAACATGTCCTTCATTTCCATCCATTCCAGAAGCACCCTTAACATTCATGTTTCTAGCAGCATTTTGTTCAAGGCAATCTAGGATTTTTCCATCATGTAACTCAAAATTCTTCCAGCCTCTACCTCTTAGCTAATTCCAATGCCACTTTTACATTTGTAGTATTTGTTATATAGCAACATCCCATTGCCAGGACCAAAATCAGTATTGTACTGATCAAAATCAGTACTGTAACAAAGTACCACAAACTATGTTGCTTAAAACATCAGAAATTTATTTTCTAATAGTTTTGGATGCTCGAAGTTCAAAATCAAGGTGTTAGCAGGGTTGGTTCTCTGGAAGCACTGAGAGAGTATTATGGACTGAATTTTGCCCCTCCTCCCCATTCATACGTTGAAGTCCTAATACCCAGTATGACTGTTTTTGGAGCTAGCATCTTTTGAAGGTAATTAAGGTTAAATGAGGTCATCAGAGTGGGCCCTAATCCTGTAGGATTGGTGGCCTTATAAGAAGAGAAAGAAAGAGAGATCTTGGGTTTCCCAGCCTCCAGAACTGTGAGAAATAAATTTCTGACTTTTAAGCCATCTAGTCTGTGGTATTTTGTTGTGGCACCCCAAGCTGACTAATACAGTGAAGATCTGTCCCTTGCTTGTCCCCTGGCTTTGGCAGTTGCTGACAGTCTTTGGTGTTTGTTGGTTTGTAGATGCATCTCTCTAGTCTCTGCCTTCTTTATCAGAGTGTATACCTGTATCTGTGTCCAAATTTCCGTCTTCAGACAAAGACACCAGTCATTGGATTAGGTCTCATTCTGATTCAGTATGACCTCATCTTAACTTGATTACACCCGCAAAGACCCTATTTTCAAATGAAGTCACATTGATAGGTACCAAAGGTCAGGACTTGTACATATCCTTTCATGAGCCACAATTCAACCCATAACAGAGACCCTGTCTGAAGGGCACATGCACCTCTGTGCTGTGTGCTGGGAGGGGCATTCTGCCAACCCGTGCTGAATATGCTAAAATACAAGGCCTGATGTGCTCTAATCTTGAGCCATTTCTGTAGCTGGTTGGGTAGACATTTAAGGCATCCTGAATGCCATGGCTATGATAAGATCACTCTCTCTCTGGGGAAGGTGGACTGGCTTGTTTACTACTTGCTATAAAAGTCATTAAATCCTTAGCTCTGAGTTCCTCAACTGTTATGTAACCCATGGCAAGTGTCGCAGCAATCTAGGACTTTACATCACTCGGTGGGACAGGGGGACAAGGGGACAGTAGTGCTTGTCTGCTGTGCTGGGAGTTATAAACTGTCTTGCTCTGATCCACTGACTAATTGTGTACTTTTGGCAACTACAGAGTTATGGCAAGCCAACCCGCTATTGTCATCTCTTTTGGAATCTTGTTATTCTTTGCCATCCTCTATGAGATTAGGGTTTTCCCCCAATACTGGGTTTCTTTTTTTTTTTTCTTCCTTCCTCCCTCCCTTCCTCCCTCTCTCTCTTCCTTTCTTTTTTCCTTTTTTTTTTTTTTTTTTGCTATCTACTTCATTTAGATTCTGAGCCTTTATAATTACCATTTCTCCACCTAGGATGCCTTCTCCTGGGGTTTTGTGCACGTGTGGTTGCTTTGGGTCTTGCACTTCAGGGCCCCACACTTGCTTTAGTTCTTTGCTCTTCCTGTCCTGAGTTCTTCATTTTTGAATAAGGAGTTCTGCATTTTTATTTTGTATGGGGTTCCACAAATTATATAGTTGATGATCCTGCCTTCTCCTTGGTCAGGTTATGGTTTTTCAAAGCTTAGAAATAATACTTGATTGCCTCCTTCTCCTTTCACTCCTCCATTCCTTGCTACCTGTTCTGGTTGGTAGAGTTGCAGCTGTCATACAGAAGTCATATTCATTTTAATTCTAAGGGCCTCAGTTGGCAAACATCCAAAGGTAATAATGACCATTTGTTTATGAGGCACATTCTGTTTTGACTTCTGTGTTAAGAGATCATCATTGTGAGCTCAGGCACCTCTCAACACATGAACACATGTTCAAGTGTAGCAGGAGTTTTGCTAAGGTGCAAAGGATGAACATAATGAATGGATCAATATATCATTTTATTCACTGGCAGAAACTCTGTGTTTAAAACAAAGACAATACAATGTATTTCCTACATCTGCACACATTTCTATAATTTATTATTTTGATATATATTTTTTTTACCTTTTTTACTTAGAGCTATTGTTTTACTTTCCTGCCCTACTTTACCGCCCCTTGTTCAGCCTGCTATAAATACAATGAAAACATTTAATGTATTTTATACTGGGATCTTTCCCCATAATCTAGGGAGTATGTTGTTGGATGACTTGGTTGCTTAAACTTAATTTTATTAGCCTCTTCCTGAGGACTAGCATACACCTTTGGAACCCAGGCAGAGACATCTGGTCAACAAATCTTTCTGCATTAGTGAGCAGAAGAATGAAACAGCTGTGTACGGCTTATAAGAATGTGACCACCACCTATATCATCAGAGGGAAAAACTGACACATGCCAAAAAATGAAAGATCTACCAAGGGGAGAAATGAATTAAAAAATAAACTAACCGAATTAGAAGACATGATTATTCAAAATGGCCAGGTTTTTAGGTTGTGGAAATCCTGGTAATTATTCTTGTTTGCCTTAACTGGTATGATTTTACTCACAACATACATTGTGAATTTAAAGCAGCCTACTTCTCCTCTGTTTTATAGCATTAGTGATGTAAACTCTTTCCAGCATCACTGTTTTCTGAAGAGAGATGATGGGATACTTCTCGCATTATAAATTTACTTCCACTGCTAAAGGCACTTGAAAAAGAGACCCACACTCTTTCTCATTTATGGAATATTCCTTGTAGACTGATAAACTACATATTGAGTGACTCAGTGTGTGTGTGTGTGTGTGTATGTGTGTATGTGTGTGTGTACTTATAAAGAGTACATTTTTATTAATTTTTTATTATTTTTTATTAACATATAGTGTATTATTTGCCCCAGGGTACTTGTCTGTGAATCATCAGGCTTACACATTTCACAGCACTTACCATAGCATATACCCTCCCCAATGTCCATAACCCAGCCACCCTATCCCTACCCCCCAACCTCCCAGCCACCCTCAGTTTGTTTTGTGAGTTTAGGAGTCTCTTATGGTTTGTCTCCTTCCTGATCCCATCTTATTTCATTTCCCTCCCCCACTCCCTCACAACACCCCACCCTGCCTCTCAAATTCTTCATATCAGAGAGATCATATGATAGTTGTCTTTCTCTGACTTATTTCGCTTAGCATAATACCCTCTAGTTCCATCCACGTTGTTGCAAATGGCAAGATTTTGTTTCTTTTGATGGCTGCATAGTATTCCATTGTGTATATGTGTGTGTGTGTGTGTGTGTGTGTGTGTGTATGTATATCTATCTATCTATCTATATAGATATATATATGAGTACATTTTTAGTTTAAACTTCATACAAAGGTATTCCCATCATGGTGTACTTTATGCTAAGTGCTGTTGGCATTTTATGCTTCCTTTTTTTTTTTTTTTTCCCAAGCTGGCTCCTGTCATTTTCCTTTCAAAACTCTCTACCAGGTACCAATTTGACTTGCATTTCTCTGCTTTAATAACTCTGGGTTTCTGTTTTAAATAAGTACACCTAGAAAGAAGGAACTAGAATTTTAGCAGTGGGGGACCTCTGGGTGAAAAGAATCACATGCTTTCTGTTTAGCAGTTTTGTTCCTTAAGATCATTATTACCTTGTCTTCCATCTCCCTGTATCCCAGTTAGGCTGGTGAACAAGTGGATAAGGTTATCACTGTGTTCTTTCTAGAATGTTTTTAATGCATAATGACAAACTAGTGAACTTGATATACCAGTTGTACCTTTTCAGGTAGGTGTAGAATGAATTTCTTTTTTTTTTTTTTTTAAAGATTTTATTTATTTATTTGAGAGAGAGAGAGTGAGAGAGAGAGCATGAGAGGGGAGAAGGTCAGAGGGAGAAGCAGACTCCCCGTGGAGCTAGGAGCCCGATGTGGGACTCGATCCTGGGACTCCGGGATCATGACCTGAGCCGAAGGCAGTTGCTTAACCAACTGAGCCACCCAGGCGCCCAAGAATGAATTTCTTTTGATGTAAGGTTTTACCTCTGGGGAATACTGAGTTTGAATAACCTGAATTCATTTCTGTTGAATGTGACATTTAGAGTTGGTGTTGTACCTATTGGAGCTTTGCAAGTGGGAATGATCTGGGTTATTTAGTTGTTAGCTTTTACCTTGACACGTGCATGGAATAAGTTCAACATCATTAAAGGTCACTTTTGAAATAACAAATATCAGATGGAGTTCCTGGAATCCCCAAAAGTAGCCTTGAATATAAACATATATTAGTTCTCTCACCATGAATATAGTTTGTGCCTTGAAGAATTCAGAATATAGGAAAGTAAAAAGTTCAATAGTATTTAGGAGTGTGACTCATAATATTTGGATAATAAACACTCATTGGTCCCTATTGCCAAAGTGTCATTGTTTTAAGGGAGATGTTATGGAAACAACTACCACCTGCCCAGTCTCATGGGCTGAGGATAAATGTAAGTTTAAGAAAATGCTAGTAAGTAAAAGTGAAAAAGGACTAAATCATAGCTGTTGGTTGGATGTGAGACCCCACATAACCTCGCCCATCCCTCTCTATCCAGATCATACTTGAAACCCCATGGCTTGGAGAGGCCACTTAGTTACATATTTTAGTCCCCAACAGTGGCTATTCTCAGGATGCTTTTTTTTTGATATCTACCTTCCATTTCCCAGACTTGTGCTAAGCAGAAAGAGGTAGCAGCAGGTCAGAATCTCGAATGGAAGAAACCTTCCTCTAATTGAGGTATTGATTAAGTCTATCTGTAAGGAATGAGTTAATGGAAATGTAAAATATCTGCTTTGTACTCCTTTTTTATTATCAAGAGAGGAGCTCTGTCGAGTTATTCAGGTCTGATTTATATGCTGTGATTCAAACACTTTAAGAAGTTTCACTTTTAAAAAAAAGAAATTTCACTTTGAAAATGGAAATTTCATTTTCCTCCTAGTGGTACAATGCAGGCCAATATTTTATTTTTTATTGGATCTGACTAAGGAATTTCAATATTTCTTCCCATGGTGGTCAGTTGAACTAGAAAACATATCAGATTTTTGTGAATTTGATCATTAACTGTACTTGACTAAAAAATTTTGCTTTTACATTTATGCTTGCTTTTCTGAAATAATTTTCTACTTTTAAAAATCTTTAAATTTCATAATGTCAACACTGTTTAAGATCATAGTATTTAGAGAAATTTTAATATATTTTTAATAAGATCAGGTCATTAAAAAGATGACAACACATTCTTTTGAAATATATGTAAATTATATTTCATAATCCTACAGTGAGCTGATTTAGTCAAAATAAAACTTACATTAGCTTAGATTGAATCTCATTTTGTAAATCCCAGCAATTCATTTTGTCACTAGGGGTATTTGCTGTCAGGGATTTTGACTTTATCTTTGTTCAGCCTATAAAGTGAAGGGGCTCAGCATCCAATTAGATAATTACAATGCAACATAAGTCATGTCCCCAAAGAAATGTGGAAGCATAGGAGGAGTAGCTGATACAGTCATCTTTCCCCAAAAAAATTTATACTAAAGTATCCCTAATAAGAAAGGTAAATCAACAAACTTAACTAGAGAAATTTGTCAGATACAAAAATGAAATACTATAAAGTCTTAAATTCTTAAAATTCACTTAGGTTTTGCAGTGTACTATATACTTCATAATATGTCCACATTTGTTTAAATAAAATATTTTTATATTGCTATTAAGACAAAGATTCATTCCGTAGCATCATATTTATCCTATGGTTACACATAGTTTTTTTTGGGTTAACCCTTGTACCCTAGGAGTGGTTAGTATACTCTTTTAAAAAGTATGGGTATAAAAATGGGTCTGGAATCCACGCAGTTACAACTCAGGCAAAGTCCGAGTACATGGGGTCAAATTGAAGGAAAATTCTAAATAAAAGATACAGACTTTAACAAGAAGTAACATGCAGGAAGTAGGTTCCAAACTTTTTCTCATCTCAGGAACTGATTGCTGTGAAAGCAGCTGCTGATCTCCAAGCTTGGCTGGCCAATAAGGACACTTGAGTCTGCTGGAGAAGATTAGAATAGAGAGTTAACCTTAGGACATCAGAATAAGAGGGAATGCCTAGTCTCCTTTGGTCACCTGAGGTTATTGCTCTACATCTGTTTAAAGAGAGAGAGAAAGGGAGAGAGACAGACAGAGACAAACTCAGAGAAAGACGATGATTATAATATGAACTGGCCTGGAGAGGGCACTGGCTTTACAACTCCTGTCACCTTTCTCTCAGGTTATTAAGACCTTTTTTCAGGAGTAATTTTTAATGCATTATTATCTAAGTTCAATTATAGTTTTAGCAACAGTAAAATTTTCAATTAAATTTCCAAAAGTTGTAATTGACGGAGTAAAGATGTATTAGGTACAAGATATGGGTTCTAAGGTTGTGAGCTACATGTATTCCAAACAGAAATGCAATTATTTAACAATTTCAGACTTGAAATTCTTGTTATTATTTTTTATCCACAAAACACCTAGTGAGACTGTCTTTATGGAATGTAATTCTTATATTAGAAATGTGGGCTTGGTCAGAAAGCAGTGGATGACAGGAAAACAGAATTCCTCAGTTCCTCAGGATGCAATATGCTTTTACATATGCTTCATGGCTAACCTTTGAATACTTTTTTTTTTTTTTTTTTTTGCTTTTAAGAGTAAGCATAGCTAGTACTTCAGAATTAAAAGGAATTTAGAGGTCAGTTAATCTTACATTTAATGGATGAGGAAACTGAAGCCAACAGTTTTAAGTGCCTTGTTTAAGGTGACACATATGTTTGACAGTAGAACTTGGGACTTGAAACAAATAGGATTCCTTGTTCCATGTCATGGTTCAATACAGTCATCCTGGGTGAGGAACCACTTAACTTACAGAGTGAAGGAGAAAAACGAGGCCACTGTAATGGTAAATCCATTCAATATTTTGAATATTTCAGGTAAAATTATTTCTATTGCTTTGAATTATCAGGATTATCATTTGTTAGACAAACTTCAAACAAGATTTTCAACCCTACCAGTCTGCCATCTCTGTAATGACAAACAATGAAGGAAATAATTTACAAATGAATGTAGTAGTCTTTTTAAATGCCAGTCTTTGTTCTTTTAGATTGTTGGGATAATGGAACAATGGCATTAATGCCTCGTGAAAATGCTACTTTCCTCTGCCTGGTGACTATTCTAACATTACTGATTAAAAATATTAACTCACCTGTTACTTATCACACTCAAGTGCATTGTGATGCAGATTTTCTCTCTAGTCCTTGCACAATGTCATTATCATTTTGGGAAACTACAGAGAAGCTCTTCCCCATTGTCCACTGGAAAGTTCATCACCACTTACACCCACTGCACAATAACACAGTCGGATAATGTCTACCAGCCTTACAACAGCATGTTCCAGTTGGAGTCCCTAAAGTTAGTGCAGTGGTCCCTCTTATTCATGGGGATGAATAAGACCCTTGGTCAACTGTGATCTGGAAGCTGATGATCCACCTTCTGATGTATTATCAGAAGGTCAGTAGTAGCCTAATACTATGTCACAGTACTGATGTCATTCACCTTGCTTCATCTCATTGTGTAGGCATTTATCATGTCTTATCACTGTAAGAAGAAGGATGAATACAGTAGAGTGAGGATTTTGAGAGAGTCCAAGAATGAGACTACATTCCTATAGCTACATTACAATATAATTGTTCCATTTTATTAGTTATTGTTGTTAATCTTTTACTGAGTTTGATTTAAAAATTGGACTTTATCATATATATGTATAGTGAAAAACCTGATATGTACAAGGTTTGGTACTATCTCCAATTTCAGGCATCCACTGGAGGTCTTGGAATGAATCCTCTTTAGATAGCGGGGATTTGTAAGCTATTTTCAGTATTTTAGAAAGCCTAATGGAAATTGAACATTTGTAATCTTGCACGAGCTGACTAAAATGCCAAGCAAGTTCTTAGCTTTTGTATGCCATTATATTAACTCATTGTGGTTATTTGTGCTCATGAGAAGTTCTGATTGACAGTGACAGAGGCTTTTGATGAATAAAGATAGGGAAATGAATAAATAAATATTTAATGAATACATTGTTTTTAGTAGACAGTGACCTCCAAAATATAGGTGATTAAGATATTATAGATGAGAATCATGGGAATCATAACTTTGTCTATTTATAAGATATATAAAACCATATTTTATCTCATACACAAAATAATAGGTCTCTGCTTTTCTACTTGTATCTTACCTCTACAGAATCTTTATTTTTATATTGAAGATGAATAAACTCTTATTATTTGCTGTTGTGTTCATTATATTTTTGGAACGGTTTCAAGTAATTGATGGTATAGTAAGTAAAAATTACAGGAATGCATTTATAATCTCTGTTTTAAATCCCAGAAAATCACATTCTTAAGGATAATAGCTAATCACAGGAACAAACATCCCTCCCACCCTGGATTTACTTTTTTTCTTTTTTTTCCTGGATTTACTTTCTTTAGTATACTCATTTTGATGACGCTGCTACTAGTAGATCCTGATTCCTTGTTTATAGAATTTTAAGAGATCGGACCCTTGATTCTCTTCTGGTTAGTTGAGATTCTTGTCCATTTATTCTAACATCCACACCTTTCAGAGTTTAAAAACATTGTTAAGCTAAGAGTGATGCTTCTGTAAGACTCATTAGTGCTGGCTCTTATTCCCATTCTATACTTACTTTTCTCGAGCCTGCTTTGGTTTTCTGTGCTATTTTTTCTGCATATTGAGGTACTTCCTCTATGCATATACTTAAAATTTAGGCAGTTGTTCCTCTGTTCCCACCTTTTAATATTCTGTATCTCAAATGTAAATATTTTCCTGATAGATGTATTAATGTTTTCTTCAACACTCAATTGATCAGTGGTATTGGTTGGTAAATATTAACACATGTTATATTTTTATTTTTCATCAGATGCTTATGGCAAAGGTTTGGTGTCTTGGGTCCTCCATTGCTGTCTTCATGCTTCCTTCCTGAATGTCTCCCTTGACTTCTTCCTTCCTCTTACCTACCACATCCAATATATCACTAAGTCCTGTAGATCCTGTCTCATGAATGTCTCTCAGATATATCTACTTCTCTCCATCCCTACCATCTCCACACTAGCATCTCATATTTGGAGTACTGAAATAGTTTCTTCCCATTTGCAGCTTGTCCTTCTGGTCTTGTTTCTCTCCAGTCTGGTTTCTATACTGTAGCTCTAGAAGATTTCCTTTTTGGAAGTCCCCCAATGGCTTTCCCTTGCCTTTTCCATAATGCCCAACTCCTATAATATGGCTGACTTTGTTTCCAGCCTCATCTATTATTTTAGCTCGCTCTCCCTGCTCCAGTATTGTAAGATTTCTACTAGTTTCTTGCATATGTGTGAATCCATCTTCTCCTTCTTTACCAGACAGATTCCTACTCACCTTTCTGGGTTCATCTTCATCTTCATTTGTATGAGAAGCCTTTCCTTATTACTGGAACACATGAGGGGTCCTGCTTTAATCCTCCAGATCCCTGAACTTTCCTCGTCAAAACATTCTTGATACTTTCTTATTGTTACTTTTTTGGTCCTCTTTCCTATTATGGTGTCCCCATTACCTTGTTCATCACTGTATCTTCCATGTTATAGAACAGTGCAATTTGTTGCAAGGGAATGTTAGTCAAGAGACTTAAAATTATTTGGTGAGGAGCTACACTATATAGCACCATGTTTTATACACTGAATCTGGGGTCAAATGTCAGCTCAACCACTTTACAAACTATGTAACTTTGCGGAAATTACTATATATACTCCTTATGCTGAGTTCTTTATCTATATTTAGGTAGTGGCTATAATCCTATCTCATGGGTTGTTAGGATTGAATGAGTTAAAATGCCATTGGTAGGGCGCCTGGGTGGCTCAGTTGGTTAGGCGACTGCCTTCCGCTCAGGTCATGATCCCGGAGTCCCGGGATCGAGTCCCATATCGGACTCCCGGCTCTGCGGGAAGTCTGCTTCTCCCTCTGACCTTCTCTCCTCTCATTCTCAGTCTCTCTCTCTAATGAATAAATAAATAAAAAATCTTTAAAAAAAAATGCCATTGGTAGAACAGTGCTTTTGGATGATTTATTGTAGACTAAATTTTTATGTCTTTTACCTAAAATTTGATTAGTTTGTCTAGAAAGTTAAACTCATTTTTACTCTCAGTTCAAAATAGTTTGGGCTGCCTGAGTGGGGAAAATACCATTTTCTATGTAGAAATTTAGAGAGGGGAATGATCTTGGTTTTGCAAGTCATATTGTTTCTTTTACTTATTTGATTATTTCTTTTGTTGGGGGGGAAATGAAGGGATATTTAAGCTCTGAAGTCTATGTCAAGATTTTTCCTTCTTGGGGCGCCTGAGGGGCTCAGTCGGTGAAACGTCGCCTTTGGCTCAGGTCATGATCCCAGGGTCCTGGGGTCGAGCCCCATATCAGGTTCCCTGCTTGGCAGGATGCCTGCTTCTCCCTCTCCCTCTGCTGCTCCCCCTTACTTGTGTTTGTGCTCTCTCTCTCTTTCTTTCTCTCCCTGTCAAATAAATAAATAGAATCTTTAAAAAAAAAGATTTTTCCTTCTTCAGACAAATGAAAATTGAAAATCTTTTGTATGCAGCAAAGACTGTTCTAATAGGGAAGGTTATAACAGTACAAGCCTAACTCAAGAAGCAAGAAAAATCTCAAATAAACAACATAACCTAATACCTAAAGGAACTAGAAAAAGAACAGAGCCCCAAACCAATAGAAGGAAGGAAATAAGAAAGATTAGAGCAGAAATAAATGAAATAGATACTAAAAAAACAATAGAACAGACAAATAAAACCAGGAACTAACTGCTAAGAAGGGGGAGACTCAAATAAATGAAATCAGAGATGACACCACAGAAATATAAAAGATTACAAGAGAATATTATGAAAAATTATATGCCAAGAAACTAGGCAACTTAGAAGAAATGGATAAATTCCTAGAAACTTATAATCTCCCAAAACTGAATCAGAAAGAAAATAGAAAATTTGAACAGACCAACTACCAGCAGTGAAATTGAATCTGTCATCAAAAAACTCCAAACTAGCAAAGGTTCAGGACCAGGTGGCTTCACAGGTGAATTTTACCAAACATTTAAAGAAGAGTTAATACCTATTCTTCTCAATCTATTCCAAAAAATAGAAGAGGAAGGAAAGCTTCCAAATTCATTCTGTGAGGTGAGTATTACCGTGACATGAAAACCAGATAAAGACACTACAAAAAAGAGAACTATAGGCTAATATCTCTGATGAGCATAGATGTAAAAATCCTCAACAATATATTATCAAACAGTATCCAACAACCCATTAAGAAAATCATTCACCACAATCAAATGGAATTTATTCCTGGGCTGCAAGGGTGGTTCAGTATTCACGAAGCAATCCATGTGATATGTCCCGTTAATGAGAAAGGATAAAAACCATATGATCATTTCAGTAGATGCAGAAAAAGCATTTGACAAAGTACAACATCCATTCAGGATAAAAACCCTCAACAAAGTAGGTTTAGAGGGAACATACCTCAACATACTAAAGGCCAGATATAAAAATCCACAGCTAACATTATACTCAGTGGTGGAAAACTGAGAGCTTTTCCTTTAAAATCAAGAACAAGACAAAGATATACACTCTCAACCACTTTTTATTTTATTTTTTATTATGTTAAGTTAGCCACCATACTCAACATAGTACTGGAAGTTTTAGCCACAGCAGTCAGACAACAAAAAGGAAAAAAACACATCTGGATTGGTAAGGAAGAAGTAAAACTTTTCACTATTTGCAGATGACATGATATATATAGAAAACCTGAAAGACTCCACCAAAAAAATGCTAGAATTAATAAAAGAATTCAGTAAAGTCTGAGGACATAAAATCAATGTGCAGAAATCTGTTCCATTTCTATACACCAATAGTGAAGCAGCAGAAAGAAAAATTGAGAAAATTCCATTTACAGTTGTACCGAAAATAATAAAATATTTGGGAATAAATCTAACCAAGGAGGTGTAAGAGTTATACTCTGAAAACTATACAACACTGATGAAAGAAATTGAAGATGACACAAAGAAATGGAAAGATATGCCATGCTCATGGATTGGAAGAACCAATATTGCTAAAATATCTGTAGCACTCCAATCAGTCTGCAGATTTAATGGAATCCCTATCAAATTACCAACAACATCTTTCACAGAACTAGAACAAACAATCCTAAAATTTGTATGAAACCACAAGACCCTAAATAGCTAAAGCAATCTTGAAAAAGAACAAAGTTAGAAGTATCACAATCCTGGATATCAAAATATAATACAAAGCTGTAGAAATCAAATAGCCTGGTACTGGCACAAAAATAGATGCATGTCGATGGAACAGAATAGAGAGAACACAAATAAACCCATGCTTTTATTTATTTACTTTTTTAATTTTTTTAGTTAGAGCAGGAGAGAGAAAGGAAGGGGAGGGGCTGAGGGAAAGGGAGAGAGAGAATCTTAGGCAGTCTCCACGTCCAGTGCAGAGCCCGATGCAGGACTCAATCTCACAACCCTGAGATCAGATCAAATATTTGATCAAAATCAAGGTTAAGATAAAAAGTCAGGAGTCAGATGCTTAACTGGACCACCCCGGTGCTCATAAACCCATGCTTTTATGGTCAATTAATCTTCGACAAAGGAGAAGAGAATATATATTAGGGAAAAGACAGTCTCTTCAACAAATGGTGTTGGGAAAATGGGACAGCTACATGCAAAAGAATGGAACTGGACTATTAACACTGCACACAAAAATAAACTCAAAATGGATTAAGGACCTAAATGTGAGACCTGAAACCATAAAATTCCTAGAAAAAAAACATAGGTAGTAATTTCTTTGACATTGGCTGTAGAAACATTTTTCTATGTATGTTTCCCGAGGCAAGGGAACAGGAGTAACATTAAACTGTTGGGATTACACCAAAATAAAAAACATCTGTAAAACTTCTGTACCATCAACAAAATGACGAGCAACCTACTGAATGGGAGAACATTATTTGCAAATGATACATCTGATAAGGGGTTAATGTCCAAAATATATAGAGTAGTGAACAATGAATTTAAAACAAGAGTCTGTCAACAAATTGGAGGTTTACATGTTTTTAATATATAAGAACAAACAGTGTAATGTATCGCATCTAAAGCAAGGCTGTTGAGTAGCCATCGTTTCTAGAAGTGTTGGTTTGTGGCTAGAAGCTCTGGCAGTTCTTCAGTCAACAACCTGAAGGATGAGTGAGCTTTGCCCTTCCATGTTGCTATTGTTTTCACTGATTGGAGCTATGGGTAGCTACATTTTTGCTGGGCCCCAAGGCAATGATCCAGTTCTTGCCTATACCTACATGTCTAATCTGCTCATCAGTAACTGATAATATCAATTATTGGTCATCTTCCTTGTAAAAAGTCTTGGCAAATATCTCAAAGCTTGAGCATGGAGCATATTTCACCTTAGAAGGGCTTTGCTTTCATCTTAGTGTGCTGCTTCATAGATTTAATTCTATAGGGACCATAAAGTTAAAATATTGTGAGAAGATTGGAGCATTGTAATTCACTGTGATCCAGCTAAGTCTGTCAATGAGCAGATCTTGAAGGGTGGACTTTACTGTTTTCAAATTCATACATCTTGAATTTAGTAAGTTCTTGGGTAAATAAAGGTTGACTACTACAGAACTTTAGGAGACCTGTTTAACCAGTAGTCTAGAACTTTTAATTAGAACATTATTTGTTAATAAATGGTTTTGGGAACTGATAACATACTTAAGGCATTTTTCTGTGACGTGCGACATCGCCTTCATTTAAAGGTTGTTAAATTTAAAAAATTGGTAGTGTTTCTGGGCACCTGGGTGGCTCATTGGGTTAAAGCCTCTGCCTTCGGCTCAGGTCTCGATCTCAGGGTCCTGGAATGGAGCACTGCATTGGGCTCTCTGCTCAGCAAGGAGCCTCCTTCCCCCCTCTCTCTGCCTGCCTCTCTGCCTACTTGTGATCTCGCTCTCTCTCTCTGTCAAATAAATAAATAAGTAAATCAAATAAATAAATAAAAATCTTTAAAAAATAAAATTAAAAATTGGTAATATTTCAAACATACAGAACAGCTTAAAAATATATAACTGACATCTACATACCCATCTCTCAATTTGAAGAAATAGTATTTTGGCCGTATTTGCTTCAAATCTCTTCCTCTATCCGTTCCATTCCCCTCCCCCTCTTTCTCCTTCTCTTTCTCTCTCTACTTTCCATCTCAAAGAAATACAAATTACAGATTACAAATACAGCTAAACCCAACCCTTTCTCATTCTCCTTCCCTAGAAGTTAGTGCGTGTCTCAAAAACATGATATAGAGTACAAAAGCAAATTGCAAAAGTATACTTACAATTCATTAACATCTTTGTAATTTTTAAAAACACATAGAGCAATATTGTGCATTGTTTGATTAAAGATATTTAAGACCTTTTTTCCATAATAAAAAAGAAATAACCTTTTTATGAGGATTTACTATATCACAAGCAATAAACAATAAACAACTTGCAACAAAAGTGAGAATATACTGAAATCTGACATTTCCCCTCAAGGACATCTTAATATTCTTAATTATTAGCCAATAGTAATCTGTCTTGATAGATTTAGGTAATAAGAATACTTTTAGTACTAGAGTTGTAAACTACTTCCCTGTTACATCAGTTACATATCTCCTTCGGTATATAAACTTAGAGCTTTTTAGATGTGCAATATGTTGCATAATAAAATGCTTTTCTTGGTTGGACTTAGCTAGTAAATAAAGTAATTAAATACTATGGCTTAGAGGCCCAGCAGATTTACTTCAGTAGAAATGACCTCATAAAGTTCTCACCCAGTTGTGTAAGCTAAGTCTCCATTCTATTACATTTTAAATGATTTATAGGGATGTTGGGGCTAGGGGAAATAGAAAAGTAGAAATATATAATATACTAAGGTTAGTTTTTGAAAGAATTCATCAAGATATATGTTGTTAATAAAGAGAGTTTTAACTGTCTTAGGATGTCTTAACTTTTTATGTGAAGCATGCCTGAATGTATGACCCCCAGTAAACTCTCTTCTTTTGTACCTAGCATTAGATTACATTGTTTTTTGTTTTGTTTTGTTCTCTATTTTGTATGTTTGCTTTTGTTTTATTTATTTTTTTTGCATACCTGAGGTACCTAACACAGTACTCATAACATAGATGTTGGTGAGTGATTGTATTTTGCATGGTTTTAAATATTTTTGAAATAAAATGGATTTGTATTTAGACATAGGATTATGTAAACAGGAAACACAAAGGAGATATGGTCCTTTAAGAGATGGAATTCGACTCTTCCCTCCACCCGACTCATAATTCCAGTCGGATAGGCATCAAGAGAAAAAATTATAGAATAATCCTGAAAAAAACTTAAAAATAAGAGGAGCCAGGAAAAAAAAACAGGGCCTTTTGTATTTTATTGTAATTATTATGCTCTTGATTATCATTTGTGGTGAACTATGTCAACTGAAAAACTTGAATAAATAATTTGTTCAATAGTATCAACTGCTTGCCAGTACAAACATGAAACCATTCTTATTCTTACTACTTTTTCTTCCCATCATGGCCTTCAGCGAGGATCCTCTGACTGTCTCTTTCTTATTCCTCAACAGAACTTGGGCAGATTGTATGACTTCCTGGTCACATTCAGTTACTTTAAATCTCTTTCAAGTTCTCCCTCTCCCCTTCTCCCCATGTCAGACCCCAGAGTATTAGGATGGTAAGGAAGGAAGAAGTTTCTTTACACAAGAGACCACTACCCGAGACTCCTTTATTTGAGTTACTGCTACTCCTTTGGTTTATAAGGACTACGTGTCTACACCCTCTGCACTGCAGGTGTCCAATTATTGCCTTTCTTGTATGCACATGTGTGAGTTCTTAGGTGGGTCCTGGAGCTTGGAGGAGCTGTGAGGCCTTCTCACTGCATAGATTACTGTCTTGGCAGCTATGACTCCAGCTCTATCACTTCCACCCAATCTTTGGATTCACCTCATAGCTTCCCGAGCCTGTGTGTATATGTGTATGTACATACACGTGTGTGTTTTCCCCAGTGTTAACATTTTCTAGGAAGGTACTAGCAAAATGTCTATAACCCAACTATCTTCCATGATGTCCATTTGATCTATGGGAAACTGATCCACTTTGAGCACCACAAATAGTAGAAGTGAAGATTGCCCCCGTGCTGGGTTTCTATGCCCTCTGCCTGCCATCTGTCTCCAGCAATCTGTTCTCTTCTGTAGACACAAGGATAGATCAGCAGCTCCCCTTCATTAGCCACAGTCCCACTACTGAATGGAATGGAATGGAATGGAATGCCCTTTCTTGCAGGCATCCCTAATCTCTACAAGGATTCTCTTGAAGTCTCCCCTCTTACTTGGCTCGGGAATTGTCTGGGGATAGGGCTGGGAGTTGGAAGAGTAGCCTCTTCCTTCAGTTCCCATCCCTCCTAAGCCTCTCTTCTTAGATGCTTATGGTATTAAAACCATTTCCTTGGTCTCTTTATAATCTCTGGGGAAGCTGTTTGACTGCAACCTGAAATTTTCAATGTCTCAGTGTCCTCATCTGTAAAATAGGCATAATAATGTGTTATAATTAATAACTTAGTTCTTTTTTGTATGTGGGGATTTAGTGCCTCTTATCCTCAGGCTTTGTCCCTATTTGCCAATTTCAGGATTTTAAGAAAAAGCCCCATTTGACATTGAATTAAAGTTGAGCCAGTTTATATGAATTTATTTGCTCTTAAACTGTCTTTTATACACATACGCATGCAGTTTTGTAACTTAAAGTCTACAGGAATAATTATACTTCATTCTTAAGTTAAATAGTTATTAATATAAGTTACCTCAAGAAAGTTAAATTATTAGAATTTCTCTCAATGCTTTCCTGGTCTGCTCTTACTGCAGTTGCCCAAAACATTCTACATTTATGATACTTTGATGATGTCTTTTACTGGGATGATATGTGGTATCATTTTTTGGATCAGATCATTAATAACTTAGTTGAGCATTATGGCACTGATGCCTTAAATTAAAAAGGAAAGAAACTAATACCACCAATTAATGTTTGGACACTGCATAGCATGCAGATACTCTTGGAGGCAGGATTAACTCCTCAGACTTTCATCACTCCTTGGAAATTAGGCAGTTTCTTGAAAGCACGCTAGGCCTCCATAGCTGGAGGTGAGTGGAAAACCAAGAATCCTAGAAATAGTCAGAGGCACTGGAAGGGAGCAGAGGCCTGCCAAAGCCATCCTTTCCTTACATCCTACTTTTGCCAGTTTGGACACTGGACAGGCAGACCAGCAGTGATACTATATGGGTAGTTAAGGGAATTCATACTCTTCAAAGGAACCTGTTCCTTATGTGCACAGGCCCAGGTTTTCCCCATGGAATTTATAACCATTACTCAGGTTATGCCAGGCTTTATTACTCTTTATTCTCAACTGATAAAAAACCATTCTAGTTATTGGTAATCTTCTATGAAATGGAATTTAAGACACATTTTGTTTCTCTCTCTTTTATAAAGATATGAGTATTAGACCATCTGCAAAGATTAAGCATATATGAATAATATCTACAATTGAAATAAAACTGATTCTGAAATTAATACATAGTGATTGTTATGCACATTCATTATTGTTTGAAGAATGTGGAGTAGGAGGAAATGCCCAGACTTTGGGATCAAACAACTCTGGGTTAGAATCCTGGCTTTTCCAATTTCATGTAATGTGAACTTATGAAATTTACATAAATTTTCAATGTCTCAGTTTCCTCATCTGTAAAATAGGCATAAGAATGTTAATTTTTTCAGTGTTGTTGATTTGGAAACGACATATGCAAATTTACTAGCTTATGGAAGAAGTCCAACAAGTGATTGCTCATATTATGAGTAGTAATACAGGGTTACCACTAATTTTGATGTTTTTT
>CM052811.1:29392526-29427825 GCA_028533885.1 Nasua narica | reverse complement strand
TTCAGCAAAAAAGTGCTGACAGCCTTCAGAAATGGGCATAATTCCAAGATAAATGTTGGTTAATGTTTTCATTTATGTTAGTAAGATAAAAATGAAACAGATGTGTGTTGGAACTTTACCCATTTGTCAGTGACATGAGCAACTTTTTTAAATTAGGTGATAGTTATTGAATACTTAAAGGATATTTCCTCATTTTTTTGTCCTATGCACAATATAATGGCAACTTACTTGACATGGTAAAGTGTTACTAGCATTATTAATGTTAAAGTTATTAGCATATTCTCCATTACTTTTTTAGGTCTTGACAATCAAGAAGACAAGTAGGTTGAGCATAATTTGTAGCATTTGCTGATTTCTGTGGCCAATTTTGAACTACCAATATGATATTTTACATAGGATTGGAAAGAGATGTGCAATAATACATAATTACATAGTATTTCCATATATAGCTGCCCTAGATGCAATAATTTAAGGAGCATAGATTATAGTAAAATCTTAAAATGTGCATTTATAATAAAATAATTAGGAAGTGATGTGTTTTGAGAATCTGTTACCTTTTAATGTAATATCATTGTAAGTTTATAAAATTTATTTATTTATTTATTTATTTATTTATATTTTTTATAAAATTTATTTTTTTACTGAAATATATAGTTCCATATAGTGTTACATTAGTAGTTACAACCTCAGCTCTGGTAACCACAAGTTTGTTTTCTGTTTTTGTAGGTCTGTTTCTGTTTTTTTTATTCATTTGCTTTGTTTTTTTAGATTCCACATGTAAGTGAAATTATATGGTATTCATCTTTCTCTGACTGATTTTACTTAGCATAATACCTTCTAAGCCCACCCATGTTGTCATGGATGGCAAGATCTCTCCTTTTGTATGGCTGAATAATATTCCATTACATGCAATCTATTCATCTATAATGCATGCTTGGGATGCCTTCATACCTTGTTTATAAATAATGCTGCAGTAAACACAGAGGAACATATATCTTTTCAAATTATTATTTTCATTTTTCTTTTGGTAAATGCCTAGTAGTGGAATTATTGGATTATATGGTATTTCTATTTTTAATTTTTTGAGGAACTTCCATACTCTTTTCCACAGTGGCTCTACCAGTTTATATTACTACCAATAGTGTGCAAGGGTCCCTTTTTCTCCACATCCTTACCTACACTTGTTATTTCTTATCTTTTTGATTCTAGCTGTTATGACAGATGTGAGTTGATAGCTCAGTGTGGTTTTTTTTTTAAGTTTTTTTTTTTTTTAATTGCAGTAGTTAACACACAGTGTAACATTAGTGTCAGGGGTACAATATAGTGCTCAACACTTCCATACATCACCTGTGCTCATCACGACAAGTGTACTCCTTAATCCCCTTCTCATTGTGGTTTTGCTTTGCATTTCTCTGATGATTAGTGATATTGAGCATCTTTTCATGTGTCTGTTGGCCCTCTGTATGTTTTTCTTTGGAAAAACATCTGTTCAGGTCCTCTACCTATTTTTTTAATTGGGCGATAATGTTTAGAATGGAAGACAGTCTCTCAGTATGGATGGTTTGGAAATTGTTGATGATCTGCTTACATGGTCTGCTTCTCCTGTCAAGGCTACCTTGTGTATTTTTAAAATCTATAATAATCTTTTATTGTTAAATTGTTTTCATAAGCTTTTCCTCTAAAACAAATAGCCCTAAGTTTTAGTGTCTAATTACAGGAAACATTTATTTTCTGCATATTGGTCTAAATGTTGCTTGTGGTTGTGCTTGTTTGACCTCAGCTGGGTTTGCTTCCAGGTATAGATCAGGTTCTAGTCTACTCCAGATTTATTCTCATTCTGTGAGCCAGTTCTCAAGGATCATGGAACATGTTGCTTTTGGGTTGGAGGGCAGACACTCAAAGGTAAACAGAAACATGGACGCCTAGTTGGCTCAGTTGGTTAAGCATCTGCCTTTAGCTCAGGTCATGCATGATCCCAGGGTCCTGGGAACGAGTCCTAGGTCAGACTCCCTGCTCGGTGGGGGAGCCCGCTTCTCCCTCTGCCTCTGCCTCTGCTTCTGCTTGTGCTCTCCCTCTCTGTCAAATAAGTAAATAAAAATCTTAAAAAAAAAAAAGGTAAGCAGAAACATGAACTGCCTCTTAAAACTTGTGCTTAAAGCTGGCATGCTGTCATCTCTTTGGTCAAAATAATGACACCCCCAAAGTCAGTGGAGTCAGGAAGAATACTCCAGGCACACTGAGGCAAAGGTGAGGAAGTAAGAAAAGGACTGTGAACAACAACAACAAAAAAACAGACTAAATAAGAAAAGAAGGATTTTTTCTATGATTATGAAGCACATAGTTTAATATTTTTCTTTTAAAAAGTTCATATTGATCTAATAATTTGCAGCATTTTAAAGAATTAACACAGTTTCAGTTTGAGATAAGACAACATTTCAAGCAAAGAAGCACTGAACAAGTTAGGTTTAGGTTGCTCAGGTAAATTTTGCCATTTCATGTGATTAATATTAAAAATCGGGTTGCCTGGGTGGCTCAGTTGGTTGAGCGACTGCCTTCAGCTAAGGTCATGATCCCGGAGTCCCGGGATCGAGTCCCATATCGGACTCCCAGCTCTGTGGGAAGTCTGCTTCTCCCTCTGACCTTCTCCCCTCTCATTCTCAGTCTCTCTCTCTCTAATAAATAAATAAAATTTTTAAAAAAATTAAAAAAAATATTAAAAATCAAAAATACTAAAAACAGAAGCATTAGTCATTATGAAAAGAGTAATATTTGTTAATTTTTGTTTGAAATTCTATACTTCATAGGCAGATGGTGATCTCAGGAATATATAACATAGGAGTCTCTAAGACCTGGGATATGCCACCTCAATTTCTGTGTCAGGTTGATCCTTAAATAATGTAGGGGTTAGGGTGCCAACTCCCTGTTCAGCTGAAAGCCCTCATATAACTTTTGGCTCCCTAAAACTTAACTAACAGCCTACTGTCGACCAGAAGCCTTACCAATAACATAAACAATCTATTAACATGTGTTTTGTATGTTATGTTTATTATATACTGGATTCCTATAATAAAGTAAAGTAGGGGAAAGATTAGTAAGAAAATCATAAGGAAGAGAAAATACATTTATAGTACTGTACTGTATTTATTAATAATGTAAATTTATATCACCTGTTAATTGTCTGTTAGTGCCTATATCAATATTGTCTTATATGATACAAATAAGTACTTCATGTGTACTCATCTAATATTCAATTATTTTATAAATAAGGCTTATTTCTTAAGGATTCTTGAATTTCTTTCAGAAACTTTAAGTTTATTCTTCTCAGTTTCCCTGTCAAGCAGACGTCTTAGTTGATTAGTATCTTTAGCCAGGCAAGATGGTGTGTGACTTTGCTTCTGAGTTGTTTGATAGCAATCTTAGTAGGGTGTTAGATGATAAAAGTTAGACTAGTGGAAATTCTATTTTTCCTTAAAGGTCAATAGCTTCACTAGGAATACTATATTTTAACCCAAAATCTGCTTTGGATCTAGCCCATCATAATATGCAGTTTTACTGAAACAATTTTAAAGAAATACTATCAGTCCCTTTTCTCTGATAGTCATCCAAGAAAGGGACAAGATGTGAAGGGAAAGCAGATTTTCCATTTCTCCAACCTAATACATTTACTTGACCTTTCTCTTTGAGTCCTAAAATATACTGTCCTTTCGGGGGGGAAAAAAAAAGGTACCAGATTGAGTCTCCTGGGAATTTTCCCAGTTTTAATTCTGCTATAAATATTTCCCTTGCTCCAGATATCCTGAATGGATATATTTAGAATTACTATTGCTTAGAGCAGGCAGGCAACACATTTTTCTTTTCTTTTAACAAGGGTTCTGTCTGTTCTTATGCTTTATTCCAGGCATGTTTGTGTGTGTGTTCAAGAATATGTACATTAGATAGTAGAGCAGTCCTTCCAGGATCATAAGGCTTGAGGAAAAACTACATCCTCTAGTCTATTTGATGGTCTTCAGACTGTATTTCAGAAAACAGCCATTTAGTCTTACTTTTAAAACTCATGTGAGACATCTGTTTAACCTTCATTGGTAATACACTTTTGTATTTATCATCCTATTCCAATACTTCAGGTAAAGGAAGCAGAAAATTTAGTCAGTGTCCTGGTACTTTTTCTGGGTTATGTGCTTTACTTTACAGTTCTAGTCTCAGACTTGGCAGCATCCTTTGTTCAGTCCATCTTTCCCGTCTGTCTCTTTTCTCTGTATGTTAGTTATCAGGCCTCAATTAAAGTCTCAGTTCCTCTAAAAGGTATTTTAATACTCTTTCACTCATCTCTCTTATTTCTTACTGCTTATGGATCTTTTCCTATAGAATCTTAAATTTATTTGTTCATGAATTGTTTTAAACATATCCATTTTTCATTTCCTAACTTACCGTGCATTGGAGTCAAGGCCCTTGCCTTTTGTATGTAGCTATATTCTCTAGATTGAAAGTGGCAAGTAATTAGCAGTGGTATTTTAGGCCTTGGAAAGTTGATGGGTTGGATATTTTTAGGTCACGCTTTTGCCCAGTTCCCTTGAATAATTCCTCAAGAGCAAAGTTATGTGTCGGTGAGTGTGATTTCCATAGGGAAAACTACCTACTTGCTCATACCTCATATGTTCCTGCTGGACCCTACTGTTATGCTTCAAGATTTCCCCTTAACTGCTAATTGATTCCTGAGCTAGTCACATTATTGTAAAATATACTTCTCCTCTTTAGCAAGATTGTTATAAGTGTGTTATATTGAATTTACCGAGGACTCGATTTCTGTTCACTTGTCAGTTTTTCTAGTCAGGGTTCTTTGGTAGTCTCTCATGGGTTCAGTCTCCATATTATTACATCTTAGTTATATCTCTTTAACAGAACCTTGAAAAATCGTTTCTAGGATATACAAATGGCTGTTTGCTAGAACTTAAACCTGTGGATGAGAGTGACAGCTTGCACAGAAGAGAAGGCCCAGGCTCTAGCCTGTTGACTTAAACCAGATTTCAGTAGTTCAAGTTTAGGGTGTATAAGAGAAAGGCTGGAAGTGAGGGTAGAGGAGAGAGAGAAAGAAGGAAGGGAGAAGAGAGAGAGAAAGATTGAAAGAGGTCATGTTTCAATTTAAGTTAGTAATAGTGTGACTTTCCTAGAGCCGAATATTCAAATGTAATGATAAACTATTCATGAAAATTGAACTGAAATATTGGCCAACTTTGTCAACACTAAGAGGCATAAATATAGTATTTCACTTGACATGAGAAACTATTTTCCTTTAGGAATTGGAAATATACAAAGGCTTTGGTTAGTAAAGTGCCACATACTTAAAGGAAGTGAAAATAATTGTCCAGATATTTGCAAATATTTGAATGCTTGAATTGTATAGACATCTATTTAAATTTTCATGTTTGATATGTTTATTATTATGTTCTTTTTTAAAGAGGTTTATTTTTTAAATTTATTAGAGAGCGTGTGTGATCAGGGGGAGGGGCAGAGGGAGAGTGCAGGAGAGAATCTCAAGTAGTCTCCTCTCTGAGTACAGAGCTCAAGGCAGGGCTCAATCCCATGACCTTGAGATCATGACCTGAGCCGAAATCAAGAGTTGGATGCTTAACTGACTGAGCCACCTAGGCACCCCTCGTATGTTGGTTATTATGTAAATGTAAAAATCTGAGACTTTAATCACACAAATATTTATGAGCTGCCTGTTGATTATGTGCTTATAGAAGATAAAAGAAGTGATAGAAGCTGAAAGAGGAAAGATTGCCTTGAGGTTTGAACTTTATTTTGTATAAAATAAAGAATCTTAAAATTTCTTGGATAGTAGAGACCATATGGTATACTTTTAAAATCTTATTTTTAAAGATTTCCTATAGTATAATTGGATTTTTATTATGTACAAGTCTTTTAATCTTAATGTAGATTAATGTAACTATCACCATAGTCAGGCTACAACACAGTACCATCACTGCAAAAACTCCCTTGTGCTACCTCCTTGAACTCATGTTACCCACACCTAACTCTTGGCAACCACTGACATATTCCCAATAAGTATAGGTATTTTTTCTGTTTGAGAGTGTCCTATTAATGGAATCACACAGCATGTAACTTTTAGAGACCAGCTTCTTTCACTCAGCATAATACCTCTGTTGTATGCATCAATAGCTTGTTTCTTGTTGTTGCTAAGTACTCTTCCACTATGTGGATGCGCCACTATTTATTCATTCATTACCTACCAAAGTACAGTTGGGATATTTTCAGTTTTGGTGACTATGAATAAAGCTACTATAAACATTTGTGTACAGATTTTTGTGTGAACATAAGTTTTCATTTCTGCAGGGTAAATCCAGGAGTGGGATTGCTGGTGAGTATGTATATATAGCTCTATAAAAAATTGTAAGAAACTGCCCAACTGTTTTCCACAGTAGCTTTCCAATTTTCCATTCTCACCAGCAGTGTGTGCGAGTTCCACTTGCTCTGCATTCTCCCAAGACTTGGATTCTCAATTTTTCAAAATGTATAGCCATTCTTGTTAGTGTATGATATCTCATTTTCATTTCAGCTTGCATTTTGGTAATGGCTAGAAATCTCAAACAATCTTTCATTGTTTATTTGCCATTTATCTGTATATGTTCTTTGGGGAAGTATATGTTCACTTTTTTCTGTTTTAAATTGATTTGATTGTTTTCTTATTGTTGAGTTTTGAGAATTCTTTATATTTTTGAAAACTCTGACATTGCTATCAATGTAGACAATAGATTAGACAAAAAATATCTAATGGCAGAGAAAGAAGGGAGGGAGCAGTAACTGATTATCATGCATGACTTCTTAAGTTGTGAAATATTCTCTGTATATCTGTTAATATTTTAGATTAAGGCATAATGCTCATTTTTTATCTCTTAAAATACTCTTGAATAGTGAATGATTGATCTGACTTACAGTTTTGATAGACTGCAGCTTAATTATAGCTTGTATACTTGATTCTCACAACAACCTAGTCAGATATTACCACTCATATGTCACAGATGAGGAAACTGAATGGCTTAGAGAACCAGGACATATAGGTGGAAACCAACAATATGGTCACCATACCCTGTCCTCTTTTCATCATTTTGGGACAGTTTGAAGTGAAATTTATTCCATGATCCAAATGTAATCTATCTGGTTATAGTTTGGGAGAGCAGAAACTTTGTGAGTAGACCATTCATTACCCATTTACACTAAATGCATTTATATGGTATATATTTTGGTGATGGTGTAAGGTTCTTGGGCATTTTTGGTTGGGAAAACTCAAGACTTGACCTCCAGTGCTCAGCTCTAAACTCATGAGAGATCCTTAGTTATATATTTTTTAAAGATTTTATTTTTTTATTTGAGATTTGACCTCCAGTGCTCAGCTCTAAACTCATTAGAGATCCTTAGTTATATATTTTTTAAATATTTTATTTATTTATTTGAGAGGGAGAAAGTGAGAGAGAGTATGAGAGGGAGAAGGTCAGAAGGAGAAGCAGACTCCCCAAGGAGCTGGGAACCTGATGCGGAACTTGATCCCAGGACTCCAGGATCATGACGTAAGCCAAAGGCAGTCACTTAACCAACTGAGCCACCATTGGTGGCGCCCATCCACAGTCATATTTTAACCATGTGCTAGTTAATAGCTATTTGTTTGTTTATAATTAGAAATTTTCCATAAAACAATTTTCCATAAAGAAGTGTCAAAGTGAAATTATTTTTTATTAAAATAGATAGTAAGTTTTGTACAGATTAGTAAGATTATATGTAGAATTGGTTACAGCTTAAAAATAAAATATAACTGGAACCACAACATAGACTAATAAATTGGAACATTATTTAAGCTTGGATGTGTATTACACAAAATGACTTGAGGAAAATCACATTTTCCAAACCTAGCAGATGTTATTATGCCTCTCAAATCCATTTCCATTTTTTTTGACTTGTATGAATACAAATTTCTCCCAACTGGTATTTATGGTTTTTGGAAAGTCGTTTATCTGTTCCCAAGGACAGAGATAGTATTACAAACTTTGTATAGTGGTATACAAATAGCTAAGTGGAAGAACTGGGAGATTATCCTTCATAACCAACTTCTAAGTTGGGTTAAACCTCCATTCTTTACACACCAAAGAAAAGTATTTTTCCCTGTCCTTCACTGGAAAATTGCGGAATTATAGAGGAGTCTTTGCACATGATTAGACCATGAAATTTGAAGGAGTGTTAAACTTACTTGGGCTTAGGAAAGCTTTTCTAGGAATATTGCCCTGGCAATGGTGAGGTATTTTCGTCAGATTTATTAGCCAAGAGAGAAAAGCTTATTTTAATGTTCCCACTGGCCCCATAAGTTATTTCTCTCTATCTGCTGTGGAAGAAAATAATTAAATTATTGATGTTTGTTGGCCCATATGTACTGCTGCTTTTTCACTTATATTGTTCATACACCCAATGTAAATATTCCAGACTTCAAGTAAATCAGTGACTCAGGATCAAAGATATATTAGTTTGACTAGCGATGCCAGTGTTTCAATTCCTTCCAAGGAAAGTGGTATGGACTGATTTTATTTGCTGCCAACATTAATCCCGGTATGATTAAGTTCATAATATTTAAGTATGTATTTCCAGGGTTTGTAAAGTCCCGTCACTAGGATTGCTTCAGAAATGTAAACTAATTTTTTCTTAATTATGATCCCTCTGAACAATATTGAAGGGCAATTACAGAGGCCCACCTGTCCCATTACTGTCCCGTGTGTGCAGCCTACATGGCATGCCTGGGGGAGTAGGGGGTGGTCAGGGAAGAGAGGTGGAGATCTCTTTACTTGAAGCCATACTCAAATATGATCTTTAAAAAAATGTACTCTCTCTGTTCCACATTTGTGCTAGGGTTTTTTGTTCTGGGGTCAGATGAGTTTAATCTGAGAGTCTATGTTACACAGATATCACGTAGGTTATTACTGGCCATCCCCCCCCCCCCCAAAGATTTCTCATGATCTGAACATTGGAGAAGAATATTTCCAGGTTATATTGAAATATACAAAATGAATTCTTTTTAAAAAAGATTGCTGTTGAAGTAAGATTTAAATAATGTCATTCTGGCAACATTGGAAAATATCTAAATGAAATATTATTAACATTCTTTGGTGTTCCCTTAACTGACAAAGGACATATAGGTGATCCTTCCATATGAGGTATTAGTGAGAGAAAGAGTACAGAGTGTTAGTTTCTACAGATAATCATCCATTTCACTTTGCTCCCTTGACAGACTTTGCAACCAAACTGCTAAGAAGCAGAGAAGTCAGTGATTTGAGATCTCTTTCTGAAGAGAGTAAATATAGATTGAGCTTTGTATTGCTGGGAGCCACTGATGCAATAATTTAGAACAAACCCTATCTCATTCCCTATTAGGTGGCAGCAAAAAGACATTTTGGGGGGGCTGTTACGACATCTTTGATGTTGAGTTAGTCCATGATAACAATAACATAATATCTAAAAGTAGAAAGAATTCACGTACTAAATTACACATACGTGCACATACACATCTTTGAGTGGCTTTCATTTGCAATGTGAAGTTTGGAGAACAACTAACCTGGACACGGAAAAGCCTTGATGCTACAGGGAAGCTATTTTACTTTTTGCTGCTTAAGTATGTAGTACAACATGGCACTTTCAGTGTTCTTAATAAAAATGCTTCCTTAGTGAATTTCCCTAGGATCTCTGTTTTATCACCAAAACTTTTAAACTAAACTCCTTAGACAAATTTTAGCAAAGCAATAAAATAGTCCAAGGGGAAAGACTCCCAAAACAGTGTATCTACTTTAAGGAAAGTATTTTGACTGTTTTAATGATAACAAATTGATGATCATGTCCTTTTATTACTAAAAAAAAATAGGGTTTTCATATTCTTGTAGACAAGAAAGGAAATACCCAAATGCAGTCTTTTTTGAGAAGTATAGGAGCATGGATCACTCAATATTTCTAAAACAAATGTCAGCTTGTGTAATGTATACAGGGAACTAGATAGTGGAAGAATTAATTACTTGGCAAAACAATGCAATAAAGTAAGAGAAGGGAATTGGCCTTAGGGAAGGGTCATGTTCCTAATATTGTGGGGCAAGGAGGCATGCTACTTTTGTACAGTATATTGGAATATTTACAAGCAAATTGAGTTTTTAATTGCTGCCCATCTTCCATGACCTCCAGTTACTAAGTCTACTCAAATGCCTCACCATCTTGGTGTCAAATAAATGCAATTTCACTTGACTTTGGAGGATTGTTAAGTGATCTTTCCATACATAGAGAGCGCACACAGAACCTCCAGCCCTGGAGTTTATGTTATCAAAATGTTTCAAAGTGTTTACTTGCTCCCTCCATTTGACCAGGAGAAGGTTTAGCCAGTTTGAAAATAGTTTTGCACTTGGTTTGGAGTGTCTTTTTTTTTTTTTTTTTAATTTAGAGAGAGATTTTATTTTTTTATAAGATTTTATTTATTTATTTGACAGAGAGAGAGAGATCACAAGTAGGCAGAGAGGCAGGCAGAGAGAGAGGCGGAAGCAGGCTCCCTACTGAGCAGAGAACCTGACTTGGGGCTCGATCCCAGAACCCTGAGACCATGACCTGAGCCGAAGGCAGAGGCTTTAACCCACTGCACCACCCAGGTGCCCCTGGAGTGTCTTTTTTATTCTGATGTATTAAAAGCTCTGTGTGTGTGTGTGTGTGTGTGTGTGTGTGTGTAATTTAGTACATGAAGTATTTCTACTTTTAGATATTATGTTATTGTTAGCATGAACTAACAACATTATGGTAGATAAGTACATAAATAAATTCAGTATTAAAAATGAATTTAGAATTATATAGGGACCATTAAGGTATTAATGAAGATGCTGCAGAGAGACACCTTTTATATAATGGGTCACATTTTCCAGTTCCAGTTTGGGTTGTGTTCCTAATTGAAACAGACTTCTTCCGAGTCTTGTTAAGCTTGTGTTTTAGATTCTCAGCCTAGGTTTTGCTTATTTTTCTTGGTGACAGCTCTGCTATAGCACATAACATTTGATTTTATCCACTATTAGGAATAGTGTGAATTGGTTATCTTAGCATTGAGACAACTGAGACTCAGATCAGCAAAATTTATGAATATTTATACAAATATTTCAGATTTTTAACCTGGTATGCCTACCTTACCCTCTTTTCCCAGTTTCCCATTGCTTTAAATCTATTCTCTGCTGGTAAAACAAATTTTGTGAGGTCAAGATTTGGTTTCTTTGCTAGGGTTTTAGAAACTTTACAGAGAATGAAAGTTTAATCAGTTTTGTTCTTTATGAGAAAAATTCTAATAATGGAAATGACAGGTTTCTATAGTTACACATTATATTTTCTACATTTAACAAAAGTAGAGCTCTTAGGCAAGAAGGAATAGAAATCGTTTTTATTAATATTCATATAATATTACTTCCCACTCACAAAAAAACACATTAAAATGTAATCAGCTAGTTAGCAAACGCATGCACCTATTGTTAATTCTCCAATCATGTTGTTCATATTGGGTTCTCCACTCTAATGTTTCTTTCTTTGCTTAGAGACTTGAAAAAAAAAGAAAAAAGCCTGCCTTCACCATTGTGTTAGTGTACATTTTTCACAGCCTAATACCTTACAGAACATTAGTTCTCATAAATTATAATTAAATAGTTTTTCAAGCTTCTTCTGCAGTGTTATCATTTATAATGAATATGCAGCATACCTTTAAATGAGTGGAATAGTAAGTTTTAATACTCAGATTATTTTAAAATTGGGGCAAACTTTCTGTATGTCCCTAAAATCTTAGGTTTTCAATCACTGGAGGGCTTTGTAAATAATACCATGATCAACAAATTAGACTCTTAATCTAGGATAAACATTCTCAGTCAGAGGCAGTTTTGATCCCTTCTGCCAGAGTATATGTGACAATTCTGGAGACGTTTTTGGTTGTCATAACTTGGTGGTGCTCGTGGCACCTAGTGAGTAGAGACCAGGGATGCTGCTAAATATCCTTACAGGACACCATCCATCCCCACCCTCAACAAAAAGTATTCGGGCTGATGTGTTAACAGGACCATAACTGAGAAATCTTTCATTTAGGACAATTTCTCTTCATTTTGTGATAAATAGATTATGCAACTGAGATATATTAAATGACTTGAATTACCAAGGAGTCCTAGAAGTTATTGCTTTGAGTTTGGAACCAGATAAGAAACTACTGAAAGTATAGGAATTTTTATTTAGTGTCTTTGTTAGGGAGAAAAATGTAGAACAAAGAGGCAAAAAAAAATCACAGTAACATTTTCTTTCCATTAAGAGATAAAATTTGTTTTCAAGTGTAAATTTTCCCAAGGTTCTTTGGGTCAACTTTAGAGTTATCTAAGGAGAATAAATGTCAGCGTAATTCTACTTGACAGACTTCAAAGTTCTGTTGCAGAGATATAAGGAAGAGAAAATGTGTTGTAACACCGTTTCTTGGAATAGGAGTAGTTGTCAAGACTGAAAAGGTTATTTGATTAAATCTTACTCATTTTCAGAGTATTACAGATTTCCCCTCCTTCCCCAAATAAAATTAATGGCTATCTTCTCCCCCCCCAACCCCAGAGCTCTTAAAAAGCAAGGTATTTTAAAATTTCTTGATTGTTCTACTTAATCATTATCAGTAGGTACTTGAAAAAAATTTTAAATTGTGCTTTTAAACAACTCTGGTGAGGGGCGCCTGGGTGGCTCAGTTGGTTAAGCAACTGCCTTCGGCTCGGGTCATGATCCCCGAGTCCCGGGATCGAGTCCCGTATCGGACTCCCGGCTCTGCGGGAAGTCTGCTTCTCCCTCTGACCTTCTCCCCTCTCATTCTCAGTCTCTCGCTCTCTAATAAATAAATTTAAAAAAATCTAATTAATTAAACAACTCTGGTGAAAATTGAGATAAATACTACAGATACCAAATATTAAAACTCAATTTACTCACAAATAAAACTAATTCTCTAGAATATATGCTCCATGGAGACAGGGATCTGGGCTGCCAGGAAATTAGCTTTAGTCCCAACACCTGGAACAATCCATAGTATATTAGATAAATTCAGGAAATAGTAAAATTAACACTCAAACCGGTTTTGCCAGTCTGTGGACTATCTAGTAAGTGGACTATATTTAAGAAAGTAAAACATGCATTCAGAAGAGGCTACTTTGAATAAGAAGCAGTATTAAAGAGTCTACAAATTTTGCTGTATATTCAAAAAGCCTAGAATAAACAAGTCTAGGATAGTGATTTCCCTAAGCCCCCCGATTTAAGTGCATGTGGGCCATATCACCATTGAGACCACCTTTTTCTTGCTTTCTTAACCGAGGAATGTTGTGTGGGTTATTGGTCATAGACATTAGCATAGTGACAGTGAACTGCCTAGCTAACACTACCTTTCCCATAACCCTCTCCATCCTGTGTACTCCAGAGTGATGGCTCCCTCCAAAACAGTCTCACCCCAAATAGAAATTCTCTAGTTTCTTTAAGGGTATTTTATGCATTTTAAAGTGTATTCCTTTGGCTCTTCTTAAACATTTATTTATGTATTTACTTTTCAAGTACTAATTTTATTTTTCCACTTGTATAAATTGTAATTCAAAGTAGACTAGGTATAATTAGAACTTACTTGAAGATACTTTATCTGATATGAGTTGAATGGACAGTATCTTTACTCCCAAAGTTATAACTTCTGCCTGTGAGTTGATGATCCCCAGTTTATAAATCCTTCCCATCCTTCTCTAGCAGCTCCGATCCTATATCTCTAACTAATTATTACTGGAAAACTCTATTTGGGTCTCCATGGAGCCCCAAATATATTTGCCTTAAAGTAAACTCACTGCATTTTGTCCTCTCCCAAACCTGATTTTATACCTTTATTTTTCATCTAAGCAAATTGATTTTTCCCAGTTTCTTTCAGTGAAAAAGGCTGTGAATCATAATTCAGTATTTGCCACTATTCAATCTTATTTCTCAGCAAATTACACTTTTATCACTAATTTAAATAGATTAATTTTTTCATGATTCATACCTACGTTCAATTGTTGATTACTCATGTTGCATGGTTAACAGTTTGCCATTTAAAATAAAGTTAGGACTGTTGTGATGAGCACTGGGTGTTATATGCAACTAATGAATTGTTGAACGCTACGTCAAAAACTAATGATTTACTATATGTTGGCTAACTGAACATAATAATAAAAAAATAAATAAAATTAGAAAACGTTGGCGGTTAGTAAAAAGATCCCTTAGATTTTTACAATTGGTTTATGAATCTTTATTTGCTGATATGTGGAAGGTTAGATAAAAGTTAAAATTCTGTAAAGTCACTTTTCATTGAAGATCAGTGATGACAAAACAGTCAATAGTAATACTTGACATTGTATTAGTGATAGTTTCTCATTAATTTTTGAAGTACATGCACTCCTAGAATTCTGGAGAAAAAAATAGTTTAATCCACTTTACAGATTTGGAAAAGCAGATCCATAAAGACTGTGCTTTACTAGATAACAAATTGAGAGGAAGAACTAGGATTCAGTTCATATAGATTTCCAATTCAGTATCTCTTTTACTAAATTCTGTTGCTTCATGTCTTTAAAAATTGTACTTAGTGGGAATTTAGGATTAATTTTTTTTAATTTAGCTCTTTGAATATACCATGCTCCTTTGTATCTCAAAGCTTGTGACATTTTCATGCTTGGAATATTTTGTTTTCTCCTAGTCTCATTTTCCTTTAGCTAATTGACTACCTTCATTCTCAATCCCAGTTCCAGTATCTTTTCTTCAGGAGAGCCTTCATATACATTCTATACTAACTCAGTTGCTTGTTACAGAAATCACTATATTTTTTTCTCCAAAACATGTCACAGTGTTCTGCTTTTCAATTTGTGTGTGTGTGTGTGTGTGTGTGTGTGTGTGTGATTATTTGTTTACTGACTTGGCTTCCTAGACAACCTCTAGACAGCACTATAAGAGCAGGGCTGGAGTTGATTTTGTTTTCCATTGTATCTACAGGGGAAAGGATGCCTGGTACATAATAAAAAATAATAAATTCCTGAAAGAATATGATAATTGAATAAAGTAAAGGCTTATACTAAAGGGAATTGTATTTAAATTGTAGAAGAGAAAAAAATAAAAGGAAGGAGTATTTGCTTTGGGTGGAAGTTAACTCCTAAAAGTCCTGAGACTAAAGAGGAATTTCATGAACCAAAATGTTTTTAAACCTGGTTGTGGTTCTAAAAACCGTTTTTTGTTATTTACTTACATTACTCAGCAACAGTAGATGTGAGAGTATGCTTATCATAAGTTCAATGATCATGGACTTGCCTGAAGATTGTGATCACTAATTACTGGATAATGGGTATCCCTTGGGTGCAGGGCACTAAATGAGGCATTTTATGGAAACTAGAGAAGACATTGTCCTCATCATTAAGTTGCTCTCTGTGACTGCATTTTATGGTTGAAATATTTTATTAAACATCTGCTTCTCTGAGAGTGGACACCATCTGCTAGAAAAGAGGGGAACAGAGAGGGTCAAGAATGGATTTTTAAAGCATGTTAATGAACTATATTTACTTTGATTAACTTACTCTACCACTACTATGTAGTTTCTATGTTTAATGTTTGATTTCCATCAGTGCAGTTTTCTACATTGATATGTAATTTCAGGGCACCTGAGTGGCTCAGTCAGTTGAGTGTCCCAACTCTTGGTTTTGGCTCAATTCATGATCTCAGGATCCTGAGATTAAGTTCCACATCTGACTCCATACTCAGCGTGGAGTCTCCTTGTCCCTCTCCCTCTGTTCCTCCTCCTGCTCTCACTGTCTCTCATAAATAAATAAAATCATAAAAAAAGTGTAATTTCATTTCCCAGTTGAATTTTTCATTTCCTAGTAGAACTTTTCAGAGTGTTAATTGAGTGTTTATTTTGTGCCAGATATCGTAGTAGGTCATGGTGATAGATTAAAGACACATCCCTTGCCTCCAGGGATCTTAAAGACTTTGAGAGATAGAGGAATGCCCCACAGCTGTACGCATGGGTTTTGAGACATGGGTGTGTATTAGTGACATTAGGGCACAGATAAAGAGGACTGGAATCACAGTGATTCTGGTTAGGCTTCCTAAAAGAAGTGAGACTTCAGCTTATTCTTAAATAACTAGCAGGAAGTCAGCGCATGAAGAAGGAGAAAGGTATCAGAAGGGGCAGTTTGGAAAGAGGGAAAAGTGTGGGCAAAGGGACAGAGGCGTAAAAGATTTATCCATAAGGTGTCCGAGGAGGGGAGTGCAAAAATTTTGCTTTAGAGGTAGCAAGGACATCATGAATCATCCTGAATATCTTGGTGAGGTAGTAGGGTGGTTGATTTCATTCTGGTGGTGGTGAGAATCCTTCTAAGAATTTTAAGTGAAGGGTGGAGGAAAATCTGTCTTAACTTACTTCATGACCGATTCAGTAGTTTGATAAGATTCAGGAAGGAATGTAGAAAAATTCTTTAGATTCTGATTTGGGCAAGATAGAGAAAAAGAAGGAGGAGTAAATCTGACAGGTAGATAATTAGTTGGCTTTTCTCATTAAACTAAATCTGTAGCATACCCAGGTGGAATTGTGAAATAAGTAGTTGGATTAAAGGATTTAGAGACCAGGGAAGCATTTGGGGCTACAGACAGGTATTTACAAATAGATTATTATATAGATGGTAGCTGAAAACAAGTTTGGATGAGATATTCTTAGAAGGCATACACAGGTAGAAGAGAAGTTATCACCTCTTTGTATCTTGTGTTGAAAATATTTTAGTTCAGCATTCATTCATCTTACTCCTTGAAAGAGTACTCCATGTTTCTTTTTGGTTGTTACTTCAGTCTAACTTTTATTGTAAGTGGTTGAAGCTGATCCTGTGCCCAGCTCTAGGGGTGACCATGGAAAGAAATATTAGTGGTGGGAATGTAACTGAAATAGGCTATTAACAGTCAGAAACAGGACTTATGTTTCAACTATTGTAGGGAGGAAATCTCTCTTTTTTCTGGACTTAAATCTAGA
Organism: Nasua narica; assembly: GCA_028533885.1. NCBI lineage: Eukaryota > Metazoa > Chordata > Mammalia > Carnivora > Procyonidae > Nasua > Nasua narica. The sequence continues at coordinate 29,410,733 of CM052811.1, read as the reverse complement.
GGTTGTTAGCTAGGAAGGTTACCCTGAACAGTTTGAGTATAAAACCAACAAACACCAAAGAAGCCAGAGCCAAGAGTCAGAAGCAGTCATGACAAAGATCTTCGCATCCTGCTGTGCTTACAAAGTATTGAATCCTGTTCCATTAGGAAAAAACAAAAACTTGCAGCATTGTCAGTGTGCGTTTCAAGATCATACATGAGCTTCTCCCTGGATATCTCTTCAGCCTCATCTTTCCCTCACTCCCTTGTAATGTACCATGTTCACCGTCCCTTCTGCAGAGGACCTTTGTGTATGTGGTTTCTCTCTTTAGAGCTTTCCCTTTCACTCGCTGCCTAGTAAATAGCTGCTATTTCTGAGACCTGAGAGCCACTGCCTTAGGAAAGAAAGCCTTTTCTGACCACCACATGCCCAGTGCGGGTTATGTTTCTTTGTTATAGAGCAGGAGTTGGTAAATGTTTTTCTGTAAAAGGCCAGATGGTAAGTATTTTAGGCTTTACATTGCCATGTGGTCTCTATCATAACTGCTCAACTCTGTTTCTGTGAAAGCAGCCATAGACGGTATCTAAATGAAGGGTTATGGCTGTGTTTCAACAAAATTTCACTCACATATACAGTGAGTGGACCATATTTAGCCCACAGGCAATAGTTTTCTGAGTCCTTTTATAGACCTTTATTTCCTTCAGAGCTCTCATCTGAGTTTGTAATTATATATTCATCATGGTAATTATTTGATTAATGTTTGTGTCTACCACCAGATACTAAGCTCCATGACATCAGGGACCATGTGTTTTTGCTCATCACCATATTTCCAGCATTTAGCATGGTGTCTGGTACACAGCAGAGTTTTATGAATGTTGTAGTTATATGTTTACAACATAAACAGAGAAGGAGCCCATGAAGAAGACTGAGAACAAATGAGCTAAGTAGTTGTCGGATAAGGATGAAATGCACCCTGAAATTTTTAAAGGGAAAGTATAAAGAAGGAGTGTTTAGTTAACAGCGTCAAATGCTAGTCAAGTGGATAAGATAAGAATGGAAAAATTCCCATTTGGCAACTGGGAAGATATGGATTGGCTTGGAAAGAATAGTTTCTTTGGAGTAGTGGGGGTTAGTAATGGGGGGAGAGTAGTAGGAACAGTCAGAAATTAGATTACTTTTGAAGAAAAGATGAGAATTGTGGACAACTACTATATGAAGTCCACTGTGAAGCGAAGAAGTCAGAATTAAAGCTAGAGGGAATGATAGGAAGCTACTTAAATGGCAACAAAGTTTCTAGAATAAAACAGAAGACAATACCTTCTTGACATTGTAGTAGATAAAAATGTCTTAAGTAGAACATAAAAACCCCCACTAATCATGAAGAAATTGGTCCCATTAAAATGAAGCATTTCTGTTAAATAGGATGCCACTCAAAGTACTTAAAGGCAAGTCACAGTGTGGAAGATATTTTATATGTGTATAATATGGTGTATAAACTCTATATGTGTATATTTATATATTATATCATGAGTTATATAAGCATATGTAAGAATTTATATATAAAGTATAATTATGTATTCTATTTATAAATATTGTATTTTATATATTTATAAGAGAGAGCTAGAAGGAGAGAGAGAGGGAGAGAGCAAGAGCAAGAGAGAGTTAGAAGTGGGGGCAGAGGATAACATATCCATAATATATAGAGAGAAACCAGAAACACCCCAAATAGAAACATGGGCAAAACACTTGAACAGATTCCTTACAAATAAATGGCCAATAAACATGGGAAGAGGCAGTCAGTGTCATTACTCATCAGAAAAATGTAAATTAAAACCATAATTAGATATCTTTTCACCTGTGCCATAGTGACTACTGCCAACCCCACAAAATTGAAAATACCGAGTTTTGAAGAGGATGTGAAACACCTGGAACTCTCATATCCCGCTCCTGGGAGAGTAAGGATTCATCTCCTTTGGAAAACTGTTTGATAGTATCTACTAATGCTGAATATATCCATACTCTATGATACAGAAATGCTCCTCTCAGATATATATACCCAACAGAAATGTGTACATATGTTAAGCTAAGAATGTTCATGGTAGTCCCATTTTACAATCCCTATTTAAAAACAGATCCACACTGGAAGCGAATCAGATCTCTATCAACTATGGAATAAATTGTAGTTTATTCATACAATAGGATACTATACAGTAATGAGAATGAATTGATAAAACCACATGCATGCATCAACGTGGATACATTTCACAAACATAATACAATCCAGGAAGAAGAGATACCAGATACAAGAGAGAATATATGAATAGTTCAATTTAGAGAAACTTTTAAAACAGGCAGAATTAACCTTCAGTGTTAGAGGTCAGGATAGTGGTTACCTTTGGCAGAGGGAATACCTGGCGGGGGTACTGTGGAGGCTTCTAGGGTACAAGTGACATCCTCCTTGTTGATTTGGATGGCATTTACCCAGGGGCGTTGACTCTGAAAATTCCTCTTTTATGATTTGTGCACTTTTCTCTATGTATAACTTCTTTTACTAAAATGTTTGTTAGCGAAATAAGTCAGAGAAAGACAATTATCATGATCTCTCTGATACGAAGAATTTGAGAGGCAGGGCAGGGGTCGTGGGTGGGCAGGGGAGGGAAATGAAACAAGATGGGATCAGGAAGGAGACAAACCATAAGAGACTCCTAAACTCACGAAACAAAGTGAGAGTGGCTGGGGGGAAGGGGGGGTAGGGATAGGGTAGCTGGGTTATGGACACTGGGGAGAGTATGTGCTCTGGTAAGTGCTGTGAAATGTGTAAGCCTGATGATTCACAGACATGTACCCTGAGGCAAATAATACATTATATGTTAAAACAAAACAAAACAAATGAAAACTTGGCTTTGTTTGCCTCCGTTTATGTGTTGACTGGAAAGGGCCAGTAGAAGGGAGGGAGAGGAGGAGTTTGATTGGAATGGTGCCCTAAAGAGGTGGATGGAATGAGGTCAGGACAAGCCTACCTCTTCTAGGATAGAACATCTAGGAAGATGATACACATTTTTACAGAAGGTTGGAGAATGTTTTCAATTAGGAAGAAAGGCCTCTCCTTTTCTTAAAGCCTTTTTTCCTAAACTCTCCTTATTTATGTCTCTCTCATTCTCCACTTTAATCCTTTTGGGTAGTTCAAATTTATTTGAGGCTTGGAAAGAATTGCCTTGATTTGGAATTCTTAGAATTGTTTAGACTTGTTTTGAAGGGGTCTCCTGAGGGTTTTCTTCTTGGTTAGGCCACCCTAACATTGATTAGTAACTAAGACAGATTATGTTTTTTCTTTTCTCTCTGTGCATGTGAGAATAAAGATTTGATTGGGAGCTCTAGTATAGGCACTTACAATAGAATTAAGTACAGAATAAAAAATATCCTCTGCATGGAATTAAAAGATAATAAGGCCCTAATGCCCACTAAAAGCAATTTATTATGTTCTAACAACTTGATTTTCTCCTTTGGAGAGAGTGAGCATTCCTGCCTGCTTCATTCCCATCACTGTCCAGACTTACCTGGAATGGCTTACCGCCTCACAGTCCCAACTGTGAATTATCCTAGTAATCATTTCAGTTTTCCACTTAGCTGAAATTAAAGGGGCTTTATCTTTCAGGATTGGGGCACATTAGACAGACTTCTTTCAATGACTCTACCGCATGGTGTATAGAAAATTTAAGGGCAAAATTTGCAGAGGAAATGAAGATAACTCCTTGGGAATTGGAGCTCTATAAGCAGTTGAGATTTCTGAAGTTTTTGGACTGGCACGTTAAGCCCTGCATTAGACCATATTGGCATGGGAATCTCTTATTTAAGGGCTTTATAGATAATCTTTTTGATTGGTTCTCTCTTGATTAGTGGAGAGTAAGATTGTGCATTTGGTTTCACAGAGCCTTAGAGATAAAGTCACTGAAGATTAAATAGTGGGGAGAAAAAGTAGTATCCTAACATATCCCAGTTGCTCCGGCTTCTAGATTTATTCAGTAATGAGCCAAATCGTCTTTATATTAATTTTTTGTCTCATCAGGGGAACCTAAATTTTTCTTTTCTCCTTTCTAATAGAACACATGTTGTAACCAGACCTACCTAGCCACATGTGCATGAAACAAATTCTATCCAACTTTTGAGATCCAATTCAAGTTCTATGTATACATGAATGTTTTCAGCATTACAGAAAACCTTAATTACTTTCTTTGTGAATGTATAAAATACAGTCTCTACCATACAATTCATTGTTTAGCAATATAACTGGTTTATTGCATGTACTTGTCTGATATTTCCAACTACATTAAATCTCTCTGGAGATAAAAATCATGCAAAATGCTGACTTGTGAACAGGTGCTCAGTAAATGGTTTCTATATTTTCATGACATCCTAAAAAATAAGTATAAGAACGCTATTTAAGAAACAAACATCCTCAAATCAATTTCATCAAGTTTCGGAATTATGAATTTTTATGTCATTCCTTATTTGGAGTCCATAAGAAAAATGGGAGAATAAACCAGAGTTGAAATACAAACCTCAACTTCAGTCAGGATGATGAAATAAAGAGAGTAGAGAGTTACGAGGAGCTTGGCCATTTCAGTATGGAAATAATTTTTTCCTCACTTATTTGGAGCATAGCCACACACATCTGCTTATGTGCCAGAATTTGGGTTTGCACCTTTGGCGTGATGGAATTAATTTTACTAAAAATAACTCGACTCAACAATTTTATAACTTTAAAACCAAATACTACTTTATGGAGTTTTAAACATTTCTTTCTTTCTTTTTCCAAAATGTTAGGACTGAGGAAACAAAATGGGAAATAACCATCAGTGGAAGCTATTTGTTATAGCTGTGTGTTATAATGACAAGTGATGGTTGTTTGTAATTATACCATTCCTTTCCGTGAAAAAATAATAAGGTTTAGCACACAAAACATCAGTAGCAAAGTACAAACCCTTTTCAGCTTTTCTAAAGCATCAGTTTTCATTTTTCTAAAAAACTATGCTTTTGTGTACAAAATACTTGATTTTTACTTTTACTTATTTTTTTTTGTTTTGTTTTGATTTTTCTAGTGAGGCCCAATGATGGTTCAGGATGCACTCAGTAAAATACACATATTTCTTAATCCCTGGTGAAATCAGTCAGTTTCGTGACCCCAGAATGCAGCTATCATCCCAGTGTGCCCTCACAGAGATATTTTCCAAGGCTGCAAAAATGTCAGACCAAGAAAGATGGCAGTTGAAGGTCTCTGGGTGGAAGAGAGGAATTGATTCTGAGGTCTCAGAATGTCAGGCTCAGATTACAAAACTCAGCAGCAGGCAGAAGTGATTGTATCATGACTCACCTAGGATACCGAGATGTTGTGCCTCCATTCCCAGGCCTTATTCCCTTACAGTTTTTCTCGTTCATGTTCCATAGTTTCTCATCCAATCCTGTTCCACACCCCAGCTGGCCAAGAAGCTTCTATTTTTAATCACCTCTTATTTTCTTCTCAACATTTCTTTTTGTCTCTGACGTTCAGTCCCAGCAGTTCCTTCTCTTCTTTTGCTTTTGCCCATGTCATTGAATAAATTTGTTGTCTGGTTCTCACCTTCCTAATTCCTACAGAATTGGATGTCAGTCTCTTGTCATTTCTCAAGGGCCTAGAGTCAATGTAGAACTTTAAAAATTTGATTAATCCTGTTTTTACAGTGGGTTTTTTACTTCACCGAATTGTTCCTTTAATACTACTTCCTTCAAAATCCAAATGCCCTAAAACCACAAAGTAAATCAGTAGACTGAGTGCTGTCGATTCAACAGTAGCATTAGTAAGTACCTCCTGAAGTGTGTGTGGGGAGAGGGGATTATGATAAGCCCTGGACAGAGGTGTGATATAGGTTACATGATGTTGAAATGGAATTGCCTCTGGGGAAGTGGCAGGATTGGAGGACTGCAGGGGCGAATGGATTTCAGATGCCTAATTCTTTGGCTATGAGAGAGGAAAGATTAAAAAGAAGGAAAGGGGGAGTCTGATGACATTGTGCGGCAGATTTATTTCCTGTCTAGCTTGCCTGTAGACCTGATAAGGGATCATTCTGACAGAATCAGTCAATCCGTCCGTCCGTCAGTCAGCAAGCCAGGTTAACAGTGCCCAAAGACAGCAGGGCCTTAGAACGTAGCTGCTGTAGATTCCCGTGCAGCTGCCCAGGCAGTTACTAAGAGGTTGAGGGCAGTTCACCACCCAAGGGGGCAATTGTATCCTATTTATTTCTGATAAAATAGTATGTTCTATTTTTTTTTAATTTCACATTTACTGAGTGCTTAAGATGGGCTAGGACTATGCCATATGCTGAGGATAGTGTAAAAACAGGAAAGAAGACAGGGAGAAATGGTAATCTAAAGAAATAAAGTGAGGGACCAAGGAAGGAAGGGAGAGAAGATGGAAAGAAGGAGGAAGAAAAGGAGAGTAGTTTCTGTCCTCAGGGCATATATCCTCTCATGAAATTTGCTGTCACTCTCTTGAATTATATTAATAATATGTTCTAAGTTAGAATGAAGTCACAATAAAATAAATGTAAGTATTATAGATGGCTTTAATTGGTTGGTCCAGAAGCTCTCACTTTTTCCAAAATGTATATGCTGGTCCCGAAATAGCTGACTGATTGCTTCAGCTAGCATCTTCATCTTTCATGTAAAGATCCAGGCATGATACCATTATTTACAAATGTCCCTCATCATGACAACTCTAGTTTTTGTTTTTGTTTTGTTTTTTGGCATTATAAGGTGTCTGATGCATAGATTCTCTGCAGTACAAATTTTGACCTGATGGTCAGTGGATATGAAAAAACCAGTTTAGTGGTATCTATTTTTCATGTGTTGATAGTGTGAAGTAAGCCTGGGACAGAGACAAAGCCCATAGGTTAAGGATAATAAATTGCCTTATGATGATGAAGTTATGTGATGCCAAGCGGGAACATCTCCGATTTTCAGAAATTGAGAACTAAATCCCACAGCTGAGAACAAATGGCTATTTACTCCACATTCTAAGTTTAGAGAACTCGGCAGCTGTTGGGCTGGCCATGTCCCTCGAGGGATGGCTCAGAAGTGCCTTTTCATTAGAGGTGGGTCCTCTCAACCTGGTTCCGCCCCTCTCAGTTCATGGAAGAGAAAGGTTGGAAGTGAGCTGCTTATGCCCTTCGTGCAGAGTGCATTTCTTCACGAAAAGAAGGGAAAGTACCCTCTCCGTCCTGTGGGAGATGAGAAGGTTACTCACTAGTTGCTTTCTCCCATGGCAAGGGAAAAGGCTAAGAGAACACAGAGTTTGGGCACATCTGCAAGAGCAGAAGTGACATAATGTCCTGTGTGATCTCTGCCAAGCAATTAAGCTTGCTGACCTGTGTCATGATGCTGAATCAGGCAAAGAGCTCGGAGGAGGGTTGGCATGGTGACACTGCTCCTAAGTTCCTAGTCCTTGGGATTAAGGGGAATGAATTTATCTACACCACTGGGCTCCAGAGTTGAGTGCTGTGGTGGGTGTATGAGATTGGATCGCAAGTCTCCTGGGGATTGCTATAGCACGGAGCAAATGCTTATGTGCAGAATAATGCTGCTTGATGCAAGTCCTTGCGGGTGTTTAAAACAAGAGAGGGCTTAGTTTGCCATAGGCAATGCATAGCAAAATGTCTGTTTTCCTTTTTTCCTCCTTCCTATAATAGTATCAGTATAACCCAAGTGAAAGGGTCAAGGACCAGAGACTGGAGATAGTGCTGGTGCACATTCTCAACTGTTACATGTTTAAAGAATTTTCTCTAACTGTGAGGTTAAATATTTTGAATGAGCAGATTGGAGTCTTAAAAATGAAAGTGGGACTGCCTTAACTGTACATGTTAAGATTTTTGAAAAAGAGTCAGGTGAATATGTAGTAATGAAATTCACTGTCCAGAGGAAGGGGGAATTTAATATGGCATGTTGGTTACAGTTATTGATAAAAATAAAATTCTTTTATATTTATACCTCATGACTTGGTATTACTCAATTTAAAGAATTACAGTTCTGCTCAGTGAGCCCTGCAGGAGGTGGAAAACCCCACCAGCTGGTGGTACTTGGAATCTTACATCCTTAGCTATGGGCTTTTAATCATTAAATCTGGGAATATAGGATATGTTTCACTAGGAATTACACACCATCTTGTTGGCACTAAAAATGCATTAGATAAAAACATGAGGGACAAACATTCTACTTAACAGTGACACATTGAGTTTTCTCTTTGTTACTGGGAATAAGATGTCACTTTTCAAAACTTTTCAGCCATTTATTGAAGATATTAGGCAGCAGTTTATTGAAGACAATTAGACATAGAAGAGAAGGCAGAAAAGATACAAGGATTGAAAAAGAAGATATAAAATTGCCATTATTCACAGGTGAATGATTGTGTACATTTGAACTCCCCCAGAATTGATATATAAATTATTATGATTAGCAAGTAAGAGATTAGCAAGCTTTCCCAATACCAATTAATGTACCATGATGCACTGATTTTCCATATATGGAAATATATAGTTAGAGAATGATACCATTTAAATGGCTTTAAAAATATCAGATTCTTACAGAATTCCAGATTCTCACAGAATTATGGTGACTGCTAAATCTAATTTTTTTCCCTGTATCCTCTAAAAATATTAACATTAAGAAAGAGAAAAAATGTATCCATAATTCATACATTCAGATCTCCTAACTAGGAGATAAGAGATACTACAAACTTACTTGAACTTGTAAGTGGGAAAACCGGTATCTAAAGCCATTAGAGTCACCCCTGGACCTCAATCCAGGGCAGAGTCAGGTAGCGACTATACAGAAACAGGAGAGGGAAATGGGTACCAGCAGGAATAGGACACAAATTACATCACCCCCCTAAACAAAATTTCCCGCTCTGAGAGTGGATGTACTTAGAATCAGTGTGAGCCCAGGTGTAAGGAAGTCCTGGCTACTGGGAAATCAAAAAGAAGAGGCTTGAAAGTTTATGCAGCCAGAGGCCACCGAGTGAGGAGGCACCAATTCTGGGGAACCAGGAGGCAACCTAGAAAGGAAGGAAGTTTTCTTTGAAGGCTGACTGGTGAAATAAAGGAGCAAGCAAGATATAAGTGCCTTAAAGTAAAAGAGTATTACTGAGTCACAAGAAGTACCAACCATCCTCAAAATGTACATCCATTAAAGAAACTCAGCTTTTCTATACCGATAGAAGAGGATGATCTTGAACTAAGACACCATTATTCTACCCAAAACGTTCACCTCCATGGGAAACTCTTCCCACAGAGAAACATTTATTATTTATGACTCAGAAAAATCCAAAACTTTTAAAACTGGACTCAAAATGACAGATAATGCCTACGCAAAGCTACTTTAAGAGGGACATTAGAAGTGAACATCAAAGTTTTTCACATGCTAAAAACATTTCTCACCTCCCACACCACTAGAAAAACAACCACAAAGCAGAGGACAACTGAAATGCATCTCAACATTCATTAAATATCATTAAACAAGTATTTTCACACATGAAAACTTTGAATCAGAAATTCAAAAACAAACTTAGAATGGAGATGAGCAACAACAAAAAAGGAAAAAAGAAGAAGATGCGAGGCAAATGCTAATGAAATAAATGGGAAAAACAGAAAAAATTAAAAAAAATCATTTTAGAAGTGAGGATGAAATTACAACTTAAGAGAGACTAGAGAGATGGACTGAAAACATGAAGGAGAGGCATGGAAATAGCTAGGAGTAGGAAGACCAACTAAAAAAGGTAAATGGATGAGAAAGGATTAGATATAGAAGGCAGACAAAGAGAATCCAACATACCTGTGATTGTCGTCCCTAAAGAAACAAAAAGAAAATAATAGAAGAGAACTAATATTTAAAACTATAAATTAATAAAAATTATGGAAATTTATATACTAAGCATGTACATATTGGAAGGGCCTACTGTGTACCTGGAAAATTGATCATACATTGTCACCTCTGAGATATATCCTGGTTAAACTATTCAACTTAAGGAAAATTCTTGAAATGGGCCAAAAGATCAAGTCATTTATAAAACAGGATGTCAGGCTGGCTTTAGAATTTTGATAGTAATACAGCACAAAGCAACAGTGAAACAGCATTGTCATAAAACCCAAGGAAAGAAAATATAATCTAAGGACTGGATATTTATTGAAGTTCTTCAAGTATCAAGGCCATAGAAAAATAATTCTAAGCATGAAGAACTCAAGAAACACTGATCTTACAAACCTTTACGTTAAACTCCTGGAGGATAAACTTCGTTAAAGCAAGAGATGATTGGGGAACAACTCAGCACAAGGAATGATGTTGAGTATTCAGTATACTTAAGTGGTAGATCTAAGACCAAAACAAAGATGGTGGGGGGTTGGGAGGCACTGTGTGAATGTTAATCTGTTCTCATAAAATAGAAATAACACAACTAAAACAAAAAGATAATGATAAGAGGAAAATAGAATAAGTTCATTAATTGCCACATAAGTAAAAGAGGAATTAAAGCTGTAGTAGAATGTTAAGTCAGGGAAAGAATACCAAAGATATTGGTATAAAGGTCACCATTAGAACCATAAGATTTTCTAAATAGCAAAAATGAATGCATGAGACAGCAAAGGAAATGTGTTAGACAGCAAAGACCTAGAGACATATGAGCAGAAACACTAAATATAATAAAAAATACAAAATATAATATGAAGTAGAGACTAAACATTTCAGTTATATCATTAAATGATTGAGCTAGGGGTGACTGGGTGGCTCAGTGGGTTAAAGCCTCTGCCTTCATGATCTCAGGGTCTTGGAATTGAGCCCCACATCAGGCTTTCCGCTCAGCAGGGAGCCTGCTTCCCCCCTCTCTCTCTGCCTGCCTGTCTGCCTACTTGTGATTTCTTTCTCTGTCAAATAAATAAATAAAATATTTAAAAAAAATGATTGAGCTAAACTCACCAATCAAAAGGAAGATAATTTTTATATTAGTTCACAAAGAATATCTAAATTTTTATATGACAGATATACTGTCTACAGCATGGAGTATTGGCAGGTTTAAAAAAGAATGTAGAAGATTCCTATGCATTGATGTGGAACAAATTCCAGGGTATCTTAGATTTTTAAAAAGTGCAAACATTTAAAAGAATGTATGTGATATGCTACTTTACAGTTTTCTGTGTATCATCCTCTCACCCCAGACTAGTCCCTTAGATGATTTACTGATGAATCACTCATTACTTGAAGATGATAACCAGAGAAATTTAAATGTAAATAATCAAGGGCTACTAAAACTTGAATATCAATTAAAAATGTTATCATAAAAAGGCTATAAATCAATGAGAATGTAGCATTCAGTCTACAAAAATGTACTTAGACACAGCTGTTTTGAGGAACACAGGCATTGTGTAGGAGATACCTGTATCTAATTTGGGTAGACTTTATTTCTTAGATAAATTTGTTAATAAGCAAATGGTTATTACATCTACTGATCAAGTTGGATTTTTTTGTTTTGTTTTTGTTTTTGTTTTTTAAAAAACCACTGTCCTTCTTTTGGGGCATATGGCTGGCTCCATTGGCTCAGTCGTGGTGCTACTCTTAATCCTGGGGCCATGGGTTCAAGCCCCACAGTGGGCCTAGAGCCTATTTAAAAAATAAGTAGATAAACAACATTATCCTTCTTGCATAGCAAATGAACGTATCTGTTGTAGATATGATAGCCTGCATCGTTCAATCTCTATTCCAATCCTTTTGAATATTCCTTTCCGTAATACACATGTTGGACAGCTAAAAACATCATTTCTCAGATGTCATTGTGGCTCAGACTCTGGGTGTGATTTAGGCTCCACCAGTCAGACGCACACATGGAACTGTGAATTCAGAACTGAACATTAACTGGACAGGGGGGCAGCGGCGTGCAGGGATCCGTTTTGCTGACGTGGCTGTAACATGATGCATGGCATCAGAGTCAGCTGCTCTGCCAGCAGCTTCTGGACATCAAGATTGTGACCTGGGTTATGTGATGCTGGAACCAGCAGTTGGCACAATGACTTCAAAACTTTGCCGTCCCCGGCAATTGCAGAGATAGCTGCTTCCCTGTTGGGCCAATTCTGGGTGTTCTGGGAGTCAACCTGGAGCATAAGAACGCTTAATTCTTTATTAGGTCAAATTCTTAGATATTTCTCTTTTTTCTGAAACCGAATCTTAAATGATGAAGTATTCCAGAGAAAATACCTTGAAAATAGGATTTATGTTCTTTCCAAGTTCCCAAGCCATAGAATTCATTATGGAACATCCTGAACTATCAAACTCACCACCAGCTAGTGGCCTTTGCTGTGCTGAGTAACCTGGCTATTCATCCTCCAGTCCCTTTGGCATGATCCTTAGAGAATCAATCCCAAATCCATCATTCTGTTTCTATCTTGCTCTTAACCTCTTATCTTTTGTTCACTGCTCTTTAATGAGTGCAGCGACTCCTGCCATATCATTCAAAGAAAGCCACTTCTATTGAGTCTGCAACCTGCATTACAGAGAGATGATTTAGGCTCTTTTAAGTAATGGGAGCAACTCAGGCATCTTGGCACATGTGGCTCAGGCTAAAGACAAATAGGGCTGTTTCTCCATATAAGGTTCTTTGTCTTGGGGCTTCAAGTCCCGCAGAGCAGCTAGAAGCTTTGCTTTCTGGCGGACACTGTTCCTAGCCCTTCCTTAGCTGCTATTAGTGTTTCCTGGGGAAGGTGAGTTCTTGGGAAGGGCTTGGAGAAAAAGAGGATTGCATTCCATTGTAAGAGTCAATAGTTTATCTAGGCTAAGACACAGTAGAGACCTGGACTATGATTATAGAAAACGTTTGCCTAGGCCAAACCTAGAAAATGAAAAGATGATTTAGGTCAGTTCCAAAGCAAAGGAAATAATGGGGTAAAGACAGAGTAAGTGATGACAGAAAGCCTGTCACATGCTTGTCACACTAAGACCAACCGGAGCTTGTTTAGGAATGGAAGGGTAAAAACTTTTAGGAGGAGCCATGTCTGTATAGTAAGGGCATGTTGATTTTTGTCTCAGGCACTTCCTGCAAAGAAAATTCTTCCCAACAGCTTTATGCAGCCGGTATTTCTGTCAGAGGCAATTCTGGGTAATAATTAAGAACATGAACTCTCTGAAGACAGACTGCCTCCACATCCCAATTTTACCCATGAACATATCTGTGACGTAGGGCACAAGATTCAGAACTTCACTGTGTCCATTTCCACAACTGCGAATGGGGATGAAACAGCACTTCTCTGAGAAGGTTGTTATGAGGCTTACAGGGATAGTAAAGTGTAATGTGGTCAGAATGGTGCGTCACGTACACCGCATAAATGCCGGCTGTTAGTATCATTCGGGTCTTAGTTTCCTCCTGGTAATTACATATTAGAAATGATCCCCAGCTGTCATCGTCTGTCATAGTACCTTAAGTTCCTGTCTTCCCAGTGCTATTTTTAAAATGTATTAAAATATTTATCCCCCCCCCCACATGTACAAATAGATGTTCAAACTGAAGGTGTGATCCATTTGTAGGTTGTGAAATCAAGGTGCTAATAAAGATTTGCCAAATGAATGGGAAAAAAAAAAGTGTGGGAGAGGACTTGGAATTGATGAATTCATCTGTTTAATCAGCATTGTTGAGGGATTAGTGTGAGTCAGCCGCCACGATGGCACTGTGGATGCCGAGACAAAAAAAAAAGCCAAAAACCAGTTTTCTCTCCCTTATTCACTGTACATTTTCAGAGGGAAAGTTAGTATCCTCTCCATGCATGGACCATATATCCCGCAACACTGAGTACAGTATATAGCACATTTGACCTTACTAGTTTACTCATGCATGCATGAAGTAGTTGGTTAACTCAAGATGGCAGGATTAACCTAATTTTTCGATAATCACTCAACAGTTTGTCTTGCTAAGGTTTGTAGGCCTCAGAGAGAATTAAGATTCCATTTTGCATGATCATTTAATAATTGATTCGTTTATCATTTTTCTTTTGTTTACATAGCTGTTCTTCCAAGATCAAAATTGCAATGAGTTAACAGACTGTTAAAGACAGACATTTCAGCCATACAGATACATTGAACCTTTTGGAATGTTTGCAAGGAAATATAGTCTCTCTTAAGTCTAAATCTGGGGTTTCTTAACCTTGGTGCAATTGACATTTTGGTCTGTTTAATTCTTTGTGGCAGGACTGTGCTGTGCATTGTAAGAGGTTTAGAGTATTTGTGGCTTCTACCCACTAAATGCCTGTAGTGCACCCCTCCTTCCTCCTGGAGCTGGGAAAATGCTCTCAGTTGACCTATAGTCATCCTAAAGCAATTTTACCCCCAGAGGTGAAAAATCATAGTAATCCTGCATATGCTTCTTTCCCTTATAAATCAAGCAAAAAGAACCTTTCCTAGTCCTCTTTTCTTAGTTATTAAAATATAAATTTATAATGGTATACATATATGTAAATATATATATATAATTAGGGTATATGGAAAATTGAATGGAGTTGTCATTATCACTGTAATTCAAGCTTCATCAATTATATACTCATTAGCTTATTCATCTTATGTTTTTGTTCTTTTCTACATTAGGAGAAAAAGAAAATCTTTGAGGATGACCTATTTTCTTTTTTTTTTTCCCCAATTACTTTTATTTTATTTTTGCAGTGTTCCAAGATTCATTGTTCATGTACCACACCCAATGCTCCACGCAATACGTGCCTTCCTTAATACCCACCACCAGGCTAGCTGAACCCCCCACCCTCCTGCCCCTCCAAAACCTTCAGAGTCCACAGTGTTTCATGGTTCATTTCCCACTCCCATTTCCCCCAATTCACCCTTTCTTTCCTTCTCGCAATGTCCTCCATGTTTTTCCTTATGCTCCGCATGTAAGTGAAACCATATGATATTTGACTCTTTCTGCTTGACTTATTTTGCTCAGCATAATCTCTTCCAGTCCTGTCCATGTTGATACAAAAGTTGGGTATTCATCCTTTCTGATGGAGGCATAATATTCCATTGTATATATGGACCACATCTTCTTTATCCATTCATCTGTTGAAGGGCATCTTGGCTCTTTCCACAGTTTGGTGATTGTGGACATTGCTACTGTGAACATTGGGGTATATGTGAGGATGGGCTCTTTTCTAATATTTGATTTGACTGTTTCTGTGTGTTTTAAAAGACTTGAATTGGTTGTTAATAATTAATTGCCTTTGAAAGAATATAAGCTGACTCTTTACCTCTACAGTGACTATTTCAGAGGTTCAGGGAATGGCAAAATCATAATAGAATGACTCACCCTTTCAGTTAAAATATTTTTACATCTATCACCTCACTTGATTTGAATGCTTAAAGTTTACTGCATGTCTATGTTCCTTGGCTACAAAATAGAATTTTTTGGTGGTGTTTTATTTTTTTGTATTGTTTTATTTGTTTGTTTGTTTACAAACACGACTTTCCTAACTTAAAGAGTTCTTTTCACTGTAGTGGATCCCATCCATTGAATGAAGTATTAGTTATTAAAATTAGTGTTAGCTGCTATAACAATTTGAGAATCTCAGTGTCTTACAACACTACAGTTCTATATTTCACACTAAATTTCATGTGGTTGAGTGACTCTCTTAGGAAGCTCCCATTCAAAAAGTGAATTGAGGCCCTCTCATCATACCTGAATCTTTTGCTTTCAACAGAGCATGGACAGAGGCAAAGGTAAGAAGTGGAAGATCATGTGAGGTATTTTTTGAGAAGACATATTTATTTATCTTAGAGAGAGTGAGCCATGGAAGGGACAGAGGGAGAGACTCCCCAAGCCGACTCCCTGCTGAGCTCAGAACCCAACACAGCTGGATCCCAGGACCCATGAGACCATGACCTGAGCTGAAACCAAGAGTCTGACACTCAACTGACTGAGTTACCCAGGGGCCCCTTTGCGAAGCATTTTTGAGGCCACCTCTGGAATGAGTGCATTACTTCTGTCCAAACTTTGTGTCCCCACCTACATGCAGTGCTTTGGGCTTGTGGGCTTCAAGAGTGCCTAGGAGGAAATTAGTTGGTATAGCACTCAAAGAGCACTTTCCCTAGAAATACAAAGGTGGTGGAAGGTGGAACACAAGGTTTGGTGAAAAAGGAAGTAGAAGGTTGTTTTGTGGGAGCCATAGATTCCCTCAATAACAGATGTTTACTGGGCACTGCTATGTTCCAAGTACTATGTTGAGGTGCTAGGAATACAGTGACTTTTTCACAAAGGGCCTAGGCCAGGGAAAGAAACTTTGGACTGGAAAAGATCCACTGCTTCTTCTGTGGAGTGAGAGATCCAGCAGGAATTCATCCTGGACAAGGCATAGATTTAAAGTGGAATTAGAGAATGCAGACCTCTAGTAGAGAGAGAGTGGTAAAGAGTTTTTGGGAACAGGATGGATTTAGGCAAGTGACAAACAGAGCCGAAAATCCCCAGCAAAGCTGAATTTTGTATATATTCTCAGCACCTATAATTTCCCTATTGCCTAGATACGTTTTAATGATTTGATAAGGTTTGGAAGATGTGAATCCAAGATAAAGAGTAAATAATTATAGAAAGGAGTCTCAAAACCTGCTGTTGAAGCAATGGTGTGAGAGTTCTAAAAGGCCAAGAAAGAAAAATAGGGGGCGAGCGTTCTGTACCCCAGGATAAATAATTGGACCATTTTAGGCCCTTTCAAATAAGAAGGCTGTAAATAGGTCCTGAAATCCTTAGCTCAGCACACACCCTCAGGTTGGACATACCAAAAGATGAGGCAAAAGAAGTCTTTGGAAAACACTGTTGGAGTGTTATGACATGGGGAAGCTGTTTCTACTCAAAGCTCAGCAAAGGGAGAACATAGACAGACCTTAATAATGCTCCATGAAGTCTGGCAGAACATAAGGGACTGTAACTTTTATGTGAAGCTGCCTAGTGATACTAGGAACAAAAATAGATGGCACATTAGGCATCGGTGGAAGAAGCAGATGCCTCAGGAGGGCCAGATGAGGACTGCACTGGACAAGGAGGCAGCGTCACTGTTTTAAAAGGAGGCATTACATAAGAGAGCTTTAGGCAGAGTTTGGAAGTGAACTGTTAGATACAGAAACTCGCAGTGGGGTCCTGCACGTAGAGAGACATTATCTACATCAAAGAGGCTTCTCTGGTATTTCTAAAGGGAGTTGTCCAAAATAATACAAAGGTACCTCACCAGAGAGACTTGGTTTGTATAGAAATAATGCCTGACCCATAGTGAGCATCTACCCATCTTGGAAATTATGAATGCCTTATATGTATTAACTCAGTTCTCACTGAGTGGGAAAATGAAAGCTCAGAGAAAAATAAATTGCTCAATTCATGTGGCTAGTTCACAGATCACCATGTCTGCAAAGCAGAAACAGGCTGTAGAAGGTATATGTTTTAAGTGAAATTTGGGAGTTTTGTTACTACAACATCATTTTACTCATATGGGATGCTCTCTTACTAAAAAGGGTCTGAGGAATTTTCATTTCCTGAGACTGTCCAGAGAAGTCATGAGATCTGCCATCAATCTGATCTTAAGAATAGGAAGAATTAGCCCCACAGATCTGGGAAGCACGGGGAAGGGATGACATTGTTTTCTGCTTCCCCTCTATGGAATTCCATTCTTTGAACATGGCACACATCACTTGTTGAATAGGAACTGTGTGTAGAATGCTGGACTCAGATATAAAGAATCTTAGAAAGGGCTTTAAACATATACTACAAAGATAGGTAAATAGAAAGTTAAAAAGAAAAGCCAAGAGGTAAGAGTCAAAACATATTTTCTTTTATAGCTATAAAAATGGCTATGATGGTTAGAATGCCTGAGTAGAGTTTTATGGAGGACAGCTAGATTTTCGATAGCCCAGAGGAGGAGACCCCGTTCAACAGAAAGCAATGGGAAATCTCAGTCCTGGGAAGAAAATCTGTGGGAGGATGGGACTAGATCACTCTTGAAGGGGGGAGATAAGGGAAAGACGCAGAATACATTTATCAGGCAGAACAGAGTAGGGCTTCACTGGTAGCGAGAAGAAGGTTAGTGAATAGGACTTAGTGTGGAGGGTTTGAAGGTCTTACATGTAATCTTACCCCCTGTAGTGTAATGTACAGCCTAGTAAGTCACATTGCAAACTGTTTTTACTGGCTTAGGCCAAATAGCC
>CM052811.1:29354538-29392026 GCA_028533885.1 Nasua narica | reverse complement strand
AATTCATGCTTACTACTTTTCATATCAATAACAGCAAAGTTTGATTTAAACTCATTTGACTGGAGAATCAAATAAAACTCACATTATAATAAAATATTGAGGACAAGAATACTCTATACTTCCTCAGAGTCATTTAAGTTTTTTTATTGGAATTGTACTGAATGTGTATATTGCTTTGGAAGTAATAAACTTCTGTAATATGAACTCTCTCCAACCAAGCCTGCAGAATTTATTTATTTACTCATATTAAGTTTTGTAACCTTCTTCTTACACATATCTTAATGAAGTTTATCTAGATATCTTACATTTATTCCTTATTGGTAAACACAATGTTTTCTACCAGATTTTCCAATTTATTATTATTAATAAAACCTACCTCCACACACTGCACTAAGGACGTTGGAACAATTATCTTGTTTTGCCTCATGAAAACCAAATATGGTATGTATAATTATGAGCCTCTTATTACAAAAAGAACACCAAGGCTCAGGAAATTCAAATAACTTTAGGTCATAAAACTAAGTATGGCAGATTCAGTCTCTAGTCATTCTAAATATTAGCTTAAGCTTTCTTAAATTTAGCTTAGCAATTTCCACAAAAGATAATAACCTGAGAAGTTAACAAAAGCCAATAATTCGAGAAGCCTTATATCTATGTCAAAATTCTAGACATATTCTGTGTTTCAGGAGGTAGAGACGGCTTTCATATTATTCAGTTTACTTCAGCTACATGGACAAGGCAAATACCTGATAATCCGTATATACTATAAAGTTTATGTTCTAAAGAAACATCTTGAATTATTATTTATACTATTAAAAACTAGAATTTTAATTCTGAAATCGTGGCTTCTTTTTAACTTCCCCATATGATTTATTAGAAGAAAGCTGTGACATTACTCACAGTCGCTGGTGCATAACATACGCTCAATGAACATATATGGACTATGTCTCCATATTTAACATTTCAATTAAAAAATACTAATGACACCAGGTATACTTTTTTGATTTTCTTAAGTTTGAAAGAGAGAGGAATATGCTTTCCCAAAATGTATTTTAGCTTCCTTGTTTGTAGGACAGAGGATGATGAAATAAAAAGGTGGTAAGAAAAGGATGCAAGTAAACCAGGAAAAGAGATTAAGGGAGAAACATGTAGCTTAAATATAATGAAGAAGACTCCAAGATGGCATCATGGGGTCAGAAATGAAAGGCAGATGAAGAGAGAAGGCAGTTGGCTCTCAAAAAGTTAGCCAAAGAACAAGATAAATTAAAATAGGCTAGGAAGAGAAAATAGTTTTCCCATTCATATCTTACTGCTATAACAAAGAAAAATACTCAATTTTGCATATTTACCATCTTTCCAGCCATCTCAGTAAATCTCATATTATTTTTTTTAACATAGATTTTAAGGAGCAGTTTTAGGTTCAACAGCAAAATTAAGCAGATGATACAAAGGTTTCCTATATACTCCCCTCCTCCCACGTACACACAACTTCCCCAACTATCAAAATTCCTCACGGGAGTGATACATTTGTTATAACTGATGAACCTACACTGACACATTAGGGTTCACTCTTGGTGTTGTACATTCTATATATTTGGACAAATGTATCCACCATTAGAGAATCACAGAGAGTAGTTTCATTGCCCTAAAGATCCTCTGTGCCCTGCCTATTCATCACTCCCTACCCTCAACCCCTGGCAACTACTGAGCCTTTAACTGTTTCCATTTTTTTTGCCTTTCACAATAGTCAGATAGTTAAAATCCTACAGTATGCAGCCTTCTCAGATTGGCTTCTTTCACTCAGTAATATGCATTTAAGTTTCTTCCATATCTTTTCAGGGCTTGACATCTCATTTCTTTTAGAGCTGAATAATACTCTATTGTCTGGATAAGCCACAGTTTATTTATTGATTCACCCACTGAAGGACATCTTGGTTGTTTCCAAGTTTTGGCAATTATGAATAAAGCTGCTATAAACATCCATGTGCAGGTTTTTGTATTGACATATACGTTTTCAGCTCATTTGGGTAAACACCAAGGAGTACAAACTGCTGGAACATATAGCAAGAGTGTGTTTAGTTTTATTTAAAAATGGCCAATTTGCAATCCCCCCAGCAATGAATAAGAGTTCCTGCTGCTCCACATCCTTGTCAGTACTTGGTGTTGTCAGTATTCCAGATTTTGGCCATTCCAATAGGTGTGCAGTGCTATCTCATTGTTGTTTTATTTTTTTTTTATTTTTTTTTCTGTTTTCTTTTTAGATTTTATTTATTATTTATTAGGAAAGAGAGAGAGTGAGAGAGAGCAGGTCAGAGTGAGAAGCGGACTCCCCACGGAGCTGGGAGCCCGATGTGGGACTCGATCCCGGGACTGCGGGATCATGACCTGAGCTGAAGGCAATCGCTCAACCAACTGCGCCACCCAGGGGCCCTCATTGTTGTTTTAATTTGCGTTTCCCTGGATGACATATAATGTTCAGAATATTGTCATAATGCCATCTGTGTATTATCTTTGATAAAGAGTATTTGTGTGACTTCATTTTCAAATAAAAACTCTACAGTTGCTCAACTCTATGATTCTATCGAACGTAGAGCATTTGACTGTAGGGAAAGCAGTCTTCATTGTGATTGGCTCAATTCCTGTTTGTTTGGACTCAATTTATGCACATTCTGAAATTCAGCAATGTTCTAGATTTTGTTGTGATCACCAGTTCAGTAAGTACATATGCTTTGTCAGAGTAGTATGAAAGCACTGTCTTGCAAACCACAAGAGATCTAATGATTTTAGTCTTCGAGAACCTTATCACTCCAAGACCTTGAATTAAAAAAAGCAGCTCAGCAAATAGTCACCCCCTTCCTACATGGATTACTTTTAATTAAAATAACCTCCTCTTTTTGGTTAAGCTTTTTCAAATAATCCATAAGCTGGCCACAGCTGAAAACCATAGACAGACACATAGACAGATAGGAGAAGGGAAGGAGTGAGGAGGAAAGGAAGGAAAACTGATATCTGAGATAACTGTTTCTATCACATTTTACAAAAAGTCTGATTGCACATTTCATAAGACTTTTTCAGTTGAATAACGCAGCAGACACAGAGCCACACCAGCCTTTCTATTCTAACTTGAATAAACTCTTGAAATACTTTTATCCTTCTTTTTGGTTTGTTTTGTATTGCTACCATACTATATACTATAGTTAACCAACAGATTTTTTTTAAGTACTAACAATGTCCCATACATAAATTACCCATAATTACCACATTGGGTCCACATAATTTCCATTTCTGCCTTGTTGGTATCTTTCAATAATGCATCGTTCCCGTAAAATGGGCTATGGATCATTAGGTAAAGAATAATCCCACAACTGTTGGGTTGCCCATGCCTTCAGCAGCAATATATACATTCTGTAAGTCTGAAACCTACATGGCTTTCCCTTCCTCCCATTAGATATAATACAAAGGAGCTCATTTTCATCATTCAGAAGAATAATGTTCTTCTCATTTGGAAGCTTTGCTCTGATTTACTGCATAAGTCAGCCTTTTCCAGAATAAAAATGGCTGCTTTAAATGACACTTTTTAATCATTTTCTCTCAGCAGATCACTGAAGGTAGGAAAATATCACTTTGTTCATATCAAGCTTTGACAAAAACAAAGTTGCCTGGGATACAGTTTCTGCTAACCCTCTTTTTTACAAAATCCATAAGGAGACTAGCACTTCAAACAGTTCCCATTGTTTATATAGTTAATGAACCATGGATTTGAATTAGTTAAGGACCAAAATATAGGAAATGCCGACAATCATAATAGTGGGATAATGAGGGGTTAAAATTGAAATAGAACGGGAAACTACTCAGTACTGGTTAGCTACGGAAAAGAAGAAGCAATATTTGGAGTAAAATGAGTGAAAGGATGATAAGGATCATGCTACCTCATGTCTAGTAAGTTTGGGAGAAATTTTTAAAGTATTACACTATTTTGCCACAAAGAAATGAAAAGCAACACGTAATTTTTTCTAGTTAAAGCTTCTACAGTATTAAAATCTTGACTTCCTACTCTTACCAAGAGGAATTTTTAGTTGAGTTGAATCATGAATATAAGGTATCTGTGCAACACTGATCATCTAAGAAAGAAACAAACTATGAAGAATATATTGTAATAACGATGCTTGGTGACAAATGGTAAGTACATTAATCACGGCGAGCAATGTGTAAAGTATAGAACTGTTGAATCATTATGTTGTACTCCTGAAACTAACAGAACACTGTATGTTAATTATATTTCAATAAAAAAGGAGTATTTTGGCCTGAAGGTCAATATTTTAAAAACAAAAAGAATGCCATGATGTTCTTTCTAAAACTTCTGATTAGCCACAAGAAAAAGGTTAAAGAATTAAGAATGGCAAATTTTGAAAAGCAAGTAGAAGCCCTTTCCTGATTATTTGTAAGCTGGCTTTTGACATGTGTCATATTAGAACTTTAAAGAGCTCTTGATAGCAATCTTCCCTTAAATTCTCAAAAACAAGAATCTGAATCTCACAGTCTACAGAAAAGCTCCTGACTGATGACAGATTTCTTCTGTTCAAGACTAGGTGGAAACCAGGTTAGTTTAAGCTTCAAGGTGCTTAACTGTGTCATAGATTTATTTCATTATATTCTTGCTCTAAAATGTATGTCTCATTTATATAGAATGAAATTTAGTATTTTATTTCCACCTAGCTGCTTTAATAAAGACCTATACTTAACACTGGAAAGAATTTAAATGGGGAGATATAGGGGTAGCATGAATAAAGTGATAAGTAATAAAAGAAGTTGAAACCTTAGACTTAATTGCATTTAAATAAAATGTAAGCAGGTATAATATCTACAGGGAATGAAGTCAGAGGTCAATAATCTGGATCAATCAGTGGAAACTAACCTGCAATCTGCAGCAAAGAGACATGAAATTAAAATGACTGAAATCAGATTTAGGTTAGGGGTGTGGATACAAGATCCAAGTCAAAGATATAGATTTTGGAAAAAAGGAAAATCATACAGTTGGAAAAGAAAAAGTAAACAAACTTTGAAAACTACATAAATAGATTAACTGCAAAAAAAAATGTTTAATAATAAAAAGGAGTTGGAATTTGGGTGTCCAAATTCATTTCAATCCTTGGCCAAACTTCTTGACAAATTAAATGGCTTCTCTGCTTCTCAGAATACATACCAGGGGATATAAAAGCAGAAACCTAACAGAGCTGTGATGATCAAATAATTAATGCTAGTACTCGGTAAAACATCTAGGTCAGAGCAAGTGCTCAGTAGGTTATATTATTATTACAGTTTAAATTCTATCTCTTTCTCTAAATTCAGAAACACTTAATACATAATCTTGCTGAAGAGTATTTCTTAAGTCATGTTACACAGGTAAGTATAGTGGTAAAAATTTTACTAGCTAAAAAAAAAAAAATAGTAACTACTGGCAGGCTAGTTAGGTATTTAATTCACCTGCAAGGCGGCACAAGACTGGCAAATAGGGTCTGTCATCTATTGAGATTCTATATCATAGTCACAAAGAAAGCTGTTAATCAACTCATTGAATTGAGCTGAAACTTAAATGTTTCATCTTTCAGATTCACACTGATAACATTTATATAATTTTTGTACTAGTTTCAGTGGTTTCTGTATAGCCTAGAGGGTTCTTTTTCCCTATTTATTCTGAGCCTCCTTAAAGGAACCTAGAGACCCAAGAAAAGAACAGAGCAATTTATCAATCACTGTTAAAAGTGATATTTTCCTGTCCCTGTTTTTGATGATGGTGGCAGCTATCAACAAACTCTACAATTTGAGATGCATTTAGTGATCCAACTGGTATCATTTAACACTCATTATGTCTAAAAATTATGCTGTATGCTATGAGATTATAAATGTAAAACCAGCAAAAACTCTGTCCTCAAGAAGCTTATAATTCACCACAGAAAATATATTATGAACATAAATAAATAAATGCAGAAAGTACGGCTAATATGAGAGGAAGAAAATAAACTACTCAGACTTTATAGCAGCATTGACATTTGACAAGAGTCAAAAGGTGAAAACAACCCATATGTCCATCAAAAGATAAATGGATAAATAATACATGCAGATACAATGGAATATTGTTCAACCTTAAAAAGGAATGAAATTCTGACACATGCTGAACCTTGAAGCCATTATGCTAAATGAAATAAGTCAGTCACAAAAAGATAAATATGGTATAATTCCACTTATATGAGACACCTAGAGTAGTTAACAATTCAGAGAGACAGAAAGTAAGATAGTGGCTGCCAGGATTGGAGTGAGGGGATAATGAAAAGTTTTGTTCAATGGGTACAGAATTCAATATGCAATGATGAGAATGTTCTAGAGATGGATACCGATGATTGTACCAACACTATAAATGTATTTCATGCTTCTTAACTATAAACTTCAGAATAGTTAAAATACTGAATTGTATACTATGTATATTTTACCACAATATGAAAAAAAAAAAGAAGAGAAACAACAGGCAGTTTGGTATAAACTTAAATTTTGAAATATACAAGATATTTCCTAGAAAAATAGGGATAAACCTGCCCTTGACCCAGGTGTTCTGTATACAGAGATACCCAAAAAATGCACAGAAAAAGAACAATTGTATCTGGATGCATCTGGCCAAACTCTAAATAGTAACTGTTAAAAGGATGAAAGTGGTATGAAAATGAAACTACATGCAGTCTTTGCATGGCCATAAAGAACATGGAAAGATGACTGCTTACTGAAACAAATAAAAATAAAACATTAAAAAAGATGACCACTTATTCAAAGAAATCAGATTTTCTTATAGGATGAAGTTACATTCCAGGGAGAAAATTCTGTCCTGGCTCCACCATGTGCATTAATATTGTTTGCTTATCGACATTTCCTACTGGCAGTAAGCCTTTATCATAATTCTTTTAAACAAGCTTTTAATTTTGAAAGCTATGTCTTTTATGACAAATGATACAATGCACTAGTCACTTCCTTCAACTATACGTGTGAACTTCACCATTGGTGCCTTAAATTATAAAAGCTTAAATAGAACATTTACTCTTCATTTGACTCGCTCTTGGAACTGAGATTCCGGAAGGGAGCACTGTCTTTTATTAAGTTAGTCACAGGGTATTTTTAGCAGTTTGAAAGCTGGTACTGTTTCCAACAAAATGAATGAAGTTTGGTAAATGGCGGACAGTTGGTTTCTCACTTTGGATGCCCTTGCTATTTGTACATGAGGCAGTGAATCACACTGCTTAAAAAAGCTAACAGTGTATTTATGTATAGGAATAGCATCTAAGATTCTGCTTATATACTGACAGTCTTGTGTTGATGGTAATAAAGCCTACTATTATCCTGCCAGCATATCTGATGCTGAAGAGTCCTTTTGGTAGAGAAAGAGCCTTTTAAAAATACCAACTGCTCTTAGTAGCATTTGTACAACCTGTGAGAGGCTGTCAGTTTTTCTGATCTACTTTTAACTGCTGGGAATATAATGGTGTCCACTGAAATTGAAATTAGAACAGTCAACATGCTGGTGAAATTTATCAATGCAGTAATTATTAAATAAAACTTTAACACACTGTATGGAACTCTGATACCATGCTCTTAAAGATGGTGCATAAGCAGAAATCTGTTTCTTCTTTCAGAAGCCCCAAAAACCTTAAGTTTAAAGGTATTATTAAATAACCATCAGACATATGCATTTTCCATTCTTTCTGTTACCACTTCCCTTTCCCACTATCTCCCCTTGATTGTGCAACTTAAATTTGCTTTTGGAATACAGTTACTACCCTAAAATGCATATTGTGTATGTAAGCCTTTCCACCTGAAAAAATTAAAACCAGCCTTGAAGAAACTTAAACAATGTTAGTAGTCATCAATACTTCCTTGAATTTGTCTTCTAATTTATTAACTACCTCTCCTGATTTATCATCATGGGCAATGAGTGAGGTTAAAATACTTAGCTTTTTCTGAGATGTCTTTCTATGCATCCCTGATAACTAAACCAAATTATAAAGTACGCCTAAAAACAGAGATTCAAGTAAGATTTTCTATGAAATGAGATGATCTGTGAATCTACACATACTGTGCATTAATGATTAAAAAGAAAGACCTGACTTTACTGAGGATGAAAAAAGGTATTCAGACATTTTATATGTATTTTAATGGCCTATAAAAACCAGTCCTAGAAATAGCCCTAAATAGCACTGACCAGCAGAACAAAAATTTATAGTTTAGGAGGAGAATTTCATGTGATCAATTAGTAGTTTCTGTATATTATGTTCACATAAGACCTTAGTGATATATTCTACTGCATTCCTATAAGTGATATGAAGAGGCCATCATACCCAAAGAGCTATCCCTACTGTGTACTTATTCAATTAACCATATTTCTTTGCCATTTTTACATTTACCCTTAAAAACCCCTTGAGGGGTGCCTGGGTGGCTCAGTGGGTTAAGGCCTCTGCCTTCGGCTCAGGTCATGATCTCAGGGTCCTGGGATGGAGCTCCGCATCGGGCTCTCTGCTCAGCGGGGAGCCTGCTTCCCCCTCTCTCCCTGCCTGCCTCTCTGCCTACTTGTGATCTCTCTCTCTGTCAGATAAATGAGGTAAAATCTTAAAAACAAAAACAAAAAAAACTCCTTGAGATTTGCCCTACTCTTGCTGTCATTTAATTATTTCACATATTACTTCAGAAAAGCCATTAAAGATATTATAGATTATAGATCTACATAAAAAGATATCCCAATTGTATGAATAAAATTTCACCACTTTCTCTTTTTCTGCAGGAAATAGACCCTTTGATTGCAGAGTATCTGGACATCCTAAGAACATAAGCTGGCCTGGCAGAGACAGACAATGCAGGTAGATTTGATTTATCTCAGGAAGTTAAAAAAAAAAGTCTCTTCAAGGAAGGAGGTTAAAGCTATAATGATTCTTCATAATGAATCCTGATAATGAGGAGCAAGCAATGAGCCACTTTTTATGTCAGTTCATGATTTGAGCAGAAATGAAAAGGAAGACTGCACTGGTCATTTGTTCCTGGGACTCAAACAGAAAAACAGAACATGGTGAAGAAGCATACCGTTTCCCTAATTTCAGAGGAAATACTGAAAATGTTTTTCAAAGAAAAAAAATTAATCACTGTCCAAAATTAATCACTATTCCATTAATCACAGTCCTTTTGTTTTTGTGTCCTGTTTATCTTCCATATGTAGAAGCTATGTAGCCCAAATTGTTAGTGGGTTTTTCCCCCATATTCAATATATTTTTACAGTACTCCTACAGTATATGTACAAAAGAGTTTGTGAGGATATTCATAAATGGAAAACTAAGGGACTCTGTGAATCTGGATATTGATTCCCTCACCCTCTGTCCTCCATCCAGAATACAGCTTAATAAATGTTATTACATCTGTGTAATACACATCGATTGATCACGACTAAAAAAATGCAAGGTCCCACTTAGGGTGTTGTTATTTGTACTTGTCTATAAGAATAGTTACAAAAAACTTTGGTACTAATAGTGTATAGAACATTTGGAAATTTACTATTGTTTTTAATGAGTAATAGAGTTTTCTATGGAGATGACAAAAATAGTAAATACATCCTCTCCTTCTAAATTGTGTTTCCCTAGAATGGTCAGGTTTAATGGAACCACATAAGTCTTCATTTGTTGAAAACAGAAATGTGAACTCTGGACAACAAAAACAATGAGACATCAGTTATATACGTAGTGGAATAAACACATACAGCAGAAACCTGTAACAACAGATTTATATAATTATTCCTTGATCTAAAATTTAGGGTTTGTTTTTTTTAAGGAAGATATGGGGACAATTTTCACATAGGAAAAAATACTGTAAAGTTACCTGCTATCTTACAGGATTCTGCTGATTTCCATGTTGAAAATTTTCATTTAATAAAGATGATGATGGGGTGCCTGGGTAGCTCAGTCTGTTAAGCTTAGGCTCAAGTTCTGATTGGGATGGAGCCCGCCTGGGGCTCCCCAATCACTGGGGAGCCTGCTTCTCTCTCTCCCTCTGTCCGCTCTCCCCACTCTCTGGTGTGCAAATTCTCTCTCAAATAAGTAAATAAAATCTTTTAAAATAAATAAATAAGATAATGATAGAGTCCAACTAAATTCTTGAATACTCAGTCTCTGAGATTACAAGTCAAGACCTTTTATGCACCACTGCTTCAGTTCTTTTTTTTTTTTTTTAAGATTTTATTTATTTATTTGAAAGAGAGAGAGAGAAAGAGATAGAACATAAGCATGAGCAGAGGGGAAAAGACAGAGGCAAAGCAGGGAGCCCAATGCAGCACTCGATCCCAGGACCCTGGGATCGTGACCTGAGCCGAAGGCAGATGCTTAACCAACTGAGCCACCCAGGCGCCCTGCTTCAGTTATTCTTAACAGTGCACTTGAGAAAGATAAAAAGCCATAGGTTGTATATAGGATATAGCACTGTGACCATAAAGTAGTTCACCTCTTATAGACTTATTGACTTTGTAAGTCATCTGTGAATGAAAAAAATTCTTAACTTCCCAGTCATAAAACTGTAATTAGCTCAACTGTTCTGATATAAATGAGCCAAAATGATTTCATTAATGGATTTCTCAAATAAGAAGCTCAAGGCTTTATATTTGTCCTCATACTCTTCAATCTTGGATTCTAAAATTGTAATTATTACACAGAAAATCAAGTTTTATACAGTGACATGATGTAAAATAAAATATATAAATTCTATTTTTATGTTTAATTAATCAAAGGAAAATCAAGATCAAATAACTAACATTTTAAAGTATGCTAGAATTCTAAATACAGTAACAAAAGAGAAAGTTCTGAACCAACACACCAAAGGTTAAGTAATCTAGAAAATTCACAGATTCCTATCTTATAGCATGAATAAGAGAAGTTCAATAAGGTAGTTCAATCTCATCATTCAATTGGTGTTTGAGAGTATAGACGACTTCCACTCCCCCTCCCCACTTCTGTGTTACAAAAGGGGGTGCCAGTAGAAATAAAGTTCTGTTACTGTATAATTTCTTGCCTCCAGTGGCTCTGCTACCTCCTTGACTGGTATTCATTCTACTTAATAATCTCACAGAAAAATTCTACAGAATAATTTAAGAAATTTCAATTTTTAAAAAATCATCCAAACTCTGAAAATAGAGCCACGAATAGTTAATTGGTAGAAGTCTTGGGTGATTTAAAATTTTTAAATCAATTTGTTAATAATTTCACTTTATTCCTTACTCTCATTCTTCCCCTCTTAAACCAGAGAGGATAATTCAATTCTCTCTCAATATTTAACACCCACCTACTTGAAATACCTGGGTTTTTTTTTCTTTTTCTTTTTTAAGATTTTATTTATTTATCTGTCAGAGAGAGAGAAAGAGCACAAAGCAGGGGAGCGGCAGAGGCAAAGGGAGAAGCAGGCTCCCCACTGAGCAAGGACTCCCTATGTGGGACTCTATCCCAGGACCCTGAGATCATGACCTGAGCCTCAGGCAGATGCTTAACTGACTGAGCCACCCAGGCATCCCCCTTTTTTTTCCCCTTTAAAAACATAAAAAGGGCGCCTGGGTGGCTCAGTTGGTTAAGCGACTGCCTTCGGCTCAGGTCATGATCCCGGAGTCCCGGGATCGAGTCCCATATCGGACGCCCGGCTCTGCGGGAAGTCTGCTTCTCCCTCTGACCTTCTCTCCTCTCATTCTCAGTCTCTCTCTCTCTAATGAATAAATAAATAAATAACCTTTAAAAACATAAAAAGCAGACCCTTAAAAATTCTTAATTTAAGTAGGTGATTTATCTTATCTGATATTACTTGGATTTTATTGACACTATCTCCTCCTTACACAGAAAGTCTCTAACCATCCTAAATGTAAGGCTCATGAACCTTTTCACCACATGTGGCAAAGATTTTCTAGGAGACACTGACTGAACACACTCAGAAAGCCTTTCAGTACCCAGTTCTTCATTCACCCCTGTTACTACGGCCAGAGGGTTTTCACAAGCATAGGTATGTCCAGCATACCGAGCATCACTTGTATTTCAAGTCAAATAATTCTGCTAACAGAACTCCATTTGTGGGTGAAAATTTAACTTAGTCTTACTCATCTAGCAATATGATGAATTAAAATATTTATATATTTAAAATAATATATATTTATTACTTAAAAATGTTTATTTAAAATCCAGCTGGGCTGTGCCAGGTGCTAGATTTTACAGGAAATAACAAGGATAGACAAACAGATCAAATGACTCTGGGGGAAGGGGGAGTACCTGAGTGGCTCAGTGGGTTAAAGCCTCTGCCTTTGGCTCAGGTCATGATCTCAGGGTCCTGGGATCGAGCCCCACATCGGGCTCTCTGCTCAGCAGGGAGCCTGCTTCCTCCTCTCTCTCTCTGCCTGCCTCTCTGCCTACTCTTCTGATCTCTCTCTGTCAAATAAATAAATAAAATGTTTAAAAAAAATTACTCTGGGGGAAGAATCAGCTCCAGAATGTGGGACACTCTATAAGAAAACACCTAAATTCTTCAAAAGGCATTAGAGAGAATTAGAACCAGTTAACCTGACAGTTAATGAAAGAATAAAACTAATGTAACTGAGCCAAGAAAGCCCAGACTGGAGCAGGGTCTAGTACACAGTGAGCTTGCAACCTCAGCAAGCCCAGGGTCCACAGACCATAGTAGCCACACTGTGGTGCAGGGACACAGAAAACGAGTTGTGGTTTTGGGTTTTCGTTCTTTTCTTCTTTTGGTAATTTTTGTTACTTTATTTTATTATTTAAAGTTTGTCTTGTTTTTATTTTTATCATTTTGGTTTTGTTCTTTTCTTTATTCTTTTTTCATCTCCTTTTTTCCTTCTCTCTTTTTTTTTCTTTTCTCTTTTTAAAAATTTTTTCCTTCTTCTCTTTTAGTATTTTGGGTGTGGTTTTGTTTGGGGGGGTTGTTTGTTTGCTTTTTAACTTTCATTATTATTTTTTATTTATTCTTTCTTGGTTTAAAAGGGTAACTAGCATATACAAGCCATAGCTCCAGCCAGCCAGCAAAAGTCACCAAGCACACACACGGTCTGCATTGGGGACATCATACATAAGACTACTTTTTCAGCTTTGGGAGAAGTAGCCATTTCACCTAATCCAGAAACAAACAGAGAGAGTCAAGCAAAGTGGGGAGAAAAAGAAATATGCTCCAAAAGAAAGAACAAGAAAAAGCCTTAGAAAAAGAACTAGGTAAAACAGAGATAAGCAATATACCCAACAAAGAATTTAAAGTAATGATCGTAAAGACACTCACTGGGTTAAAGAAAGGAATGGGAGACCTCAGTGAGACCTTCAATAAGGATACAGAAAATATTGAAAAGAATCAATCAGGGTTGAAGAATACAATAACTGAAGTAAAAAATACCCTAGAAAGAATCAATAATAGATTAGAGGATACAGAAGAATGGATCAGCAATCTGGAAGACAGGGTAATAGAAGCACACAAGCTGAACAGTAAATAGAGAAAAGAATTTCTGAAAATGAGGATAAAGAGATCTCTTAGACAACATCAAGCAAAGAACCATTTGCATTATAGGTCCCAAAGAAGAAGACAGAAAGGTACAGTATATGTACTTGAAGAAATAATAACTGAAAATGTCCTTAACCTAGGGAGAGAAACAGACATCCAAGACTAAGAAGCAACGAGTACTTCAAACAAGATGAACCCAAAAAGGTCTACACCATGACACACAATAATTAAAATGTCAAAGGATAACTATAAAAAGAAAATCTTAAAAGTAGTAAGAAAACAACAAAAAGTTACCTACAAGGGAAAATCTACACAGATATCAGTTGATTTTTCAGAAGAAACTTTACAAGCCAGTAGGGAGGGACATAATGTATTCAGAGTGCTGAAAGGAAACAACCTACAACCAAGAACACTCTACCCAGCAAGATTATCATTCAGATTTGAAGGAGCAATAAAATTTCCCAGAAAAACAAAAGATAAAGGTGTTTATAACCACTAAATTAGCCTTACAAGAAACGTTAAAGGCACTTTTTTATGTAGAAATGACCACCATTAGACATAAAAAATATCAATAAAAAGATGTAAAATAGGACAATATATACATAAAATATGAAGAGAGTAAAAGGGAGAAGGGGAAAAAGAAAAAGATTTTTTTTCTTTTTTTTTTTTTAAATGTTTTTAAACTTAAATGACCATCAAGTTAATATGGACCGCTATTGGGGCGCCTGGGTGGCTCAGTGGGTTAAAGCCTTTGCCTTTGGCCCAGGTCATGATCTCGGGGTCCTGGGATTGAGCTCCACATCGGCCTGCTTCTCCCTCTTCCACTCCCCCTGCTTGTGTTCCCCCTCTCGATGTGTCTCTCTCTGTCAAATAAATAAATAAAATATTTTTTAAAAAATATGGACTGCTATTTACTATGTTATAAATGAACCTCATGGTAACCAGAAATCCTATGATAGACACACAAAAAATAAAGAGAAAGAGGGGTGCCTGGGTGGCTCAGTGGGCTAAAGCTTCTGCCTTCAGCTCAGGTCATGATCTCAGGCTCCTGGGATCAGCCCCCCATTGGGCTCTCTGCTCAGCAGGGAGCCTGCTTCCCCCTCTGTCTCTGCCTGACTCTCTGCCTACTTGTGATCTCTCTCTCTCTCTCTCTCAAATAAATAAATAAAATCTTAAAAAAAGATTTAAAAAAATAAAGAGAAAGAAAGCAAAACACCACACATACTCACTGATCACAAATAGAAAAAAAAGCAAGAGAGGAAGAAAGGAACAAAGAAGAGCTACAAAAACAAACAAATTCTTTTAAATGGTATTAAATAACTATCAATCATTACTTTAAATGTAAATGGTCTAAATGCTCCAATCAAAAGACACAAGAGTAGTAGAATGGATAAAAAAACAAGACTCATCTATATGCTCCCTACATAAAACTTATTTCATCCATATAGATGCATACAAACTGAAAGGGACAGATAAATTTTCACCAAGCAAATGAAGTGGAAAGAAAAAAAAAACAAAAACAAACAAAGCCCGGGTAGCAATGCTTACACCAGACAAGATAGGCTATAAAACAAAAACTGTCACGAAAGACAAAGAAAGGTATTACCTAATGACAAAGGAATCAATCCAACCAGAGGATATAACAACTGTAAATATCTACATACCCAACACTGGAGCACCTAAATATACAAAGCAAATACTAATGGATATAAAGAAAGAAATTGATGTTAATACAATAATATAAGGGAATTTAACATTTCACTACAATTAATAGATAGACCATCCAGACAGAAAACCAATAAAGAAACAATGTCTTTGAATGACACATTGGACCAAATGGACATCATAGACATATACAGAACATTTCATATAAAAACAACAGAATATACATTCTTTTCAAATGTACATGGAACATTCTCCAGTATAGAATGCATATTGGGACATAAAACAGGACTCAGTAAATTTAAGAAGATTGAAAACATAGCATGCATCTTTTCCAACCACAACAGTATTAAACTAGAAAAAAAATCACAAGGAAAAAACTGGAAGAAACACAAAAATGTGGAGACTAAACAACATGATATTAAACAACCAATGGGTCAATGAAGCAATCAAAGAAAAAAATCAAAAAGCTCATGGAGACAAATGAAAATGAAAACTTAATGGTACCAAATTTCTTGGGACACGCAGCAAAAGCAGTTCTAAGAGGGAGGTACATAGCACACAGGCTTATCTCAAGAAATAAGAAAAAATTCAAACAATCTAACTTTACACCTGAAGGAACTAGAATAAGAAGAACAAACAAGACCCAAGATGTGTAGAAGAAAAGAAATAATAAAGATCAGATCAAAAATAAGTGGTATAGAAGGGCACCTGGGTGGCTCAGTTGGTTAAGTATCTGCCTTTGGCTCAGGTCATGATACCGAGGTCCTGGGATCGAGCCCTACATCAGGCTCCCTGATCAGTGGGGAATCTACTTTTCCCTCTCCCTCTGCCACTTTCCCTGCTTGTGCTCTCTCTCTCTCAAATAAATAAATAAAATCTTTAAAAATAAATAGATAAATGACATAGAGTCTAAAAAATTTTTTTTAAAAAAATCAGTGAAAACAAAAGATAGTTCTTTGACAAAATAAACAAAAATGACAAACTCTTAGCCAGACTCATCAGGAAAAAAAGAGAAAAGACCCAGTTAAACAAAATCAGAAATGAGGGAGATAAAATAACTGATAACACATAAATACAAAAGAGTATAAGAGAATACTAGAAAAATTATATTCCAACAAACTGGACAACCTGAAAGAACCAGATGAATTCCTAGAAACACATAATCTTCCAAAATTGAACCAGGAAGCAACAGGAAATCTAAACAGACCAATTGCAGGTAATGAAATTGAACTGATAATCAAAAAAGCAAAATGCAGAAGTCCAGGACCAGAGGAATTCACAAGTGAATTTCACCAGACATTGAAAAAAGAGTTAAAAACTATTTTCCTCAATCTATTCTAAAAATGAGAAGAGGAAGGAAAGCTTCCACAAATAAGGCCAGCATTATCCTGATACCAAAACCAAACAAAGATACCACAAAAAAACAAAACACACACACACACACACACAAAGCTATAAGCCAATATTCCTGATGAACATTGATATAAAAATCCTCAACAAAATATTAGCAAACCACATACAACAATACATTAAAAAGACATTCACCACAATCAGGTGGAATTTATTGCCAGGATGTGAAAATGGTTCAATATTCACAAATCAGGGGTGTCTATGTGGCTCAGTTGGTTGGGTGACTGCCTTCAGGTCAGGTCATGATCCCGGAATCCCAGGATCGAGTCCCATATAGGGCTCACAGCTCTGGGGGAAGTCTGCTTCTCCCTCTGACCTTCTCCCCTCTCATTCTCTCTCTCTCTCTCTCTCAAATAAATAAAACCTTTAAAAAAAATTCACAAATCAACTAAGATCATATATCATATCAACAAAATGGAGGAAGAAAATCATATGATCATCTCAAAAGATGGAGATAAAGTATTCGACAAGATTCAACATCCATTTGTGATAAAAACTCTCAACAAAAAGGGGTAAGAGGGAAATATCTCAACATACTAAAGGTCATATATGAAAAACCCACAGCTAATACCATCCTCGA
Organism: Nasua narica; assembly: GCA_028533885.1. Classification (NCBI taxonomy): domain Eukaryota; kingdom Metazoa; phylum Chordata; class Mammalia; order Carnivora; family Procyonidae; genus Nasua; species Nasua narica. Next base: position 29,374,823 of record CM052811.1, on the reverse strand, counting down.
TGGTGAAAAACTAAGAACCTTCTCTTTGAGGTCAAGAACCAAACAGGGATGTCTACTCTTGCCACTCTATTCAACATAGTACTAGAAGTCCTAGTCACAGCAATCAGACATGTAAAAGAAATAAAAGGCATCCATATTGGTAAAGACATTAAACTATCGCTATTCCTAGATGACATGATACTATGCATAGAAAATCCCAAGGATTTCACCAAAAAATAACTAGAATAAATGAATTCAGTAAGGCGGCAGGATACAAAATAAATACCCAGAAATTGGTAGTGTTTCTATACACTATGAAATCAAAGAAAGAGAAACTGAAAAACAATACCATTTACAATTGTAATAAAAATAATAAAATACCTAAGGATAAACCTAACCAAAGAGATGAAAGACATGTACTCTGAAAACTACAAAACACTAATGAAAGAAATTGAAGATGACACAAATAGAAAGATATCCCATGCTTATGAATTGAAAACATTAATGTCAAAACATCCATATGACACAAAGCAATCTACAAATTCAATACAATTCCTTTCAAAATACCAATAGCATTTTCCACAAAACTAGAATAATACTAAAATTTATATAGAACCACAGAAGACCTAGAATAGCCAAAGCAATCCTGAGAAAGAAAACAAAGCTTAAAGTATCACAATTCCAGATTTCAAGATACACTACAAAGCTGTAGTAATCATAACAGTATAATACTGGCACAAAAATAGACCTACAGATCAAAAGAAGAGAGCCCTAGAAATAAACCCACATTTATATGGCCAATTAGTCTATGACATAGGAGGCAAGAATATACGATGGGGAAAAGAGTCTTTCCAATAAATGCTTTTGGGAAAATTGGACCACTTCCTAACACTATATACAAAAACAAACTCAAAATGGAATAAAGACCTAAAGGTGAAACCTGAAATCATAGAAATCCTAGAAAATAACATAGGCAGTACTTTCTCTGATATTGACCATGGCTATATTTTTCCCCGATATATCTCATAAGACAAGGGAAAAAAGCAAAAATAAACTACTGGGATTATAAAAAACTTCTGCACAGCAAAGGAAACCATCAACAAAACAAAAAAAGACAATCTACTGAATGAGAGAAGATATTAGCAAATGCCATATCTGATAAGGGGTCAATATCCAAAATATATAAAGAATGTAAATAACTTGGGGCACCTAGGTGGCTCAGTTGGTTAAGTATCTGCCTTCAGCTCAGGTCATGATCTTGGGGTCCTAGAATCAAGCCTCGCATCGGGCTCCCTGCTCAACAGGGTGTCTGCTTCTCCCTCTCCCTCTGCTGTTCCCCCTGCTTGTGTTCGCTCTCTCAAATAAATAAATAAATGATCTTAAAAAAAAAAAGAATGTGTACAACTCAACGTCAGAAATACAAACAATCCAATTAATAAAATGGGCAGAAGATATGACCCGACATTTCTCCAAAGACATACAGATGGCCAACAGACACATGAAAAGATGCTCAACATTGCTAACCATCAAGGAAATGCAAATCAAAACCACAATGAAGTATCACCTCACACCTGTTAGAATGGTTAAAATCAAGAAGACAAGAAACAAGTGTTGGTGAAGATGTGGAGAAAAAGGAACCTCATGCACTATTGGTCAAAATGTAAATTGGGACAGCTACTGTGGAAAGGACTATGGAGGTTCTTCAAAAAATTAAAAATAGAAAAATCATATGATCCAATAATTCCACTATTGGGTATTTACCCAAGAAAAACAAAAACACTAACTCAAAAAGATATGTGCACCCCTATGTTTATTGCAGCATTATCTACAATAGCCAAGAAACTGACACAACATAAGTGTCCATCAACAGACAAAAGAATAAGGAAAATGTCACACACACACACACACACACACACACACACACACACACACAGACTGAAATACTACATAGCCATTAAAATGAGATTATGCTACTTGAGACAATATGGATGGTTATGCAGGGTATTACGCTGTAAAATAAATCATGATTCCACTCATAAGTGGACTTATGGACTCTTTAAAAAGTAATAAACAAATAAAAAGCAAAATCAGAATTATAAATACAGATAACAAGCTGATGCTTGCCAAAGGGGAGGAGGGAAGCACTGGGCAAAATAAGTGAAGGGGAGAAGGAAATACAGTCCTCCAGTTATGAAATGAGTAAGTCTCAGGAATAAAAAGCACAACATAAGGAATACAATCAACAATATTGTAATAGCAATATAATGGAACAGATGGTGGCGGTACCTATGGTGAACACAGCATAATGTATAGACTTGTCAAATCACTAATTTATACACCTGAAACTAATACAACATTGTGTACCAACTATACTCAAAAAATAATAAATACAAATAAGTAAATACTTTTTCTTTACAAATTTTATATTTAAGGCTAATACATGTCTCTGCTCCTAACAGATAATTTTTGTTCTTCTCAAGACTATACAAAATAAACATTTTTAAAATTGACCATATTGTAAACCACAGAGCAAGTCTCAACAAATTTGAAGAATCAATATCTTATGACCATCTTCTTTGACCACAATATAATTACATAGGAGTCAGTATTAAAAAATTTTTTTTAATTTTTCATAGAGCAGGATAATTTTTCATAGAGCAGGATACATAAACACACAATATAAAAACATACTGGGAAAAGTAATCCTCAACAAAAACTTAAAATATGTGGAATTGAATGATAGTGAAAGCACAAAAGTTTTGGAAAGATGATACAAAAATTGTGTTTATAGAAAAAAATATCATCTTCAAATTATTAGAAAAGAGAGATGAAAAAATAATAAAGCATCCAACTTAAGAAATTTCAAAAAATAAACCAAATAAAGTAGAAGACAGATTTAAAAAAAAAGAGAGAGAGTTAAAATTAACAGACTAGAAAGTAAACGGAACAAAGAAAAAGGGAATGAAATTAAGTTAGTTCTTTAAATACAACTAATAAACTGGAGAAAATGATCAAGAAAATGAGAATAGAGAGAGAATAGAGACACAAAATAAATATAATTAGAAATGTAAAAGAGACATTACAGATCCAATATAGATTTAAAAGTTATTAAGAAATAATGCCAATAAATTTGAAGAAGCTTTAGATGAAGTTCAAAAATCCCTAAAAATATAACATGTACCAAAGCAAAACTAACTTAATATAAATAAAAAGTCTGAATAGTCCTATAATCATAAAAAATTCAATTGTAATTAAAAACACTTCTATAAGGAGCATCTCACGTCTGCATAATTGTACAGATAATTATATATGAAGTTTTCTTGACCATAGGAAAAAACAGATAATAACAAAATCACATAACCACTCTAGTAAAGTTAATGAAAATTGGAGAGAGATGCACAAAGGGAAACTACAGTCCAATTTCATAAATGAACATAAGTATGAACAGATGCAAATACCCAAAATATATTGGTCAACCTGAATAGTGTGAAATTTGAAATTTTTTGTTTGTGTTGGCAGTCATTTAAATCAAAAAAGAAATCCCCTCATTAGAAATAGTTAAAAGTGATTACATTTGGGAAAGGAACTTCTGGGTTGAGGGTATTGAAGGAAACTTTTAACATTTATTTTTGAAACTAGTGTATAGTCATTTTCTATTATACATGTGTTACCTTTCCCTTCTTTTTTTTCATCTGGCTTGATAAATTAGAGTCATTTTTTAAATTTCATTTTGTTTTGTCATTGGTATTTCTATGTTAAAATCAATAATTACTTTAAAACATAGTTTACAATTTCATACCACTGAATTGAAAAAATCTAGATTAAAATAAATGATACATTTAGAAATAAAATTAAAGAAATAACCAGAATAGGCTAATAACAGAAGAAATGGAAGAACTGACAAAAAGTATGCAAAAATGGTGCCAGGCTAGACAGTTCTAGGCAAGTTTTTATCAAGCTTCAAGGGATAGATAATTTCTCTACCTTTCATAACTTATGCTAGATCACAGCAAAAGATTAAAGCTCCTTAAATTACTTACAAAATTAGCATAAGCTGGATATTAAAACCTGACAAGACTAATACAATGGGAGAAAAATCTCAAACTAATTTCATCTTTAGGCATAGATGTATGAGTAATGCCAATGAAATAAACCAGGCCAGATGACAGGGGGCTAAACTAAAGTGACAGTGCAAGACATAGTAAGAAATGTAAGATTATGATTTTTTTTTTAGTAGAACGATCAGGATCTGGTGATGGAGTAAACATGAGAGAGAGAATGTAAGGGTGGAGTTGAGTAACTTGAAGGCTTTGGGGCTAAACAACTGGAAAAATTAAATTCATTCACTGAGACTCAGAAGATCACAAAAGAAGCTGGTTTTCCAGGTGAGTATGTGGGTAGGAAACAGGTTTTAGACCTACTAAGTTTGGAATGCCTTCTGTATCCAAGTGCAGAGTCAGAATGTTGGTTAGATACATAAAAGCCTTGAGTTCAGGAGACTTCCCAACATATAGAAATAAATTTGAGAGTCAACTGCAAAGGCCTAGAGATGAGACACCATTACTGTTATGACTGTTAAACTAACATTTAAGTGGAGCAAAGGGCACTGGATAGTGAGGCTTAGTTCAACAACAAACCACAAGAGAAAATGAAAGAGAAGTTTATTACTCACAGGTACTGGAGGAACTACACAAAATGTCTCAAGGAGACACACAGAAGGTCAAGGCAAAATGAAGACAGAGAGAAAATGACAGGATTGGGGCAAATGCCCTAATTAGGGTCCATGGTCTAAATGCTTTGAGGTTATCAGGCTGAGGCCAGATTGATCAATTCAAACCAAAAGAGCAAGATTCTGGTAAGCTCCATGGGGGTCTTACTTCAGGAGCACACAAGAAAAAGGCCCTGGGAGGCAGGGAAGGCTGTTAATCACTAGGGCCACTGCGGTAGTCACATCAGAAACATAAATTTACTTGTGATCCTGTGGCTTGTTATCTAGGGCTTGTCCTTGCATGAGGAACCAGTGTTAGTCTGAGATCCCCACAGGCCAGTTGACCAAACAAAATGGATGAGAAGGCAGCAACATCATGGAGTAGCTCAGCTAAACTCTTGACAGTGACCTATGAATGGAGTGTCATTGGGCTGACAAGAAATTCAAGGACTGAAACTTTGGTTGGTGAGAAGGAACCAGCAAGGGAGTCTGAGAAGAGGCAGTTAGGGTGAAGTTAAGAGGAAAACCAGGAGAGACTGATGGCCTAGAAGCCAAGAGAAGAAAAGGTTTCAAGAAGGAGGAAGTAAACTACTATGTGAAAAGCTGCTCTTAGTCAAATAACGTGAGGGCAGAGGGAGAACCAGCAATTGGATCTAGGAGTATGAAAGTCAAAGATGTTGATAAGGTTTGTGTCAGGGGAGTTTTGAGTTATAAAAGCCTGATTGAAGTGAGGTCAAGAGAATGAAGGATGCGAGGAAAGGGGATCAAAAATGAGACCTGTGTCTAGAGGGAGACTGAGTCAAAGAAGTGATGATGATCTTGGTGGTGGTGGTGGTGATGTTGTTACTAAAACAGGAGAGAACGCAGTATGTTTTAATGAAAATGGTCCAGAAGACAGGGAAAATATCAATTTTCATGAGAAAAAGAGGACAAAGGCAACATAAATATTTTTCCTCTATCAATATCAACGATTCTAGCTATACAGTTTCTCTTCTTCACTTTCTTTTTTTTTTTCTCTTCTTCACTTTCCAATTGCAATCATAATTGATTCTTAACTGCAATCATTAGAATCTGCAGGAGGTTTGAATATCCTGAAGAATCTCCTGTAAATGCCCTACACGGCTTTGATTGCCTTTGTTGCCCTGATGAAAGGAGTTTCTCAATCCAACAGATTCTGGTTGAGCACTGTCCAGATGATTCCATTCCAATTCTAAAATACCTTTGCCTCTAAAGTTGTTTCAGTATCTCACTGAAATAATTTATCTTCTCAGACTGGACCCTTAATTTTCCCAGTAAAGGGGCGCCTGGGTGGCTCAGTCAGTCAAGCATCTGCCTTGGGCTCAGGTCATGCTCCCAGGGTTCAAGCCCCGTGTAGGGCTCCCTGCTCAGTGAGGAGCCTGCTTCTCCCTTTCCTCCCTGCCTGTGCTGTCACTATCTCTGTCTCTCTCAAATAAATAAATAATTTTCCCATTAAAATGTCAACCTTCTACATGCATACAAACACACGCACGCACACACACACAGTCCCTTTACTAGCCCCATTTATCCCTTAAAAGTAGATCACACTGTTGCAGCTTTCTTAGGAAACGGCCCTTGAACCACAGTCACTTCACTGCACTAACATCATAGTCAAAAGTAAGTTCAAACTGTCCCTTTCATATAGAATGCAGGTGGCACGTTTCAAGGTTCCATGCACTGCTCAAATTCTCAACACTGTTTTTGCTTGAAAAGGATATTTCGAAATGTCCTTCTTACTGTTCTGTGCATTCCTATACATACATTCTTACTAGTACATACTATTATTACTATTCTTCTATTCATATTTTCTCAGAAGAGAAACTAATAGTACTAGCAAATGTTCCTGAAATGAAAACTGTTTTTTATATGATCTCTACCCCTGCCATGTGCAAAAAAACCTTTTCCCAAAACTTTGGAAGATAAAGTACTATAGAGAATAGATTTTAACCTGTTCATTTGTGTCATAAGGAAATTACTCTGAAACTTTACAATGAGTTCTACTCTTCTAAATCACTATAATTGTTTCCCATGCCAATATAATCATGTCACTTATTCTGATTAAGAGGAGCAGCACTTAGTTTATCAACATGATTAAAGGTAATGTACAAAAGAATGTGAACTCGATTGTTACTCAAAGGTTAGTCACTAGAATCAGCATCTATTTACTTCTCTTCAAGCCCTAATATCAGAAGATCAGGGTCATATGATTCCTATGAAGCGGCTGTTACAATCAGGATCAGTCTGATTCAGGAAAAAGTAAAAAACGGAATGTGAAGGAAAGCTATGAGTTTGGGGGATCAGATGAATGGATTCAGGAAGAGAATGCACTTTGGGGTGAAAAAGACAGAAATCAGGAATCATGGCTCAGAAACAAAACTGCTCCAAGTCACGTTGCTAAGCAAGTCACGAATATCAACAGTCTCATCGACTCATTTTAAAAATTCACTTGTTCATTCAACATTCATTGATTCATTCATTTAACAAGGTGCCAGGCACTACGTGCTAAGTTACAAGGTTAAACAAAATAGGCAGAATGTGTGTCTTCAGATATCTTATACCGTAATGGAGGAAATGGAAAATAAAATTAATTTCATATAAACATATGAAATATAATAGCACATTGAAATTAATCCTACGAAGAAAAATAAAGCCAGTTGAGATGATAAAGGATGAGAAGAGGTGCCATTTTGGATAAGAGAGTTAGGAAAGACTTATTCAAGAAGGTGCTGCTTTTAGAGACCTGAATTACAGGAGGCAAATGTGCAAATAGCTGGGAGAAATTCTCAGAGGGTAAGGGAAGAGCAAGTGCAAAGACCTTTTGGTAGAGACATGCCCAGCTTATTCAAGGAATAGAAAAAAGGCCAGTGAGGAAGTAGAATAGTGAGCAAAAAGAGTGGTAGACATGAGATCAGAAAGACAACCAGAAGCCAAATCACACAGAAGCTGTGGCAAAGATTTTGGATTTTATTTTAAATTTGGTGCAGCATAATACTACCATAAAGACAGACTGCCAACATATGGCAGAAACTGAAGGGCAAACATAGACATTTTAAATACCTACTTGAAAATACTAATGTACTCCCTTTGTCATCACTTCTGAAATTCCAGTCAAGCTGAAAAAGTTGGTGTGTATGCAGGGAATGGAAAGGGTACAGTTTGAACCAACCATAAATTCTGGCATCAGAATTCAGTCTGTTGACACAGTATACCATTAAAAGGATTAGATGATATGATCTCTCTGTACAAATAGTTAAGTGCTAAGAGCAAAAGGCATAGGGGAGAAGAAGATCCAAAATCAAGTAGACATCTCCTAACAGAGGAGAAGGGGACATATATAAAAATCTAAGGCAAGCTAATAATCCAAAAAGAGCAGGCACATTGTGGGCAGCAGGAAGAACTCCTAGTGAATAACAGGGTCATGGTCTAACTACTCAGAGACTAGAACTCAGCCAAAACAGGGAATGTGGTGACCAGAAGGAGAACGGCAGCTCTGTGATTATAAGTATATATCAGGATTCTCCAAGAAACAGAACCCATAGGAGTTCTATGGGTACATATTCACTTATTTATATCTGAGGAAATTTAAAAAGAAATATTATAAAAATTGGTTCATTCAATTATGAAGGCCAGGAAGTCCCACAATTTGCCATCTGCAAACTGGAAACCCAGGAAAGTCAGTGGTGTAATTCAGTCCATGCCCAAAGGTCCAAGAGCTGGTCAATGGTGTAGGTCTTGGCCTGAGTCTGAATGCCCAAGAACCAGGAGTGCCAATGTCTTTTTTTTTTTTTTAATTTTATTTATTTGACAGAGAGAGAGATCACAAGTAGGCAGAGAGAGAGGGAAGCAGGCTCCCCGCTGAGCAGAGAGCCCAATGTGGGGCTCGATCCCAGTATCCTGAGATCATGACCTGAGCCGAAGCCAGAGGCTTTAACCCACTGAGCCACCCAGGTGCCCCGTGCCAATGTCTTTTAAGCAGAAAGCAAATTCACTCTTCTTCATCTTTTTGTGTTCTATTCAACCCTCAACAAATTGGATGATGCCCTCCTGCATTGGTGAGGGTGATCTTTACTCAGTCTGCCAATTCTAACGCTCTCCTCTCTGGAAACCTCCTCATAGACACTCTCAGAAATGTTTTACCAACTATGTTGGCATCCCTTTGCCCAAACTGACCCTTAAACTAACCATCACACTGTGGAGGCCATTAACGCAAGACAAGATGCTAGAGCAAGCCTGAATGGGAGTAGGCTTTCCATCTCCAGCCATGGGTGAGTAGGCCGAGTTGGGCCTATAGAGGGCAACCAGACAGCCTTTACTGGGGAGTAAAGACAACAGAAGAATGTCAGGATTCAGGCTGGCTCATCAGTGCTCTCCACATTGGCCTAAGGACAGTACGGAAGGGCCCAGCATAACTGCTTCCCTTCTGAGTCCCAAAGTTTACTTTCAAAAATAATTCTAGACCTAATATTAGGAATTATTTCTATCTCATTATCTAGATGAGCCATTCGAGGACAATTTATCTGTCATGGGAAGTTTTTGCTTATCTTCAAAGGAAGTTACTGAAATGAAAATCTTCAAGACAAGTGGCTAAAGGTGTTAGGTAACATAAAAGTGATTCTTCTTCACTGATTGGATTTGCAAATCAAACATATTTTTCCTACCAAATGAGGGGTATTTTCTCACTCAGGCTCTCTAGCCAGCATTCATCAGCTCACACTGACTGACAAATGATATAAGCTCCGGGGAGGAGAATAAAGATATAATCAGTCACTTTTAAACTTTTGTGTGTGGGTGTATGGCCTAAAACAAAACAAAACAAAACAAAAACCCACACACGGAATGTGAAATCGATCTTAACAAAATCTTAGTGCACAGTGCAGTATTGTTAACTCTATGCACACTGTTTCGTAGAAGACCACTAACACTTCCATTGTCCATGACTGAAACGCTGTGCCACCTACTGAAGACCCACCATCCATTTCTGCTTTCTCTCTCCCTATAAGCTCCTGGCAACCACCATTCTACTTTCTGCTTCTGCTTCATCATTTTTCCTCTAGAAAATATTCCAACTTAATTATATTCTTTGGCTCCAAAAATTCTGTTTGGTTTTGTTTATATTTTTTATCTTTTTGTTGAAATACTCATTTTGTTCATGCATCATTTTTCTGAGCTTGTTGACCATCTTTATGATAATTTAAATTATTTGTCAATTAATATCATCCCTTCTCTAAAGATCAGTATCTGGAGATTTTTTGGGGTTCCTCTGATTTCACTGTGTCTTCCAGTTTCTTTGTATCCTTGAAACTTTTTGTTGGGATCCCTGCATTTGGGAAAAAAAACAGACACCTCTCCCTAATCTTTAAAACCTAACTTCATACAGGGAAAAACTTCACCAATTAGCCCAGCTAGAGATTCTGAGGCCTTTCAAATTATTTCTAGAGCTGCATTTTCACTGGACTTGTGCTTATAAATTCCAAATTAGAGGGATTCGCTGGTTTTTGAGTTTTTGTTTTTGGTTTTCATTTGCAATAGCTCATACTCTCTTGCTCTCTCTGGTGTCAGTCTGCAGTACTACAAGTTTCTGGAATTGCCTCAATACACCCAGCCCTCTTCTGTTTTCAGCAGCAGACTTCTAGACATTGCCAGATATTAGACCTTTGGAGTCAAGAGAGACAGGAACCAGTCCCTTGAACAAACTTCTGAGAAGTCATTGGACACACACTCCTTCCCAAGGAGAAACCAGTAGTTGGGGTTTTCTCCTACTCATTCTCAGGTAGCTACAGGGAAACTATAGCAAGTGAGTGCTCCAAACCATCACCTTTGTTCTCAGTGGTCCTGACACCATTTTCTGCTGGCACTTAGATTCAGGAAAGACTGAAACCCATCCCACAGCCCTGCGGAAAGATCTGAATGTTGAAAATATGATCCAGGTTTCTCTTTCCCTCCCCTGGGAGACCAAGGAGTTGGATGTTTTTTCCTGATTGTGCTACACTGAGCTAGTGGGAGGGACTATATAGTACAGTAACTGGTTTTGCACTTGCCTAGCGTGCAAGAGCCTCTTAACTGTTTTCTGGATTTCTCACAAAGGAAACTCGTCTGTTATTATTTTGAGTCAATGTCTCCACTGGGGGAAGAGAGATTTGGAGCTTCCTATTCTACCGTCTTGCTGACATCACTCCCTGGGCTCATTAAAAAAAGGAGGGGTGCTAAGAATCACACCCTCCCCTACAAGCCTGTAAATACTTTCAGAGGAACCTCCACCACCCAGCTCAGAAACCAGCATATAGTGTATGCTTATTAAACATTTATTTAAATGAACTAAAGGTTGTATAAGACATTGGTAGAAGTAGGATTTGAACTTAAAGGCCGTGGCACTGTCATCTTTCATAAATGGCTTTCCTATGGTTCTCTACTCAAATTTACAAGAGTGCCTAGGAATTTACTTATCAACTATCACAGACAGAATTCAGGGGTGGGGAAGTAGTGGGGTACATAAGAAAAAGTATGGAAGACTTGGTGTCAAATACCTGAGTTTGAATCAAATTCTTTCAAATCTTCCTAGTTATTTTCAATCCTAGACATTCTTCAAATTCATCTGTGGAACCTTGGAAATATAGATTCCCAGGACTCACCCTATTGAATCACAGCTAAGAGGAGTGAAGCCTAAAGAGATACCATTTAAACAGATTCACATGGTTGAAAAATACCATTCAAGCTATTTCATAAAAGACATGCCCCAATCTTTCAGAACCTTAGCAAGCTCAACTATCTGTAAAATGGGCTATTGGTTCTACCATCACTGACCTCATGGGGATATCATAAGGGTCTAGTCACAGTGGGAAAACACATGAAAGTAATGTAAACTGTATACTATGGTAATAATGTAAGATAATTTCATACTATCAGGTAATTTGAATATCAGATCAGGGTTTAATGAAAACAAAACCACAACTATCTCCTATTGACATATTCTATTATTTATATAGAAGAATCATATTCTTCTCTTTTTAAAGTTACAGTTATACTTCTCTTATTGTAGCTGTACTTCTGTGAAGTTGTTTATAAATCAAATTTTATTTTAAGCACATTAAGAGAACTAGCCATCTAAAGTAACTGCCTGTTGAACCTCTTATGAAATACAGAATGCTTCTAAAATGCAAATAGACAATCCCTAAGTAATCATTTTTTTTAAGTTTGGGTTTTATATATGATGTTGTCTGGAAATGGGACACAGCTGTACTGCTGTCAGAAATATCTGGGAGTTTTGCTGTGAAACAGCTCCTGCTTTTCTTGGGTCACACTCCATAACCACAATACCACTATCCTCATAGCAAAGAGGAGATACTCAGGGCCTTTCAGTTGCTCACCAAATGCGAAAAAAACAAATACAGATGTTATCTCTTAGTCACAGCTGGGCTCCCCCACTTTCCATAGTAAAGCCTTAAATGAAACAGAGGACTCCCCGCAAGAAGTACTCTTAATGAAATATATCTCATATCCCAATGCTCAGGGATGATTTATTAAACACCTAGGAACCAAACTTCCTCTTGGATAGTCCAAAAATCTCACAAAAAATTCTCTATATTTCTTGGTTCAGTTGGTAATATTTTAGCTGTTAAAAAGAAAAGCCTTTTTCATACAATTTGGTTTCTCAGAAACTTGGGGGGGAAATGAGTTTTTTCACAATGAGTTTCCTTTCAAAAAAAGAAAGTTATGGTAGCTCAAGATCAAGATTCAAGTCACTTCCCATATGAGTCAAACCTGTTTTAGAATTCCATTTTGCTAAGGCCCAATCTCCAATTACAGCGACTGGCTGCCAGTGTGCACAGTAGCTGTTGAAGGATTGGAAAAGTAAAGGAGAGCTGATAGGAGTGGCTCAACCGTGTGTAACTTTTCACTTACTAGTTTAGAACTGCCCAAAGACAATTTTCTCAAGGGTGTTGAATATTTTTGACTAGGAACTTACAAGGCTAACCAAAGGATTCAGTGAACTCTTTCATCATTTATCCAGATGTATTTCATGGGTAATCTGGCAGAACAAATCTCAAAGCACTGGTAAGTAAAGAAAGACCTCACAAACCACGAATTAAGAAAGTAAGAGCTATAAGGACTGAGGCAAGGCAATGTCATAATGAAGAATACAGTGATCAAGAGCATGGATTCCGGAGCCAGACTGGGTCCAATGGCAACACTGACACTAGCTATGTGACTTTAAACAAGTCAATTAGCTTTTGTAAACCTTACCTTCCTTATCCATAAATGTAGGTGATGATAGAATGACTTATAATAGAAGTTGTTATAAAGGGAAATAAGTTTTATGTGCAAATTTCTTAAGACAGTACCTGAAACACAGTAAGTGCTATAAGGTTTTTAAAGATTAAAAATAATGTAGAACACAATATAAAATAACTTCCATTTGCATCAATATGGATGGAACTGGAGGGGATTATGCTACATGAAATAAGTCAAGCAGAGAAAGACAATTATACGGTTTCACTCACATGTAGAACATAAGGAACAGGACCATAGGGGAAGGGAGGGAAAACTGAATGGGAAGAAATCAGAGAGGGAGACAAACCATGAAAGACTCTGGACTCCAGGAAACAAACTGAGGGTTATGGAAGGGAGGGGGTGGGAGGATGGGGTAACCAGGTGATGGGTATTAAAGAGGGCACCTGTTGTGATGAGCACTGGGTGTTATACGCAACTAATGAATTGCTGAACACCATGTAAGAAACTAATGATGTACTATATGTTGGCTAATTGAACATGATAGATAGATAGATAGATAGATAGATAGAAAGAAAGAAAGAAATCTGGTATAGTAAGAAATCTTAAGAGATGAAAAAGCAAGGTGAAGAGAGGTTGCAAGAACCAGACCAATGATCCATCAATAATACACACCTAACAGCTCTGACAACCTGTCTCCATTTCATTACTCGCTTACTGGACGACTCTGGGACAGTCACTGAAATAGTTGTTGCCAAACTGGCGTGATAATAATACTGAGCATCTTTGTATTAGAGGTGTGAGAAAAAAATAAATTGGAAAAAGCATTTTTCACTGCTTTGCAAGAGGAAAAGCACCAAACAGAGTTTCAGAGATATTCTCATTTCCTAGAAGTACATTTCAGTTTTTAATCACACTTTCTGGGGCTACTGTCTATGGAGAAATGTAGACTGTAGCCAGAGGGCTTGTTGAAATGGAGGTTTTAATAACAGAGAAAATGAAGTACTCTAAAAATCACATTTGGCTTTAGAAATGTATGTAGACTGATTTGTTAAATAGTCCTCTAAACCGGAAGTCAGTACTCAAGCACCTGATTGCTACTCATGTCCTATGCAACCTTGAGAAATGTATAGAATCTCTTATGTCACATTCCTCACAGATGTGAGAGAGAAAGAAAGAGAGAGAGAGAGAGCAATCTTGTTCCACCTTTAATGATGATTAGGTTGATGATGATTGATATATGGGTAAAGCCCTTCCTAATTTTAAAAAAATGTTTAGATAAAGGGTAGGCCACTAAAAATAGAACACTTTACAAATGATAATATTATATTTATTTCCTTTAGCATGAGTTGTCCCACATGGATATAAATCAGAATGGAAATATCAGTTCTAGAACTTACTATTAGGGTATGTGATTTAGAAATCTGTAAAGGACTCAAATGAAGGTTTAGTAAAGGACTCAAGTAAAAACTTACCTATTCCCGGTAGCATCACATTAAAAGTAGGAGAGTGGACTTTTGTGTCCAGTGTTTAATCTTTTGATCCTTTGTGAAATTCTGTGAGATTCTTTGTGAAATTCTGTGAGATTCTTAGATCCCAGAAGAGTTTATCAGTACCAATAAGGAAGCCATGGCTCCAAAAGAACACAGAAAGGATGAACATCTGGGGCACCTGGGTGGTTCAGTGGGTTAAAGCCTCTGCCTTCGGCTCGGGTCCTGATCTCAGGGTCCTGGGATCGAGCTCCGCATGGGGCTCTCTGCTCAGCGGGGAGCCTGCTTCCCCCTCTCTCTCTGCCTACTTATGATCTCTCTCTCTGTCAAATAAATAAATAAAATATTTTAAGAAAGGGTGAACATCTGATACTTTTTTTGGTTCATTACAGACTGACATAGCTCTTTGTCCTTTGAACCGACCTTAAGTAGAGACACTCCCACCTCTCTGAAAAAAAAAACAAAGAAAGAAAAGAAGGAAGGAAGGAAGGAAGGAAGGAAGGAAGGAAGGAAGGAAAGAAAGAGATAGAGAGAGAGAGAGAGAGAGAAAGAAAGAAAGAAAGAAAGAAAGAAAGAAATGATTATTGTAACAGATATCCATCCATCAACTCCAAGTATAGTATAATACATGTCTTATTAATGGAGGAAATATTTTTTTCTTGACATAAACAGTATTTTTTTTAATTAAATGTATTCTGTGCTATAGGCTTTCCAACAGGTCAATCCACTAAAGAACTTTCAAGTCCACAGCTCCCACTGGTGGAATATTTAAGAGCAAAGTGAAGTTGAAGGGCTTGTAAGACTAGAAAATGGAATGAATTGCTGCCTCCCCAGGTGGTGTCCATGCCACTCCTCAAAGCCTCAGGATATTGTAAGGGACAGAAAAAGGACTAGGGTTCATGGAGTTAGGTCTGCTTTTGTTTAGGGTAAGAGATGTCAGAGGGAATCTTGGAAAGCATAAGTGTAAAATTCAGATCAAAAGATTAAACACTGGACACAAAAGTCCACTCTCCTGTGAAGGTACAATCACTAAGCACCTTTCTTTGACTATTCGAGGAAAAATTTCAATTTAGCTAAAACTTTAACCTTTTCCCTCTCTGTTTATCATTCCTTTCTGAAAACGCCTTAACACTTTAGTTAAGATCCTTCAATAGTTTTATATGCTAATGTAGAGGAAGCTAAAACATGGCAAAGAAGAAAGAGAATGATGTGCTATCTCGTATTTTCTCAAATTCAGTGGAAACAGTGTCTGTCTTTTTTGAATAAACTCAGATTCATTCTTATAAGTAACTGTCAACAGACCTAAGAGGTACATTCTCATAGTGGCATCGGGACTCTCAAAATCAGAATGTTATAAATAGTACAAATGCTACTGAGCTTGAATTATCTTCATAAGTTAGAGGAGGTACCATCCTGCAGGAAGAGAGAAAAGAGACTGAAGAACTTCTGGTTTGCAGTAAGAATGTGCTTGGTTGACTTGGAGAAGGTCACCTCACTTTGGGTCCACAAATGACTGGTGCTTTTTATTTAGAAAGTATTCATGATAACCCAAATAAAAGTATGTAGGAACTTTGGTAAAAGGTATCAGAAAGAAGGGGGAGGAGTCTAAGACTCAGCAGAAAGAAGTTTGAGGAGGGAGAACTCTGAGTAAAAAGCCTTGCTACTCAAAGTGTGGTCCCTGGACCAGTAACATCAGCAGAATCACAGACCCCACTCTAGACCTACTGATCGGAATCAGTATCATAAGAAGATCTCCATATGTTTCATGTACTTATTCTGAAGGTTTGAGAAGCATCAGTTTAGAATGTAGAGCAAGGAAATTCAGACGGAGATGAGAATCACTGGTCATATCCTGGGGTGGGCTGAGGAGTAACCCAGAGGGTGAGATACCACAATGGACAGTCAATATCAGATCTGATTGGCAATGACATTGTGGCCACAGAAGTCGAAACAGAGGTAGAAAATGGGGGAAGTACTCTCTCCTCAGGGTCAAGCCCTCTACAGGAGTCAGCACTAGGCATGGAGAGTGGGGTTAAAGAAAATGCTCTAGTCCCAAAGTATTCAAAAGATAAACCAAAGCAGAAGCCTGGCTCTAGAGTTTCAGTCAACACCCAGAGGTAAGGGAAGTGGCATGACTTGGCGATTTCATAGAAAACAGAGCTCCTCATACATTGGTATCTCAATTTCCTAGTGGCAGAACTATTACAATTCCAACCAGCCATGGACTGAGGTTCGTGTCAGTGTGAGGGGCCTTTAGATAGTGGAATTTAAGTTTTCATACTAATGTGTTTTTATCTCTCTCCACAGTCTGGTCGGGCTTTGGGATATTTTGGTGACACAAACTCCCAAGTCTGTTGAAGATAAACTGCTTTTGTTGGGAACCCAACTCTAAGAAGAGTATTTTTAACAAGGTTTTACAGATCAGGAATATAGGGGGCCTGGATGGCTCAGTCAGTTAATCGTCTGCCTTCAGCTCCGGTCACAATCCCAGGGTCCTGGGATTGAGTCCCACATCAGGCTCCCTGATCAGTGGGGAGTCTATTTCTCCTTCTGCCTCTGCCCCTCCCCTTGTTCATGAGCACACACACTCTCTCTCCCTCTCAAATAAATAAAATTAAAAAAAAAAAGATCAGAAATACAAACACTGTAATTAAATCTGTAAATTCAAACCATACTTTTTTCATAAAATGCATTTTATATACCAAGATATTTCTCTCTCAAATAACATATCAACTGTTTTCACCAAAATTGCAAAAGTCATGTCAACTCCCTGCATTCCTCAGTCCCTAATAACTAAAACCACTCCATAGTTTTGGAGTGGTTCATGGGATTATCACTTTGTCTACAGTACTGTCCCCTGAGATACATGAATTAGAAAACCTACAGGACACCCAGGACAGAATGATCTTCCTTCCATTTTGATTATGCCAAAACTAGGATGTATTTGAAATAGAACTAGAGAGAAAAGGGTGTAAACTTAGCCCAATGCAACCTCTGTGGAAGTAGGGGCTGTCTATTGTTCTCTCCTACCTTAATACCCACATATAACATTTCTATTCTCATAGACTCTCTTTCCCAATCTAGTCATTTATGTAAGTATATAATGGCAGATGTGGGTATGTGCACAGATGGGGCTGGTGTAGTCCTTTGGCCTACAAGGTAGAAATTTTCACTTGGACTTAGTAAGGACTGGTCGGTTATTTTTGTTGGCCTCTACCATCTAAAAACAGAACAGTGATTTTCTCTCCCCAGAATATCTGCAGAATATCTGACTAGGAAGGAGACTAAATGTGTTAGACAACCAGATCATAATATAGGTCTCCACTTTAAGTTTGTACAAAGGTGAAAAGAAGACTTTTTAAACACATTTGAATACAATTAGTCTTTCAAGAAGACTCTCCAACTACTCTCACCAACTAAAAGGAGCTTTCCTTTTAAATTTCATTTGCATTGGCACACCTCAAATGGTATGTGACTTATCACATGTGATTGTCAGTCAAAGTGCCCAAGAGAAATACTGCAGCATTCTCCTCATGTAGCTCACCGCCGTGTTGTCCGCCAAGTAACAAATTCTCATAGTGCTTGATTTAAGTGACAACACAGGGCAGTAGCCTTCTGTGGTGTATGTTAAAGCTATCTTTAGCTTTTTTGGGTCTTAGATCTATGGTCTTAATGATAGAAATAAATATCTGCAAGTAAAAAAAAAAAAAGAGGTAAATCAAATGTGGTTTGGGAATCCAATAATAAAAACTCAAGACTTCCTTCAATGAAGAAGTCAGTATTTTCTGGCAAAGATGAATTAGAAGTATCATTCACTGAGAGTAGATTTTGGAAGTGGTTTTTGGGTTGGGTTTTTTTTTGTTTGTTTGTTTTTTAACATCAGGTGAGCTGCAGACTAAGAAATAATTACATGATTTTAGAATTTAAGAAACAACACATGGTTGTTTCTTTTCTTCAGGGAACATTCTGGTGCTTTCCTTGGTTTTAAAAAAAGTCCCAAACTCTGCAGCAGAGAATGATTCCCTTTGCAGAGAAAACAAATTTAATATGTCACACATATTACAGAATACTTTAGAGGTGCTGAAAGGTTCAAAAGGAACAGAAGAGATAGGGAAGGCAAGAGGTAGTCAAGTCCTAGAAGACTGAAAAATTCCCCAAGCATTTTGAAAGAAAAGCAGCCAATCCTAAACATGTAAAAGATAGATGGATTTAAATCGTAAAACTGTGTGCTATAAAGTGCTGACATCACGTGTCTTCAGAAGTCTCATGGAGACTCTTGAGAGTCGTGGGAATGCTGGCTTGGCACACAGTGGGTACCAAAAATAAATGAAGGTGAAAATTCACCAGGTCAGTAAATTCTTTGAGCTCTAAGAATCACAAGATACAGTCCTTGCAATGCCAACTTAATAACTGCTCTCTTTCCTTTCTGATATTTTGATTTGAAGAGAAGTGATGATTTTAAGTTTAAAGTCCAGGCTGTCTTTAACCAATTGACTTATTTGTGAATGTCTACATTATACAAATAATTATGGGGTTCTTAATGACAAATGCATTAAATCTCTCAAAATACACTGTCCCCTCCTTTTTCCTAGCCATCTCCTAGATTCAGAACCACATTTTTACTCAAGAAATTAAAAGTAGAGCTACCCTATGACCCTGCAATTGTACCATTGGGCATTTACCCCAAAGAAGCAGATGCAGTACAAGGAAGAGCCATATGGACCCCAATGTTCATAGCAGCAATGGCCACAATCGCCAAACTGTGGAAAGAGCTAAGATGCCCTTCAACAGAAGAATGGATAAAGATATGGTCCATATATACAGTGTAATATTATGCCTCCGTCAGAAAGGATGAATACCCAACCTTTGTATCAACATGGACGGGACTGGAGGAGATTATGCGGAGTGAAATGAGTCAAGCAGAGAGAGTCAATTATCTTATAGTCCCACTTACGTGTGGAACATAAGGAAAAACATGGAGGACATTGTGAGAAGGAAGGGAAGGGTGAATTGGGGGAAATTGGAGGGGGCGATGAACCATGAGAGACTGTGGACTCTGAGCAACAAACTGACGGTTTTGGAGGGGAGGAGGTGAGGGGTTGGGTGAGCCTGGTGGTGGGTATTGAGGAGGGCACGTACTGCAAGGAGCACTGGGTGTGGTACACGAACAATGAATCTTGTAACACTGAACAAATAAAATAAAAGTATTTGGGAAAAAAATGGAAAAAAAATAAATAAAATTGAAAATTGAAAAAAAAAAGAACCACATTTTTAAAAAAGATGTATTTATTTATTTGAGAGATGGGAGGGGCAAGGGGAAAGGGAGAATCCTTAAGCAGACTCCGGCTGACCATGAGATCATGACCCAAGCCACAATCAAGAGTCAGCCACTCAACCAACTGAGTGACCCAGCTACCCGAAGAACCACATTTTTAAAATCAGCCACATAAAAATCATCACCTTTAACCCTGATACAAAAAAGTCAGGGCATGGGTCTGATATACACATGAAATATACCTGAAAAAAAACAAGTATCATGAGCCATATTCTCTGCCTATGCAGTTTGTTTTGTTGTTTTATAAGACTCTCAGCTAAAAAAGACACTAAACGTTTCTGAATAGTCAGACATGGTTTTGTTGGGGTTTTGTTTTGTTTTGTTTTGTTTTGTTTTGCTTTGTTTTGTTTCGTTTTCTACCTCACTGAGACAAGCTATCTGACCTGGGGGAATAAAGAAGGCATCCATTTGAAATCCCACTTCACTCAGCTGTGTAATGCAAGGGCTTCTAATGAATCCAAGTATTTAAAACACTTTCAGAAAGTTGATTTAAGCAGTTTAGAGAGGAAAAAATTATTTGTTCTTCCTC
>CM052811.1:29338236-29354038 GCA_028533885.1 Nasua narica | reverse complement strand
TTGTTTCATTTTTTCCTCTCTTCCCCTATGATCCTCTGCCTTGTTTCTCAAATTCCATGTGTCATTGAGATCATATGATAACTGTCTTTCTCTGATTGACTTATTTCGCATAGCATACCTCTGGTTACTTACACATGCAAAGCATATTAGTTTACAACCTGCTTGGTGATGATATAAATAATTTGCAAAGAATTATGCAACAAGATATGTGAATTTTCAATACAAATGTGATTGATTAGGAAAAAAGGTATTTGGGGATGAGCACAGTTTCAGCCATACCTACTGGGTGTAAAACTACAGGAGTGAAAACCTGTATAAGGGCTGTTGTTCACCCTGAACATTTCATCATCCATGACACAATTCTGTGAGACCTTAAACGGTTTGTCATTTGTGCTCTTCACTTTGGCTATGATGATCTTATAAACGTGATTTTTGTTTTTTTGTCTGTTTTAAAAAATAAATTTATAATGAAATTTGTAATGACTCTGCAAGTTTATCTTCTCAAATATATGCTAGTTTAGCTGTGTGTGCTTGCTGTTCAGAAGTTTCACAGTTGACTTTTATGGATAATAAAAGGATCATGACAACAGATAAAAAATTATATTTCAAAGACAGGTGAATGTTGACAGTTTCATTTGATTTAACCTAATACTGCAAGAAGAGCTATAACCATATGCAGGCTTTAAACAACCACAGACATTTTCTGTGCTCAGCTAAGTGATTGATGGGCTTACAGAGTTGGCTTATTAGTTGTCATTTTTCTCAGGATTAAACACTTCCAATGAATAATCACGTTTCAGATATATACATATTTATTATTTGATAGAATTGCTTCGATTAAAAAGACACTTTGAGGGGCGCCTGGGTGGCTCAGTGGGTTAAGGCCTCTGCCTTCGGCTCAGGTCATGATCTCAGGGTTCTGGGAGCGAGCCCCGCATCGGGCTCTCTGCTTAGCAGGGAGCCTGCTTCCCCCTCTCTCTCTGCCTGCCTCTATGCCTACCTGTGATCTCTCTGTCAAATAAATAAATAAAATCTTTAAAAAAAAAAAGACACTTTGAGAGTTGGATGAAGAAAAAAGACTGTAGAGACCTGAATTTTTTTTTGTTTTTAAAGATATTTTATTTATTTATTTGACAGAGAGCACAAGCAGGGGAAGTATCAGAGGGAGAGGGAGAAGCAGACTCCCTGCTGGGCAGGGAGCCCTATGCAGGCTTGATCTCAGGACCCCAGAATCATGACCTGAACTGATGGCCCTAAGACCTGAATCTTTGGAGATTCAGTGGTAAAATATTAGTGATAAAATGAATAATTTTACATGTTATCTTTGTTTACCAAAAAAATCCTCCTACTAATATTTATTTGACATAACAAAAGAGGCTATCCATTGGATTATTTCAGTCAACTATTGCCTAAATATCTTGACCCACAATAGCCTGAAATGTTGAGGTAGACTTCCTGTTTTATCACATTTGAGGAAAATTAACCTTCTTTATTGTTTAAGTGCTGAAATCATATAAAGTCTGTTTTCTTTGATGAAGGAATCAGTGTCCACACATTACAAGGATGTCCTAGCATTCTAAATTAATAATAACTCAGGCCACTGAAATTTAGCAAGGGCTGACTCTGTTTGTTTTAAGATGGAAAAACTGACATGAAAATTAAGTGATTTATAGATTTGTATATTCATAGAAATGTCGAGCAAAAATGAACTTGGAAATAGTTCTAGCTCAGCTTTTTTGGGGAGTGAGGCTGGAAGGCAGGGGTGGGGTGGGGTGGGATAAAGAATCGAAGTATATAAAAGATGGTGGTTATCTCCAAATCACTTAGCCAGTGTTGGGGCCATGACACCAAATGCAGTCTTCTGACCTTATATCTTGTGCTAAGAAACCCTAGAAAATTCTGGAAATGTTCTGGGAAATCTCTAGTTGAATTAGAGGCCTACGCATCAGATGATGTGTTTTAATCATTTTAATTGTAACTAAATTTGATTCCTTGGAACTTGTTTAAAACTAATTCTCCATTAATTTTAGGGACTTCCTGAGGAACTGTGATCCTGGTAGTTAGAGGCCTGATTTGGTGAGTGATAGGGAACATGCAAATTCCCCATGTTGCTTAAACGTGTTGAATAAATAACAGTTGTCAAGATGTTCCTTGGCTTCCTGGAGATTTCCTAAGGGATACCCACAGGATTACCTTGGCTGTGATCAAAGGAAGTTCCACACCTTCTAAATAGAAGGAGCTTCAGAGTAACAATCTGGTTGAGGGTGTTTAGGGAACATCCTCTTAAGCGGTATTGTTAACTTAGATTTTATGCTGATTTGAGATGGCTTAACATTGAAAAAACTGATGAAGATTACAGAGGGGGTTAATCTTCCCCCCCACAAAGCCACCACTTCCTACTGGTTCTGCTGCAATAAATATGTTTAGCTTCATTCTAGGTCTCCCTGGGTGTTGAACCCAAGGTTCTGCCAAGATTCTAGTCTAAGCAGTAGTGGCAGCATTTATGAATGAAGTTTATTAACATTTGTACAGAATAATATGACCACACTTCTTCACAAAATAAATGTAAACTATGATTGAATGACCTTTTATTAGTACATGTATAAAATATTTTTTAAAGATTATATTTATTTATTTAAGAGAGGAAGAGTGAGAAAGAGCATGAGAGGGGAAGGGGTCAGAGGGAGAAGCAGATTCCCCACTGAGCAGAGAGCCAGATGTGGGACTTGATCCTGGGACTCTGGGATCATGACCTGAGATGAAGGCAGTCACTTAACCAACTGAGCCACCCGGGAGCCCTAAAATAGTTTGTGTTTTTTAGAAAGTGTTTCACTCTCATTTGAATCCAGAGAAATGAGGAGTTTCTGAATGGCATTCCATCAATATAAGGTTGCTTTGTATAGGGTAGGTGGAGATAAAAATTGCTTCTAATAGGAAGTTTTATCAGAGCAATCAAAAAAGGGAGATATGATATACAGTTAGCATTTAAAAAGTAATACTGGATGAAAGCCTGAAATAAAGTGTTTGCACATTACTTAGGACATATCATCTATATGCTTAATCACCAAATATCAAACTTTTTAGAGGTGATGGGAATGGAAGTGATTCCAAGTTAGAGGCTGAGGGGAGATAGTTTCTTTTAGTGTTCTTGGGCTTGGCAGGATATATGGTATGGGGCTCAGAGCCAATCTATGATGACTCTAAAATAAAAAAAGGGGTTTTAGCTAAAATTCATGTTTTTAAGTATTATTAGATTCAGTTAACAAGCAACACACACCTACTTCACCATGAGGAACTATTTGCCAGGGCAAATACACCCACCATGGGTGACCTCTTAGCCTAAATTTATCTTTTCTTCCATACATTTACAATACCATCTGTAAAACAATTTTTTTCCTCCTTTTCTTTTTCTTGATTTATCTTTAAAATAAGTGCCCTGAGTTTCCAAGTACTCAATGATAAATGAGGTTGGATTGCAGATGTGTATTCTTTGCTAAAGTAGAAGTGTCTTGTCAGAATTTTCTATAGAATATCTGACATCACTATTTAAGGAAACTTAGGAATGTGCCTTCTGTTATTTTTAGAGATGTAGCAAGGATTTCTTTGAAAGAACCTTTCCATAGGCACTGACGCTGAAGTTGTAATAACTTTGAAAGCAAGAAATGAAAAATGTTCAGAAGAGAAAACAGTAGCCAAATAAAAAGTTTTAGGGGATTCACTGGCATCAGAAAGCATTTATTATCTCATTAGTAATCACATAAATAAAAATTAAAAGCAGTTTTTGGCCTACTGCTATGATAAAGGCAAAAACAAAAATGTTGCTCCTTGTGGAGGGAAATGGGCAGTCTCAAAACATCTAATGGCAATTTGGCAGTACTTAAAAAAGCCTTGAAAAATGTACCTAATTTTAGACTCAGAAAAGCTTCTCAGAGGAATTTAGGAGTTTGTCCTATAGAAATAAAGATGTGTGAAGATTTTCATTATAGTCCCTTTATATTATTGACAAATATAAATAAGCTGCCCATCCTGTAGTAGAGATTGACTACATAAACTCTGATATAGTACATACAATACAAAATGAAATTCTGCTAAAATATTAAAATTATGGGGATGATTATTGACATAATTATTGATGATAAAACAAGTTTAAAAAGTAGTATGAATTAGGGGCGCCTGGGTGGCTCAGTCAGTTAAGTGCCTTTGGCTCAGGTCGTGATCTTGGGGTCCTGGGATCAAGCCCTGTGTCAGGCTCCCTGCTGGATGGGGAGCCTGCTTCTCCCTCTCCCTCTGACCCTCCCCTCTGCTTATGCTCTCTCTCAAATAAATAAATAAAATCTTTAAAAAATGTAGTATGAATTAATAAAACTGTCTAGTAGGATATACAAGTGGTTTTCTTTTCTTTTTTTTTAAGTAAGGTATAGATTTTATTCTGATTTCACCGGATTTTCTGCTGCTGTCCCTTTTTCCTTTTGCAGAACACAAACCAGGATATCACATTACATTTAGTTATCATGTCTGCTTAGTCCTTTGCAATCTGTGACAGTTTCACTCGGTCTTTTCCAATTTCTCATGACCTTGACACTTTTGAAGGGTAGTGGCCAAGTGTTTTTTAGAAGGTCTCTCAATTCCAATTTGTCTGATGTACTTCTCATTACACTGAGATTTTGAGTTTTGGGGACGAAACCAGAGAGGCTAAGTGCCATTCTCATCTCATCCTATCAGGAGGTACACGACAGCAACCTGACTTACCACTGGAGATCACAACCGTGATTGCTGGGTTTAAGGTGGCATCAGCCTGGGTTTCTCAAAGAGCCTGGCTACAGAGCCTGTGCTCTTAATGATTTCTCTGTAATGCAGACACCTAAGTTCTTACCTTAGGAACAGATGTTCTCTAATGACTTGATTGGTAGGAACTGAGCAAGCTGAATTTTTTTGACAGAATTTCCTAGCAAGAGAGTTCTGGTGACAGGAGAGGAATGGGCGGCCACCCTGTATGATACTGCTTTCCCCGAGATGTGGCTCATTCCTGACTCCTATCAACTCCTCCTGTGCCCAGAACTTTGGTGCACTCTCTGAGAATCAAAAATTATGAGAATCTGCTTCTAACATTACCTCTCAGAGGTCTGACAATACTGAGTTAAAAAAGATACTAGAATTTGATTACTTTTTTTTGCACACCAAAATATAATGTAATGCAAACTTTTCAGCATATAATGAAGGGGTCCACTTGAAGCCGAGAAATAATAAATTGATAACTGGCACATCAGCTATACTATAAAACCAGTTAACTATGTCTTAGTAAGATGTAATTATTCCCCAACATATTTTATCTGAAAAAGTGACAGGCTTTCCTTATAGAGAGTGGTATTTTCAAATGATTAACCAAGAATACAGCTTCACTTTGTAATAGTTGAGTCAGCGTTTGAATACAAATCCAAGTTTTATTTACGGAATTTAAATGTGGTTAGCACCATTTTGTGTGTTGGTTTATTCCAAAGAAAAAAGAAATGACACTCTGTAAGGTTTCAGCATCAAGAATGCATTTGAATTATACAAGTCGTCTTTCAGTGGGCCTTAAGTTTTTTTTAAACTATGAGTGGTTGCTTTTTGGTCTCTCTCTTGACCTCTACTAATAAAATTCTATAGTTACTCCCTTGACGGTAAGCAGACATGCTCTCACAGCAGGCTGTAGCACTTCAACACTTTGCCATGATCTTAGATTTCTATTCCTTTTAAGCACATGGTCTTATTTCTTTATGCTTTGGAGAGAGCATCTGGTCTTTTTTCTTAGCCTGACTCTTATTTTCCTCTGTTTCTGTGAAAAAGGTATCTTACAGATTTGAACATGTCCACTGCTCATCAAAGTATGCCAAGCCCAATCAGTGAAGTTTGAATTTTAGGTTTCTCTTCTTGTTAAAGGTACATGGAATACTTACAGCCTCTAGGAGTTTATCTAATGGGAGGTGTCTGTACCTTTTCAGTTTTTGCTGGACTCATTTTCCTTTCCCTTTTTGTCCATAGCTAGGAGTCACTTCCTGCACACAATTTGACTTCATCAGCCTGGGAGGTCAGTGACCTCTCACCCTCTCTCTTTCACTGTGGAGGCTACACTAGGTTGCTGTGAAATAGAAGCATGGATTTGAATTCCTGGACCTGCCACCTGTTAATTCTGTTATTTTCTGTAAACTGAGGGACAATTTATGTGTGCAAAAATGCTTTGTCAAATTGTAAAAATTAAATTATAAAAATTCAATACAGGGATACTGGATGATACTACTGAGAATGATAGTGATGATTTTGAGGGGTAGGATGTTTATGGATGCAGTGAGCAAGCCCCTTCTAGGTCAAAATTTTCTAGAGAAATTCCACATTAAACCTTTACTTTCTGCTTCTAGGAAAGAATAGTTCAGACTTTCTTTTAGAGATGCTGTCCTGCTGCTGCTCCCTTTTTTTTTTGTATGTGCTATGTCATCCATGTTTTTTTCTGGGACCTACGCAAAGCAGGAGATAATACAATTTTAGGACAGCTGGTTTCTGGGTCAATTTTGATGTCTCATATCTTGTAAGTTTCCAATTTAATAAGACAGAGTGAAATATGTTTATATTGATTTTTAAAAGACAGAGCAAAATGAGAAGAATTATAATTTAATAGATCCAAGAAGTATTGGAAGAGGAAAAATACAAGTAGCTAGTTTAAACTGACATTGATTCCCACTGAGATGAAAAGAAGAGATGTAAATGTATTTGAGAACACCCCATTTTCGTGTTGACCAAAGGATTATAAACTTTTCATCTTCATAAATGGATTTCATAGTAGACTTTTCATGTGTAACTCTATATAAGGTCAATAATTCTGTCTTTTGTGAGTAAAGACTTATTTATCAAGCCCCTACTTTGTGCAAAATACTGAGGTTGGTCCACTTATATTTGGAGTAGACATAATTATGCCCAATTTCTAAATGAGGACATATAAATGCAGTTTAGCACTTTGTGCAAAGGTGAAATAACTACAAAGATTACATACCCAGATCAATCTTTTGTCCTGCTTCTCTTAACCCTGTCCATCTTTAGATATAAGAAACAGGGATTCTGGACATAAAACAACACGGGTAGAAACAATATGGTAAATTAAATGAGAAGAAACTGCCTTCATAGGACAGTAATTCTCAAGCCAAAGGAAATTCTTTCCTTTTTCAAGGACAATTTAACTTATGGAATTGCAGTGTTGACTCACATTATTTTGGTGTTACAAATGCACAATGATGAAGTGAGGTATAAATTCCTAATGTTTATGGTTCTCATTCCATTTAAAATCAAACCAAATGTATTAATTAAGTACTAACAAAATTAAAAACCAAGGGCACCAAGGTTTTTAATTTAGAAGTAATATATAATGTGTTAGATTATATTTTTGTGGCAATCAAATTGCTATTTGCAACGAGAGTATGGTAGCAACATGTAAGGCTCATGTACTTGTATGTTCATAGTACCTACATGGTTTTTATTGGCTTAGTTCTCTCATCACGTTGTTTTGTTTGACGTTTGTGACACTTCTATTTTGTATAAGTGATGTTATTTTTCCTTCTCTTTTTTATCAGTGCACTAGTTTATATATTCAGCACAGGTCTAGTCTTAATTTTTTTTCATAGTAGTACATGTTTATAGTTTTAAAGTTCAGAGGGATTATAAGGATTACAACAGAAATACAGCTTCTCTTATCCCCTCACCTCCTGACCCCAGTTCCAAATCACTTTCCACTCTATTTTAGCTATCTTTGTCTTGATACTTACCCTTTGCGGTAGAGACAGTAAGCTGCCTGTATAGCATCTATCCTCCTCCTCTTTTGTTAACTAATGAAATCTCAGTTTTATTGAAGTGGACGATATGTCTAGCTAAAAAAAACTACATTTCCCAGTTTCTCTTGCAAAAAAGCACGGTCATCATGTTGTCGGATTAGTTTTAAAATTTGCTTTGAATGCTCTTTTTTGCTTTCTCTCCTTCCTCCTTCCTTCAGCCTGGGATGCAGATGTGATGGCTGCAGCTTCAGTAGTTACTTTGTGATTGACTTGAGAGAAAGGCTACAGGATCATAGAAATCTTGGCTCTGACATTGAGCCGCTGTCCATGGCTGGACGGTCTGCTTCCGTATTTCTTGTTATGTGAGCAAAAAACAAAACTCTATTTGTTTAAGCCACTATTGATTGCAGAAGAATTACATCTAAATCAATTAATAATTAAATCTATTTCTAAATATATTAATCATTTCTAGATAATGTTTACTCTATTATGTCTTATCAAATTTAAACATTATTTAGCTCCTAATGTGGAAGATTTGATATTATTTTTCTGTCCAACCAAACTACATTAAGCTATTCAACTTTTTCCTGTACTTTTATATCACATTATTTATGTTAATTTTCAGAAATTTAATAAGTATTTAAAGAATAATAGCAGTTTTACTCCATCCTCAGCTAAATAATGTACTATGACAATATTTATTTCTTAAATAATTTTCTGTTTTTCCTGGAAAGAATTATTTTGTGTAATTGATTCCTTCTTATTGTATTTCCTTATCACTAATTCTTCCCAGTGTCTCCCCTGGAGCATTATTTTCTATATAGTCATGTAAGTAATCAATTAGTTCAAATTTCTTTCCTGGAGACATCCCTTTTGGAGGACTCTATTTTGCTATTTCACTCTGGACTGGCTGCTTGCTAGCTTCTGCACATGATGCTGCACATTCTTTCTCCCTTGCTTTGGTGAAAAAGATCCTCCGGTCCCTTACTGAGAGAGAGAGGGCACAGGGAACTTTGCTGATTTGAAAACATCTTTATCCTAATCTCACACTATTTAATGGTTATATGGATTTAATTCCAAATTGAACAAATAGTGTTTTATTTAGATTTGAAGGCATTTCCACAGACTTTGAGTATTTAGGTTTGCTTTTAAGAAATCTTTATACCTTTAAAGATAAACTGTTCTAATTCCTCACTTGGATTGTCCACATTTCCAGTCCTTTCATATGCAGTCTTTTTTTTTTTTATTGTTTGTGACTCTTTGAAATGTTCTGATATTCTTACACATTTTTTCTTCTATTATCTATAGTTGTTGTCTGTTTATTTTCCTATCTGGAGTTTCTTATTTTCCTCATGTTTGGATGCTTTGGTTGACTTTTCCCACTCTTTTAGCTCCCAAGATACCTTTAAAGTTTTTTTTTTTTTTAATCTTCCTTTAAATAAAATACTGTTCTTATTACGTACAGTGTATTGGTTATTTCCAGAATTTGCGTGGAAAAAAAATAGCCTATGTGAACCTTGGTATATAAGTATTTGTATAAACATGAATATATACCTTTATTTATCTTGGATAAATACCTAGGAGTAGAATGGCTGGGTCATATCATAGTTATGTTTACCTTTTTAAGAAATAATATCAAACTGTTTTCAAAAGTGGTTGTACCAATTTATGTTCTTCAAAGAGTACTTTGGGAACATTCCTCTTGTGTCAAGTCTCCAAATTGTCTTTTCACAGTCTAGTGATTCTTGATGCTCTTTCCCCAAGTCAAAATGAACAAACAAAATAACCCACAGAATTATTTAAATTCTTTAGTACTTGATCTCTGCCTATGGCAAATTGACTTTCTCTGGCTTAACAACCTATATTCTGGCTTAATAGTTTATTTTTGGGCACATAATCTCTTAGCGATTGCTAATTCCAAATTTTCTAAATATGCTGTATTAGGCCCTATGAAATGAAACTTACTAAGAAAAAAACCCACCAAAATTTTTATATAAATAGCCATACCAAACAAGTTATGAAGATGGGTTTCAACATGGAGAGAAAAAATTTTGCACTTTCTTAATAGTTAGGCGGAAATGGCATGTTTTGATAGTATATTTACATGAAAGCCAGTCTGAAATTATGCCTCCTTTTGAAATAAGAGTAGGTCTGAAAATACCTTGAAAAATATATATCTAGCCAAGAAGTTGGAATAGCTCCAAGAAGTAGCAGCGTGTTCTAGAACTGTCAGGTCTATAAGCATAGGTTTGTCAGTGTTTCATGTGAGAAATTATATTTTCTGTTCTCTGTCACCTGGTGATCACGTGGACATATGCTTATATAATTGTATATGTGTATATAATATATACACACACATCTATTTAATGCCTATATTTGTATCTCCATTACATACATATTTTCTTAAAACTCAAAAAAGCAAGTAAAACTATCTGCAGAGTATGTTTCTCTTATTTTAATTTTTAGCGTGAAAATACAAGCCAAAATACTTAAATGTTTTAAAAATTGACTAAAGAACTGAAAATTACAGTAATCATTGAGCTTCAATTTGCTGTTTCTGGTACTACAGTGATAAGGATTAGATGGGCAACTTGTTCTTCAACTTGTGCTGGACCCACCAGTACCCTTGTTGACCACCCCGTGCCGCATTAGCCCTGACAGTCTGGAAGCTGAGGTGTCTCTAGAAAACATGGCCTTTTAGTAAACTGTAAAGATTTAGAGAAACAGATATCACCTCATTGCATATGGACATATTTTCCATATTTTTTAATTAATGCTTTTTGCCTGTGATGATAGCTGATGCTATTAATGCTTTTTGCCTGTGATGATAGCTGATGCTATCATTCTGGATGTCTCCTTTTTCAGTAATTAGACATTTATGATGTATAGATAAGGTACAGACCTACCAAGATAGTAAGCTGAGTAAGAATGTCCCCTGCCTCCTAGAAACATCTAGAGCTCACAGGTTAGGAGACAGGTTATTTAATGCACTCATCTTCTAATTAAATTTCTCAGGTACCTGAAGAATGTAGGTGCTTGAGCAGTGAATACCACCACACGTCATCTACAAAATATCAGAGCTTTGAGAGATACAAAGACACAATAAAAATTATGGTGGGTTCTTGATTTTTTTGCCTTTAAGTAGTACAACATATAAGGAAGTTAATGGAAGCTTAGGTATGAATTAGGTGATAGATGATGTAAACCAAGGCCTGCTTTACTTCTAATATCTTGCAACTACTCATTCCACCTCGAGGAATATGTGTATCCCTCAGAGGCTGAACATTTTAGGAACCACAAAAATACTAATGACAATAAAAATAGCAGCTAATACTTATGAAATGCTGACTCTATGTCAGACACTGTTCTATGTACTTTAGGTATACAAGCTTATTGATTTGTCAGTTCTGGGTGAAGTAATTTATCAGATACTTCACTGAAAGCACATTTCAACATGGGTGGTTAAAGAAGATGAGAACAATGAACACCTGGGGTAAGTGGATAAAGAGAACAAGGACTTGGTAGCCGTAGTGGGATAGCAGGTTGTGGGGAGAGGAGTGGGGATTCAAACATACTGTCAGTTTCACAGTTTTGCTTGAACTGTCTGAGAGAAGTAATGAACTGGCCACCCTTGGGGACCAAAAGCAGCCATCCCCAGATTGCACCAGCAGCCATCCTGATAGAGCAGTTTTCCTAGGAGCAGAGTGCGGGAGGAAAGGGTATAAAAGTCCCCTGTGGTTGATTCAGATCTTAACTGTGATTAACTTCCTCAAAATCCAACAGTGTTTTGCTATCTGGATTGTTTGCTACCAGGAACCTTAAACCTCTGACTGTACAGTAAAGGGCTTACACAGTCTTCAAAAAAAGTCAATGATGGGTTGTCTTTTCCCCTGTCAAGGATCAGCAACATAATTCCTGGGGCCCAGCACAAAATAAAAATGTGGGAAGTCTTGTGCAAAATGCATTAAGATCCTCAAAATGGCAACAGTGGAGTTTTAAACCAGGTGTGGGACCCTGTGCAACTGCTCACAAAGATCTCCCCTATCCTTGTCCTTGACAAATCACACATTCCACAGAAAGCGTGTGTCTCGGTTGTATATGAGAAACTGCTGGATTCTGAGTGCAGGGCCACCTGTAAATTTAGGTCTGGGTGACATCAGTACCCTCCAGGAGCTATCTTCTGAGAATAGATACCACATCAATCTCTGGGACTACTGTCCACAGTAAACCTCTTTTTAATTAAGTGTATCACTTCTCTTCCAGTGCTCTGACACCCCAAGTTATTTGGGAAGGTTTATCACTCTGGGGTCTGGCTTAATAGGATATTTTTCATGACAGGAATTCATTTCAGGAATACAGCAACCCAGCAAGTTGGGTATAGAGAAGCATATGAATTGCTGATGACTTGAAACCTTCCACTCCCTTAAATTTTGCTGATCATCGGGTTCCCTTTTCAGAGGCAATGCAACTAGCTACTATTAGCTGTGAGTTACAGCTCTCACTTCTTAATTTGGAGGCTGCTTGCCAGGTGACCTCTGCAGTAGTAAAAAATTTCTGTTGACTTCAGAGCTAATTTAAAGTAAAAGTGTACCTGGGCTTTTAATCAGACCCAGAGACTGGGGAGTGTGGTGACCGGAACATAAAGAAACAGACGCCATATCAAAAATTCCCCCGTAGGGACACATACTGTGTCCAATTTATTTAAAATGGCTGCCTGCGTGAGTCTTATTTTCCACTGACTTAGTTTAACTCTGGCAAGGTACAAAATAACAAGTGCCTAATTACAATTCAGTGACCTGTATTGCATTACTTCCTTAATTATTTACTTGGTATTCTTGCTTCTCAACCAGAGCTTCTCAAGCACCGTATTTTTATAAGGACTTGTTTTCTTAATAGAATGTTAGAAATGAGTTACCTTTATTTCTGTTCTATCTGAGAAACATCTTTAGAACTGGTGTTCCATAAAAGTGCTCTGGGAAATGTTGGGCTACCAAGAAGAGTAGATCCTAATTCTTCTTATCATTTAAAAAGCTAGTAATGCAGTGTGGGAGAAAGAATAAAATCCAGACAAAAATATGAGAAAGGGACTGCTCTGATGGGAGTTAAATGTTACAGGAACACAGAGGAAGATTAATGATTTAATTAATTCGGTAATATGAAGCTCTTACTATATGCCTGCCACTTTACTAAGTGTAGAAGATAAAGCAAGCAAAGAAGGCATATATGATCCCATTCCCACTAGGGAGAATGAGATCAAACAAATAGCTCTTCCTTGGAGGAATGAGAGGCCTTCATGCAGGAGACAAGAGTTGAACTAGATCTTTAAGTTTAAATATGCTCTCACTGGGCCAGCACAGGACAGGAAAAGAGGAACAAAGGAGAGTGTTCTCTCTATTCGGGTAGCTACATTTTAGCGAGTTGTGGTAATTTCTTTCTACAAGGTCATTTACCTACAGTGCCTTGGGTCTTGCTCAGTTTTAGCATACACAATAACTATGTTCCAGTCCAATTTCCTTTTTTTTCATGGGAGGCTTAATTCTCTATGGTCTGATTAGTGATCCATCAATAGCCAGCCAGTGTCCTTGGTCTTTGCAGGTGAGTGCATGCTGGGCTAGGGCTAGGGCTGGGGATGGAATGGCAGGGGGCAGGGGGGATTAGATAGGAGTGGCTTGTCTATCCTGGAGTAAGTTCTCCCTGTGTACACTAACCCAGACCCATTGGTGTCTGCAGGAATCGTTCCTACTACCAGAGAGATACTAAATATGTAGCCTCAGCAGCATAGATCAAGTAGATGAACTTTTAGGGAAATGAGGGATTTTACATTTGTAATGTCAGCAAAGGAAAATAGGAGCTATAAAGTTCCTTCTTGTCATTAGTGTCACGTTTCCGTAGACTTCAGTAATGTGGCTGAATCTATATCTCAGGGAGATTTGGACTCTTGCTAGCTATTAGATTTTACATTTTAATGGTAACTTCTTTGAACTGGCTTATCCAGCAACAATGCCTGTAGGATGGGAGCACAAAAGACCACAGGAGGATCAATATGGCTATTGTGGTGAAGGTATGTATGCCTAATTTTCCAAAGGATTCAGTTATTTGAAGCATTTTAGTATTCTGTTAGCCACAAAACAAGTGTTCTGTTTTGGAGGTTAGCAAGTTAAGAAGACTGTAGCTTTAATTTCATGTACTAAAATACCACAGGACCTAGAATTATATCTGTGTTCAAATTTCAGCTCTATCACCAATTAGCTGTGTTCACTTAGGCAAGATACTTACCTTCTGTGGGCCTCAGCTCTTGTCCTAAAATGGAGCCAATACCTTCCCAGTGGGTGCTATATAATAATTAAAGGATATTGGAGATAGAATGATAAAATATTTTACTAAATTAATAGTGCTATATAAATTCTTTATTTTCTTTTATTTGCACAGTACCTTAAGATGTCATATGCAAGTCATATTTGGTCAAGAGATTTTAATTCTGTATATAAAAGAAAGATGAATGGGCTAAGTGCTAGGGAATTGAAGGTCTAGTTGTCTCTGCCAATTTGGCCAAGTCATTCATTCACTTATATGGTCATCCATTCATTGGCTGTCTCATTTTTTAAACCATGTGATATGCTTTGCCTAGGTCATTTGGTTTTTTGATGCTTCAGCGTTCACATCTATAAAAGGATATTAATATTAGCAGCTCAGTTGCCCTATCAACATTTTAAGAAGATCAAATTAAGTAGTGGGGACCTACCAAGGAGATGACCCTAACCTCAAACAGTAATAGTAAGGTTAGTTCATTGAACTGAAATAAAGTTGAGATTGTTAGTCACATTCAGAGGACACTGAAAGACTGGAAGAGAGAGGGAAAAGACTAGTCTCCAGGAGAGAGCAGGGCTCCCAGGAGTGGCCTCCTTGGGGGCTCTAGGACGTTCTGTGTCAGAAAAGGGGAAGGAGATGTTTGAGCACTCTCCTGAGTGTGGCAGGATACCAGACATTGAAAAGAGGTGCCAGCCGCAGTATGGCGGACAGCCAGCTTGAGTCCTGGAAAGCATTTCATCTATCAGGTGAGGGAAAAGAAAGGTACATTTTCAGATCTGCAAGGACAGGTAAGCGACTTCTCCCAGCTCTTCAGTTTCAGTATTGAGCCAGGCATCTGCTAAGCAGTTCCACTGAGAGAGGTTCTAGGTAGTCTAAGTCATGGGTGGGCTGATGAATTAGTACCACTGCAGTATGAAAAATGGCATCTGGTTCGGGTATATCCACTTAGAGCCAAAGGAGAAATTCAGAAAAGACTAAAATTGCATCATTCTCGCAAAAGAGGGCTGAGCCTTGGAATAATGATATTGTTCATCTTCTGCACCCTGATTCTACTCATCCCCAACCTGTTAAAACATTTATAAAACTACAAAACAGTAAACAAAATAGGAAAGAAAAAGGACACATACTATCTTTCCTTTTTTCCAGCCAGGAGTCAACTAAGGGTAGAACATTTTTTAAAAACAGGTTTTTAAAGGTTTTTCCACCTCCCTAACCCTTCCCAGTCTTTCGCTTATTCTCCCACTGTTCCCACACATATGCAGAGTCTCCCACTTCTTCTCCAGTCCTCACTTTCTACTAAAGCTGATGCTGGCTCAGGGAAGAGCTATCTTCACCCATCCTTGATACGGAGTTGGAATGAGGAGGAGGAATCAGACAGGACCAGCCTTTATTGGGAGAGTCACAGGCTAGAATAGGTTAACATAATCTATGCAGGTCATTTAAAAAAATGGCAGTGTTATAGTTGCCCCTGATCCTATCCACGAGATGGCTGGCTAGAGCTATACCTTATTTAATAGTTTGGATTTATGATCCCTCTTGAAAATCAGATGACTAGTTTGGGACACCCATGATCTTCACTGATTCTATTGATTTTCTGCTTCCTGGGATCATCAACCAGCGTGTTTTCCTGAGGAGGTTATTTTGTCTTCTTCCCCTCTTCTAATGTACTGTCTCCATTTGTGCTAATCTGTTATGGT
>CM052811.1:29318269-29337736 GCA_028533885.1 Nasua narica | reverse complement strand
TGTGTGTGTGTGTGTGTGTGTGTGTGTGTACCCGTGTGCTTCTGTGCATATCTTCCAAACTTGGCATTCAAATACATGTTGGGAGCTTCAGATTGGCCATGGTGGGAATATTTGTAGAATGAAAATCAACAAATGTTAAAAATCAAGTTTTTTTTTTCTTTTCTGGAGATGCAGATGTCAGACATTTATTACAATGCCCAAGGAGTTTATGGAAATACACATTTGAATTCTATAACCAGTCTCATTCTTATTCCGTGCTCTGACTGGTTTTCTTCCTGTTCTCTCTTTTTGTAGTGATGCTCTCCTCTCATCCATTCTCAACACTGTTTTTCAGAATCATGATTTTAACAATTGTTTGTTTAAAACTAACTCAATGTTGGGATGCCTGGGTGGCTCAGTCAGTTAAGTGTCTGCCTTTGGCTCAGATCATGATCCCAGGGTTCTGGGATCAAGTCCCACATTAGGTTCCTTGCTCAGCAGGGAGTCAGCTTCTCCCTCTGCCTGCCACTCCCCCTGCTCTCTCTCTCTTGTGCTCTCTCTCTCTGACAAATAAACAGAAATTTTTTTTAAAAATAAAAAATGAAATAAACTCCCTCACTATCTTTTAAAGGAACCAATGTAAGTTTGCTCCTTGGTAAGTCACAGATACACCAGGTAGAGTTGTCTTACAAAGTAAGCTTTATTTGCAGCAAATGAGACCACAGGGAGTAACTTCCAAAGCTATGACTCTCTGAACAAGGATGGATAGGTTTCTTTTATTTAGAGTTAGATGAATATTTAAAAAGAGGATCCTTGTCACCATAAGTAGAGGCAGGCATAAGGTCACTTGTGCACCTTAAGGAAATGCGCATATGCGTACATTCTGTGTTATGTAAATGAAACTTTTACTCTTCCTTGGGCTGAGTTGTTAGTATTATAATGAGGTAAAGGTAATTGTCAGTCATTCTAAAGGTCACTCTATGGTCCTTCTGCACAGGCGTGGGTGGCCTCTGCTGGCTGGAGGTCCTATCAGGGTGGTCTTAAGTGCTTGAGGGCTGGTTTCCCTTTCTGTTTGCTGAGTTAAGAAATCGGAAAGAAGAGCTTAAGGAAAAATGGGGGACCAAGGTCTGTGAGTACAGGCCCGTGGACAGTAAGTTCAGGTCTTGGGTTCTAGCTGGTGACATCTTCACAGCATCTTCAAGATAAAGTTTAAACTCTGTCAAGTCATGTCAGATCCCTTTCTCTCCTTGAAGGTTTTCCAGTTACTTTCGAGTACTACTTGATGGCATCAGGTTCTCTCTTGCTTTTGGGCCTATGTACTGTAACCCCTTTATCTGTAAAGTCTTTTTACTCTTTCTCTGTATGGTGTACTCAGTTATTCTAAGGCTTACTGAAGTCAGAACATTGCTTCTGGGAGAGACTTTCTATACATCTCTCTTCCTGGGCTACACTCCCTTCTTGCCCCCAAGACTGGATGAACTAACTGTACTTCCTCTCTCCTCTAACGTTGGCATACTTGCATTGGTATATTAACTTCCTTACTCCTCATTATAATCAGCTTCTGGATGGGGGAAGGCTAAGGTTTTATTTATTTATTCTCAGTATCTAGTATGTTTTGAAACATTATAGGTGGTAAAAGATGATTTGGGAAAGTGTGGAATTTTTAGGAGAAAAGTTTACGTTTAAGGACTTAGCCACATTTGGGAGGGATAACATAAATATTTTGAAGTTTTGAAAAACTTTCCATGATTGAATTGTATAGCGTTTATTGAAAAGGGATAGAAAAAGCCAATATGAAGAACTTTAGTGGAGAATTTACAATAAGAGTGACTACTTACATTTGGATAATTTTATATTTGAGTATTTGTATTTGTGATGGAATACTAAAGGAAAACAAATACTAATTAAAATAGGAAATCTTCATTGTCCTAAGTGCAATGAAAGTTGTCTGGAGATTTTTCTTTAAATATTAATTTCACAGAATTAAGTTAGTTATTAACTGACACTAGACTGTTTGAAATTCAAGAATATTTATCCCTAAGACTATCAATTTAAAACTCCAAGGAAGGTAATAAAATAAATTAAAATTCTTTTAACAACTACAAAAATGTAATCATGTTTTAACATTATGTTAGTGAAAAGCTTAGATAATATACTCACTGCTTTATCAAATCATATAATTTAGATTTAGTCTTTATATAATATTAAATACTGCTATATGTTACGCTAAATTCTAGGGAGTATAGAAAAGGCTTCAAGACTGTTTTTACCTTGGAGGTCAGGGCTTAATGGGAGAGAATAATGCCTGCTGGAAAGAATGAAAGGTATGGTTATTTGTTATATCAGTGTATTTTGATGATGCTGATGGTGATGATGATGGTGACTGGACAACAACTGTGGGGACAATGATGAGAGCTGTGCTCATTGAGTAAATATTTTGTTTCAGGTGATTCTTGAATTGAATACCTACTGGCTCAACAATTCTGTGAGGAAAATCTTTTTTCATCCTCCTGTTTTAGATGATAAATCTGAGTTTCAGAGAGAAATCACATAACTTTGTCTCAAGTAGTAAATAGCAGATTTATTCTTAAATGGTACATTGTAGATTTAGGTTTTCAGCAAAATCTAGCCAACTTTAGAGCCCGGTTTTTCTTGATATACCCTGGAATTTGAATCCAAAGAATGAGATGAGTTTTAGTTCTTATTCCACTTCCTGTTAGGTTGGAGGAACTTTAGTCTGTGAACCCTTCTTCAAGTCAGCTTTCTCAGCAGTGAAATGGAGATAATAGTATCTGTCTTGTATATATCATAGTGATTTTATAAAGACCGAATGGGCAGAAGATCTGAAACGTTTTTGTTCATAAAGTGTAAAGACCTTTTGTAAATAATTCTTAAAGTGTAGTGCCAGCATACATTATCATCATAAATAATATACAATATAATAATCTACATTTTTTAAAAACTACACTTTTGAGGAGTTCCAAGTTTCAGGGGCACACCACAAAAAAACAACAGAGCAAATGATATAAATGAGGTTATATTGTATAGAGCTATAAACTGTAAGAAGAAAAGTTTCTTTCCAGAATTGATTTTTAGATGCTAGTAATCTGAAATGTGATTACTAGTTTTCTAGGTCCTACCTCCTAAACGTATCCCTGAATATTGGACTCTTGTAGAAGTTTTCATGCTGCTGTATGTGCTACTTCTTGTTGGGTGAGGAACTCCATGGATTATGTATGTACGGCCACATCCAAGGATGAGTTTGAGGTAGAGAGAGCTTGAAATGCACTCAGTGTGGCAGTGTCCCCAAAGTGAAACAGTACTGTCAGGACCTGAAATGTTTGCCTGAGCTTTTGGTCTATATGAATGTATACTTCTCTTTAGTTCTTCTTCTCCTCCTCCTCCTCCTTTTTGTTTTTAATGTTTTTCAGTTTTATAGAGAAATAATTGACATACATCATTATATAAGTTTAAGGCATATGGCATGATTTGATTTACATGTATTATAAAATGATTACCACAATAGGTTCAACTAACATCCGTCTTTTCATATAGATAAAATAAAAAGAAAGACTGAGGGGCACCTGGGTGGCTCAGTTGGTTGAGCAACTGCCTTCGGCTCAGGTCATGATCCCGGAGTCCCTGGATCGAGTCCCATATCGGACTCCCAGCTTTGCGGGAAGTCTGCTTCTCCCTCTGACCTTCTCCCCTCTCATTCTCAGTCTTTCGCTATCTAATAAATAAATAAAAATCTTTAAAAAAAATGAAAAAAAAAAAAAAGAAAGACTGAAAGATAAAAGGGAAAAAAAATCCTCCTTGTGATGAGAACTCGTAAAATTTACTCTCCTAACAACTTTCCTATCTATCACACAGCAGTACTAGCTATAGTCATAATGTTGTGATCATTACATCCCTAGTACTGATTCACCTTATAACTATGTGTCTTTTTTAAAATTTTTTTAATTTTTTTTTATAACTGCGTGTCTTTTGACCTTCCTCCAGTTTCTCTCCATCTCTCTCATTTTTTTTTTTAAGATTTTATTTATTCATTTGGTACAGAGAGAGATCACAAGTAGGCAGAAAGGCAGGCAGAGAGAGAGGAGGAAGCAGGCTCCCCGCTGAGCAGAGAGCCCGATGCGGGGCTCGATCCCAGGACCCTGAGATCACGACCCGAGCTGAAGGCAGAGGCTTTAACCCACTGAGCCACCCAGGTGCCCTCTCTCATTCTTAATATCAATATTTAGTGTGATTATTTTTTTAAGGAAACAACTTTTTTGGAATCCTCTCTCCAAAGGAGGAAATTCCTTAGTCATGCTAAATGACATCAAAATGCATATCTGCACCTCAAAGAAAATGAGAAAATCCAATTACAACCCAAGGATATTTTTAAATTTTTAAATTTTCTAGTATACTTAACATATAGTGTTATATTAGTTTCAGTTATAAAATATAATGATTCAACAATTGCATCTATTACTCACTGCTCATCAAGATAAGTATATTCTTACTCCCTTTCATCTATTTCCCCCGTGCCCCTACCACCTCCCCTCTGATAACCATCAAATTTGTTCTCTATAGTTAAGAATCTGTTTTTTGGTTTGTCTCTATTTTTTCTTTGTTCATTTGTTTGCTTCTTAAATCCTGCGCATGAGTGATATGTATGGTATTTGTCTTTCTCTGATTGGCTTATTTCACATAGTGTTATACTCTCTAGATCCATCCATGTTGTTGCAAATGGCAGGATTTCTTTTTCTTTTATGTCTCAATAACATTACATTTTGCATATATACCACCTCTTCTTTTTCATCTATTGATGGACATTTGAGCTGCTTCCATAGTTTGACTATCGTAAATAATGCTGCAATAAACATAGGGGTGCACGTATCCCTTTGAATTAGTGTTTTCAGAATTTTAGGGTAAATACCCAGTAGTGGAATTACTGGATTCTAGTATAGTAGTTCTATTCTTAATTTTTTGATGAACCTCCATACTGTTTTCCACAGTGGCTACATCAGTCTGCATTCCCACCAATACATGAGGGTTCTTTTTTCTCCCAACATTTGTTGTATTTTGAATTTTTTATTTTGGCCATTTCGACATGTGTGAGGTGATATCTCATTATGGTTTTGATTTGCATTTCCATGATGATAAATGATGTTGAGTAGCTTTTCATGTGTCTTTTGGCCATCTCTATGTCTTCTTTGGGAAAATGTTTGTTTATATCTTCTGCTCATTTTTAATTGGATAACTTGGTATTTTGGTATTCAATTATATAAATTCTTTATATATTTTGGATACTAACCCTTTATTAGATATGTCATTTGCAGATATCTTCTCCCATTCAGTAAGTTGTCTTTTAGTTGTATTGGTTGTTTCCCTTGCTGTGCAGAAGCTTTTTGTTTTAATGTAGTCCAAATAGTTTATTTTTGCTTTTGTTTCCCTTGCCTCAGGTGACACATCTAGAAAGATTTTGTTATGCCGACATCGTATAAATTACTGCCTGTGCTCTCTTCTAGGATTTTTATGGTTTCAGGTCTCACATTTATGTCCTTAATCCATTTGAGTTTATTTTTGTGTGTGGTATAAGAAGGTGGTCCGGTTTCATCCTTTTTCATATAGCTATCCCATTTTCCTAACATCATTTGTTGAAGAGACTTTTTCTCACTGCATATTCTTGCCTCCTTTGTCAAAGATTAATTGGCGATCAAATTATGGGTTTATTCCTGGACTTTTTATTCTGTTCCATTGACCTCTATGCATATTTTTGTGCAAGTACATACCTTTTTGGTTATTACAACTTTGCAATATGACTTAAAGTCTGGAATTATGATACCTCCAGCAATCCCAAGAACTTCTGAAGAAAATCTGGAAACCGATGGTTACATGTAGGCTGCATTATGTTTAACAACAAAACATCTTTGACGAACAAAGAGCAGAATCCCTTGTTTTTTATATTTCTTAGTAGCTGATGATATCTTAGAAAACATTCTAACCATAAAGCAGAAAGCCTTTGCAAATTATCAGAAAGAAAATAAAAAGGACAATAAAAAGGAAATGTTCTATACTGATCTATTAGTTTCCAAATTTATATCCATGGAAAATACTCTCTCTCTGTTGGACAGAGGCATTCTGTTCTCCTTGGCTGCTTCCCATAGTTCTGGCCTTGTGGGTATTTGGAAACAGATAAATCAAAAAGAGCTTAAGCATTTAAATGAGTATTTGGTATTATAACTCCTATAGGTTAAAGGCTGTTATGCAACTATTTTTTAAATACTAACAGCACTCACCTGAGATTCAGACATATTTTTTCATTCTGAGTATGTATTCGTCTGATTAGCATGATTTTCAACTGCTGACATTTCCAGGACAATATGCATATGTAAGGATGTATGTAAGGCACTAAACTATTAATGCACTGAATTAGTTAATGATAGATAGTATTAGTAATTAGGTGTGTTTGTTAAAATACATTCTAGTATTTCAATATTACATCATTCTTTTGATGTTTTTGAATATTGTATTTTCTTACATTTGTGGAAAATGCAATGGCTTGCATGCAGTAATTTCAGTGGCTGAAGAAAAGACCATTTTCTATTCTTGAACTTCTTCCCTCTAGCAGTAATGCCTGAAATTTCTATGTCAGAGGATAAAATAAGGTATTCCAGAGAGAGAAATTCAGGTTTTTACGACAGTAACTCTGGGAGCAGCTGTGTAACTTCTTACATTCCTTCAGTCCAAAATGTAAATATCTGTGTTTTGGGGTTTTTCTGAGGCTGGGAGAAATTAAGAGTGAGCAGAAATTAATGGAAAATTTCTAAGATTGTGCAACCTTGCCTACAACGGTTATTATACCTCTGTCATCTAGCACTGTATGCATGAAGAATATTAACTAAATTTCTTAATGAATTAGTAATACAGTTTTTTACTAAAATGGCTCAATGTATTGTATACACGCTTTTTTATACATAGACTTAGAACTGAAATGCAGGCAGTGTGATTTTA
Organism: Nasua narica; assembly: GCA_028533885.1. Taxonomy (NCBI): domain Eukaryota; kingdom Metazoa; phylum Chordata; class Mammalia; order Carnivora; family Procyonidae; genus Nasua; species Nasua narica. Next base: position 29,330,755 of record CM052811.1, on the reverse strand, counting down.
TTTTAGATGTCAAACTGCAACAACATCCAATGCTGATTTTTTCTCAATTCTTTTAGGACTTTAAATATGTTACAAAGCCAAAAAGCAACATCCAGCTCTGCATTTTTTCAGAATTCTAAATTTGTTTCACTCTCTTTGCCTCCAAGTTTCTGATGAGAATTTGGCCCTTAAGCCTATTTTTGCCTGTATATAATGTGTGTGTGTACATGTGTGTGCATGCATGTGTGTGTGTGTGTTTCTTGCCACTTTTAAACTTTGTTCTTTATCTTTCATATTTAGTAGTTTGACCATGATATAACTCAATATGGTTTATTTATTTAGTTGTTTTCTTAATGGTTATTGACAGTTTACATCTAAAATTTTTTCTTTTCTCAAATTTAGGAAAATTTTGGTATTACTTTGTGAAATACGTATTTTTGGTGCTGTTCTCTCTTTCTTCACCTTTTAGGGCTCTATTACACATTTGTTGGACTGTTTGAAATGATCAAATAGGCCCTGAGGTTCTATTTACATTTTTCTATCTTTTCCTCTTTGTTTTTTCATATTGATTGATTTATTTTGATCTGTATTCACGTTAACTTACTCTTTCTTCTGTCATTTACCTTAAAAAGTTCAGTCCATGTGGGAAATTTTAAATTTCAGATACTAAGTTTTTCATTCATTGAGAATTTCATTTAGTTTTTTTATCATTATTTTTCTCTGCCAGGATTTCTGATTTTTTTTTTATTCTTTGCAAGCATACATTTACTGTTTTGTTTTGTTTTGTTCTTTTCAATTGAGGAGAATTATGAAAACCAGTGTTAAAATCTTTGTCTCCTCGTTCTAACACTGATTCATCTTGACATTGGTCTCAGATAATTTTCTCAGGTAATTACTACTCTTTAGAATGTATTTGATTTTCCTGGTTATTGGTATGTTGGGTAATTTTGTATCATAGCCTGAACACTGAGAAAATTAAGTTGTAAAGAAAGCAGATTCTGTTATTTATCTCCAACAAGTATTATTTCTTTTGTTTTACCAGGCAGTATCACCTCTGGATGTGAACTGCAAACTGTGTTTTAGTCAGGAGCTCCAGTCTAAGTTTAGTTGTTGTGGTGTGTAGCTGAGCTGCTTTGAATCTATTTCTTACATGAGTGGTTCCAGGCTTGGTCAGAGATGTGGGTATACAGAACTTGCGAATCCCTTCGCTTTCGTTTAGTGTACTTTGATTCCTCCAGTCTCCTTTGGGACCTTGATTTCTCCAACTACAGTTTTTTCATTAGCATGCTTGCCTACTTGCGTGTTGTCCCTAATGCAATTGGCCTCAGGTTTAAAGCCACAAAAATGAGAATTCACTTTATGCAACGTTCCTCCCCAACACAGTTTCTTCAGGTTGCTGATTTCTGTGTTATATCCACGTTTTATAGTTCTTTTATGAGGGGGAATTATTCTGGAAGGATTTTACTCCATTCTTAATAGAAGTGGAGATTGATAGGTTTTTGTTTTTTGGTTTTTGGAAGTAATGATTAAAATGTTTCTGTTATGTTGAAGGAACAGATTAAGTGTATTTATTGTATCTAATTTACCTGCTGGTAATACGGCCTCTTGAAATCACAGAAAACCCAGCAAATTTGTAATTCTTTCTCTTTCATAAAAATCAAATATCAAATACCTCCTCAAGTTTAACAAGACCTATTAGTACTCTATGATACTATAGACAGTGTGCATCTATGTGATGAAAAATTTTCACAGTCTTTTCCCATAATGCACAGTAGCATAAAGATTTTACTTTTTTTTTATAATAAAGTTATCCACATCAATGATATACTATAGCTTTTACATATTCCTGGCTTCAGACGACTGGCTCTAATACTTGGATATGAATGATTAGTGAATGAATTTTCCATTGAATGCTCTATCTATAGCCTTATCGTAGATTCTCTTAAGCCCTGTCTAAACAACTTCTCTTTAATGTTTTCCTGTGTTTTTGTTTCTCCCAGTAAAACACTGTTCTCATTAAATAAGTTGCATACAATGAACAATAGATTTTTCACAATACAAATATGCTATTTAGTACTTCACAAAACAAATACTTTATATATTTTGTTACTGAAATAGAATCTAGCAAGCATCATAAACTGAACCTGTTGGCAATATCAGTACCTTCATGATATAACAAAACTCCCATATAGCATAACCTTTTCCAAATACTCTTCTTTTCAATCAGGATTTGAATCTTCTAAGAATGTTTGCTGAAAAGAGAAGATATTCAAATTATTATTTTTCCTGCTTCACAATTTCACCCAGTTTTAATATAGCATCAAGAACAAATGTTTCCTCAGTGATATGTGGCTTTTTGTCTCAATAAGGAATTTCAGAAAAAAGTACTAAGTTTAATAAATTTCTGATCCACCACATTATATTAAACACTGATAGGGAAAAAAATAGTGATTTTTCTTTATAGCCTAGATGCTTACATTTAAAATATATTGATAATCATGATGGCTTTATGTTATCATCATTAGAGCAGAATAATTTCACTACAACCCTCAGCAAAATATCCACTTTACTTGATGACCGTGGCAATGCTCTTATTAACCATCTTATTTGGAAATGAGATACATCTAAAAAGAAATAACCAGTTGTTAAATGAGCCTCCTTAAGGGTTCAAAAAATAACAGATTCTTAGGGTCAGTAGAATTATTTCCTAATTTGATCAGGGTTCTGTACAACTTTTCTTTATTTTAAAAAATCAATAAAATATACTAAAATGGAAGAATCCTTAAGCTTGTTATAATATTCTAAAAGATAATAGAAATCTACATCATTGCCTAGATACAGCATTTCCAGTTTAGTACTGTGTTGGAAATATCTGGAAGGGAAATGTTTATCTGATTTGGCAACATATTTTTCCTTTTTTTTCTTCTTTTTTTTTTTTGGTTTTATCTTTTTTTTTTTAAATTAGCATATAATGTATTATTTGTTTCAGGAGTACAGGTCTATAAATCATCATTCTTACACAATTTACAGCACTCACCATAGCATATACCTTCCCCAATGTCCATCATCCACCTACCTTATCCCTCCCTGCCAACCCCCAGCAGCCCTCAGTTTGTTTTCTGAGATTAAGAGTCTCCTATGGTTTGTCTCCTTCCTCAGTTCCATCTTGTTTCATTTTTCCCTCCCTTCCCTGCCACGAACCCCCACCCCGCCTCTCAAATTCCTCATATTAAAGAGATATGATAATTGTCTTTCTCTGATTGACTTATTTCGCTTAGCATAATACCCTCTAGTTCCATCCATATCATTGCAAATGTCAAGATTTGGGGGTTTTTTAATGGCTGCATAGTATTCCATCATGTGTGTGTGTGTGTGTGTGTGTGTGTGTGTGTATATATATATATTTTTTTTAAGTTAAAAATGCTTCCTTTATTACATAAAGCCAATACTGCTACTTCTAAGTTCAACTGTGTGCATCTCTATATTGTTCAAAGGGTTATGCCTGTGATGTTAAAGACAATCACTTCCAAGCATCATAGGTGGTGGCTTCCCGTGGGTGTCATCCATTATCCCTGCTCCCCATATACACACACACACACACACACACACACACACACACATATATATACACACACATACACACACATATGTATATATATGCATACACACAACACACATACATACCACATCTTCTTTATCCATTCATCTGTCAGTGGACTTCTAGGTTCTTTCCATATTGTAACTGGCAATGTATTTTTTTCAAATGTCGTGAATTATGCATTTTCTTGATCTAATTAGGCCTTTTAGGGAACCTAGAATGTTGAAAATAATATACATTCAGTCCATTTTTAAGGAAGCTTTTTGCTGAGATCAGAAATGGTGATAATCACCATCAAGGTAAAGTATACATCACTTGTCAAATATAATTACAATTTTTGCAGTGTTAAATGAAGATATTGAAAAGTAAATATTATTTCTGAAAATACCTTGATATCCCAAATGAATGAAATTAAATTTGGGTGAAATTATGCTTACCTATGAGGAAAAAAACGTAAATTGAAAGAAAAGGAAGTTAATTTGGGGCTTAACTACAAAAGCAATATAAAGTGATTCCTCTAAAAAAAAAAATTAAAGTGATTCCTCTTATTGAAGAAGAGTTTAGTTTTAAAATGCAGAGAGCTTAACACCAGGGGAAAATATAAAGGATAATTAGCAATTAACCTGATGTTGGATATATTAGTCAAGATCTTGAAGCAGTCATGAAGCAGATAGCACAAAAACAAAGGATACTGAAAGCAATTTAATGAAGTAACTATTTGCAGAGGAAGAAGCTGTTACCAAAACTCCGCAAAAGCTGATTGTAGGAAAGGGGCTGCTCTTGGAGGAGCAGTGACCAAAGATACTGTGCAGCCTGGTCAGACCAAAACAGTGAGTGGCCTGACAGACAGGGAGTAGAGGGGAAATATCCTCCAATCCCTATCTTTTGTTTTTGCCTTCCATTGGCTGAAACCAGTCAGAAACTAGGGGATGCAATCCACTGAGGGCAGCCTCCTGAGACATGTACTAGTGTGGAGAGTGGCAGACAATGGGCCAGAGGGGTAAGAGGAGATTAGTAGCCTTGGGTCACTTTCTTTTGCTAAGATGATTGTGCATTGATTGTTCTTTTTCATATTGGGGTTAACCAATGTTTTCATGTTAGCAACATCAAGGTTAGCATGGTCCAATTGTGAAGGGCGAAAGTGCCACACAAACCACAGAAGGAAAAAGTTCTACCTTGGATGTAACAAAATCACTGGATCATCTCTCCCATTTTCATTAAGTGAAGCAAAATCAATAGGTTTTGGTGAATTAGAAGATTTGAGTTCATGTCCTGGCTCTGTCACTTACTAAGTATGTCGTCTTGGACACTTACTAAGTCTCTTATGACTAAAATTTCTAAGGGGTAAAATGGTGACAAGTGGTATTATCAGGATTAAATGTAGTACTCTATCCATATAAATTAAGGTATATAAGAAATTCTCAGTAAATAATAGGTATTATTAAAGATATGAGATTACCAATGATGCCATGATTTTCCTACCTTCAATCCTGAGGCTGTTTTTTTTTTTTTTAATAAATTTTGGTTGTTATAGCAAAAATAAGTCAATTGGTTTCCTAATAAAAATGGTTTATCTGGGTCTGGAGTTCATATCTGATGACATTTTTTGGGTCTCTGTGGAGAAGCTGGTGATATTTCAAAAGTTGACATGTTGTTTTGTGGTTGATAATTGTATATTTTGGATATACTGGTGTTTTCCAAATCATACACCACTTTAAAATTTTTTTTCAAATATAATAGATTAATAGGAAAAATAAAATAATTTTTGTCTAATGGAAATTGAAGTAGGTAAGTTTCCTTCTTGGCTCTAGGCATAGCAAAATTATTTTAATTTTTTTCTAATTTTTGCATAATTTTAGATCTATAGAGAAGTTGCAAAATTATAGAAAGATTTTCTATATATTATTCATTGAGCTCCCCCTAATGTTAAGCATCTTATATAACTATGCTGCGTTTGTCAAAACTAAAAATTAACATCGATCTGCTACTGTTTACTAAACTACAGATTGTTCTAAATTTTTTCAGTTATTCCAGAACTGACCTTTTTTGTTCCAGGATCCAATCTGATATGCTGTGTTGCATTTAGAGCAGAGTTTTTTTTTTACTTATTTTTGTTTTACTTCTTATTTGTATTTTGGGGAAAATACATACAACTTTAAATATGGGGTAAAGGAAATATGCCCTTTAAAATAATTATTTATTTATTTTAGAGAGAGAGAGTGTGCCTGTTGTGATGGTGAGGGGGGCAGAGGGAGAGGGAGAGAGTCTCAAGCAGACCCCCACTGAGCATGGAACTCAACAGGGGGCTTGACCTCATGACCTTGAGATCATGACCTGAACCAAAATCAATAGTTGGACACTTAACTGACTGAGCCACCCAGGCGCCTCAAGGAAATATGCCTTATTAAGCTATATCAGCTTCGTGGGCAACTGTGTAACAAATTGCCACAAACTTAATGACTTAAAACAAGAGAAATTTTCATCTGATTATACATAACATAATATTAAGAATTATGGCATTGGGTCTTACAGGTGTTAATCCTAAATTCCTTTTCTCTCAATTAGAAAGACACCAAAGACTCAGTCATGTTTTAAAGAATTAAACAATATGAATGATATAATTTTTAGACATAAATTCAAGCTGCAAACTAAAACTGAAGCAAATGGATAGTATCCATTTTATTTATTTATTTATTTTTAAGATTTTATTTATTTATTTGACAGAGAGAGAGAGAGATCACAAGTAGGCAGAGAGGCAGGGAGAGAGAGGGAAGCAGGCTCCCTGCTGAGCAGAGAGCCTGATGCGGGGCTCAATCCCAGGACCCTGAGATCATGACCTGAGCTGAAGGGAGAGACTTTAACCCACTGAGCCACCCAGGAGCCCCAATAGTATCCATTTTAAAGGGCTTATATAATACTTGGAATAGCGGAATGTCTTCTGTTGGTACACTTTCTGTCTAGCCTTTTATAATCCACATTTGATTGATTTTGAACATTTCAATATGGTCAGATGCTTCAATTTAGCAGTATGATCTAAAAATATCATTGTAATGGAAACAAAAGAAAAGCGAAACAAACTCCTATAACACAATGGCAATTGAAAAAAAGCACATAAACTCTGTTAATGGCATATTTTAATTTTTATTGAAGTGATCGAAATCTGGAAGCATAAACTGTAGTGTTAGAATGGTGTTTAAAGATTCTAGTTCACCCATAGTTCATAGACAGGGAACTGACATCTAAGAAGATTAGGGGCTGGCCCCTGAGGTCCATTCTCATTATGCCACTATCCGTTAAACAGGGTTGATATTGAGTAAGCCTAAAGCAAAGGGAGGATAGTGGTTTAAAGTACAAGTTCTGGACAGAACAGGGTTGCATTCCAATTCCTCCACCTATGTAATTTTGACTTCTTTTTATTTCTAATATCTTAATTTGTGAAGTCTGGATAATAATTCTTTTTTAGTTAAGCTGGAAGGTTTAAGTGGTAGATGTTGATGAAATCTATCATTTGTGTAAAGCCCTTATTAAAATTCTGAATTAATGCTATATATACAATAAGTGGTTGTATTGTGGTTAGGAGCCCTGACTGTGGAGTCTAAGAAAACTGATTTTGAATTATGGTTCTTTTATTTAGCTGTGGAAAAAAAAAAAAAAGAAAGGATAATGATAGTGCCTATCTCTTAGTACTCTTGTGAGTACTAATCAGATAACTCCCAAAAAGCAAGAACTCAGTGAATGTATACATTTTACTGTGTTGCTATTAATAAACACGAAGATAACAGCGGTGTTGACAAAGGTAAATGACCCAATGAGCACAATAAAGGCTTAAACTAGGGCAGTTCTGCATTTGATAGAGTATATAATGTCAACAATTATCTTTGAAAAATGAAGTATTCCTAAGAATTTCTTAATTTTATTTTAGAGTAGGAAAATCAATATAATATATAACAAGAAATACAGTGATGAATAGATATAGCAATGCATAAGTCCTCTTAGATTTTATGCAATTCAAGTACTAAAGGTAATTTTTAAACATCTCAGATATCACCAAGTGTTCTGCTTAAAGGATATCTTTTCTTATTACATTTTGCACAAAGCAAAATGAGACTACTGGGAATAGTGCGCAAGAAATGGATCCTGCCTAATATAGACTGTCAGAATGTCTTTACTAACCTTATACAAGGACGTTGCTTTTTTTAGCAAGAATATATTGCTCCAGAATCTCATAGCTAGAGAATGTTTGAGGGCAGATTATACTAAGTATAGGATAATATTGTCAACATTAACCTAAATAGCTTAATTTAGAACTTGTAAAATAGTACAACATATGGTGGTGACATCATAAGACTTCATCTGTGACAATACTATTTGCAGTAATTAAGGTCACCCTGTTTTTTTCTGTAGTCTTAAACATTACCAAACTAGTCACCATACAGGAAAAGTGCTTTACATTTGGGGGTAATGATGAGTGACAAATGTGAAAATGATTTGACAAAAAGAACTATCAGTCATAAACAAAAGCTGTTATAATACTAGAATATGTTGATATTTGAGAAGCAGGCTCTTGCTCAGTGAAATTTTTTATTCTAGACACTATATACTAACATCCCATACTATTTAGTGTGCTTGTCTATCACTTTTATTTTTTTATTTTATTTTAAAGATTTTATTTATTTATTTGACAGAGAGAGATCACAAGTAGGCAGAGAGGCAGGCAGAGAGAGAGGGGGAAGCAGGCTCCCCGCTGAGCAGAGAGCCTGATGCAAGACTCGATCCCAGGACCCTGAGATCATGACCCGAGCTGAAGGCAGAGGCTTTAACCCTCTGAGCCACCCAGGCGCCCCTTACCTATCACTTTTAAAATAGCACACTCTAAGATCAATGACCTTCAACTAATTTTTTATTTTTATTTAATGAAACCTCACTAACGTATATTAAGTACATTAAATTTTTAGGTGAAAGTAACCTTTAGAAAGCAGAACAATTTCTTACTGGCTAGATTTAAAAAGATATTAGAGAAATATACATGAAAATGGCTTGATAGAAAGTAGTCATCCTATCTCAGTAAAGGCATAATACAGTTATTCATTCATTAATTTATTCAATAAATATTTGTTAAACTCCTACAATGTGCTGCCATACATTATTATAGAAACTTTTATGTGTTAAGTGAGAAAGTTTGCTGTTTTGAGAGTTCACAGGTTTTGGCCTTTAATGATTCTTAGAAGAAATTCTTTCCAATAGACAAAAAATATAGCTTCCTTTATGCTAGAGTAATGATATTAACAATAGAGGACCTGTTGAGAGTGTCATCTCCAATTTTTTAACCAATAGGTATAATTCCTTGGGTATAATGACAGGATTTTATTTTTTTACATTGTCAATCTGTAAGTTTACAATGCTAAAAAAAATCATAGTGATATTTCTTGCTTGGTAGTAATGTAGGATAGATAGACTAATCTTTCCAATAAAAACAACAAAATATTGGGTTGATGTAATTTTAAATGAATTAAGAGCAGACAGGCATGTGCAAATAATAAGAAGCTGATAAATGAATGAAAAAGGGAACAAAGAGAGGTAATCTGAGCACTAAAGTCTACTTTCCTATGAAGAGCACTTGTGAACTATGGTGAACTCAAGATTCAGTTTGTATTCATTAAGGTATGTAGGAGAGAGGATTGACAAGTCTAATAGCCACCCCTATTTCACAAAGCTAGGAAAACCTTGAGAAAACAAAATAAAATAGAAGTAAAGTGCTAATATATCAGAAATTAAAATAAAGGTGAAGAGACGAAACGTAGTAACAACAAAAAAACCTGTCAAACTGGATAAAATACTAATTTCAGTTATTCACTGTTCGTAAGAAGCATACCTAAGACACTAGGATAAAGAAAGTTGAATAAAAAAATGGGAAATGTAGTCCAGGTGAAACATACAAAAAAAAGTTTTATAGGTATTTAATTTTAAGCAATGTAGACTATAAGTCAGAAGTCATTCTGGAGATAATATATTACTACTTCATATCAATTTACCAAGAAAATATAGCTACTTAAATTTGAATCCAAGAAATATGAAAACCTTAAAATACATAAATTTTAAAAATGCTAAAATTATGGAAAGAAGCATATCTACCATATAGTGGGTTCTTAAAAAAACCTTTTACTCATTTATAGATAAAACTGCCCCCAAAACTTAGGATATAGAACATATAAAGTCCTGTTAATAAAACTTAATCTGATGCAGGAGCTATAAAATACTGTACTCAACAAATTAAGAATACATCTTGTTTTCAAACACACAAAGAATATATAAAAAATGACCATGTATTAAGCCATGAAAAATTATATTATTCATGATAAAAATTTCTGATCATAGTATAAGAATTCAGTCAAAAAGATGACTAGAATAAAACTGTTATGTTTGGAAATTAAGAAACATTTCCAGGGGCACCTGGGTGGCTCAGTGGGTTAAAGCCTGTGCCTTCAGCTCAGGTCATGATCTCAGGGTCCTGGGATCGAGCCCCGCATGGGGCTCTCTGCTCAGCAAGGAGCCTGCTTCCCCCTCTCTCTCTGCCTACCTCTCTGCCTACTTTGTGATCTCTCTCTGTCAAATAAATAAATAAATTCTTTAAAAAAAAAAAGAAACATTTCCAAATAATGTACACATGAACAAGAAATCAAAAAGACAATTTTAAAATTTGATAACTAAACAATGACAGAAGACTATTTTAAAAATATGTGTGATGCCGCTCAAGTGATGCTTAGAAATGAGTTTTTAGACTGTATTAGTCATACTGCTGCCATTATACATTGCTGCAAAATTGGTAGCTTTAACCAGCACAGATTTACTCTCTCACAGTTCTGTAGGTCAGAAGTGTGCTATGGACTCACTGAGCTAAAATGTCAGTGGGTTTTATCAAGTTTCATCTTTCTCACCACCAACATCCCCCGCCCCACGCTCATCTTCCACTTTTTAGAGCTCATGTGATTAGACCCGACTTTACGGGGTAATCCAGGATAGGTATCTTTACCTATCAAACCATCTATTTCAGCAACATTACAAAAAAGAGAGAAGTCACAAACATTAGGAGTAAAAAAGTAAACATAACTAGATAGCATGTAAAAATTAGAAAAAGGATAAGAATAGTATTAAGGACTTATGCCACCACAGTTGACAACTTACATGAAATAGCAAATCCCTAGGAAAATTCAGTTCCTCAAAACTGAATTAACGTAAAAAAAAAAATCCAAACTGTTCCCACATCAAGGATAGAACTATAGCCATAGTTAAAAACCATCCTAAAATACAGTGTTATATGTAAATAGTTTTATATGCAAGTTCTTCAGTCATTTAAAGAAGAAATAACTTCAGTTGTTTACAGAGTATTCCAAGGATTAGAAAAAAATTACACTAACCAACATATTTTATAATGCTTCCAAAACTTAGACACAAAAATGTATCAAGAACTGAAGAAGAGAGAAAATTACAAATCATACACGTTGAATGTAGACAAGAAAGATTCTGATTAAAATATTATCAAATTAAACCCAGCCACATTTAAAGGAGTTAATATATCACTACTAAGACCAATTTATCTCCAGCAAAGCAATGTTCATTTGACATTAGAAAATCATCTATTACCATTTACCAAGTTTTAAAAAAACTGAAGAAGGGTAAATCGTACAATAATTTCACTATATTCAATATCATAAAATATGGTAAGTATTTCTTAATAGATTAATAAGAAAAAATACTTTTCTTAATCTGTTAAAAGGTATTTACCATAAACCTACAAAAAACATCAGACTCTAATGTTTGTATAAGAAGTAGGGTGCCTAGGGCACCTGGGTGGTTCAGTGGGTTAAGTGCCCAACTCTAAGTCTAGGCTTAGGTTGTGATCTCAGGGTCGTGATCTCAAGATCATGAGATAGAGCTCCATGTTGTGCTCAACAATGAGCGTGGAGTCTGCCTAAGACTCTCTCTCTATCTTGCCCTTCCCCACTCTTCTCTCGCTCTTTCAACTCTAAAATAAATAAAAAAAGCTTAAAAAAGAGAAGTAGGGTGCCTGATATTGCCACTTTTTTCACAATCTTTCCTAACACAATCTTTTCCTAAACAATAAAAACGGAAAAGAAATAAAAATTATAAGAGTTGGAAAAGAAGATTCCTAACTTATTTCAAGTAATGATTATTAAATAGAACACCTCAGAGTGCACCCAGAAAATACATTACATTTAATAAGAAGGCATGGCAAGTTTGAATACAAAAATAAAAATATAAAAATTAATTGCATTTATATATACTAGGAAAAATTATTTGTAGTGAAATTTTTTTTTTATCTTTTTTTTTTTAAAGATTTTTTTATTTATTTATTAGAGACAGAGACTGAGAATGAGAGGGAAGAAGGTCAGAGGGAGAAGCAGACTTCCCGCAGAGCCGGGAGTCCGATATGGGACTCGATCCTGGGACTCCAGGATCATGACCTGAGCCAAAGGCAGTCGCTTAACCAACTGAGCCACCCAGGCGCCCTGTAGTGAAATTTAATAAGCATACCAATGACATTATAAATAAAATGGCACTAATAAATATAATATGTATAAGTGCCTTATAAGAAAAGTAGAAAACTCAATTTTAAGCTTTTTTTAAAGATCTACATCAATGTCATTATACTAATGGTAGGAAAACTTAATGTGGTAATTGTTCATTTATCCCCAGATTGGTCTGTAGAATTAATATAATCCTAATAGAAGTTCTAACAGAGTATTCTGTGAGACTTGAGAGATGATTTTCAATTTTATGTGGAATATCAAAGATAAAAATAGATAAAACACTCTTAAGAAACAGTTTGGAATGCCTTTTCAGGTAACTGAAATTATTATATGGTTATGATAATTAAGTCAGCATGTACT
>CM052811.1:29290265-29317769 GCA_028533885.1 Nasua narica | reverse complement strand
AAGAGAACTCAAGCCAAAACATGAAAATGAAGTCAATTAAACAAAGTACAAGCTTGGTGTCATTCGGCAACTAGAAAGAATGGGTCCAGAGGAAATTAGGACACAGGTTGTATCTGAGAGTAAATAAGGGCAGGAGTAAATATTTAGTTATTTCTTCATTCCACTCATATGTCCATGCATTCATTTGTTAATATGCCAACTCACAGATTTAAAAAAAATATTTCTTAAATTCCTAGTGTGTGCTAGGCATAACATCAAGGCCAGGATTCTTACAGCAAAACCCACATTCCTTAGAGTAGGCATTATAAAATCAGAGTAAGTTGTAGGGCAAATCTTAGCATTGTAGCATATAAGATTAAAAGCAAAATAAGAATAAGATGTTTGTTGATACAGGCATATTGATATCCAAGAAAGGACATAACTCTCACTAGCTTGAAACTGAGGTAGAAAGTGAAAGATGTAAGGAACAGATAAATAACTAAAAATCATAATAACATTTGGTGATCATTTATGGTAGAGTCAAATAGTCCTGTACACTTCAACATGGCTCAGTTCAAAAAAGGATATTGATAAAGATAACTGTCACATTAGAATGTGTGACATTATAATAATACTAGCATTTAACTATGTATCATGCATATTATATGCATTATTTTATTGAGTTCTTGCTGTAAACTTACTATTCCCAATTTATACTTGCATTATCTCTTATTTACAAAAAAATAAATAAACTGATGCTTAAAGATGTTAAGTAACTTATCATGATGATCTTTTTATTAAATAGGGCACTTGATATTTGAACCTAAGTTTATTTGATCAAAGTCTGGTTGCTTAACTGCTTATCAAATTTTAACATCATCAATTTTATGGCAGAAAAATTTACATACTTTAGAAATATTATAGATGATACTCACCCCCAGTGGGTTTATAGTCTTTCTGGGATTAAGACATTTAAATGTATAAAAGAGAAAATAATTTTCTTTTAATTTTTAAAAAAATATTTTTCATTCATTCATTCATTCATTCATTCATTCATTCATTTATTTGTCAGGGATAGAGAGGGAGAGGGAGAGAGCACACGAGCACACAAGCAGGGGGAGTGGCACCAGAGGGAGAAGCAGGCTCCTCGTGGAGCAGGGAGCCTGATGTGGGACTGGATCCCAGGACCTCGGGATCATGACTTGAGTCTAAGGCAGATGCTTAACCAACAAAGCCACCCAGGCATCCCAAGAGAAAGTAATTTTAAAGAATATTTAAAATTTAAAATTAGTGGTGCCATGGACACTGGAAATCATTCTATGTTGCAATAACTGAAAGAAAGGTATGGAAAATTTGGAATTTGACTCAGGTTTTGAGGACATGTTTTAATGGAAGGAGAGGAAGAAGGAGAGCATCCTTAGATTAAGAAAAATGTGGCGATGATATGGAAGTCAAGAAGCTAGAACAAAGGCTCACAGGTGAAGATAAGCTTCCTGTGGAATGCAGTTCCTTTAGTCCTGATCCAGCACTCAATTAAATTTGTTCTACTTTAATAGTAGCCTGTCTCATGAAAATGTTGTTGACACCTCAGATATCTGAAGTAATCAGTCAGCCTTTGAGGTCAATAATTATTACCTAAGCTATTCAAAAATCATTTTTTAAGAGACTTTACTGTCAGAGTTAGTATAATTTCACTACAGTTTAATTACAAGAAAATTCAAATTAGGAATATTCTTTTTCTAAGGACTATTTACCCAGGGACAGTTGCCTCAATTAAAAGAAGAAAAAAATGGTTAACATGCACTTTATATCCTCACAATTTAAAAATATTTACAAGCAAATACTTAGAAGACCGTAGAGGGAATTTAATGTATATCTCTGACCAAAGAACTAGCATTATACATCTTTTAATCAAGAGTTCCGGGCGCCTGGGTGGCTCAGTTGGTTAAGCGACTGCCTTCGGCTCAGGTCATGATCCTGGAGTCCCGGGATCGAGTCCCATATCGGACTCCCGGCTCTGCGGGAAGTCTGCTTCTCCCTCTGACCTTCTCTCCTCTCATTCTCAGTCTCTCTCTCTAATAAATAAATAAAAAATCTTTAAAAAAAAAAAAAAAGAGTTCCATATTGTTATCAATATCCTTAAGCTAAAAGCTGGTTGAGAGTAACATCTCATTTAATATTATTACTTCTGAATCTGACAATATTTATAACTACAGAGAGAAATCTTTCATTCACTTCATAAAAACATATTTGGAAGCATCTAAGTCTGACACTGTGCTAGACACTGGGGATACAATTATGAACCAAATAAAGAAACAGAAAGACATTAATCTAACAAATACATGTCATTTGTTGGTTCATTAAAAAGAGAAGAAATTTAATAAATTCCAGGCTAAATATTAAACAAGGAAAAATCAAGAAAAAAAGAAACATAAATTATCACTATCATGAATAAAGGACATTAAAAATTTATAAGGAAATATAATGATTAATTTTATGCCAGTATACTCAATTTAGATTAAATGGACAAATTCTTGCAAAATAGAACTAAGGACGGCACATGTAATGAGCACTGGTTGTTATAAGCAACTAATGAATCTTTGAACACTACATCAAAAACTAATGATGCAGTATATGTTGGCTACCTGAACATAATAAAAATAAATAAATAGAAAAAAAGAAAAATAGAACCTATCATGCTACCACACAATGAAATATAAAATACAGATGATCTTATATCTATTAAATAAACTGTATTTGTTGAGAAGTTCTCTCACTAACAGCATTCTGGTCCATACAGTTTTGTTCATGAATTCTTTGAGAGAAATAATATTAACCTCAACAGAAATATTTCAGAAAATAGAGAGAAAGGCCCATTTTGCAACTTGTTTTATTGTGGTGAGCATGACTCTGACATCAAAACTGACAAAATAATTACAAAAAAAAAGGTTATAGACCAATACATATTGTGAACACAGAGACAAAAACAAAATATTATGAACTTGACTCCAGCAGTTTATAAAAAGGATAATACATCATAAAAAAGTTGTGTTTGTTCCAGAAATTCAAGGTTTGTTTAATATCCAAAAATCATTATAATTTATCAGATTAATAGGTTAAAGAAGAAAACCATATGATCATCTCAGTAGATACAGAAAAAGTACTTGACAACATTTAACACTTATTCATGATTAATACTCTATGTAAATTGGGAAAATCAATTTAATAAAGAACATATATGAGAAACTACAGTTAATATCACATTTAAGTGTGAAATACCAAAACACCTCCTATAGTGGGAACAAGGAAAGGATGCTTACTCTTATTCTGCTCATAGTACTAGAGGTCCTAGTCATTTCAATAAAATAAGAAAACTAAAATGCATAAGGATTTTTTTTTAACATAAAAGTATCTCTACTTGCAAATAACATGAATGCTTATCTAGACAATACTACGGAATCTACTGAAATACTACTAGAACTGTGGTAAACTGTATTTCCAAAAATAGTCACAACACGATTTCTGGTGCCATATGATCTTACAGAATCTTGTTACTCCTCCATCAGAATCTCTCTCCTTTTCCTTGAAACTGGACAATTTTAACTAACTTAAAACAATGGGGGTTGGGGCTTTGACATATAAACTTAGGGGAGCATAAATATTCAGTTAGTAGCACACTACAAACAACAAAAGATTGAAGAAAAAATTAAATATTTATATGATGTTCAGGGATTCAAAGACTGTTAAGATTTTATCAATTCTCCCCAAATTTATCAATGGGTTTAATACAATCTAAATCAAAATATCATCAGCTCTTTTTGAAGGAATTGACAATTGGATTCTAAAATTTATATGAAATTTAAATGATACAGAATAGCAAAATCTCTTAAAAAAAAAAAAGAACCAAGTTGGAGGACTTACAAATAAGTGGTAATAAGACTTACTATAATACTATAGTAATCAATATCACAGTGTGAGATAGACCAAAAAAAGAACAATGCAACAAAATGAGAGCTTCCAAATAGACCCACACAATCATTTAATTTCTGAGAAAGGTGCCAATGCATCCAATGTGGAAGAGGCAACTGAATATCCCTATTAAAAAAAAAAAAATTAGCCCTAACCCTTGCCTCACAACATATACAAAAATCAATTTGAGGTGGTACATAAACCTGAACATAAAAACTAAAACTACACAATTTTTAGAACAATACATGAAAGAATATATGAAAGAATATATTCACTAGAGGTAGGCTAATGTTTCTTAGAGCAAATCACATAAAGCAATTTGAACAAAAAAAGAAAAATGTGGTTAATGAGACTTCATCAAAATTAAAACTTCTCCACAAAAGCCGCCATTAAGTAAATGAATGACCAAGGGTACAAAGGCCATAAATGTTCACAAAACCTTTATCTGACAAAGAACTCTAATCCAGAATGCATGAAGAACTTCTACAATTCAATAAATAAAAAACAACCCAAATTAGGGGCCCTTGGGTGGCTCAGTAAGTTGACCTTCTGACTCCTGATTTTAAGGTTCTGAGATCAAGACCCATGCTGGGCTCTGCACTCAGCAGGGCACTGCTTGAGATTTGTCTTTCCCTCTCCTTCTGCCCCCAGCAGGCACACAATCTCAAATAAATAATTAAAATTTTTTTTTTAAAAATAGCTAAAAGATTTAGACGCCTCACAGTTGAAGATATATAAATGACTAATAGTACATGACAAAGTGTTCAACATCATTAATCACTAGGGAACTGCAAGTCAAAATCATAATGAGATACTGTTACACCCCCCCAGAATGGCTAAAGTTAAAGACAGACAAGCCCCAAGCTGACTAGGATGTGGAATAACTGGAGCTCTCAAATGTTGCTGGTGAGAATGTGAAGCATAACCACTTAAAAAAAACAATTTAACAGTCCCTATAACTTGGACCTTATCCAACATACTTACACCGTTCTTAAAAATACACCTAACTCTATGATCCAGCAATTCCACTATTAGGAATTTATGCATGAGAAATGAAAGCATATGTCCACAAAAAGACTGGATAAGAATATTCATAGCTCCTTTATTCATAAAATCCCCAAACTGGAAAAAGCCCAAGAGTCTGTTATCAGAAAATAGAGACGGCTATATATTCATACAATGATCATTACTGGACATTTGATAGGAACAAACTAGTAACACGCATAGTATATATAAATCTCAAAATCAGTTAGCCAAATGAAAAAAAGCCTTACACAAAAGAGTGTATACCACATGAATTGATTTATATGAAGTTCTAAAATAAGTAAAATAAATCTTTCTGGAAAGAAATGAGAGGAGCATTTTCCTTGGAAGTAGCAGGGATAGTGACTGCCTAGAAAGGGCCATGGGGGTACTTTCTGAGGGGATAACGTTCTGAATCATCATCACCATCGATGATGTTCTGCATCATACAGGAGCGCATGCATTTTTCAAGACTTATTGAATGGCATAACTATGTCTTGTCCATTTCATCATGTGTACAATATACTTAAAATACACAAATACACCTTTGCTTTCATACATATACATACTCAGGCACATGCAAATACTGAACTCTAGCTAATGAGATGCATGCTTAATGTGTTTAGGGGTTTAGTGTACTGATGTCTGCACTAATTTTGAATTGCATTAAAAACAACACAAACTGATAAACAGAGGGATGGATAGATGGATTAACATGTGAAAAGGTAAACAGAGCAAAATGTTGATGGCAGAATCTTTGTTTTGAACATATGTGCGCATACTGTCCAATCCTTTCAACTTCTCTGTATGTTTAAAATTTTTCATAAAATTTTGGGAAACATTACAATTACATAAGGACTTTAAAGGGGACAATGTAATGTACTATGAAAGCATATAATTATGAGATTTGATGGGATCAGAAAGAATTATTTTAAGAGTAGTAAGTTTTCCATTTTTCTTGAATAATCTGCTGAGGGCTACAAAATGAACAGCTTCTAGAAGTGGTTCTACTCTAACTCCATTCAAAGATACCTACACCCTAACATCTTTCCACTGTTTGTGAAGTAGTATCTCTGTAAACTTCCAATCACTTCTGCTCACTTCCCAGGTATCATATTGGATTCTGGGCTCTCAGGGTAGCCCTCTATACAAGGTTAGGAATCTCTGGTGTCCTTTTCCTCTCTCAGCACTTGTCATCCTTTGCTTTGTTTCCTTATTTGATGTTTGCCTTCCTCAATAGCCTAGAAGAGGCATAATGGTAGGGATCACGGAGGTCTTGTTCATCATTATATTCCCAGTTTCTACAACAGTATTTGGCACATACCAGGCATTAAACTAATGTATACTAAGTGAATCAAGTCTGTTGTGTTAAATATTCAAAGAAAATGGTGGGTTATGCAGAAAAGTGGATACTAGTCACAGCACAGTTTTAATTTCATCACAGTAAAATCCTGGGCTGTCTAAGGTAAGATCAGCCACATTAATTGGTATCCTAGTTCTACAAAATAATTGCAAGACTTCTCCTAGAAGAACTTTTTTCCCAACAAAGGAAAGTTAGGTGCTCCACCTGGATAATATCCAACTTAAAAACAAAAACAAGGGCCCCTGGGTGGCGCAGTTGGTTGAGCGACTGCCTTCGGCTCAGGTCATGATCCCGGAGTCCCGGGATCGAGTCCCACATCGGGCTCCCAGCTCTATGGGAGGTCCGCTTCTCACTCTGACCTGCTCTCTCCCTCTCTCTCTTTCCTAATGAATAAATAAATAAAAAATCTTAAAAAAAAAAAACAAACAAAAACAAGACACCAAGACTGGTCACTGTTTTCAACACACTTCTTACTCTTCTCCCAGGTCCATTTTTGATTTCTAAACATTACAAGCTTTGGACACAAAGTTCAGCATGATATTAATATAATTGTTTCTGGGAGATAAAAGGCCCAAAGAGAGTAAACAAATAAAACAATCACAATGTAGTAACTCTTAATATCAGTGAACTAAAAATGAAAATGAGCACATGGGATAGAAAAGGAAACTGTATTACTTTGAACTAGGCTCACAGCATGGGGTTGAGATAGACAACTGCAGGATGTCTACCTTGGGAAACTTAAGAACAGAAATGCCTTGCAAGGAGGTGAGACAGTTGTTACAAAACCCAATAAATTTTTGCTGCAATAATCACACAGAAAGATTGATGTTGGAAGCAGACATATGGCTCACAGGGGAGAAATAATGAGATAAAGGCACACGCTGCTGGAGCAGGTGATCTACCAATTAGATTTGGGTGATGTGGTTCATATGATGTTTAGATGGAAATTATCTTAAAATATATAAAAGAAACAAAACAGAGTAGCAGGGGAAATGATTCAGAGACATGATCATAATGAAATCAGGATGATGGAGCTGAAATAAGGTTTTTACAAGACTTCTGTAGACAAATAAATACAAGCTGTCATGTGATATCAAAATCTGAACAGGATTAAGTGAGTAGAGCAATCCAAGAACTAGAAATACAGACTATACGATTATAACTTCATATGTTATTTTCATAGACTTTCATAAAGGTAGATATAACTATTGAGGACCTGCCATCAGAAGTATTCATATGTAAAATCTATTTTATTCTTCATCACAATCATCTGAGGTCATTGCATCCTAGAAAACAGGGCTCAGATAGGCTAAATGACTTGACCAAGGACACACATCTGTAAGCAGGAGAACCAGAGTCCAAAGTTAGGGTATCTAATTACAAAGATACGGTCCCTAATTGTGTGCAATGTGTTTCATCTTGTTCCATAGCATGAAAAGTCATATACAACTTGGAACATGCTCTGTAAGGAAATAAAAATCAATGCATATATTTGTTTTACAATACACGCTTATTGCTCTACATTATACCGATAGAGCTTTTGGTGATGGTCTTTGAGCATCAAGAAAAGCACTTGTTCTGGGCTAGTTACTTAGCATGAGACATTATATTGCACTTTGAACTTAAAAATATTATAATCAAGAAGGTGTTTGATGTCCCTTGACATCAATTTATTTTAAAGATTTTGTTTATTTATTTGAGAGAGAGAGGAAGCACAAGCACCTGGGAGAAGCAGACTCCCCACTAAGCAGGGAGCCCGACACAGGGCTCGATTCCAGGACACTGGGATCATGACCTGAGCCGAAGGCTGATGTTTAACCAACTGAGCCACTCAAGCTCCCCTGACATCAACTTTTTGATGTCCCCATAACTAAATGCTATACAAGCACTATAGTTTTTATAATTTAAACTGAACCACTGGTATTGGCTCTTACAACACTGAGATACAATGAAAATATTTGAGGTCTCAGGAAGTGGCAAACTATCAAATTCTTCTTGTACAGTCCTTCAAATTTTTCAAATGTCAAGGCATTTAGAAAGCATATGAACAAACATTATTTCTAGGGAACTACTTTAGAATAATTTGGGTGGCTAAAATACATTATACCTGACTCATTCATTCACAGTTTCTGTCAGTTATAATATTAATAAAACACTACAATCAAGTTTCTGAATTGCATTGACTGTTCCTGTGTTCTGGCAAGTCAATGAACTTGACATTTTACTTTTATCTAAGAGTAAACATATATTATGCAAAGTTATATTAATGAATTTACTTAGCAATAAATACAATTTTTAAAAGTACTCCCTCGGTTGAAGAATTAATTTATGTGTTATTAAGGATTAGTAAAAGAAAACCAGTTCATTGGCAGTATGCTTACACAGGAACTTTGGCAAAAGTCTTTTGATAGAAATTACTAATTACAAGTGTGGTAGCAGTATGCCTAAGTCAAAAACAAGTGGCAAAGTGAAGACCAGCTCTACCTGCTAGTCTACAAGCTCCTAGTAGGGACAAACATTATAATAATATCGGTTACCATATATCCAGTGCCAACCACCAAGAGCTATCTCACTTTTAACGCGATATTTCATTTAAAAAATAAAAGAGACATTACAAAGAATAGTTGGATCCAGCATGAGTTAAATGGGATAAGGTCTCTGAAGGCAGAAGGATGCATAACAGAGAGTTCAATCTTTAAGCCATCTGTCTGATGAGCTAGAGGAAGCCTGGGGGTAGAGAAAATGGAGAGAGAACTCCTTGAAAATGGTCACAAGTACAGCTGTGGGGAAGATCTCTGCTCCCTGCTGGGAAGGAAAATCATAAAGTGAAGTACTTCTTGTTACAAGGTGAACCTGAGACCTGGAGAGTAATGAACACACTAAAAATCAGGTTGCCCAGAAATAACATGTTCTTCACTCAGATGGAAACTGAGAATAACTTGTTGGTTAACTTGAAAGATGTTTTGTAAACAAACTTGAATTTTGGACGGATTGAGGAATTGATACTTTATCAAGGTGGAGCAACAGTTAATGAATGGAAACAACCCAGAAAGTTACTTATGCTTTAAATACGTGATTCAGTCAATCTCTCTCCTCCTAGGGATGAGGAAAGTTTTTCTTACCCTTCCTTAGTTCCAATCCAAATGGAATTTACCATCTCCACAGATTCTGTGCTCCTAACACTTCAAAATCACTTTCTCTTTTGATTGAATTAAAATAAACACCTCTAGCCTCTGAGCTGCTGAAAGGGTCTTCCTCCTCCTTTGTACCCCGTATATGAGTGATGTTTACCTAATTTACCATATTTATCCAATAAGAATTTCTTAAAGACCTACATTGCACGAGGCACTATACTAGATGATGGAAAAACAAGTTTACTTGGCAAACTGGCTTCCAAATAAGATTCCACCAGCTCTTTTCCTGTTTTCTGAGACATTAGATATTGGTCCACACCACTAAGAGCTATCTGAAATGTAGAAGATAAATAGAGCAGGCCTGTGGCAATAAATCCTTTCAAAAAGTCCTAAACATGCAGGTATTTAGTAACATAACTGCCTTTTGTGAGACTGCTTCAAATCAAGGCCAAACCAGTTGTCCTAGAGCTAAGGAAACAAGTTGCCCAAACTAACTGACTTTGACTATGAGGAAATGTGGTTATTTCTTGACAACCATTTTTAGAGAAGCTACTAGGTTCTAGGCTCCAATGAAGGTGCTGAGATTAGAGGTGAAAATATAGATAGGATATGGACCCCTCCTTAGCCGATACAGAATACGATTATGATGCAAAGTAGAAAGTGGCAAATGTCTTAGAAATGACAATATACAGGATTAACTTGAGTACATACACATAAAATTCCAATGTATATACTTCCATGTGAGTGTTCTCCCTCTTTTGTTTGTAACTAAGAGAGCACTCCTCTGGAAATTATTGTCCTCGTTTCAGTAATGAGCTGTAATTCAATCTGACACCTAGAAGTTGACATAGAGACAACAGAATGTAAATGTATATGCTGAGTAAGCACAGACAGAATATGAGGAGGAGCTTTGGCACAGTCTGAAATGCAAGCAGCCGCTGATGGTAAACAAGGAAGAAGACAATTTGGTGCAGTGAATAGAGCAGCTTTTAGAACTGGGAGTTTAATTCACTATAGGAGCATCAGACATTCAAAACCTCTGGATCTTCAGAGTCATCTGTTAATTAGAGCAGGATGGCTTTGACTACAACACATTTAGGTTCCCATTCAGTTTCAGCCTCTCATATTCCACTAGACAAGTGGATTCTATAAACTCTATGCACCAGGAGGCTTAGTCAGCCCTGTATGCCCTGTGCCTAGCATAGAGCTTGGACTCACAGGAGATGTCCAGAAAGTGCTGACACTGTGAGTTAGGAAGTAACAGAATTGCTCGTGGGTGGCATTCTAATAACGTCCACCACTTTCAGTCCTTCCCTCTCACTCTCCCTCTAGGGTGACCAACCATTCTGTTCTGCTGAAGATTTTCCTAGTTTTAGCCTTGAAGCCCCACTTCCCGGAGAAGCCTTCAGTCCCAGACAACCAAGGTTGACTGGTCACTTCCTTCTCCCCACTTTCCCTCTTAATGCTTCAGGCATGTCCATACAGTGGATCATACTTAAATCCGTAAGGGATATTTAAGACTAAAGATGGTGCTTTAATGAGCACCTAAAGGTTTGGGAATTTGTTTCTTTGGTTTATTTCCCACCGGAATAAGTCAGACATTAAAATACACAGAGATTTTCAAGGTCTTTCCCTCGTCATATGGCAAGTGAATGGATGATCTGCAAATAAAAAAAAAGTCCTATTTGCCAAAAGCCATCATCTGCCTGAGTACATTATGATATGATGGAAATGCAGAGCATAAGGCTTCATGTAATACTTGGAACGTGTTTCTTAGATACCAAGCCAAATAGGTGTGATACACAAAACTCTAACTGACAACCAACTGAGATGATCTGGTCACTGCCAGCGAAAAGATACCAGGACAGCTGGGAAAATCAACCTGGCAGTGGGAGAGCAAAGCCACAAACGAAATCCAAAAATGCATAGAAATCCAAAGGATTATACATTTTTTTTTACTCCCTACATGTATCCTAACTTTTAACTGAACAGGAAGTGATTAAGCCAATGTCATTCCCCAGTGACTACAAAATAAATTCATGCCAGTGCCACCCTCCCAGTACTGAAAGATGCAAAATGGCACTGCCAGCCACTTCCAGACTTCATTCAGCTATGGGCATTGCAGATGGAAAGCAAGGTTTTTAAACTAGCCCAGATTTCATACCTAGCTAGCAAGGATCTTTACTCTATTTCACTCTGCTAGAGGCAGAGGAAATTTACCATCTGGTACCGATGTCTGGCTGAATTAGGAAGGGGCATTTCTCTTGATGATACTAGTAGAACATTTTATTTACTTGTGTTTCTACTATATAAATTCTGTGATTATTATGATTTTAGTCTTTAAAAATAAGCATTTTCAATGTAATATGGTAACTAAACTTTCAGCAAGGAAAGCTCAATGAAAGAAACAGACACCTCTTTCAGTGTTGGAGGGAAAACTACCTGTTGGATTTAGAAAGGGATAGCATGTCTATGTACTATAGGTTTTTCTGCCCTAATTTCTCATGAGATGCAAATCCACCATATTTTACCTTTCTGCCATTCATTTATTCATTCAAAAATATACACTGGGTACAAGGCACTAAGACACTAGAGACAGAGCAAGTAACCAGACATAATGCCTACTGTCACAGAATTTACATACTGGAATCAGGAGAAAGACAATAAGCAAATAGATAAAATAAGTGGCCAGCCAGAAAATGATAGATACTTTGGATAAAAATAAAACAGAGAAGGGGATAGGGAAGGAGGCATGAATTTCCTAAGGCTGGTTTTGAGCCACACTTGAGAAAAGGCCTTTCATCTCCCAGAAGACCTCCTGCTATTTCTACTCCTTTATGTTACATAAGTGCTGAAGGAGTTTAAGCAATTAGACTTGGACTTTATTTAGATATTGCACAAAGCAAAAAGTATTATCAGAAGGATTTTAATCAAAGAAAGGCAAGGTTAATTATCAAAGTGATAGATATTCTTTCAAAGCCCAGAAAGGTAGTTCATTGCCCAGCCACAGTATACCAGAAATATGGAATTTGTGGTCAAGCAAAACTAGTCTTGAATAATTTTGATTCAGCCACGTTAGCTCTATGAGACCTTAGGAGCAATGTTTTAATCATCCTGAACTTTACTTTTTCTTTACTTGTACTATGGGTATAATAATTTATTTATGCCTCAGGGGGTTACTGTGAAGATTAAATATGATAATTAATGAAAAGTTTCTGGCACTCGATGATGCTTCTCATGCTATAGTCAATGTGAAGCATCACACCCTCCTTTTATCTTCTGCAATGGCTGACCAAGACTGAGTTAAAAAGAGAAGAAGTGATTACAAAGGTTAAGATTTGACTCAATTAACTACAACAGAAGGACTGAAGGGCTCAGAAAAATGGGATGCCTCTACATATTTCCAGATGTAGAACAAAATCAGAGGTTGTAATTTGGAATTATGTCCTCTCTGCATTCTTGCAGAGCAAAGGAAAACACAAGTTAGTTATGGTGCCATAGCCTTTCATAACATATCTCATACTTTGTATGGTGTTGAGACCCCAACCTGAGAAGTGAATGAGTACTCATTTATAACCTAGAACTGCTGTGAATGCTGAGAAGACCTGTTCCAAACCAAAACAAATAAAGAGACATTTCCATTAGGTCTTTATTTCCAAAACAGAAGCATATAAGGAACAGGAAAATTGAGTTTCAATGGCTATAAAAAGAACTCTATTTTCTTTTAAGGAAAAACGAATGTTTCTCATTTCTTTTTTTATTGAAGTATTGTTGACATGGTTCTCATTTCTTAAAGTTCTGGGAATATTTTTTTTTAAGTAGTTAAATGCACTCAGGTATTCTAACACTGAAGTGAGTTCAGGCCAAAGCCATGATGTAAAGAATCACAGCTTCAGCTAAACCACTGAAGGAAGAAGTATGAGGCCAGGTGCTTACAAAGGTCTTGCCTGCTCTTTCCAAGGATAAGGAGGGAAAGGGGCAGTATATTTACAATAGGGAAGATGGAAATTATTTTGGGAATATAAAAAACATGCAGACCCTAGTTAGAAAAGGATTGCTTGTTGACAAGTATGGTCATCAATCATCCAGGCTTGCCCAAGACAGAGAGATTTCCTATGAAGGCAGCACCTTCCAGGCCAAAACTGGACAGTCCCAGGCAAACTGAGATGAGTGGTCACTCTATGACAGCTCTCTCTGATCATACTTGGGGGGTCAGGATGTGACAAGGTGATAGGAGCAGTGCAAGGAAACACTGAGAAAAGGAGACCAGTCTTAATTTGAGTTTCACTGGGTAGGAATTTTATTTTTACATAGTTTTCTTGACTATGGTATTTTCTGTTTTTTTATTGAGATATAATTAACATACCATAAAATTTACTATTGAATGTCTCTTAGTAACTCAATGACCACTATCTAATTCCAGAACTTTTCATCAACTCAAAAGGAAACAATATATCTATTACGAATTACTTCCCAGTCCCCTCTGCCTCGTCTTCTGGCATTTTAAAAGAAGGTGACTAGAATTTTCTGCATTTAGGAGAAAACAATAAGTAATAAGGCACACACAGAACCAAGAGAATGCTGCGGCTTAAGTAACCTTTTGCTGTGTCTGACACACCCACAGTGTGAAAGGAAACAATCAACCTGAGTCCTTTATGGAACAAACTCTTTATCCTAGTTCCCCAAATCCACTGTTGGTTAGGAAGAAACCTGGTGGGAACTGGTAATTGATGTTATGAAAAGCTTGAGAAAACTATAGTCATGGTAATATAATCAGTTTTTCTTAGTTCTTCTTTAGATCGCAATATTTTCCAGGACTTCATCATCATTCTCTCTCATTTAATTTCCTTGGAAGTAACTTGAAATTAGAAATGAGAAAGATTAGGTTGGTTCATAGCCTTATTTTATGTGGCCTCTTCTTAAATTAATTAAGGAGTATGCATTTTGTTAACCTTTTCATTAGAAATGACTGCTCATTTAAAAAAATAAATGGAAATATTTCACTCTAAACAAAAGCTATTAGAAAGCTGTTGTGTTTCCCTCCAAATCAATGTCTATTTGTTCTTGGCTTGGAAAAGCGGTAGTTTAATCTGTCTTAACTAAGTTTTACTAAATATTACCAAACCGTTGTCAGTGGCCGTGTTTGCTTGCTGTTCCCCAGTGATAGATAGAAACTTTCTGGTTTTCTGGACACTGGCAGTCACACAAAAACAAAAACAGGAGAAAGTTATCAAAGAACAATGGACAGTTTAACTGCTTATCATCAACTGTTGGCTTCAAAAGCAAGACACTATTGTCAAGATCATAAATTTAAAGTTTGTTACCTTGAGTACAAGATAGTACCATCAGACCCCCATTGGCAGGAATTTCAGTTGTTAATTACAGCTAGCAGGAATAAATTTTCATTTATTTATGTGAAATACATTGTCACATCCTTATGTTCTCATTAGATCCTGCTTGTGACTTATAGTTCACATGTGAAAGACAGCTGACCTGTGTTGGCTGGAAGAGCTAAGGCATCTGGACTATATGTGGGTAGAATATGTGATCTCATCCATTCTAGAACCAGATTCTAAAGAAATGAGTTAATCAGGCACCAACTAAACTAGCAAGAAATACAATATGTGCCTTGGTCTAGGATAGACATTTTTACTATGAAGGGATTCATAACCCCTTCAATGATTTAGGGGTCTACTGACAGGCTTTAGGAAATCTGTGAACATACTAAACTAGTACACAAAACATTGTACTTTTTTTTGTTTTAGTTTTTGAGAAAGAAATCACAGCTTCTTATCAGACTCACAAAGTGGTCCATTATCCCAAAAAGGTGTAAGTGATTGCTATTCAGTGGGCAGAAAACATGAATAGGCATTACTCCAAAGAAGACATACATATGGCCAAAGACACATGAAAAGATGTTCAATATCACTCATCATCAGGGAAATGCAACTCAAACCACAATGAACTATCATCTAACACCTGTTGGGATGGATAAACTCAAAAACACACAAAACAAGTGTTGGCAAGGACGTATAGAAAAAGGGTTCCATGGATGGATCTAGAGAGTATAATTTTAAGTGAAATAAGTCAGTCAGAGAAAGACAAATACCATATGATTTCACTCTTATGTAGAATTTAAGAAACAAAACAAATAAAGAAAAAAGAGCAAAGCAAAAAACAAACTCTTAACCCCTCTGGTTATCAGAGGAGAGGTGGCTAGGGGATGGGTGAAATAGGTGAAGGGGTTAAGAGCACATTTCTGAGCACACACTGAATAATGTGTAGAATTGGTGAATTACTATATCGTCCACTTGAAACTAATACTGCATGTTAACTATACTAGAATTAAAATTTAAAAAAGGATTGCTCTTAAAGAATATAATTAGCATATTTGATTCTATTTTCTACCAGTCTGCTTTCATAAACAAAGCATGTATTTTGCCTACACAGAACTATGTCCCAAGTCTGATTCAGTGATAAGTAAATTTCTTTATTCACGGATTTACATAAAAGTGTACGCTTCCATCTTTATTGTATCTATGTTGTATCAGAATTTGTCCAGAGAAGCATAAAAACTGTGAGTGATTTGGAATGAGGGATTTATTATGGGGATTAGAATTTCTGATTAATTATGGAAACTGGGGAGAAGTTTATATAAAGCTATTGCTACTGTGCCTGGTATTGAGTCTGAAGTTGCTAGGCCGGTAGATGTGAGGAACATCTAGATGTGTCAAAGTATAAAAGAGCTTTAAGCAACTGGAATCCACATCTGTCTGAAGTTCCCTTCACCCTTGATAATGCAGGTG
Source organism: Nasua narica (assembly GCA_028533885.1). Taxonomy (NCBI): domain Eukaryota; kingdom Metazoa; phylum Chordata; class Mammalia; order Carnivora; family Procyonidae; genus Nasua; species Nasua narica. The sequence goes on along the minus strand of CM052811.1, from coordinate 29,301,495 downwards.
ACCACAGGTGAAGCTGGCACCACATGCACAAGTCACATAGAAGTTAAAGGAGGAAATTCATCAGGAGATCCAGCACTTTGGAGACGCTCAGAAGAAGATGCTGTGGGAGCCGGAGGACTTGAAGGCACAGATGTTGCTCCAAATCAACAAAGGGAGCCAGAAAATTAGTGACAATCCTACAACTTGTGGCAATTCCTCAAACCGTACTCTGACCTTTAGGATGTAGAAATGACTACTGTTTCATATCTACCCTCCAAACCTCAGAGCACTTTTTCTGTGGACAACCCTCATCCAAACAGTAAGGAATGCTGGAAAAGGCAGTTCCAACTAGGTTTAGTTGACACAGTCCAAAGCTACCACACACACAGCACATGACTGAATACAGACATGGTGGAAGAAATGCTTTTATTTCTCAGGGCCATAAAATGAAGGCGATAGTTACTCATAATCTATTTCCTTGAGTTACTGTAAACTATGAGTTGTTTATATTGGCAGATTTATTTATTTGAACTTTCTAAAGCTGTAACTAATGTCCCGTTAAGAAAGGCCACTGTGGAACCTCCAAGTACAGCATATAAATATGGAAGAATGAGACAGAGCTAGTATCTAAGATTAATAAGTGATCAGTATCTATGATAAAGCTATCCAGGAAATCAACAAAATAGAACAATAAACATAATAGACAAATGGATAGAGGATGTTAAATGACAATCCACAGAAAGAAAAAGCAAAAATGTTAATGCATGAGTATAAAGCAATGCTTAAATACACTGACAATTGGAGGAATACAAATTAAAACAGTAAAATGCTACTTTTACCTTATGGATTAACAAATATTAGAATGCCATATGTTGGTGAGGATGGAGCATGAACATTCACACACTGCTGGTGGGGGGTAAGACAGGTACAAACAGGCTGAAAATTTCCCTGGGAGTACTTACTTGAGTCAAGATGGCTGACCTAGCAACGATACTCCAGGGTTCATACCAAAAAAGAACTTACAAAAATCCATAATCAGTAGATTATCAAGGATATCCATTGTTGTGTTTATTAAAGTTAGATAGCTGAAGACAATATATGAGTTAATAGGTAGGTGAATAAGTACAAAAAATATAGTGGGTATATCCTGTTTCTGCTAACAGAAACAAATAACTACATGGATAGCTATTAGAAAGTCAGTGTTTAATGAAAAAATAAAAATACTGAATTTTATGTAAATTATGTTTATAGGCAAAAAACATACTAAATTGTATTATTTATTTATTTATTTATTTATTTATTTATTTATGAGCGAGAAAGATAACAAGAGAGCAGGAGCATGAGGGAGAGAAGAGGACAGAGTAGCAGGAGAGGGTGAGAATCTTATCCAGGCTCCAAACTCTGTGTGGAACCCAACAGAGGGCTTGATCTTACCACCAGCAATCATGACCTGAGCTGAAATCAAAAGTCAGATGCTTAACTGACTGAGCCATCAAGGGCCCCCTATAACAATAATTTTAAAAGGACACAAAAAACTCAAAAGTACAAATTAAACAGAGTCAAAGGCCATAGAAGAAGACTGAAGAGACCATGAGCAAGGAATTTAGGCAACCTGTAGAAGCTGTGGCCAATGCAAGGAAATGGATTCTTCCCTAAAGCCTCCAAAAGGAATGCAGCAGAACCAATACCTTGATTTTGGCAAAATGGGACCCATTTCTAAATTCTGAATTAGTTTTGTTGATAGCTTCTTTTGCTGTGCAGAAGCTTTTTATCTTGATGAAATCCCAATAGTTCATTTTTGCTCTTGTTTTCCTTGCCTCGAGAGATACATCTAGTAAGAAGTTATGACTAACATCAAAGAGGTTATTGCCTGTGTTCTTCTCTAGGATTTTGATGGTTTCCTGTCTCACATTTAGGTCTTTCATTCATTTTGAATTTATTTTTGTGTATGGTATAAGAAAGTGGTCCAGTTTCATTCTTTTTCATACAGCTGTCCAGTTTTTCCAACACCATTTGTTGAAGAGACTGTCTTTTTTCCTTTCGGTATTCTGCAACTGCTTTGTCGAAGATTAGTTGATCATATTAATCATGGGTCCACTTCTGAGTTCTCTATTCTGCTCCATTAATCTGTTTGTCTTTGTGGCAGTGCCATACTGTTTTGATCTACACTACACTACCATACTGTAGCTTTGTAAAAATCTGGAATTGTGATGCCTCCAGCTTTGTTTTTCTTTTTCAAGACTCTTTTGACTTTTCAGGGTCCTTACATAATTCAATTTTCAAACAAAAAAGGTTTCTTGTAGAGTTCTAAAATAAAAATAAAATTTCTTTTTCCCCCACACTAAAAGGCAACCTTCAGAATGGGAGAAGATATTTTCAAATGACTTATCTGATAAAGAGTTAGTATCCAAAATCTATAAAGAATTTCTCAAACTTAACACCCCAAAACCAAAAATCCAGTCAAGAAATGGGCAGAAGACACGAAAAGACATTTTTCCAAAGAAGACATACAGATGGCTGACAGACACATGAAAAGTACTCAACATCATTTGGCACCAGGGAAATACAAATCAAAACTACCATAAGATATCACCTGACACCTGTCATTATGGCTAAAATTAACAAGACAGAAAACAACAGATGTTGACAAGGAGAGAAAGGGTTGGTGGGAATGCAAGCTGGTACAGCCACTCTGGAAAACCGTATGGAGTTTCCTCAAAAAGTTAAAAATAGAGCTACCCTATGACTCAGCAAGGGTGCTAGTAGGTATTTACCCAAAGGATACAAAAATTCTGATTTGAAGGGATACACACACCCTGATGTTTATAGCAGTATTATCAAAAAAGCCAACTTATAGAAAGAGCCCAAATGCCTATCACTGGTGAATGGATAAAGAAGATTGGTATATACATATAGATACTCAATGGAATATTACTCAGCCATGAAAAGAACGAAATCTTGCCATTTGCCACAATGTGGATGGAGCTAGACTGTATTATGCTAAATGAAAAAGTCAGCCAGAGATACCATATGATTTCACTCATATATGTAATTTAAGAATGAAACAGATGAACATGGAGGGAAAAAAAAGAGAGAGAGGCAAATCATAAAACAGACTCTTGACCACAGAAAACAAACTGAGGGTTGCTGGAAGGGAGGCAGGCAGGGGATGGGCTCAATGAGTGATGTGGATTAAGGAGGGCACTTGTGATAAGCACTGGGTGCTGTGTAAATTATGAATCACTAACTTCTACTCCTGAGACTAGTATTACGCTATATGATAACTAACTAGAATATAAATTAAAAAATCAAAACTATTTTAAAAAAAGAGAAAATTAAACGATGTAGTAGCATGGTTAGAAAGAATGCTGCTACAGTGGGAGATTCATTTCTCTTAAAAGACTTCTTATGGTGTCTTCCCAGAGGACCTGGTCTTGTTCTCCTGTGCAGTCTCAGCACCCAGTATATCCTTTCAGTAGGGACAATAATGGCCAATGTGATTTTATTGCTATCTTGGTAATTAATTACTTTCCCTTACAGCTTTTTATTCACCCAAGTGTTAAGAGGACTGATGGCTTGGATAGCAGTTCGGAGGACCAGGAATTTTGTTGCTGTTTTCAAGTTTCGTTTTAAGGGGTTTTGCATTAATTAGAACTTCCAATCTGTATGCAGAGGAATATCTTTATGCTGCCGTACTTAGATTTGGCCTTAATTTTTAAAGTCAATAAAGAAATTGTCTCTCTGTCCCGTCTGAAATATCAGTACCATTAGCATCAAACACAGGTGCTCTTTCTGTCTGGCTAGCTGGTATCACTTACTAAGAAGAAAAAGCATAATATTATAGTACAGATGAGTCTAGATAGAGGTATTTTACTTTACGTGTTAACATAGTCATATAAATGAGAAAAAATATAAGGAGAATATTTTATACAAATATTATAAAATATTTTAGAATCAGTAAACCACTCAGTCTTACCCTGTACTATACAATGATGACTTTCAAAGGCATCTATGCTTTATGAATAATAAATACTGCAATTCTCAAATAACATCTAGCAGTGCTGAAATTGAATAAATTTCCTGCTTGTCATACCCAATCAGAGGATCTGTCTGATAGAAAAACCTATATATTTTGAAGACCTAGAGCCACTCTCAGCCTGGTAAGATGTTCACACTTAGAATTGAGACCAAGAGAAGGAGAGCTGGATTTCCCATCCCACACTCATCCCCAGGGCACACAGATTAAGAAGGATGGCTTAATATACTGTGGTATTTAACTTATTATTCCCTCTGTGTTTTTCCCCTTATTTTCACTTAAATCACATTGTGATGTAACTGCATTTCTGATTGTCAAAATAATCTATGCACCTTATTCAAGACACAGAGATAACTCCCTTTTACACATGCACCAGGATCTCCTTTGAAAACAGTATGTGTGGGGGCCTGGGTAGCTCAGTCAGTTAAGTGTCTGACTCTTTATTTCGTCTCAGGTCATGATTTTAGAGTCCAGAGATGGAGCCTTGAATTTGCTCTACACTGAGCATGAAGCCTGCTTAGGATTCTCTCCCTCCCTCCCTCTCTTTCTTTCTCTTTCTCTCTCTCTCTCTTCTCTCTCTCTTTCACTCTCTCTGTCCCTCCCCAACCCTTAGCTTGTGCAAGTGTGTGTACATTTGTGCTCTCTCTTTCTCACAAAAATAAAGAAAATTGTATGTACAAGGCATTTGCCTGAAAATTGAGGATTTTCTTCAAGATTCTACTAGATCTTCAGAAGGTGGACATTGCCAAGGTTGATCAATGTATACACCTTGAACTATAGTGGGACCTTGTACTGCCTTGTAATGCTAAGTCCTTTTACGTCATTGACTGTGGAGTAAATTCAATTTGCATTACAAAAAACATCTTTCACCTTTCATTGCAAAAAAGTAGTTTTGTGAAATTACAAAATTATGTCTTTATCTCTATCTTTGTCATTTCTATCTCTATCTCTAACTCTTAGAAAAAAAGAAAGGGAAAGTATGTAATTAGGCTTAGGAAGCATTTCCTTGATACAGCTGGCACAGAAATGTTAGAGCAACTTTGCAGTATTTGTAATATTGGTTCAGTATTTGAACAAACTTGTTTTTCAAAAACTGTCTTATTTTTTAACCTTTTCACTTTATAAAGGTCTTACGGCCAAGGCCATAGGCCTTTCCTCTGTATGATAATGTGAAGCACTATCCACTGCCTTTGCCAATCAAAGGAAAGAACACCCTGAATTTGATGTTTCTTTGCAAAAAACACTCTGCATTTGATGTTTTATATTTATTTGTAAGCATAAAGACTATTCTCTAAAATAGAGGTCTATAATGATTAAAAGGTTAAATGAAGAATGAATGAAATTTCTTTCCTTAGGAGATTAGTAAGCGCATCTGCAAGAATGAAGAACTTCTGTGCCCAGTAGCCCAAAAGAGAATGTGGAAGAAAGAACAGATGTTAAGAGCATAGGACTCAAATTAAGGTAGAAATAACATACCTAACTACTTCTTTCATAAAGTGAAATGATAAGCTGTACTTTTTGTTGTTGTTGTTCCCTCAGCACTGCATTTCTAAAATGTTTTATTTAAGAGTTGTTTTACCAGAGACTGGCACAGTAGGAACTGATTTATGATTATGATAGTGGAACATATTTGTCATTGGTAATAGTAATGTCATTACAAGCAACGGGCTAACTTGAGTTGCTACGTAAGCACTTTTAATTACAGTTTTATTTATATGTGGTGAAGCTTATATTTTCTTTATAGACTTCTTGTATTTTGAAATGCATGAGCTCAAAGTGTAAAATGATTAGTAATTAAGAGTAAAAAGCAAATAAATGCAATCAAAACTTGTTTAGGGGGCATCAGGGTGGCTTAACCAGTTAAGCATCCAACTCTCGGTCTAGGCTCAGGGTCACGATCTCAGGGTCATGAGATTGAGCCCTGCATTGAGCTCTGCACTCAGTATGCAGTGTGCTTGAGATTCTCTCTCATCCTCTGCCTCTGCCCCTTCCCCAGCTCATGCTTTCTATATCTCTTTAAAAATAAATAAAATCTTAAAATAAATAAATAAGCAAATAAATAAATAAAAACTTTAAAAAAAACCTGTTTAGGATTTTTTATAAATCAGAATAATTTTTACAGAAAAAATAATATTGTGACTTCTGAAAGCACGTATCATGATAAAAGAGGATTGACTCAGCATCGCAGCAAGTTTATAGCCACATAGATTCAATTCAGTCCTTTATAAACTTTAGTCCTTATTTTAACATTCTCCAAATTAATTTCCTTATGTAACAAGGATGTTTACATGTCAGTGATATCTAGGAAAGACAAATGCACTTAAGTTTGTGAAATTAGGGTTATACTTGCTATTGTTTGGAAATATTAAAATGTAAGCCTCTATTTTTAGTGTTGTAAAAACCGTAAATCACATTACTACAGATTAAAATCTCAAGTCTATTTCTCTTTAAAGCACTCAACATACTTCAAAAGACTACCACGGAGCTTAAGTTTTTGTCCCGAAATCACATGGGAGTTAGGAGAAGCGTATTTCTGAATCAATCCACTAAGTACCATTTCTTTAGAGTAGTAATGCTGCAAACAGATAAAATGCTGACAGAGAATTCTAAGTAAATCTCCAAATCAGGTTAAATTGAGACATGCCATCAATGGAAAGCTAACAGAACTCTTAAGCTTAAAAATAGAGGAATTTTTTTTTCCTTTCTAGATCTAATCATCTAGTAACATTTCAATCTAGAGTTTTGTAGATGGAGTTGTTTCCTATCTGTTTAAAAATGATGTTTCACAGACCTGTACCCCTGGGGCAAATAATACCTTCTATGCTAATAAAAAAAAGTTTTTGTTCAAAAAATTCTTGACTTGCAGTATCATTTCTTACAGCACATAAATGTTGTTTTTGTTTTTATTTTTTGGTTTGTGTTTGTTTCTCCCATGACAGGTTTCCAAAACCCTAGAGTCTCAAGTATTACCACACATTTCTTTACTATAGAAGAGGTAAACAGGCTCAATATCCCAGTCACTAGAATCTTTGTTTTATACACCCTTATCGCAATTATACACCCTTTATTGCAATTGCATCCATCTGTTAGCCAGTGCAATAAACTCCTCTAAGGTACTTCCTCAGACAACGGATTCCTAAGTAAATCTGGTAATTTCAGGACTCTTGGAAGCTAAGACATTCTATGAAGATGTAGAGTCGCAGACACTGATAAGGTTTTAAGAAATGTACAAGAATTATTTTATATGTGTTAGTACTGTACAAGATTCAAATCAGCTGAGCACATTGCTTCAAGTCATTTCATATTCAACTCTTGACTTTACAGGTCAACTCCTATTTCCTTTTCAGGAAAGTTGCTTTTTGAATTTTCCCATCTCTGATCAAGGATTTTCGATCATATTAAGTTTAATGTAGTCACATCTCAATCCTAATCATATTGACAATCTTTAGGCAAAGCTTCATGGCCTTTCTTTGTGCCTACTTCTCTCAACAGAAATTAGTTTGCTGGTAAACAAAAATCCCTGTAAGGTTTGGTAATTCAAATCACAATAATTTTGACAGAATGAAGAGAATGGTACATGCTTTAAAGAATTATTTGTGTTATGTTCTCTTATTCCACAATTACAAAAACAGTATTCTAAACGGGTTTGATTTTGTTTGTATTACAATTTATTGGTATTTGGAGAAAAGAGCAGTTCTGGTATATTTCAAAAAGAAAACCTCAAGAAAAGCGTTAGTAGTATCATCACAATACTTCAGAAGGAAAAGAAATGCCTATGACTTAACTGCCTGAAATGTGCTTTTTATGTGAAATAAGGTGCAAAATTAGTGCAAATGATATGGGATGCCACTTTTCTTAGGAAAAAGACTCCTTCCTCTGAGTGAGGTATTTCTTTTATTCTGTTTATATTCAAACACTAAATAGGGACAACATTTTTATCACAGGTGTGTGCGATTTTGCGTAAACTGGGATGAAATACCAAAATCATTTTAATAAAATGAAAAGTAGGACATACTAGAATTAAGGGTGAATATATAATTATCATGTTTACCATATTTTTGATGCCATGAAGCAAACCACTATGTTTAGACATACATCTGGTTTCAAATAACACAAAATAGTGCAATTGCTAAAAATACTCCGAGAATGCACCAAATTTTGAAGAACATAACTGTTTCTTAGATTTCTCAATGCAGCCATCTATCTCAGGTGTTCAGATCTGCCATTCTGACTTAAAAAAAAAAAAGGCAACCCAAAACTCTTTTAAATCTAATATATCTCTGTTCTTCTTAAAATTAACTTATTCCCACTAGAAAAACAAACTTTTTGTCTTCACTCTTTCCCAAGCATAATTAATAATTAATGAGGTGTTATTACATCATCATCATCATTATTATTACATCACCTACAAGAAAAGGGAAAAATCCATTACATTTCTAATTGCTCTTATTTCTACCTTAAAGATAGATCCTATTAGGATTCTCTGCTTTAAATGTCCATCAGAAACTTCCCTATGGTTGCTATATGGAGAGTGCAGAGGAGTAAGATTATTCTAAAATCAAAGATACCACATTCTTGATCAGAGTCATTTTAGGGTCAGTCACCATCCTCATTAACCTGGCGAGCTGTTTACTAATTACTCATATATAAACTTGGCCTTCTTTTCAATCTCAAAAGTCTGCTAGGGGAATGTGTGTTTGCTATTTTTTATATTTCTCAAGGTAGCTGAACACTGTATCATCGTTATTCAAGAGAATATATGATAGTTAGTGGAATTCTCCCCTTTGTTTACAAATTAAATTAACCTACCACTACAGAAGAAAACTTATTTTGAAACTAGTCTTTTTAAGTTCCCCAAAATTATTTTTAAGATATCAAGCTTTCCTAATTAAATTTTTAGGAGCCAGAGGAGCAATAAGCCAACTTGTAGACAAAAAGTTCATCCCTGGATAAAAGTAAAGATGGTTTGCCATTCTTCCACTCATTCATTCTTCCACTCTTAATATGACTCTTCATATTTGCCATATTCTCTTTTCAAATGACATTCCTCCCCATTTTCTTAGCATTTTGATGAACTGCAACTCTAAGTTAAGCAAAGCATCTTTATGTCTATTAGGTCACACCATCTACTATATCTGTAGCATAGAGAAGGTTAGGGGTACAGAACAAAAGCCCTCCTCTTATATGCTCTTGTAAGAAATATTAATCTAACTTATATAAATTTGATGTAGCTATATAAAGGACATGTAAAACAAGAGCCAGATTGTTACTGTTAAATACTGATTGAATTCAAATTAATAGTTACAAAATATGTAATATTTTAAACAATGAACAGTTCTGTGCCCACAACATGTTTTTTAAAAAGATTTATTCATTTTACAGAGAGAGAGAGCATACACGGGGGTTGGGGGAGTAGGAGAGGGAGAGAGAGAAGCCCATCCAGACTCCCCACTGAGTACAGAGCCTGAAATGAGGCTTGATTCCAGGACCCCAAGATCATGACCTGAGCGAAAATCAAGAGTCTGTTGCTTAACTGTGTCATCCAGGCGCCCCCCTCCACAACACTTCTTTAAATAAAGGATGTTGCTTCATCTTTCAAGAGCTCTACATACCACTCGCCGCCGTCTACTTCCCTCCTTGCTCAGAGGTTACCACTACCCTAAATTAACTTTATCACTCCCTTACTTTTAAAAAGTTTTCCCACATTTCTTGAATCCCTAAACAAGGTATTATTTAATTTTTTCCACAGATGAATGGATAAGGAAGATATGTTACATATATACAATGGAATATTATGCCTTCATCAGAAAGGATGAATACCCAACTTTTGTATCAACATGGATGGGACTAGAAGAGATTATGCGGAGTGAAATAAGTCAAGGGGAGAGAGTCAATTATCTTATGGTCTCACTTACGTGTGGAGTATAAAGAAAATCATGGAGGGCATCGTGAGAAGGAAGGGAAGGGTGAATGGGGGGAAATCGGACGGGGCGATGAACCAGGAGAGACTGTGGACTCTGAACAAAAAACTGAGAGTTTTGGAGGGGCGGGGGCGGGGGGTTGGGTGAGCCTGGTGGTGGATATTGAGGAGGGCATGTATTGCATGGAGCACTGGGTGTGGTGCATGAACAATTAATCTTGTAACACTGAAAAAATAAAATACACATATTTGGGGAAAAAATTTAAAAAGCATATTATTTAATTTTTTGACTTGTGTATGATATAAATTTTTACTATGTTTTCTGCAATGTATTCTTTCAGTATTTTATTTCTAAGAGTTAACCATATCGTTAAAAAACAAAATTGCAGCATATTATTTTCACTATAATATCATATTCTATTGTACAAATAAACAATTTTTGTATCCATTTCACAACTGATGAGCTTTTCAATTGTTCCCAGCTCTCAATTATAAACTGTGCTATTATGAACATTCCAGCACAAATTCCTAGTGCTTGCATGCCATGACTTAAACTATTTCATATTACAAAGCCCTCTGGTAGTTCATAGAAACCTCTCGTGCCATTTTCATAACAATGTTTTACACATTTTATGTGTTTTACACATTAAATAAGTAAAATAAGTGGAGTTAAGATAAAATCAATTGCTTAAAAATACAATTAAAATATTTTTAATAAGTGTTAGAGTAATAAATGTTCTTTAACGTCATTTGAAGAAAATCTAACAGCTGTGTAATTACTGCTAAAATTTCAAAGAAATGGTTAGCATAAATTATACTGGGGAATAGCATAATAACCATAATGTGATATGATTATATCTATAATTTCTGTGGTGATAAATTCTAGATATTGTTAATACTACTGGTAGATCATTCCCTTCATTCATAATTGAAGGAAATGCTAACTTTCAGTTAAAAGTTAATGAAAATAGTGATCCGAAGGGTCACATGCAACTGAATGTTTATAGCAGCATTGTCCACAATAGCCAAACTATGGAAAGAATCTAGATGTCCATCAACAGATGAATGGATAAAGAAGATGTGGTATATATATATACAATGGAATACTATGCAGCCATCAAGAGAAACGGAACCTTGCCATTTGCAACGACGTGGATGGAACTAGAGGGTATTATGCCAAGTGAAATAAGTCAGTCAGAGAAAGACAATTATCACATGATCGCTCTGATATGAAGAATCATATCAGATTCTTCATCAATCAGTCAATCAGGCGGGGCAGGGGGTGGGGGGGGATG
>CM052811.1:29215520-29289765 GCA_028533885.1 Nasua narica | reverse complement strand
TTGGGGAAAATAAACAAGAATCAAATTTTTAAAAATAGTTAATAGATTTCAGGTAAGTATTATGTAGGAAATAGGATGCCCCAGAAGAAAGTAATTTAAGCAGTGATTTACTTTTAGAAAGGTGATTGGTGAGAACTTCATTTAAGCTGAGACTTGAACATGAAAAGGACCCAACCTTTCATATGAATATCATGAGACAGAACATTCTAAGAAGGTGAAGTGACTTGTACTTCTTAATTCCTCAGGTGAGAAAGTGCTTTTGCATGCTCAAGCACTAAAAAGAGGTCACTGCTGCAAGAGGCTGGAACATTATACCAGATGAGGCTGGTCATGGGAAGAAGTTTGGATTTTATTGTAGTCATTGAGGAAGCTAGTGGCAATAATATTTCTTGGTTATGCACATCCCAAGTGTAATTATTTGTTAAATATCTCCCTTTCCTGCCAAAAGCTCCATGAGAACAAGGGGCACATCTCATTTACTCTGGGTGTTTATGTCTTAAGCAATACCTATACATGGCTAACATTTACTGAATAGATCAATTGTGTGAGGGCCTGGATCAGCCACATTAACTGCATTCTTTCTCACTGCCAACCTTAATAAACTCTTCAGCAGGACCTGAATATATAATCTCAACAAATGTTCTTTTGAATCTGTAAATACCATTCTCTAAGATCTTACCAAGGAGTCTTTACATAGTTGAAGATATATTATCTAGAAGTAATAAACTTTTTCTTTTTGTATACTTGTTATTTTTTTTTCTGCCCCAGATAAAAAATCAGAATTAATAGGTAGAAATTTGCTGTTTGGTGATTTATGGGTTTTCCCTAGTTTCCTTTCATTGAGAATGTTCGACCAAGTCTGACTCACAATCTGTCAAGTATTCTAAAGAAAGAATCCTTTCTATTTCAAAAGAATACAAGTAAAAAAATAAAATAATACAATAAAGAAAAAGAATAAAATAAAAAAGAATAACTTCCTATTCAAAAGAAAGAAAGAATTTGGACTATTTGAGAACACCAGTATTCCCTACAAATATCAGATCTGAGTCTTTCATGGCTGTTATAAATACCTTTTAACAGCTCAATAAATAAATTATAGTAGGTGACTTAGATAAAAAGAAAATTTTTCTTGCCTCAGTAGCAAATAACTTAGTGTTTGACCTTGAAAGGAAACATTTTTAGCCTTCGGTTACACTTATGTTGTACTTTTTGTCAGTAGAAATATCAGTAAATATTTTTCAAATAAAATAAGAATTCAGGTACTTAGCAAGAATGACAACAAATTGGAGGTATACTTGAATGTGAAATAGGAGGCATGGAAATTCATTACTAGACCAAAGTTTTTCTTATATGACAATTGAATCCATTTCAATGTATTCTAAGTCCTCTCCCTGACTTTCTTTTGGAAGAGAAGGCTTAAAATTTTGCAGACGATAGTCTTTGACTGCTCTTATTTAATGGAGTGATAAATCAAGTTACATGTGGTGATGAGTTTCTATTTTCTGATTTTTTTAAGAAAGTCTGCAAAAATTATAATAGAAATAACTCATGTAAAATAAGTAGATTCATACTCATCTTCTGTATGCAGACCCCAAGATTTACCAGAACCACAATAATTGGGGTCTGCATGACCTTTTATTTTCTCAGTCATAACTACGATTGTTGAATAATTTTTTGTTCTCCTTCCTGACAGAGGAGCTTAAAGCAGTTCTGTACTGATGACTTTGTTGTTAGCTTTGCGTCATTAGTTTTTTCTATGTCCTCTTTTTGATGCTCTTCTTTTTTCTTATTCCATGTAAATGTTAGTTTTCTAACTGCATATAAAAATAAGCATGACATTAATCACAGCCTAATGAGCAACCCAACTATAAAAAAACCTCACTGAATAAAAATATACTCAGTAGCTTGAACACACCCAAATTTCCATATAAAGTAGGCTTATTTAAATATCACCACAAAGATGTGCTCTTTACAAGCTAAAAATGTCCACAAGGTTGCTGTGATTTGTTTTTTTCCCTTGATTTGAGGCACATTAATGTGTGTGTGAAATATGCCAAAGCTCAATAGAAATGAATCTCATTAGTATTTAAATACAGCAATTAATTTATGTTGTTATTTATTGGCCAATTATATTAGAAATTATAGTGTTTAACAAAGGACAATCAGGTTTCCAAGAGCTGTAATTTGCCTGCAGTGTTAGAAGACAGATACAATCAATGCTCACAGCAATAGCATTCACTGTGTTTCCCCCATCCTCTTCTAAAGATATCTAATTTTATAAATAAGAAATGTTGTGCTAAACTACACTTTCTCAAATTTTGCATTAGGATTTAATGATCTAGAATAATTTTAAATCTTCCTTCTCACCACTTGTTTTCCCTTTTCTGAGGCTGCATGTACAATAACCTGAGTTCATCGAAAGGTCTATATTTCATTTAAATCTTTTTCACAATGAATTTACAAAATATGTATTGCACTTTTTACTTTGAGGGACTTCATGATGGCAAAATATACAGGTTCTCATTCATCACAAATCCGATCTCTGCATTATATATTGATAAAAGCAATGTAAAAATGGCCCCTCGATTATGTCTCAGTTCATAGGAGTCCTACTCACTCTTTAATGTCCTGTGCATATATTAACTCTTCTAAGAATTCTTCCCTGATTTTTCTAGTCGGGAATAATCTCTCTCTCTGTTCAGCTTCCATAGCACTAGATTTAGATTTCCCTGTGGAATTTACCACATTCTGTCTTTTGGTACCATTTTGAAACAAACCAGAAATTAGGGCTAGTTGTGTATTTGGCAGTAATGGTCATCACGGTAAAGCAGCTCATACCTCTTAAGATTTTGGAAGATTTCAAAAATAATTTGATTAAAATACAAATATCTACTATCATAGAGCTTTTGCATTTCCAGATTTATTTATTTTGTTATTTTGAGTGGTGAAATCAGGGAGAATGGGATGGATTTAAAGGAGAAGTTTCCCAGAGTGTGTGGCACTTTCATAGGAGGAGCACTTTCATAGGAGGAGCAGGTGACAGACGCGTGTATATGGGCATGACCACCGGGGGCCTTCTGAGAGCAGTAGGCTCCTAAATGGAGGCAAGAAGTGGGTAAACCAAGCGTTAAGAGGACATTCTAATCATTCTAATCTGACTTTACAATTCAGCGCTGAGTGAATGGAAGGCTTACCTATATTTTGTGTCTACAGAAGACAGACCAGATAATAAAACAGGCTTATCTTACTTGAAGGCATGGATGTGTTGGTTCGCCCATAAGTTTTCATAAGAACTCTTCTCTGTGAGAGTACACATCAAAATAGGATATTGGGAGAAGTTTTATATTTTAAATTCAGATGCTTCTAAGAAAGGAATAATAAACTATTTAGATTGTTTATTGTCTTTACAATTCCTTAACAAGAAGCATGGCATTTATTTGTCTAATTTTATAAGGAAGAACGAAATTGTCACCTTGAGATAAAATATTTCTTTTTCTTCTTTCTCTTTCTCTCTTTCTCCCTTTCCTTCTTTTTTGGTGTTGATGAAGGCTGTGCTTTTAGGAAATCACTGCCCAGAGCTAGCAGTAATCAATTAGGCACTATGTGGGTGGGTCACAGACTTAAGGCGATCTTAACTTCAATCCCCTTTTGCCCTTAGGATAAATGACAGAGAAAAATGATACTAATGATAGAGCATACCATATTCCTAGGCACACATATACTACTGGTCTATGGGTAGGGCAGTAGAAAGGGGGAGTACATTTTGTGTCGACTGTAGTAATTGCAGTACAATGAGCTGATATCAGCCTGATCACATTGATAGTATTATATGATGGCACTCTCAGCCTCTGTCATCCTGTATTTACTTTCTATCCCTTCCTTACATCTTCCTCTGTTTTCCTCCCTTCTTTTCCTTTGACAAATACTGAATAACTATTAATGTCATGGTCTGAAGTATGCATGGGAAATACACTGGAAGTCACCTACAGTCCAGGTTTTCGGTGAGCAAGAGTTGCAACAGTCTATGTCAGCCATCTTTAAATGACCTATCTTTTCTTTTTTTTACTTTTTTTTTTAAATTTTTTATTAACATATAATGTATTATTTGCCCCAGGGTACATGTCTGTGAATCATCAGGCTTAGACATTTCACAGCACTCACCATAGCACATACCCTCCCCAATGTCCATAACCCAGCCACTCTATCCCTACCTTCTCTACCCCCCAGCCACCCTCAGTTTGTTTCATGAGTTTAGGAGTCTCTTATGGTTTGTCTCCTTCCAGATCCCATCTCGTTTCATTTCCCTCCCACAACCCCCACGACCTCCCACCCTGCCTCTCAAATGCTTCATATCAGAGAGATCATATGATAATTGTCTTTCTCTGATTGACTTATCTTGCTTAGCATAATACCCTCTAGTACCATCCACGTCGTTGCAAATGGCGAGATTTCATTTGATGAAATGCATAGTATTTGCATTTGTATGGAATGCATAGTATTCCATGGCTGCATAGTATTCCGTTATACACACACACACACACACACACACACACACCCCATATCTTCTTTATCCATTCATCTGTTGATTGACATCTAGGTTCTTTCCATACGCACACACACACACACACACACACACTCACACACTCACACACTCACACCCCACATCTTCTTTATCCATTCATCTGTTGATGGACATCTAGGTTCTCTCCATAGTTTGGCTATTGTGGACATTGCTGCTATAAACATTTGGGTGCATGTGACCCTCCGGATCACTACATTTGTATCTTTAGGGTAAATACTCAGTAGTGCGATTGCTGGATCGTAGGGTAGCTCTATTTTCAACTTTAAATGATCTATCTAATCCAGAATTAGTCCTTAATAATAAAAGAGCTATAGTTTTTTGAGTGCTTTACATTTTAGTGTAGTGTAGTGTACATTTTAGTGTCCAGCAATAGCACTAGGAAATAGCACTTATCATCACTGCATTTAGAGGTAAAAATTGAAGCTTGGGGATGTTAAGTAACTTGCCTTGTTTAGAGATGATTAAAAGTGGGTTTTAGATTCTGGTCAGCTTGACCTCAAGAAATATGGGTTAATACAATACTGCCTATCAGATATTTTTTTATTATCTCAGATTTTATTTTCATAATAGTATTAAAAACAGCATAATTCACCATGTCATATTTAATTGGGAGTTTGGCTGTGTGATCTGGGAAAGAGAAAAATAAGGATAGGAAAGGGGAAATTACTGCTATTTTCAAATATTTATTATCTCATTTGATCATGGCATCAGGTATAAATAGGAATTTTGACTTATTCACTTCCATGACTCCCTTATCTGGAACTCCACATGTTTGTTGAAGGGGTAATGAGATATGTGAGATAGGTGTCATTATCACACTTTGTCATTGAGAAAACTGAGGTTTAGAGAAGTCACATAATTTGCCTAAAAACCATACTGTTAATAAATGGCAGAACTAGAATTTTGGCTCGGATCTCTTAGAGTCCAACATTTTGCTGATTAACCATTAGTACAAATGCATTTTTCCCCAAAGCACCATTGCTTTAGAATCTTCAGACTGACACCAATTTTGCAACAAATGAAAAATAAGATGACCTTTTAAATGTTTTCCTCCCCTATCAGTCAGAAGCAACGCTACTCAAAGTGCCTGATGGAACTGATTGTTTCCCACTTCACACTGGGATAAGGAGTTTCAGCCAGATGGAAATGACCTGCATCACCAAATATTCTGTTTTGTACAGCTGACATCTTTTCATAACTAGACCTGCTTTATGAAGGAATCATTGTGTTCATTCGCATTCTGGTACAAACTCCTTATCTCACTGCCATGGACTGGGGACAGTGGTTCACCGGCACATACAGCTCCTGGCTTGTACTCTGAGTCGTCCTCAGTCAGGGGCCCTGACTGAGACCTGCTGAGCCAGAATCTGAAGGTACATGTGTATGTGCATGACATTTTGAAAACTTGTGGCAGAGAGCACATTTTCAAGTGTACTTTTACATGAATTATCAGACAAAAGTTATAAAAAGAAAATTTTTGGATCTTTGTTGACATCCCACATTTGGGAACAGTCCTTGAAGATGTCCAGCAAACAATCACATACATGAGTGATGACTTAAAATATAGAAGAATTTCACATACACAGGTTTTTTTTGATTTCTCAAAATGGTGTGTTATTTCTGTTACACACATGAGGTAAGTTAGGCTTAGTGAGATTAAGAACTTGCCCCAAAGCCCACAGGCTAGTAAATTATAGAGTCAGAATTTATTCTCTGCTTTCCTCGGCCCATTTCCAATTAATTTCTTTTATGATTTTTTTTCTGTTTCATTAGGAATGAGACAGATTCACCTTAATACATATCGAATGCGTGTGTATTACAAATTCGACTTCACAATGTGTACCACAAAATACTTATATAATTTTTATTGCCATATTTTGAAATACACATAATTGTATATATTCAGTTTGTGAGGCAATCAGGAGAAGTGCTATAATAAGCAAAATTTCAAGGTCTAACCTTCGCTCAGGGGACAGAGAAAAATATGAGTTCAATTATGTTGCAAATGAACATCTTGCAACATACAAACAGCCCATAGCCCATTACATCACAATGCTCTAATAAAAAATAATTAAAACAAGGAAATAAACTGTCACAAGTACCAAAATGTACCCAAGAGCCCATAAAAAGAATGTAAATGAGATTCCCCTGAGAGAAATCTGCTGACTTGGACATTTGCAGGTTATTTTCCTGGATGGTGAAGTCTATAAAGAAAGTAAAATTTGAATGAGAAATTGGTTTAGGATTGAAGGCCTTTAGGTAACATCTGCTCCCATGTCTCAGTTTTTGTTTTTGTTTTTGTTTTACTTTTGTGTCGTCCGTTTCTCATTTGTGTATAGAATGAAAACAAACACCTATATATCAAAGGACATTACTTATTATTTGATCATGTAATTCTGCTATGACAGGCAGTTATGCGAACATTAAATGTGCATTTTTTCATTTTTATCATTCATCTCATATGTTCACGTTGAAGTCAGAGAGCATGTGGGAAAGAATCAGAAGCCCAAACTGTCATAGTTGTTCCCCAAACGTGAAAAATCCTAGCATTGTGTGGTGGAGATTATATGCATTTTTGAGAGAATGAAGACAAACTGAATCTCACACATATATTTGAAAGTAAATAAGTTAGAGCTGCCATTTCCCCCAAACTAGAAACACTGGAGTTTGGATACAGTAGCCACAGAAATGCAGTGAACTCAAGTGACATAACCAGGTGACTGAATTATCAGGATTACCCTGTGCAAAATGATAGCCCTCGTCGTGGTTACTCTTTTCTATCAGGTGATGCAGAGCACACAGCCAGGCTCAGCTAAGCTGTGGATGATTGGTGGCAGTGTTGGGACAGTCCAGAATGGTTTTCTTGAGTGTCGCTCTTGTTGTCACTGAAGTCCAGGGGCCTGGCAGGTAGCAGCACTGAGAAACGGAGTGGTATGCAAGAGCAGGCATTTCCCCCTCCTTCATATACTGACGATGACGGCAGAGAGTAAGTGTTTCAGATAAGAGGCCTTCTGTATGCATGTGGAGATGACTGGCAGCCTTACTAGTCAAAATAGCAGAAGTGACTAATGATGTTTATTCTGTTCCATGAAACGTATGACAAGATTCACTTAAATTGTTATTAACTTTTCATACGTCTTTGAAGTAGGTATTATTTTAGAGATAAGGATGAAATACTGCTTATAATACCCGCCTGTAAATAGAACTAAGATTCGAGCCTCAGGGAGAGTAGCTGCTCTCGAGGTTCAGTGACTTTCTTATTACTTTATTTTTCTCTCTCTCCTACATGAAGACATGCTACTGGCAAAGTAATATACATAACATTGAGTCACTTGACTAGATTTTTGTACTCTGTCTTTGACTTCCCAAATGGATTTGGGAATAACTGGCTTGAGTTAAGGTACAGACTGTAGGCATGCAAGGGAACACAGCAAATGAACTCATGCAGAGATTGAACTAAAAGCCTTTGCATGGTTCTTGCTCTGCCCCTCTCTGGTGCCTCGTTTAGCGCTTTTCAAAGACTGCCATCCTGGATGACTGCTCCTTTTTTCCTCCCATTCAGCCATTCCCACTGGATCTGTTGCTGGACCCTTAAGAATCAGTTAATCTGGTCAATTCTTTTTCCCACCATCTATAAAAATAAAATAGTGACATTAATTTCCCTTGAGGGCCATTAGGAGAAATGAATTGGAAACTAAGAACAAAGTGTATTCCCTATGAGAAGAATTTAGGGGGAAAAAAATAGAACAGAGCTCTTCCCTTAAATTTTCTGCAGGAACAGCATCTGGATGGTGCAAATAATTTATACTTGTTGCTACCTTGGAGTTTTGATGGGTGGTTTCAGACATATTATTCACATAACCAGAATCTCCTGGTAAGGATATATGTATTAATCCTTTCTCCCAGAGGGGATGGAACCTATAAAATTGACATGAGTCATCTTTTTTGCTCAGGTGAGTCATCAACTGGTAAATAGACTGTAAGGACTTCTATTCTAGTCTGTTTCCCATCTAATATGCAATTAGTAGCCTTATTCACCAAACACATCTATATAATTTGATATTCTAAGAACACAGTTTATATTATTGTCATTATGTTTTATGTTACTGTCATTAACTAGTTTTCTCAAAAAAAATATATATATATATATGGTTTTTTTCCATAATGTACAAAAAACCAGCCATCCTACCTTGAGGTAAAACAGGAAACTACCTCAGCCTTGCTTCTTACAAAAGACTCATTATGCAAGTACTCTGCCTACCATAGATAACATAGTGGAAGAACATGTGGAAAAAAAAAAGCCCAATATAACAGCAACCAATTGCAATAAGAATACATCGTGTCCAAATACCATAATCTTGAAATAATAACAGTAATAAAAATTGAGCTAATGCAGAAATAATTCTTAAGTAACCTTTCCTGATATAAATTTGATTTCAAAGAACTATCACATAATCCCAGATCACTCTGAGCTACTTTATTTTGGACAACTAAACCAAGTAGAAACGTGTAATAAAAAAAATCTATATGTATTTTGAAAAAAACCATCAAGGGTGCAGGGTCTTACCATGAGATATATTAGCCAAACAGCATTTTTTTAAACAAAAATAGGTACAAAATTCCTTCTTTAAATGTTAAGTCATATTTTGTTTAGTCTTCTTATATTCTGTAATGTTTATTTAGAACATAGAAAATACCCTGTCGAGACTTTATGTAGCAGGATTACTGGATAGATTTTTCTCAGTTTCGTTATAAAATGGAAATTGAAGAAAATTAAAGATGGGAACTAGAAGGTTCTATGCTAGTTATGGCCAATAAATCGTTTTCTTCTTATTGTAGTAGAGGAGATTGGAGATCATTGTATATGGATGATTTTTTGAGATAGAGTTTATGCTGGACAAAAAAATAGTCCTCACAAAATTTCAAAGGATCAGAATCATGAAGAGTATATTGTCTAATCATAGCAGTGTTAAGTTAGACTAAATAAAAATGAGATGCCTAAAAAATCCTCAAATATTTGAAAATTAGACAATACACTTCTAAGTAACCTATGGCTCAAAATGAAATTACAAGGAAATCTAAAAAATATTTTAACCTAAATGATAATGAAAATAAGACCTATCAAATTTTATATGATTAAGTTAAAGCAGTCCTTAGAGGAAAATATATACTTTTAAATTTTAAATGAGTATATTAGAAAAGATTTTTATGCTTCAGTGACCTAAGCTTCTACCTTAAGAAAAAAAAAAGGAAAGCTTATTAAATAAATAAATAAACAAACAAATAAATAAATAAGTAGGTAAAGGAAATAATACAAATTAGTGTGAAAGTAATAATGGAGAAAATGGAAAAGAGAAGGAAAATCAACAAAGGCAAAATTTGTTCTTTAAAGGGATTCCTGAAGTTGACAAACTTCTAGCCAAATTGATAAAGAAAAAGAAAGAAAACTGAATTGTCAGTACCAGGAAAACATCACTCATATATTAATATGTATCATTAATAAATATTAGTAAATTGCATTTACTGTGGTGAGGAGGCGTAGATTATTGCAGAGAGGAGTCAGCTTGGTGCAGTCTTTCTCAAGCAAAGTTTGGCAACACAAATCAAGTGCCTTAAAATCCTTCATGCCCTTCAAAGTGCAACTTTTAGGATAGTATACTGAGGAAAATATCAGCTATGGGCTCAAAGATTGATAGGTGATGTTGGTCATACTTCATCATTTCCATTAGACAAAAAAGATCACGGCCTAATATTCCCATAGTAACTGTGGTACATCTCTGCAATGAAATTTGTGGTGATTAAAAACCATATTATCAGTTTTTATCAAATGGCAGACTATTCACTTCATATGGATGAATTTAAAATTAGAATAGAAAACTGCATATGTGTAGTATTCACTTTTTTAAATAAAAAATAGAGCAGTGTGTGTCTCCCCTGAAAGTTACATTATGTTTTTTTCCCCACTTTGATCAGAGATAAAATATAAATATAATTTAAAGAGGAGACTCGTGTTACACTGAAGGAATAAAAGTTCTGGTATAGTGACACAAAAAGAATGAATTTAGGAGCTATACATAGCCACTGTTGAGACCCAGAAGGAGACTCTGAACAATTAGAATAACAGGATAATATTCTTAAGAAGTAGAAGGTTGGGGGGGTGCCTGGGTGGCTCAGTTGGTTAAGAGTCTGCCTTTGGCTTAGGTTATGATCCCAGGGTGTTGGGATCGAGTCCCACATTTGGGACTCAGTGGGGAGCCTGCTTCTCCCTCTCCCTCTGCCTCCCACTCTACCTGCTTGTGCTTTCTCTCTTCTCTCTCTCTCTTTCTCTCTCTCCCCCTCCCTCTGAAAAATAAATAAATAAAATCTTTTAAAAAAGAAAAAGAAGAAATAGAAGGTAGATGGTGTCTGGAAATGGGAATTGGATGAACAAAGGAAATTGTGGCTCCTATCTGACCAATTCAGTTTTGCTCAGATTGGTTCTTTTACCTTCTACGTTAGATCCAAGGCTAGTATAACACATACAACAAACTGAGTCGTTTAAAACAACAGACATTTATTCTGTCACAAGATATAAGCAAGGTCAGTTCCTTCTGGAGGCACTGAAGGAGAATGTGTTCCATGCCTGTTTCTTAGCTTCTAATGGTTGCCAGCAACCCTGGGTGTTCCTTAGCTTGTAGCTGTATTACTGATGGAATCTCTGCTTCCATCATCATCTGTTTCTTCCCCGTGTCTTTCTGTGTGTCTTCTCCTCTTTCGTACAAGGAGACCTGTCGCTGGACGTAGGACCCACCCTAATCTGGTATGACCTCATCCTAATTTAGCTAATTATATCTACGAAGACCCTATGTCCAAGTAAAATCACATTTTGAAGTACCAAAAGGGCATGAATTTTGGGGGGACACTGTTCAACCCACTACATATTCTCTTTCTCTCTCTCTCTCTTTCCCTTTGCATTTTTCTCAACTTGGAATGGAGAGAGGGAATTGGGCTGAAGGTTGAACCATCCATCTACAGTGAACAACTCCAAGTTGCTCTCTATGAAGAAACTGGAATGGGAATAAGCCACATCCAGCTTTATCAACAAATTATAGGGGGTTTATGGAAATGTCATGCTGTGGAGCATTGGGTACAAATTTAACTTAGTATGAGTTATGGTTGAAATGTTTGTTTATATTGGACATGAAAGTTATTGTTAGATTTTTAATAGTTATTTTATTATATATTTATATAAATATAATATTTATATTAAAGTTATTGTTAGATTGTTAGATTTTCTCCTTTAGGACACAAGATTTGTTTTATAATTTTTGGTGAGTGCAATTTATGTTGCATCTGGGAGAGATATGGTTTTAAATCTAAGAAAATGTTTTTCTGTATTTCTATATAGTTTCTAGTTCTTGATTTCTGCCTAACAACACTGTCCTAAACACACAGTTTAGGAATGAGCCAGACTATGTAATCTAGTGTAAACACATACTGAGTAACAATAACTTTACATCTATCTATGTGTAGCGTTTGTAAGAACCAATTTCGTAATTGTCCATGCAATGTAGTCACTAACTTTGACACTTTTGTTTTGGTCGCTAACATATTCTTTTGCATTTAGATGTTTGGTGGC
The DNA here is from genome assembly GCA_028533885.1 of Nasua narica. Taxonomy (NCBI): domain Eukaryota; kingdom Metazoa; phylum Chordata; class Mammalia; order Carnivora; family Procyonidae; genus Nasua; species Nasua narica. The sequence goes on along the minus strand of CM052811.1, from coordinate 29,277,565 downwards.
TAATAAAGTTAGCTAATTATACAGTGCTACTGAGCCTGCATAGCTAAAAATCTGCTTAGCAATTATTCACTGAAAATATTTTTAATTCTCTTTGATGACATTTTCAAATATAACTTATTTTTTCTAACATTGCTTCATAATCCTTTATTAGGAATACTTATCTCAGAATGTAATAACTAGGCAGCTTTCTGTTATTATAAAGATAGCTATTCTAGATATTTAGACAATTTAAATCCAGCTCTACTATTGCTTCGTTCTTCTATTGCTTCATTCTTTTTTTTTTTTAAGATTTATTTCTCTTTAAAGAGAGAGAGAACGAGCCCATGAATGGGGAGACTGGCCGAGGGGGAGAATCTTCAAGCAGATTCCCACCAATAAGTGCAGAGCCTGTCTTGGGTCTTGATCTTATGACTCTGAGATCATGACCTAAGCCCAAACTAAGAGTCTGACACTTAATTGACTGAGTGACCCAGGCACCCCTATTGTTTCATTCTTTAGGCATTTATTAAGAGTGAAACCTTAACACTCAGATGCCATGAGGGGCATCTGGTAGCTTTCTTGCTGTTGACAATGCACCTAGCACAGTTATGACGTCCACTATTCAGTGTTAGTAATGAATTATTACAAGACAAAAAATGAGTATATGATAAGAAAATGAAATTGCTCTTCTGATGTCCCAGAAAAATCTCGTGGTCACTATCAGCAAGAAATTCAGTGCTTTCATTCCTCCTAAAAAAGTTTGTGAGCCAAACAGGGTATAATTACAATAATATTTTCTAATACTGTATTTAAGAAATAAAAAAAAACAGTGTCAAACTTTTTTTCAAATTATTTTTTTAATTAATTTTTTAAATTAATTTTTTTCAAATTAATTTTCATTAATTCTTAAAAAAAGATTTTATTTATTTATTCAACAGAGAGAGAGAGAGAGAGTGCAAGCAGGGGGATTAGTAGGCAGAGGGAGAGGGAGAAGCAGGCTCCCTGCTGAGTAAGGAACCTGATGCAGGACTCAATCCCGGGACCGTGAGATCATGACATGAGCCGAAGGCATACCCTAAACCCAGTGAGCCACCAGGCATCCCCAATTTTAATTAATTTCAATTATCAAATCAAATTAGGAGGAGAGCAAATCAATATGTTATTTAGATTTGATGCTGCCAATCATTTTGGTTTATAGAAACCTTTTAATCAGATCTGTTGGCCTATTTCCCAGATTCAGGCTGGACTCACTTTCTCTCATCCTTTCCTATAAATAAAGGATCAGTTTAGGAAAACATGCAAAAGACACGCAATAGTTGGGAGGAGATAATCCTAAGAATCTAGCCAATACTACACCAATTTATAATTTAATGTTAGTCCCTTGGAGTTCCTAGAGAATTGAAAAAAAATGTGTCAGGTACATTTTGCATTCTTTGTTAAATCTCTGTTAAACACATTGTGCATTGATAGCTTAGTTTCCCCTGAATAGCATTTATATGACATATTCCTTTTAGAATTTAGTGACATAAAAGTGTTTTCCACTTCAAAAGAACAAATGTATTTTCTTTTTCTCTGAAAGTGAAAACCATAAAGCCTACTGTGTTAACCACTCACCAACCATGTGCAGCTAAACATCTCCCTTGAAACTCCCCTTGCCCTCCTCATTTTAGATTTGTGTTTTTTCATTGTGTAAGTCATGCACATAATCATAAACATGGGAAGTATAATAAAAAGAATATAAAACTCCTATTTTCTGTCATTACTCCTATTCACTATTATAATTTTGCTCTAGAATACATATTTTTAGGTAGATAATCAAGTTATAGAAAATGGAATTAATTTATGATAAGCATTTTATAATTTTATATTTTACACAAAAAATATTAATACATTGATTTGGATGAATCCTGAAAAAATTACGTTAAGTAAGAAAAAATCCCGAAGGTTACATATTATATGATTTCATTTATATAATATTTTATTTTGAAATGACAAAATTGTGGAAATGGAAAATGGATTAGTGGTTGCCAGGATTTGGAAATGGAAGGAGGAACTAGGTGTGGCTTTAAAAAGGCAACAGCAGGGGCGCCTGGGTGGCTCAGTCCTTAAGCATCTGCGTTTAGCTCGTCATGATCTCAGGGTCCTGGGCTCCAGCCCTGCATAGGGCTCCCTACTCAGCGGGATGCCTGCTTCTCCCTCTCCAGCTCCCCCTGCTTCTATTCCCTCTCTTGCTCTCTCTCTCTCTCTCTGTGAAATAAATAAATAAAATCTTTAAAAAAAAAAGGGCAACAGCAGGAATCCATGTAATGATGAAACTGTTCTGTATCTTGATTATATCAATGTCAATATTCTGAATGATATATAGGACTACAGTTTCGCAGGATGTTACCACTGGTAGAGATTAGTTAAAGGATACATGGATCTCTCTATAATATCTCTCTATAATATCTATTACAACTGCATATAGATCGACAATTTAAAAAAAAGTTTCACTGAAAAAATTCTGTGATCATCTCTTCATGTCAGTAGTTATATGTTAGTATTTCAGTGACTGCATCATATTTCATAGCTACTTGGCAAAGAGTTTGGCACTTTCTTATAAAGTTAAACTTACAATTATCTTTCAACCAGCAATTCTACTCCTAAGTATTATCCCACCTGAAAAGAATACTTAAGTTCACACAAAAAGTTCTATACACAGATGTTTAGGGATACATTATGCATACTTGCCCTAAACTTCAAGGAATATAGATTTCCTCCAACTCGTAAATGAATAAATAAACTGTTAACATCCACACAGTAAACTATTGTTTATCAGTTTAAGGAAATGAACTATTGATATATACAACAAACATGGATCAGTCTTAAATACATTAGGTAAAAGAAGCCAGACTTGGATACTTGGCATAATCTATTATTCCATTTATGTGGCATTGTGAAGTGAGAAAAATTATGGGGACAGATTACTGATTAAACATTACCTGAAGTCTGAGGTGGGATACTCTGCATAGATATAAGGGGATTTTTAGGGGATGATGAAGCATAATGTCTTAAATGTGGTGTTGTTATGCAACCATACATTGGTTGAAATTTGCAGAAATCAACACCAAAAGGAGTGAATTTTACTGTATGGTAATATGCATATGTATAAAATATATAACTTACCTTAAAAATGTAATTTTCCAGGGTACCTGGGTGGCTCAGTTGGTTAAGCAGCCACTTCTTGATTTCATCTCAGGTCAGGATCTCAGGGTCATGGGATGATGCCCTGCATGGGGCTCCACACTCAGCATGGAGTCTTCTTGAGATGCTCCGTCTTCCTCTGCCTTTCCCCCTTCCTGGGAAATGAATGAATGAATGAATGAATGAAACCTTTAAAAAATATATATATATATATATATATATATATATATATAATTTTTCTTTAAAAATGCAGGCAAAAGGCAAAATAATGCCAATAATTAAAATACCAGTAATAATACATCAAGTTACCTTATGAATTCTAAGATAGTTTTTTATTTTAAAAGCATCAAAAAACCAAAAAGCCTATAACTTCATAATATTCTAGTTTTTCCTTACATCTCTAAGAAAAAACCTTCTAGGAATAAATCATTTTACTGATGAATATTAAGAATGACCAAGTTAACTTGATATGCCTGGAGAATCTCTGGATATCTTGGCTAAATACAAATAGACCAAGTCACTAGATTATTTAATTAGGGTAGTTTAATTCCATTTCCCTGCCACTCCACATGATTCTTTTCTTTTTTTTTTTTTTTAAAGATTTTATTTATTTATTTAACAGAGAGAGAACATAAGCAGGCAGAGAGGAGCAGGCTCCCTGCCGAGCAAGGAGCCCGATGCGGGACTTGATCCCAGGACACTGGGATCATGACCTGAGCCGAAGGCAGCTGCTTAGTCAACTGAGCCACCCAGGCGTCCCCACTCCACATGATTCTTTTTTTTTTTTTAAATTTTTTTTTTTACTCCACATGATTCTTAACATAATACATAAGATGACATTATTAAAACTTCTTGATTTTAGAGTCTCCTCTTAAATCAGTTATAGGCTTTTAACCAGCCCTGCCCTGATCTGCATGAACTACAGATAACAAACCATTTTTTTTTTCTTCAAGAGTTAAAGTCTCAGTGCCTTGCTATATTAGTGTTTGTGTATACTATATTAGTGTTTGTGTATACGGCTTGGTTTTATTTCAGAACCTTTTGAAGGCAGAGTAATGGATACTAAATTATTCTAATACCAGTGAGTCTTCCATCACATAAATAAAGCTCTGCATTTGAGAAGTTGGGAAAAAAAAATACTATAAAATTGGGTATAAGGAAAACGAGAGTGAACTCCATTGTGTGTTTCTAAGTCCAAGACATTGCTAAAAGCTGGAACTTTTTAAAATATCTGTAAAGAATATATTTGTATTATATTTAATAGTAGTTCCTTTAAAACATGAAGCTTTTATTTATATTATATTTAACATAATTATTTTTAAAATATGGAAATTGAGAAACTGTTGCTAGTGCTTCTAACTGAATAATCCATAAGTATAATAAATGCTGGCAATATAAAAATACCAAGAAAATTTTACTTACATTCATTGGTTTTATACATACAAACACTCTTATTGAAAGATAATATAGCCTGATAAATTCTAAATCAGTATTATATGAGCAAGGCATTAGATGTAACAAAAAATAAAGGTTCATTGTTAACTTTAACTTTTTATTGTTGTTTGACAAATAAAGGGGTTTGTAAGAGTGCATAAAAGTCTCTCCTAAGTATGAAACCTAGTTTAAAAAAAGGAAACAAAACAAAACAAAACCATCTGGCCCAACTTTCAATATTATACTTCATAATAAGAATGATATGATTATGTCACTGTGTGGGTGTGTGATCCAATTACCAGTAATTTAAAATACTCACTCATGGAATAATGGTTATTAAACATTTACATAAGTCCCTTAGTGTTGATAAACTGCTATAATTACTTTAAAAATATTATTTCAAGTAAATGAAGGAGAGGTATCCATGGGCTCTGTTTGAAACATAAGGACAATAATAAGGCAAGAGATGATTATTATTTGTGATTAATTCTAGATAGGATAATTCTGTATATTTTAAGTAGTTTCAGGAAGAGGAGGAAAAGGAACGTGTGAGGACCAAAAGCAGTTGAAAAACTTATGGCCTGAGTGTATTTACCATGTAACTTCCATCAATATCATGTATCAAATATATTATAATGAATAATAAATATATAACTTAAGAATTAAATAAAATCTAGTTTAGATAAGCACCGTCAAAATAGGCTGGGTCTTTTCTTGAATGGTTGGCTCAAAGGTGGAAAAACTGAATGGGAGTCGGGCGTATCTTCTCACCTCTAAGAATTCAAACTGTTGCTCTTTGGAATCCAGTATGGTACTGAGGTTGTTGAAAGAAGTTGAAGACTGAAGCCAGCTACTCCCTCCAGGGTGAAGTGTGCTTTTATTGGCACTATACTGACATTAACAGTGAGCAGTCAGAAAGGAAGGAATTCCTTCTTTCCTCCTCCTGCCTTTCCATATTCCTCTGTTGTACCATCTATTAGCAAAACCTATAAGATAATTGACAAGAGAAAAATGTAATTAACAGAGTCCTGACCAGTGGTATGCTGATAATATGTTTAACAACTAGATTCTGGGAGAAAAGAGGAAGCCCAAATTTGTAGAACTTGCTTATATTGATGGTGTAAATACTTCCATCATAGTTAATTTCAAGATATTAACATTATATGACAGTATGATGATACTGTTCAGATATAATACAGATAAGAGGATGTAAATTATTTCAAAATAGGTAATACTAAAACGTTGTAAAGTGATATGTTTTGAGTATTTCCTTTATATATAGTATAATTTATTTAATATAAAATTTGCATACTTTAGTTATAAATAGTGGCTATTTAACAACCAGCTTCAAAATTCCTGAAAATTTGGCTCTTGTGTGCTGGTGTGTTGGCTCCAGTACACCACTGGTCCCAGCCCAGTGTCCCAAAGCAGAGGATAGAAGATTATATTTGGACCATAGACAATAACTTAAAAATAGATACAGCTCACGTTTTTACTTATTCAGCTCAGCTACTCATTTGCACAACTTTATGCTGTAATAAGAATTAGCTATCCTTTGTACAAAGAAAGATGCTCTCATCTTCGCCCCCGAAAGGGCATACACAAAATTCCAACAGTCTCTGTCTTCATCTCTGGGTAACGATAACGCTCCTCTTACTCAGTTACTGTTGTACCTGATAATAGCAGAAACTAAGGAATAAATTATAGGAATAAATTATAACATTATTATAAGGAATAAATTATAACATTAATAACTCCCAACAATCCTTGTGTACAATAATAAGAGAAAAGAGGGAGTAAAAAGGGAATTAAATATATACAAATATAAATATATACAAATATAAGCCTGGTTGGTTTAGTGGGTTAAAGCCTCTGCCTTTGGCTCAGGTCATGATCTCAGGGTCCTGGGATCAAGCCCCACATAGGGCTCTCTGCTCAGCAGGGAGTCTGCTTCCCCCTCTCTCTGCCTGCCTCTGTGCCTACTTGTGATCTCTCTCTCTATCAAATAAATAAATAAAATCTTTTAAAATATATATATATATACACACAAATATAAATGTATGTAACAAGCGATGTAGATTTTGTGTAGAGCTCTTACAATCTTTTTTTGTGTAAATAGCTATGAAGCTATAGTTGATATTTTAACCTTTCTTATTCCCCTGGCTATTCCATTTTCCCCCAGGGCAGCACCTCACCTTATTGTGATTCCATTCTTGGTGATTAACTTAAGATTTGGAATTTTCAGTGACCTTTTTTTAAATTGATTTTTCCATTAACTTTTATCATTTGAAAGGGATGTAATTAACTTCTCAAAGAATTCTGGGTGTTTCAGACAAAGTCACCATATTTAAAAAAATCCATTTTACCTTTAATAATCAGGAACAGTTATCCTCATTATTTCATTCTTTCATTTATTGGCTCAGTGACCTAAAGAGCCCAAAATGGCTGGGGGGCAGTCTCAACTTTGAAATCAATGGAATCATAATTGTATCGCCCAGTAAAAGCCTTTCTTGCCTGGTTATTAAGTCCCAACCTAGGGGCGCATAGGTGGCTCCGTCCTTAAGTGTCTGTGTTCGGCTCAGGTCATGATCCCAGGGTCTTGGGATCCAGTCCCAAGTCAGGCTCCCTGCTCAGTGGGGAGCCTGCTTCTCCCTCTCCCCCTCCCTTCCCCCCCCCCCCGCTTGTGTTCCCTCTCTTGCTTTGTCTCTCTCTGTGAAACAAATAAATAAAATCTTTAAAAGAAAAAAAAGAGACCCAACCTAGGAACCCCAAAATTCCTCTGTGAGGAAAAACTTCTCTGAATGGATTCTTAAGTCTAATACGAAGAAGAGTCACTTTTAGTCCTCTTTGATTCCTATACCTGTGTATTATGGCATATAAGAAATAGCACTATGTATATAGGTTGCTGATTTAATACATAATCTGTTTTCATTTCATGGCGTTTATTTCACAACCAGAACTGTAACTGAGTCTCTAATAGGCTACTTTCCCCTGTTGGCTTAGGTCAGCTCCTTCGGGGCGATGGAGTATATGATAAGACCAGTGATTGTATGCATGGCCACTGCTACACCTCTGCAGTAGAATAAGTTCTTCAGTAATGAGAATCATTATGTGGAGGATGCATAGAATAAGGCATTTCATAGGTTCACACATGGTAATGTTGACAGGGAAAGCAAATCCTTATCAGAAATGCATAGCTATTCCATTGGCTTAGTGAACAGAAAGCCAACAGCAATGGAAAGTCCTTTCTTCTGTCCTCCTGGTTCCTAATTTTCCTTTATTCTTCAATAACACAATGCTGACTATAGAAGAGTTGATGTCAGTTTGAGAATCTAGATTAACATTCCACTAGAACATTCTCCCTCTTAGCTACTCAGCATTTATGTGTCACTTAAGTATAAAGCACCCATTTATTTATCAAATAGTTACTGAGTACCTACTAGGTGTTAGACTTGTGCTAGATGCTGTGGGTAAATTGGTGACCAAAGGCAGATGTCTGGACTCTCATGATGCTTACATTATCTTATGAGATATTAACCAAATTGTCATCTTGGTTGTGTATAATTGCAAACCAAAAGGAACATAGGTATATGAAAAAATATTACAAATAAACTCAAAGTGATTAAAGAAGGATTTTTCTCTGAGGAAATGTAACTTAGCTGAGAGCTAAAGGATTAGCAAGAATTAACTAAAGTGGAGGGGTGGCTGTGTTGGAGAATTGTCTTGAGAGAGGGCAGGAACAGCCTGTGCAAAGGCCCTGTTGGTGGGAGTGAGTATGGTATATCATCAATAAAGAACTGAAAGAGGGGACCCTGGGTGGCTCAGTTGTTAAGTGTTTGCCTTCAGCTCAGGTCATGATCTCAGGGTACGGGGATCGAGCCCCGCATAGGGCTCCCTGCTCAGCTCCCTGCTCAGCGGGAAGCCTGCTCCTCCCTCTCCCTGCTATTCCCCCTGCTTGTGTTCCCTCTGTCGCTGTCTCTCTGTCAAATAAATAAATAAAATCTTTAAAAAAAAAAAAAAAAGAACTGGAAGAAAGAGTTGAGTGTCTGTGCTGCAGAGGGTAAAGGCAAATGATGAGAGATGAAGCTTGCCAGGAAGGCAGGTTTTAGACCCAGGGTCTTACAGGATTTTGGTCCATATATGCAGCAAAAAAAAAAAAAAAGTTACCAAAGAATTTTAAAGGAGATATTGCAGTTTTGACAATTTAAAAATAAATGTCTTACTTTTTGTGAGGGTCTGAGTTGATAAATGGAGATCAGTTAATATATTAAGTACCTTATGAATTGCATTCAAATCTTCAGTTATTTATAAGAGGAATATTTGATTAATGGTATATGTTTAGCAAATCTTAAGAGCTTAACACCTCAAAATTGTCTTGGATCGACAATCCTCTACTAAGAATTATCACTCCATTCAGGGAATATATTTTTATCTTATTTTATTTTATTTAAAGATTTATTCATTTATTTGGGAGCGCATCCGCGTGAGTAGGGGGAGGGGGAGAGGGAGAATCTCAAGCAGACACAACGCTGAGCATGGAGCCAACCACGGGGCTTGATCCCACCACCCAGAGATCAGACCTGAGCAGAAACCAAGAGTCAGATGCTCAACTGGGGGAGCCACCCAGGTGTCCCAGGAAATAGACTTTTATCTTAATATTAACCTATAGAAGAAAAAGATTACAAGATAAAATATGTACTTTTTTGTTTCAAAAAAAGTTAGCATGTGACACTCAAGTGTCTTGTTCCACTATACCATGTGATATAGTCCGTGTCTCCCGGTAAGTTAGTCCTAGTGTGTCTTCTTTCTTCCTTTCATGTTCATGGTCACATTCTGGAAATCTAAATAGTGTTATTATTATTTAATGAAAACACATAAAATGGGAAAAAATTAATATTACTGAGGAGTCCCCCTGTGCCTTTCCCCCATCCCTGGGTTCCCAGCTTTAGCGTGCAGTAGTTTGGAGCAATAACTCATGAATAGAATTTGCTCTATGAAACCTGGTTAGAAATATTTTAATAAATGTTAATGATCATGGATAAATGCTTAACAACTCACATACAGAACAGAGGGAACTATAAATATCATCTTAAATAAAGCAAGATGAGACAGCTTTTAATATTAAGGAATCAGGAGCATATGGTATGTTTGCAAAATCTGGAAATATCCCACTTGGGTCTAGAGAAGGAAATGAAGAATTGGGGCTCAAAAGGGAATTTTTTCATTCTGCATCCTTATGTGTCTTTTCTTTGTGTGTATGTTTTATTCTTTTATAGTTTAAACTATTGTTACTTGTAAATTGAAAGTTGTTTACTGTGACAAAGGATGAGAATTTTTTTAAGAGTTAAATCATTAAATAACAGTGTAAGGTAAGTTTTTTTTTGAGTTATGCTTTTCACCAAAAGGCCTCTCCACACTAGGGAGGAAGTTGAAAATGCTGAGCGGAGTATCTTAGTGGTAGATGGCAGGGAAAATGCGACTGGGAAGTTCTGGACTCACACCAATATTTTTGCAATGTACAGATAATAATAATGCATGTTTTTATTACCTTTTTCTGCAAATTGCTGTGTGGACTGAGCTGTGTAATAGCTATGTACACAGCTTGTCACACTTTTGGAGGCTATTACTTTTACCATGTTAAACCAATAATGCTTGGCAGGTTATAGGGCAGGTGGAAATTAGCAAATTCTATCCACAAGGAAAGCTTTGTCTCACTCTTCTCTTAAGAAGCATCAGACATCAGAATCAGACAGATTCAGGGGCTATCTTCTGTCAACCATTTCCCTTCTTTGGGATCTAGTTGGAAAATGATATTTCTAAGAACGGGCAGCCTCCATCTGAGAATTACTGTCACTGAGGCAGGACTTTAAGGAGTGGCAGGGTGACAGGTATTTTTTCCTCCTATTGGATAAGTAGTGGTTAATGTCAGAATTCTTGACAGATGCTTGAGTGTGTTTCAAAATAGGCAGACCCTGCCAATAACTGACAATTGAGGTTTATGCTGCTGCAAAATTCACTCTTTCTAAGCAGCTCACCTAGAAGCATTTCATTTTTATATTGACTCTTTTGACTGGATGCTTTCACCAAGTTGACAGATCTATGGTAGTTATTATTTGCTCAAGGAAATCTGTCGATGTCAAAATTTTCCAGAAAGTTGGCCTAGGTGAGATAGAGTTATAATAGATAAGATTCCCATTGTTGTTGAAGTCTGGCAAATCCTTTCCTGAGGATGATAATCTAGATCATTATTTATATCCCAACAAGCCTTTCCTATTTCCCAGATGTCTCATTCTCTTTCTTGAGAAATATTCGCATCATTCTTTCTTTACATTGAGTGTTTCATCCTAATTTTTTTCTTATTACTCTCTTGGGCTTTTCTTCTCATTCAGTTGGCTGAATTGGTTTTCTCTGATTTGAAATTTTAGATATTCTTAGGAAACAGTCATATTTTTCTTCTTTGATTCTTAACCTTCTTTGCCCCCTGCCTCTTATCCCTACAGTCTGTGTTGTGTCTCAAAAAGTTTTTACCTGAAATTGAAAACACAAGTGACTTCAATAGTCCCTTGAAATCCTATATGTATATATAGACTTTTATACAGTATTATTTTTTCTATAAAGCTTCTATATATAATCTCATTTGCTCAACAGTTATCATTATATATTGTTTTCTTTGGAAAAGCTGCTCAAATACACATTTTAAATGTGCTACATTAAAATATTTACCAGGTTCTCTTTTTATACTATTTTTTGTTTTGTTTTCAACAATATACCTTACCTTTTAGCCAGTTTTTCTCTAATATAAATGTCAAAATTTAGTTCACAGTTACCTTTGAGCTGATATAGTCTAAACTGGTAGAGATCAGATAACTGAGGCCAGAGTGTTAAATGCTTTTTCTCCCAAAATCATATAAGTCTTCTTGTACACTCAGCCCTGGAGCTGATACCTTGTTTTACTTGAAAGTGCTTCCTCTACTTAGTGCTGCTTTTGGTGAATTTTTAATAATTTATACTTATATTTAATAATTTCTGAATTACTTTCAAATTGATTTTTTAAAATCAGCTATCATTCAAAATAATGACTTTTATTAAAATCAAATGGAATAAATCCTTGTTTTAGGCAATTTGGGGAACTTCTATGTTTGCAATAATCAATAGCTCATCAGTGTTCATTACTTTTCATAAAAATGCTATATTAAGACATTAGTTAGTTCATTTTTCTTGGAAAAGACTTGGGCCACCATGTCCTTTGTACTCAAAATGGTAGTTAAAAGTTGTTAATTAGAAATATAATTCTTTTATACCCATGGGACAAATGCATATCATCACATTGCCTGAAAAAAAATCCACAATGAAACTGCAGTGATATAGTTATGGTATGTTAGTTCTTTATTGCTGCATAACAGAGTACTGCAAACTTAATGACTTAAAATAACACCCACATAATAGCTACGGTCTGTACTTCAGAAGCACAGAAGAGCTTGACTCACTATGTGCTCAGGGAATCACAAGACTGAAATTAAGGTATAGACTAGCCTTCCTTTCTGGAAGTTCTGGTGAAGGTTCCCCTTCCAAGCTCATTCTTCTTGCTGGCAGATTTAATTTCTTTGGGGTCATAAGACTGAGGTTCCCTTTTTCTCATTGGCTGATTTAGAGGATGCTCTCAGTTTCTAGAATTGAATCACTATACTGTACACCTGAAACTAATAGAACATTGTATGTTAACTAACTGGAATTAAAAACTAAAACAAAAAAAAAAAAAGAAAGCTCTGACCAAGTCCCTCTTTTTTTTTTTTTTTTTTTTTTTAGATATTCATTCATAAGAATTTGAAGCTCATGTAGAAATTCTAGCTTGCAGAGATTTGGATTACTGTAAATAGGCTCATCTAAATTTATTTTATAATTAGAGCTCTATTTCCTTAATTTTATATTCTTTTTCACTTTCCTTCTTTGCATCTTCCTTGGAAGACTCATTCTCTTTCTGATAGAATGTTGTTGGTTTTCATGGATTTCCAGTATAATGTTATTCATATAGTTCAGTGTCATGAGACACTAGAAGTGTTCCTTAGAAAAGGTCTCTTTGTCTACTTAGCAATCAATCTATCATCTACCTGTAATCTTTTCTTTTGAAGATTTTATTTATTTATTTGACAGAGAGAGAGAGCACACAAGGAGGGGGAGCATCAGGAAGAGGGAGAGGGAAAAGCAGGCTCCCCGCTGAGCAGGGAGCCCAATGTAGGGCTCAATCCCAGGACCCTGAGATCATAACCTGAGCTGAAGGCAGATGCTTAACCGACTGAGCCACCCAGGTGCCCCAGTAATCTTTTTCTTTTTATCTTTACTCCCCATCAGTTTTTTCTGCTTTGTAGGTTGCCACTTTAAGAAACCTTTGAATATGCAGGTAACCTTGAAAATACGTAATGTTAACTTTTATATATATGTTTTTTACATACTATGGGTCTTGTTCTTCTATTGAATTTTCATCTACCACTATTTTTACTTTGTGATTTAGTTATATTCTGTCTACACATCCAGTTCATTCCTTCTGACTTCTGGACTGACATCTGGACTGTGTGCAGTCACATTTGACTTAGGTATTTCCTTAGGAATGGAATCTAGATTTTCCCCAAATCTTCAATACTATAAACACTAGAACCCTGTAACACTCCTGGACTGCATACTTTAGACTCACTTTACATAAGAAAGGAATGAAGCTCTGTATTGTTTAAGCCACTTTTCTTTTTTTTTTTCTTTTATGTGATTATAGCTAAGTCTAAAACATTCATTCACAGATACTCTTACTTTGCAGCCTCTGGTTTTGTTTTTCAGTCTTTTTTGGAATAACTTTTCGTACTCCTGCTCCATGGTACTCTTGGTAAAAAGGATAGGTCTAATTTTTCATGTATCTTCTGCTAGAAACTAGTTGCTCTGGCTCCATGGAACAAACTCCCTTTTATTCCTTTTGTCGGTAACACTGATATATACCAGAGTTCTATACAATTGCTTTGATACGAACTTATATTTTCTTTCTTTCTCTTTCTTCCAGTGTTAAGAAATTCCAAATTTCCCTGTACAGTCAAAAGTGGATACTCAAGAAATTTAGCCAATGGCAATTCTGGCAATCTGATAGAACTATGTGAATAGAATTCCCCTTAATATTTTAAAACTACAAATGAGAGGAGAATAATTTGATTTTGAGGTATAAGGACATGGAAATTGAATTTTGTTCATGAATTATAATTATTATAATTTATATAATTATATATCTTATATAATTGATTATAATGAAAATACCTATAAATATTTTACATTAGCCTTTAGTTTTATTTCATCTGAGAAGTCATATCCAGAACTCAGAAAATACAATAGAGAATGATGTTTAAGTTAAAGGCAATTATTTTTCATTTTTAATGATTATCTAGGCCGTTTCTGCTCATAGTTACACAAATTGTGCGTCATGACGCCTGAAGTAGTCTAATAAGAATGTTGTCCGCACAATGGCGCACAAATGTTTTAGAAAAGAACAAGTACACATGGGTATGAATTAATATTATTTACCCAGAGTACCAGCAGGGACAAAAGCATATCTTATTCAAACAGTTGATTAAATATTCTGTGTCAGAGAAGGAGGTTGTATTTCATATAATTAGTGACCTTCAAGTTGATTAAAATGGCCTGAGAGTCATACTTTTTTTTTTTTAAAGATTTTATTTATTTATTTGACAGAGAGAGAGAGATCACAAGTAGGCAGAGAGGCAGGCAGAGAGAGAGGAGGAAGCAGGCTCCCTGCCGAGCAGAGAGAGCAGAGAGCCCGATGCGGGGCTCGATCCCAGGACCCTGAGATCATGACCTGAGCCGAAGGCAGAGGCCTTAACCCACTGAGCCACCCAGGCGCCCCGAGTCATACATTTTTTACCCTTGTCTTTCTGCTTACATTTTGATTGGTGATGGCTTTCCCTAAGGTGCAACTTATTTTAAAGGTGATTTATGACCAAGCATGGAAAAGTTGCAAATAACAATCTTCCAAGATGTATAGACAAGTATTCTCTTTATAAAGGATCTTAATGTGTTTTTGTGTGAATAACAAATTAACTTTGTCAGTGCATTATTCTGAGAAGCTGGAAACACAGGTTGGAGTTTTGGGTAATTTTTTGAATCACAGACCCTTTAAAAATCTGATGAAAACTCTGGATGGTTCATGATGGAAATGAACAAATAACTTAAAAACAAATGTTTGTAACAACAATATTAGGGGAGTCATACACCAGTAAATTCCACTCATGCACTATTCTTGAATTCCATGAATCTCTCAAGTGGGGTAAATGGGTATATATGGTTGTATGCTTTCTATATTTTCTCTGAATAATAAACTATTAATACTAAGTAGACTGAAAAGTTAAGGACATATATTCTGATCTATTAAGAGACTTCTAATCTCTTGAGTAACCTATAAAAATAATGCAATCAAGTATAGCTAAGAAGCCAGTAGATAATTAAAATTGAACTATAAAAGTATTCAATTAACTTATTAAAAAAGAAAGGAAAGAACAGAATAACAACAACACCAACAACAAAAAAGGACGAAGAGTGGTAAATCCAACCAAATTAATTTAATGGAAACACTTCAGTTTAAAGGTAGAGACTTTCAGTTTGAATAAAACAAAATCCAACTACGTGCTGCTTGAAGAGATTTTGTGTGTGTGTACGCACATACATACACAGCCAGGATGTTCAAGTACAGACAGAGAAAAAAATTGCCATGCAAACTATAAATATAAAAAGGCTAGAATGAAAATGTTCATATTGTATACAGAGGAACAAAATGTAAAACCAGGCAAAGAAAAGACATATGCAGAGTAAAAAGATAAGAATGCCTACTGTATTCTCATCAGAACCCATGCAATATTAAAAGGATGGGGAAAGATACATAATGAAAACACTAAGCCTAAAATGTTAGGGTGGCTAACTTCCAGTGTTGAAAGAAAAAAAACAAAACAAAGTGGTCAATCTAGAATTTATATCCAGCAACAAAGTGAGAAAAACTTTTTTAGACAAACAAAAGCTGAAAGAATTTGTGGCCAGTAGACCTACACTACAAGGAATGTAAAAAGAAGTCCATTAGGAGGAAGAAAATAATCTGAGAAAGAAGCTTGTATCAGTACAAGGGAATGAAGAACTCTTGATTAATATGCATATGAATAAGAAAGTTTTGTTTTCTTATCTTCTAGTATCTTCAGTTTCTTTAAAAGACCTTCTATTCTTTAAGCAAAAATAATCTGTTGAAGTGTTTATAACATGTGACAGAAAATGTGAATGAAAACAATAGCACAGAGAATAGGAAGGGAGTATTAAAGTATGTTGTCAGTTCTTACATTAGATATAAAATGAAATAATATCATGTGAAGGTAGTCTTTTTTTTCTCAAAGATTTTATTTATTTGACAGATAGACAGTGAGAGAGGGAACAAAACAGCTGGAGTAGGAGAGGGAACACAAACAGTGGGAATGGGAGAGGGAGAAGCAAGAGAAGAAGAAGCATGGAGCAGGGAGCCCAACACAGGGCTTGATCCCAGGACTCTGGGATCATGACCTGAGCTGAAGGCAGACACTTAGCAGGTGACCCAGGTGCCCTTGAAGGTAGTCTTTTATAAGTCAAAGTTACATATCATAAAACTGTAAAGTGACAACTAAAAAATAAAACAAAATGTAGGTAATTAGTCAAGAGTGTAGATAAAATAGAATACTAGAACCTACTTGATTAAGGGTCTGCTCCAGTCATGAAGGATTAATTGCCCTCTGTCCACAATGAACTAAAAAAACAGACAAAACATGCGAAATAACTGTTTTCACACACCGGACAATAGGCAGGTCTGTTATTGAGAGAAGGAAACCAACTAAGGAAATCCCACAATTTCCTGGGCTTAGTGCCCAGGAAGCAGTTTCTGGACTGCAGTGCAGTGAGTGGGTAAACAAATAGAACACAATTGTTTTTGTTTAGTAAATAAAATTCAGGGAATCTGGGGTGATTCTGAGCTAGAATTTTAAGGGGAAAATATGGGAAAGGAGGAAGGTGCACAGAGAGAACTTCAGAGATATATGAAGTGAGGAGGAGCCCTCGTATTTTAACTGAGTTCAGATCTTCATGATCTTCATCAGAGCCCATGAGGTTGGCAAAGGAACAAAAAAAGCACTGTTCTCAACAACTCCAAGAGCTCATGTTTTTCTGGGAGCATTTGCACTCCCACCAGCCAAAACAGAGGGAATTTTTAATACATGAGTCTTGGTAGAGTCTTGAGAAGGATATTGTCTCGCTAGTGGGGGGGGGGGTGGTAAAGGAACTGTAGGCCAAAGACTACTTTGGATCTAATCTAATAGGGCTTAGAAACAACATTTAAAAGCCTCAAACTGACTCCAGTTAACTTTACTGCTGCACTAAAGTCCTACTGAATGATGAGAGCCTCATAAATAGATCTTACAGAAGAGAATGTCATTGCCCTAACCTATAGCCAGCATCCAACAGCTAAGCTGTGAGTGAGATTATTTTGGACTTTCCAGCCCTAGCCAGATTCCCAACTGAATACAGTTACACCAGTGACCCTAGAAAACACTGCATGGAGTAGAAGAACCATCAGTTAAAGTCAGGTAGCTCATAGGATCGTGAGAAATAATAAGTCACTGTTCTTCTAAGCAACTGGATTTTGAGGTAATTTGTTACGCAGAAGTAGATGAGTGAAAATAGTATTTTCTCTTTGGAAGTGGCTCAGGGAGAGGATCACACATGAAGTATCTTCCAGAACATGAAACTGTGAACTATAGAAAACGATGTATTAAGGTGCTATTGTCAGAGCAGAAGTAGGGCATCTTCAAGAACAGTCTGTATTGACAGGATAAGCGTCCTAGTAACAGTTACTCACTGGAATTTACCTTTCTATATGGAAGTTTTTCTTGGAGTTATTCTGTCCCTTTTGCACTACTTAATGTTGCCTGTATAGGGAACAAATAATTTTTCTTTTTAGTTGAGAAGTCTAGTCATAAGGAGCTACATCTGACCTTCAAGACTTGATGCTATGTTTGGATAGGACTTTGGGGAAGACAGTGGAGATTTTTGGAATGATGGCTTTTTTTCTCCAAATGGGAGAGAAGTAATATAATCAAAAACGTTTTTGGATAAGGGAGGAGACTATGGTAGATTTAGAATATTTTTCAGTATACTTTCAACTTTTATGTCTCTCCTTTCTATGACAAGATTATGTTTTCCTAACCCATTGATATTATCTTAGACCAAAGACATGATTTACCCAGTAGACCATGAGTAATAGGGACAGTGTTTACATACTGAGTCTAGACCTTAAGAGACATCACACATTCTAGGAGCTTCAGATCTCTTCAATGAGAAGAATATGGCCCATGTACTTATTGCACTTCAGCCTTGGCTCCAGCATGAACCAAGAGCAACAAAGTCCAGAAACTCTGTAGATGCACAGACCAAAGTAGTGCCATGCTTAACTGCCACATAGAGTGGAAAAACATTCTTTTGGTTGCGTGCCACTGAGATTTTGTGGTTGTTTGTCATAGAGCATTATTGCAGCAATATCGGACTAACATGACATATTTCTCTGTACTTCCTCCCTCAGATGGATATAGGAATTCAGCTAAAATTATGTTTCCTGTAGAAGCTCATACTCTAAATTGTATATGGTGAGAATAAAAAAAGAAAACTAGACAAAGACTCACCTGTGTGTGGAAAAGTTTTGTACCTAAATTTATACATGGTCTTTGGCCTGAGCAATCTTTGCATTCATGATCAAATATATTACCATATAAAATGTGGATATGTCAACTCTCTGATAATCACTTTCATTTGCAGTGAGTTTAGAAAAGTTAACAGTGGGGGGCACCTGGGTGGCTCAGTGGGTTAAAGCCTCTGCCTCTGGCTCAGGTCATGATCTCAGGGTCCTGGGATCGAGCCCCGCATCGGGCTGTCTGCTCAGCAGGGAGCCTGCTTCCCCCTCTCTCTCTGCCCGCCTCTTTGCCTACTTGTGATCTCTCTCCTCTCTGTGTCGAATAAATAAACAAAATCTTTAAAAAAAAAAAAAAAGAAAAGTTAACAGTGGGATTGGGGTTTCAGAAAGGCCTTGAGAGATAGCAGAAGGCAGACCAGGTTATGGAAATCCTATATGCTGTTATATGATGTTGGAACTTGCTCCTAGTCGGGGTCTCTGTTGACATGTTCTTCAAGGTTCATCAGGAGCTTCTTGCAAAGTGAGGTTTGTAAGCTGATGCATTAATTCCAAGGATGTAGCTGCTGTGATAGTGTCTCTTTACAATAATGAGCTATAGCTTCACTTTACGATAATGCCACCTTATATTACTTTGGTCCCAAAGTTAATGAGTTTCAGAATGACATCTGAGACTTATTTATCATTCGAAAAGAGGAATATATAGAAATTAGACACACAGTCTGAGGAGATGGCAGAAAGATGAGGCTTAAATCTGACAGAGATATTAATATCAACTTCATAGGCTGGCAGCAAACCTTGAAGATTACAGTAAAAATATTTGCTGTTCTAAATCTTATTGAGTCCAACTGTTATAACCTTTTGCTTTCTATTTCTGCAGTGTAATGCTGTATCTCCTATGATGTTTCTTCCAAACTTCATTCAATAAACATTATGTACCTAGGACTTCGACGGGGCACAAGAAATAGGAGCAGAAAGGATTAAGATAGTAGTGGTTCCCGGTACCAGTATCTGCCCTAAAAAATACACAACCTAGTTTCTGAGACTCGGATGAGAACTGTTATTTTCCTCCCTTACATGTTCTCTGCTAGCTTATCTGAATTTGAATGCAAATAGTTTTTCTTTAAGAAGGCTTCATTAAGCCAGAGGGACTATTACTTTGTACATAGTTATGTCCCTCACCTGGATGGACCATGATTGATGCCCTCTGTTACATGTTATTAGTATTCACGGTGGTACTGGCATAGTTGTTAGGAGTGAAAGCCTGGAAAAAACATCCAAGACTTTTAGAAACTTGAATCCGTTAGAGATGGCTAACCCCTTTTCCCTTTCCTCTTGCTTCTCAGAGTTGGCACAAACTTTGATTTCAAGAGGGGTAAAAAAAAAAATGTAAGCATACACATACAAAAGAAGTAAAATTCAAATAGAAAAATAGATTCAACCATCTATATACCCAGTAATAGATTTGTAGAGGAGTCATAGTCCAAAGTGATATAAATCAGCCTCAGCCCATTTTTTCATTTCTGTGGCCCAGATCTTTCTACTCATGACTGGAACACATAGTTATGGTACTCAACACCCCTTTATTTCAAAATGGAAATGAGAAGGAGTTGCAGATTTCTCCTATCCTCTGTGAAGAACTAAAGAAGCATTTATTGTCTGAATTTCCTTGATTTCTTTTTTGCTTGTCACATGCTGCTTAATTATGTATTGCTTCGGTCTCATAAGTAATCATTTCAAATAACACAGTGGCCCATGTTAAGGAAATGATTCATCTTCCTAATGTATTTGAAACTATGGTTTGCAGCACTATTTTAGACACTATATTATAATTCTGTGTTATGCAAAACAACTTTGGAGGCTAAAATTAATGTAGATAAGAAGCTTATGCAACAGGAAAAATGAACACAGGGCAAACCAAAGCAAAAATAAACCCCTCCTTCCTGACTCTTCCGCAGTCAATGAGACTGCACATTTAACATCCTCCTGTATTCCCAGACACAGCAAAGCCTGTTATGCATCAAAGAAAGGGACAGTGGGGTAGGGGGAGTCTGAATACAAGAGAAAAGTCTTTTACTTCCTGTTTTTCCTTCCCTGTCTCCTTCTACAAATCCTCTTTGTGTGATATAGGGATGGTACATCTTTGGCAAGATGAAAAGAGAAGAAATTTTTTATGCCAATTTTTAAGCCAAATTAATTTTGGCTATTTTGTCAATTCATAGTCTCCAGGTCACCAAGAAGAAAACATGAAACATTAATCTTGGAAATTTGTAGACCATTGAGTATAGTGGTGACATATGTTTATGAGTTAATGAGTTAACTCTCTTCACAGAGTCCAAAGGAGATAGAAAGTTGATGGAGGTCCAGAAGCTGAAAAAGCAACAATGTTAATGAGCACATTATTTTTTATTCTTTATACAAATGAACACAGGTACTATTTTTCCAAGTAGTAGTCTCACATTTAAGTACTACATGTGAGAAGATGATTCATACCATGCATAATACATAAAAATTGAGTTTTGTCGATTCGATCATCTGACACTATATTTAATTAAGAGGACAGTAGCAATTAGAGCATAGCTGAACAACATTTTTAGTCCTATGATTTTTAGATGCAAATGACGACCTGGAAGATATTGACAAAGCTTAAAAGGAAAGAGCCTATAGAAACATAAGAGAAGAAATTCATACATATTATAGAATCTCTAGGCGTGTTTTAGAGAAAGAAAGAAAAACATGGTAAGACCTCAAATAGTTCTCTGAGTAAGAGGAATCACAAAATGATTCTTTACTTTAAAAAAAACTCACAATTTTATTATTATTATTATTTTAAGGTTTTATATCTAGGTAATAAGTACAGAAACATTTAACTATAAAGGAATCCCTGTGAAAAGTGACTTGCTTCCTTCACTGAGAGTAAAGAAGCTGAAATAAGTAGCAGAAAAGAGGAAGTAAGAACCTGGATAAATGGAAATGTGGCGACAGAACCAATATGAAGCCAATTTCACAGCTCCCAGAATCTTCTAAGTATTAGAGGAAGATATATCCTTTCTCTATGTTCATTCTCTCGCAATTTTTCAAGCTCTATCTCATATAGTAACAGGGTATGTTGTTTGTTCTTTGTTTATTACTTGGTCCCCATCAACCCCTTGACATTACACCTGACACACATGTATGAAGTTGCCTTACCCAAGATTTGCTCTGTTAACCACCTTTCCTCTGTGGAGTTTAGAGCACTTCATGGACAATGCTTCTGTAATCAAATTAGGAGATAAGAAGAATTAACAGTCAGAAAATATTGAATTCCTGTATAAAGAAAGGAAATAGTGATAATCATGATATCCTAAGTTTTACAAAATTCTTTTTTTTTTTCAAAATACTTTTATTTATCTATTTATCTTATTTACTTATCACAGTGACATAATAAGATATTCACAGTTAGATAACACTTCTATTTCACATTTGAGTAAAATAAGGCTTGGACAAGGTTAAGTGACTTGACCATATTCACAGATAATAGAGCCAACTTTTGGTTCCAAGCTATGTCTAACTTCATTAAGTATCTATCGCTATATAACTAATTATCCTCATGTGGCTTAATATAGCACTAAATATTTATTGCATTCACAAGGTTCTGTGGTTTAGAAATTTGAGCATGGCTTTGCTGGGTGGTTTTGGTCCAGGGTCTTCTGTCAGTTTGCAATTTTGATACCGGTTATAACCGTTGTCACCTGAAGGCTTACCTAGTGCTAGAAAATCTGTTTCCAAGATGGCTCACTCATGTGACTGTCAAGTTAGTACTGGCTTTTGGTGGGAGACCTTAATTACTCACCATGTGGACCACTGTATATGGCTATTTAAGTGTATTCACAACATGGCAGCTAGCATCCTACAGACAGGTGCTCCAAGGACAGGAGCCACGTGCTTTTTCTGCCTGGCCTCAGAAGTCATCCCTCCATCATTTTTGCAATATCCTATTCATTACATAGATCAGTCTTATCTAATGTAGGAGTCAGTGGGGGTATTGGAAGCCATCTTCAGGGCTGGCTAACATAAGTAACTATACCATAAGTTTACTTTATGATTCTTTTCTATCCTTTTTTACTTCCATTTCTAGGTTTTGGTTTTGATTTTACTTCCATTTTTAGGTTTTATGTTTTTAAAACCATATAAACATTTGGGTGGTAATTTCACATACTTGCTTTGCTTCTCTACCATTTGTCTTAAATACACAAACCAGATCCAAAGCTCCCTGAGGACAAGCACTAGAACTTTCACCTTTTAACTGTTTATGGATTCTGTTATAATATTTTGGGCATAATGGGTTCTTCTTTGACCCCAAGTAAAAAACAACTATACATGAGTGGGTAAAATGATGAAATTAAATATGTCAGAATCAGGTTTAAAATTATAGAATTTCAGATTTTAACTCAAGAGTGCCAGAATTTGTTGGCAGGAAGAAGGTCTCAGAGCAGATCAGATTTGCCTACCATTTCAAAACCTCAGTAGAAGCAGCTGTTTCAATCCCTTTTAGGTTTATTAGTCTCCCTATTTCAGATCATGTTAGGACTTTTTGCAGGAAAACCATGTAAAAAAGTGATGACACAATAACATAATAAAACTAAAATATTCCAGAGGAAAATGACCAGAAAATGTTCATTTTTCTATGAATTAGAAACTTCCTGAAATAATAAGAGGAACATATTGACTTATTCTCAGAAAAATTAAACTGATTTCAGGTAGTTTAAGATGCTTTGGAAGATTGTGCATTATAATGAGAACCAACTGCTAGGAGGAAGTTAGGAGACTTTTTTCTCTTCCTTAGAAATAAACAAAATAATCCTTTCCACTAATTCCATATGTTCATGTTTCAAAACAGGGAAATATTTTTTTCCAAAATAGATCCTCTTATTCCCTAATAAACTAGCATTGATTTTGACAAAGAAGAGACAAAGAGAATACTGGGAAGAACAGAGAAACAAATAAATTGAAATTTTTAAAATTAAGAAAATTAAAAATATAAAAAATCTCCACTAATGTCTTTTAGTAGACTATTCACAAAAGTCTTCATTGTCCCTTTCCAAGTGACACTCTTCTAAATGCAGGCTTAAAACTTGGAGATCACCAAGACCACCTTATACCAATTCTGTTAATCCCCCGCCCAGCTCCATATATGCATATTTATTTTGTTTTGAAACGGCTTTATTGAGGTATAATTGACTTATAATAAATGCACAGATTTAAAGTGTATTTTGATATATGTACACACCTGTGAAATATCAACAGAATGAAGATAATGAACATATCCATAACTCCCCAAAGTGCCTGTGTGCTGCTTGTTAATCTCTCTTTCATGTCACTCTCACCCTTTTTACCGCCTGAACCTCTAGCAACCACACTGCTCTGCTTTCTGTTACTATAAATTCATTTTTTCCCCCTAGAATTTTGCATACCTGGAAGGAGTCAAATATTTTTTGGCCTAATTCTATAATATAATAGTTGTCATATAGATTATTAACATATAATTATTTTGAGATTCATTCATGTTGTCACATGTCAAAATTTATTCACTTTTATTGCCAAGAAGTACTTCATTGTATGGATATACCATAATTCGTTTATCATTCACCTGATGATGGATATTTGGCTTGTTTCCAATTATTACAAATCTGCATACATTTATATTCAAGTCTTTGTATGAATAGACGCTTTCATTTTCTTAGTTAAATATATAGGAGTGAAATGACTGAGTCTGTTGGCAGATACATGTTTAATATTTTAATAACTGCTACATTGTTTTCCAGGGAGATTGTGTCATCTTCAGTCCTACTAGTAGTGTATCAGAGTTCTGGTTTCTTCACATCCTCAATACTTAGTAGTGTCTGTCTTTTTAAATTTTAGCCATCCTGTGAAGTGGGTAACAGTGTGTCATTATATGTTTAATTTGCATTTTCGTAGTGACTAATGACATAGAACATCTTTCTGTGTGCTTTTTATCCATGTGAGCTCCTGAAGAAGTATCACTTTAGATCCTTTGGCCCTATCCTATTATTTTTTTTTATTATTTTAAATGATTTAAAAAATATTTTAGATATGAGTTCTTTATCAGACTTATGATTTGCAAGTATTTTCTCCCACTATGTATCTCCCATACATCTCCCACTATGTATCTCTTCATTCTCTTAACACTGCCTTTCAAAGAGCAGGAGTTTTAAATTTTGATGAAGTCCAGTTTATAATTTTGTTCTTTGATGGGTCATGCTTTTGATATTATCCCCAATTCAATGTTTCCTTTACACAAGATCAGAAGGAAAGATATTTCAACTTATTATAGAATCCCAGGTAGACAAGTATTTGTCCTCTTAGCACCTTAAAGCATGTTTCATCCCTCACTCCTTTGGATGATTTTAAGGTTTTCTCTTTACCATTGACTTTGGTTATGATGTGCCCTACTGTAGTTTTCCTCAGATTTGTGAGTCTTAACCTTTTTAGATCTATAGGTTTATAGTTCTATTATATGTGGGACAATTTTGGCTATTAAATCTTTAAATATTTTTGTCTTTACTCTGTTCATTCCTCTCCCTCAGGGCCTCCAAGTCTATCTGCATTAGGCTGCTTCAGTTTAACATTTTAATAATTCTTATCTATATATAACTTTTCCATGTGGAATCAGAAGAATGCTGCTTCTATTCCATGCGTGGGTAGCTGCTCATTGACCACAGCTCACTGATGACATGTTCTTTTCCTTGTTTTTAGTCTTTTTTCTCGTTCATTTAGCTCATTTGTTTAGTAGCATCCCTGGACTCTACCCACCTAATCCCTGGACTCTACCCACTCTCCTCCTCCAGTTTGACAACCAAAAATTTCTTTGAATATTTCCAAATGTCTCCTTGGGGATCAAAATCATCTCTGTTTGAAAAGCATTCTTCTAGGGGTGCCTGGGTGGCTCAGTTGGTTAGGCAACTGCCTTCGGCTCAGGTCATGATCCCGGAGTCCCGAGATCAAGTCCCACATCGGGCTCCCAGCTCCATGGGGAGTCTGCTTCTCACTCTGAACTTCTCCCTTCTCATGCTCTCTCTTACTCTCTCTCTTTCCTAATAAATAAATAAATAAAATCTTTAAAAAAAAAAAAAAGAAAAGCACTCTTCTAGAGCTAATTACCACACCCTTCTGAAGCAAATCCTTTCCTTTTTTCTTTCTGAATAATATATTTAGTTTCTCACATTCCACACATATATTAAGAATTATTCTATAATAAAATAATTTTCATCCATTCTTTTTTAAAACATTTTTATTTAGTTGACACAAAATTTACATTAGTTTCACGTGTACAACCTACTGATTTGACAAGTTTATACATTATGCTATGCTCACCCCAAGCGTAGCCACCACCTGTCACCACCATACAACACTATTACAGTGCCATTGGCTATATTCTTTACACTGTGCCTTGTGTTCCCATGACTTACTCATCCCTTTCTGAGTACTCCACCTGAACTTCATGATTTACAAAATTTCTCTTTTGGCTGGCCGGAGCAGGCACTGTCTCAGCTTTATGGAAGAGCAGACACTCTTCTTGCTAATCTTTTCAAGTGGCTCTTTCCTTGGCCTCAGGTAGTTTCTTCTTTTCCACCTGCAGGTCAGCACTTTGCTGAATGGGAACCTCTGCAGACCTCCAGCATTCCTTCTTTGTGCAGCTCTCTCTTCTCTGATTTCCTGCCCTGCAAATTCTAGCGGCATTTGTCTCCTCTTATTCCCAGCTCTGTCTTTTCAACTCATAATGTCTAGGTACCTCTTCCTTGTACTGTAACCCAGAAACTCTCAAAATAGAAAGCTTGCGTCCTTGTAAGCCTCACCATGTTTGTTTCCCGCCATCTGTCTGGGAGCACTGTACTTCATTTTCTAATAATGTCCAGTATGTTTCATTTTATATATTTTGTCATGATTTTTGGTTATTTCAGGCAAGCAAATAAATCTGGTCCCTATTACTCTATCTTGTCTGAAATGGTTGTCTCATGCATATTCTTTAACCATATCTATTTTACCGCTTTTCCCCATTCTAATATTTCTCTTTTGACTCAGCCACTTTATTTTTCCTCTGTTCTTCTTATCAACTACCATCTTCATAATAAACGGTGAGATAATATCTGGAGTTTTAGAAATATCTATATGAGTTATTAGCATATAGCTTTTATTAAAGTTATGGAATTGGGTAAGATTGCCTATATAAAAAGTAAACATAGAGAAGATGACTTGGAATTTATTCCTGTCTGTGTGATATTCAAATTAATGTTTTTATATAAATGATTTCACATATATTTGCATGCAGGATGACCTCAACTGTGTGCTTATCCCCTTTTTAAGTATGAATAAACTTTGAGTACCAGGACTATGGCTTCTCCCTCATCTGTCATCCCAGTAGAAAGTATGCAGTTAATGAGGAAATTGATGACTAGTGAATTTAGCGTAGATGATACAGGGTAGGGGTGAGAAGGGAATCTGAAAAGATACTGCCTACCTTGTCTTTTTATTTCTGCAATCAAGTTGAATTATTGCAGACCTGATCAGAATAGATATTTATCTTTACTAAGAAGTAAAATTCAATTACCAATTATCAAAATAAATATTTAGATGAACCTTAAGTTGGTTATGTATCTCCAAAACATTAAGGCTTCCAGACATACAAGTTTACTGTAATCAAGACATGCTTATTTGTATTCAGTGCCCTGAAACAACTTGCACTTTATGGAATGTGGTCATCTGGATGGTTTATGGTTATTTGGGTTATATACTAAAAGTGAAAAAAAAAAACCACACTTGACCTTCTTATGCGCACCCTGTAATGGTGAACTCAAATGTACATATAAAAATGGAAGGTCAGTTTAAAAAAATCTAATCATTATAAGAATTCCAGACTCTTTTAGAGAATTCCAGTCTTGCCTAGATAGAGGTCCTAATTTGTTTGGTGAATGCTTTGATAATTCTAGCAAGAGGCTGAGAAGCAAAGAGTCTTCTGGAACCTTGGATTATGGGGAACTGGTGGAGTTGCTCTATGTTAAAACGTTTAGGGATACTTTTCCTTCAGAAAAGAGAAGGGAGAGACTAACAGAGGACAAGAATTATTGGGATGGGGTTAAGGAGATGAGAAATATAAAGAAAGAGTTTTTGAGAGAAGAGAAATATCTGATGAGTCCCCATTAAATTATTTGCTATTTAGTGTGCAAAATAACTATCCCTTTCTGTTTTAGGAAATATTTAGTGAAGTCAATGTGGCTTCTAATGATTTGGGGAACAGGTTTTCTTTCCTCAGGCTATGATGAAGTTTCAGGGTCTAGGTTAGGAATTGGGATGAGACAAACTCAGAACTTTCCAAAGGGACACAGCTTTTATAGGACAAGTGTAGTGTTACAGAAACATTGAAGACTTAGGTACTCTGGATACCATTAGGGATATTTGGGTAAGTTACTAATTAACCAAAATTTTATGGGGCTTTTTTCATATTGGTTTAGAAGGCCTCCTATGATGCTTTGTTCTGTAGAGCATGACAAAGAACACAGATCACTTTGCTAGTTGTCTTATAATTTCAATAAGCAAAGCCGATTTAGACAAAAACCTTTTCATTACTTTACCTTCTAGGATTAGTTTATAAATTTATAAATTTATATTATATTTATATTTTATTTATATTTATAAATTTATTTCAAAGTGTTTCTAGACAATTACCTGTGGAAATCGTATAGCTCTGGGCCAAAGGCCTTATTAATATCTGGCAGTTTCACTTAGGTTTTTTAGATAATTCTAATTTTCCTTTTTTTTTTTTAAGATTTTATTTATTTGACAGAGAGAGAGAGAGAGATCATAGGTAGGCAGAGAGGCAGGCAGAGAGAGAGGGGGAAGCAGGCTCCCTGCTGAGCAGAGAGCCTGATGCAGGGCTCCATCCCAGGACCCTGAGATCATGACCTGAGCAGATAATTCTAATTTTCAGTGAAGTTGATGGCATCTAATATTTCTATAAATTGATAGAGTTTTCTTTTTTTGTTGTATTTGTTGTTTTTTAAAGGTAAAGGTTTTTCTCCAAAGAATAGAGGAAGATTGGTTAATAGAAAAGCAGGATTGTTTTTTTAGAGGTGGACTCCCTGTTGATAAACTGGAATGGACTTTGAAGTTGCCATAGTCTTTTGAGATGAGTGGAAAAACATTACAGTGCTTTCAAAAAAGGGGAATGGAAGGCAACTTCCTATAAGAATTTTTTAAACAAGAATAAAACGACATAAGGCATTTAATTCCTCATTTTTAAAGTAGTTAGTTCAGGTTTGAGAAATACATGATAATTACCTATGCGGTTTGATGACTCACTGGTAAGTATGATACTGATAAGCAAAGTGGAAAGTTATTGAAAGAGTGGCTTAGAGAAATTCTTTCAACATTTGTATTTATATTAGGATCAACACGACAATTGTATTATTCCAAAAACATATTTTTACTGGACTTCCACTTAATTTTATTTTAAAAAACTGCTAATAACCAGGTAGTGTATGCTCCCTTCCCACCATTTTACCTAAAAATGTTCACATTTTTTTTCTTTCAACTGTATATGGTAGATTCACGTTTTATTTTAGGCCAAAGGATGGACTAACTAGCTAATGTCTTGATGACCAGGATACATATTTTTCAGTAAGAAATCTTTGAGTGCAGGGTGCCTAGGTGATATTAACAGTGGTGGTAGATGGGAGCACTCCTTAATTTTGAGTTAAACATAACTTTTTAACTTGAGACATCACTAGATAGCACTGCATCTAATTCATGAAATTATTTCTATTGTATAGTTGTTAATCTCTTTCAGTTGTACCTTATCCCCATCTTACTGAGGAGGCCCAGAAGTTTTATTAGTTTTCTTGCAAAATCAAACTATAGGCTTAAAGTCACAAAAGATTACTTTTATTCTAAGAAATAGCTAATCTGATTCAATTTCTCAGTTATTTCCTATAAGTCATCTTCATGTTTGTTTTTTCTTGTTTTATAACTAGAAATGAAGAAACTCAAGATCAGAAAGGCCAAGTGACCTGCCCTAGATCACAAAACTACCAAATAGATGAGTCAGCTGTTTAAGAAGGCATAATTCCAGTTTCTGTGTTCCTTTCATCACATCAAAATGGACATAATGAACAAGGTAATGAGGTGGAGATGGGGCACTGGGCATCATATACTTAATCATATTAACTCATCCACATTATTGAGGGACCCCTCCAAATGGACAGTTTCTAACCTCAGGGTGTTGAGAGATTGTTATAGGAATGGAAGCGTACAATTAGGTATATACTACAGGCTCTCTGGATAAGTGCCATACCTTATCATGATTTGATATGAAAATCATTAAAAAGTTCTGAGACCAAAGAAGAGGGACCTATTACAGTTATCCAAGAACATTGTAAAATGAGAAGATATTTTAATAGGAAGGCCATTGTAGGTTTTTAGTCATTGCATGAGAGATGATAAATTCTTGAATGATAATTTGTGGCAATGATAATGGAAAAAAAGGAAAGATTCACCCATTCTGGAAACACATTGCAGAGCTAGTTACAGAAGAATTAACACCCATCTCAAGAAGAGCCTATATTAGTTTTCTATTGCTACATGACAAATTAATTACCACAAAATTCACAGCTTAAAACAATACCCATTTATTAGCTCATAGTTCTGTAGGTCAGAAGTACAGGTAGGTTTATCTGTGTCCTATGATCAGAATCTACGAGTCAATAATACCAAGGTCATAGCCAGGTCATTTTCTCATCTGGATTTTAGGGTTCTCTTTCAAATTCAGGTGCATGTAGAAGAAATTCGTTTCTTGTGGTTGTAGGAGTGTGGTTTCTCTTTCCTTGCTCTTGTCAGCCAATGTTGCTCTCAGCTCCTAGAGGTTGCCTGTCTTCTTTGCCTCACGGCCCCTTCCATCGCCAGACCCAGCAATGGAGAATCTCCCTCACATCAGATCTCTTCATACCTTTTTCAGTCTTTCCATCAGAAAGAAATTAATCCCTTTTATGGACTTACTTAATTAGGATAATCTCCATATTTTAAGATCAACTGCCTTGCTGCCTTATTAAACTATAAAATCCCTTCATATAAGCATCTAGATTGATGTTTGACTGAATAACCGAGAGAATGTGGTACACCAGGTGCAGCAGTCTTGGGTTTCTTCTTAGACTTCTACCTACCACTAGCCTGAGAAAATAGAGGGAATAAGAAGAAAGTTTAATATAACTTCAAATTTTTTAGAAGCTATGCCTTCCAGAAAAGGTAATGGTCACTTTAAATGAGTTAGTAGGTACAGAATTTGGAGTGGATTGAGATCAAGGTACTGAGCTTAATTTAGGTCACTTTCAATTTGAATGTGAAGGAGTGCTGAGGTCAGAACAAGTTCTAAAAGCAAAAATGGGAGGGAACAGGGATGGACATGTTAAATAGAAGTAGATTTGGGTCTATTGACTGCTTGGATGTAAGGGATGTGGCCAACAGATGTCATGTGGCTTGATAGCAGGGATCAGGATTGACAACCCTGGCACACGAGTAAATTTTAAGGCAATTCTAAGGTACTTATGGAACATTTCAGGGAAGATATAATCAGTTGAAAACACCATGTCTATATAGCTCAAAATAAGGACAGAACTTTTGAAATCCTCAGCACTGAATAAAATCCTAGAAGACGTTCAAACGAATAAGATCAAGGTAGAAAATTAGCCTCAGGAAAAAAACTCGAGATGAATTAAGCTCTTATATGATAAGGAAAGAGATGGATAAAGGAATATGACCATTTAAAGACAAAGTCTAATGAGACTGTGAAACAGTCCATATCAGACTTTATCTGTGACATATTAGGCAAGAATGTCTGGTAAGATTCAGGGAAGAAAATTGGTCGGGTGAGGAACGGGAAGAATGTTTGCAGTAGTTGTTAGGACAAGTTTAGAAGTTGAGGTGGGGACATATCTGAAGAGAATAGGACAGAGGAGCGTGAAGGCATAAAGAAACAAATCAGTTTGGTTTGGTTGTATTACTCAATATTCATCTCAGAAAGGAGACAAAGATCAACTAGGTTAATCCCAGCTAGGGACTTGATGTGATGGGCACTAGAAAAGGTAAATGTGTCTTTCTCTTTTTGAAGGTGCTAGTTGAAGTATTTGACTATAGGATCTAATAGGCTGATAAACAAAAAATTTAAAATATTGAAAATCACAGAAAAGCCTAAGGACAGGATTGGTAGGTTTAAGGAAATCTGAGAACTTGAATCATAGGAAGTGGTAATCAGAGAAGAGTACTTGAGATTTTATGTGTTTTGAGTTAGAGTACTTCAGAGTAATTTGAGTTGATAAAGTGGAGAAAATATGAAATTCAGAGCTGATTCAGGAGATCAATGGTCTGTAAAGACTGAAGATTTAAGGCTTATCAACATACCCTTAATATGGTCATTCTTAACTAGGAGTGATTTCATCGTTCCAGGTAGGGTTGCCAGATAAAATACAGAACATTCAGTTAAATCTGAGTATCAGATAAGGAACAAGTAACTTTTGAAGCATAAATATGTCCCAAATATATGGGACATATTTATACTAAAAAAATGTTGTTGTTTATCTGAAATTCAAATTTAACTGAGTTGCCCGTATGTTTATTTACCCAGCCCTACAGCAGGGGACATTTGGCAGTTTTGATCATCACCCTGGGGGAAGGGATGCTATTGGCATCTAGGGGGTAGAGGCCAGGGAGGCTCCTAAACATTTTACAATGCACAAGACAGCCCCCCAAAACCGCAAAAGAATTACGCATTTCAAAATATCACTAGTGCCGAGGTGGGGAAACCTTGGCTTAATGTAACTTTTTCAGAGGAGCTTTCCCTGAAAAAAAAAGCTTTCCTCTTCATACAAACCTTCATGATACCCATGTTTATCTTGTATCTTAGTCAGAATTTAATATATATGTGTGTGTGTGTGTGTGTGTGTGTGTGTGTATATATATATGAAAATGTATATATAACAGAATGTATATATAACAAAATTTTGTTCTCCTAGGTAGTGTGTATTTATGAGAGTTGCAATATTTACAAAAATGCAAAAATATTTACTTGTTCAAGGACAATTTCTCACGTGAGAGTAGAAGCCCCATCAGTGATGTGATTTTAGTTCTTAATCCTGTGCTAAGGCACAAAATAAAAGTGCAATAAATATTTATTGAATGTGTGAATGACAAACGGGCTTTGAACTCACCTGGAATCGTGAGAGTGAATGAGAATGAGAGACATCCGGTTAACCGGGTGCCAAAGTTCCTATGGAGTATAGAGCAAGATTTTGGAAGAAGTCAAGCAACGATGATACTGACAAGAAGTAAGTATAATAATTGGATCTAATGTTTCAGAGGAGAGGCTCCAACATCCTGACAGAAAAATTACTTTTAGAAATTTTATATAGTCATGAATATAATTAATAAAAAATCAGTGAGAACTTGTTAGTTCTAGTTAATGCAAAAGTTTTAATTCTTCAGAGTGACCTTTTGTCTTCAAAGTACATACAGAATTTTCAAATGTAATAGAACACCTGGGCTGCTTTGAAAATATTTGTTGGGTCAATAACTGAAAGACCAGAAATTCCCTGAAATATTACTCTAAATAGCACTTTCACATCGCCACTGTGAAACTCTGAAAAAGTGCTATATGATCTTTTTAAAAGACAATGACACATTTATTGGGTTACTTTGTGGTGAAACTAGGAATTTAGAATTTATGATACCTTGCACTTCATCGTGACAACTACATATTCCTTAAATGCGTTTGTTACTCTAAGTATAAATCTTTCTCAAAACTCTGAGTTGGTTTTGTTGCTTCTTCTATTTATTGCTGAAAGTATCATTTCTCAGATATTTATAGGAATATAGTGGTTTATCTCATTACCAGAAGGCACTATTAAATGAGAAGCTTTAATCATTCTGCCATAAGGATATCTATTTTTCTAACTTTGCATAATGAATAAATCAATCACTTAAAGAGCACTCATTAAATAACCAGAAGGTTCTATCTCTCTCTGTAGCATTAGCATACATATTCATTCATATATATTAATACAGTTAAATATTTAATGAGTATCATGTTTTCGTAAGCTCTGTCTTGGCTAGGAGTAAAGAAGGATAGAATGATAGCTCCTACCTTCATGAAGTTTGCTATCAAGCAGGAGAGCCATTTAGTAAATAAATCATTACAAAAATAATAATTTAGTTATAATTATAAAATGTATTATGAATATATAATGAATATGCCTAATAACACATATGCTGGGAACACTCTGATAGTTATGGATGCAGCTTAATAAATTATTCCAAAATATAACAGCTTGCAACAATTGTTTATTACTTCCCCATGATATTTGACAGTCGCCCAGCTGGCTGTGCTGGCTCAGCATCTCTCGTGAGACTGCAGTTAATAAGTCAACTGGGGATATTGTTATGGGAGGCTTGACTGAAGGATCCACTTTAAAGGTGGCTTACTCACGTGACTACTAGCAAGAGCCCTCACCATGTTGAGAGTTCCTCACCATGTTGGCTTCTCCACAGGATCACCCGAGAGTTCTCATCATAAGGCCACTGGCTTCTCCACAGTGAATGATCTAATAAGAGAGACAGCAATCAGGAAGCCACAATAGCTTTCGTGATCTAGTCTCATAAGTTACTCCATGTCATGTCCACCATATTCTGTTTGTGAAACAGGTCACTAAGAAGAGCCCACATTCAAGAGGAGAAGGAATATAATTAGGCTTTACCTTTTGAAAAGAGGAGTATCAAATGATTTGTGGTGAATAGCATTATGTCTCTTCTAGTCGGAGGCATGGAAAAAATGCTTTCCTGGTTACATGGCATTATGCTAAGAATGGAAGGATAAACAGATTTATCACTGCACATTAAGTGAAGGGTAGGAGA
The DNA here is from genome assembly GCA_028533885.1 of Nasua narica. Taxonomy (NCBI): domain Eukaryota; kingdom Metazoa; phylum Chordata; class Mammalia; order Carnivora; family Procyonidae; genus Nasua; species Nasua narica. The sequence continues at coordinate 29,243,283 of CM052811.1, read as the reverse complement.
TCAAAATAGTTCCAGACACAGGGAACATACACAGGTGTCCAGGCAGGAGAGAACACATAAAGGTAAATGAAAAAAAAAGAAAAGAAAAAAGAAAGAACGAAAAGAAAAGAAAAATGGTGTGGCTATAGAGGTAGTAGTGGGAGGAGAGTTGTGAATTGAGGCTGGGAAACTAGAGAGAGAAACTAGGATGGACTGATAGAGTCTGTAGAACAGGTTAAGAATTTTATACACCATCCTAAGGCAATGGAAAGCCTCTGAAGGGTTTCACATAAAAGAGGGACTCAATTTGGGCAACGTTTTACTGACAGTACAATACTCTGCTTTGTGGTGAGTGGACTGCATAGGGATAAGAGTGGATGCAGGGAAAGAGATTAAAAGATGGCATTGAGGCTTGAATCAGGTGGTGGCAGTTGAGAAAGGAAGAAGAGGACATATTCCAAATATATTTAGAAGGTAGGCTATGTAGGAACTACTAACTGATTGGTGGTGGTAGGAAAGGGAGAGGAGGTGGCAAAGATTTGTAGGTTTCTGCCTTCGGCAGTGGGTGGGCGGTAGTGATACCATTTACTAAAAGCAGGAACACTTGAAGAAGAATAGATTGGGGGACTCGGAAAAAAAAATCACAAGTAAGATAGGGATGGTCCAGTGAAATTGCTATGAGATATGAGAAAATGATAGAGGTAACTTTCCCAAATCACAGAGTTAGTTTTGACAGGACTCATATCCTTTCACAACTAGCTACAGGTAATATGTACCACATTATGATTCTCTTTTTATTATCATTTTCCTGTTTTATTTCTACAGAGGGAAAGAAAATGAATATAGCTTCCCCGAGTAAACTCATTATAAGTTTATTGACCTATATTGGTATGTAAAAGGAGAGTTTTTTTAAATGTATGATTGATTAAGGTAAAAGAGGAAAAAACCCAAGACATAAGTGCAGCACTTTCTTAGTGCCGTAAGGCTGATGTTTGGGTATCATTTAATTGGGTTTTACCATGCAGGGAAAGTAGATCAGAAAGACAGACTTTTTGGTGGGCTCCTGGACATAATCAAGTACCAATAAATTATGATCTGTCAGTGTTGTTGAAGAAAGAGTACTCCCTGTGGGGCATAGGGCTGGCTGGCATTTGCAATTTAAACCTCCTTCAGTGTTATCCGCGTAGGGCAAATGTAGTCAGCTAGTGAAGGGTCAGAGGAAGAATTTGGATTTGTTAACATGTGGTATAAATAATTAACCAGGGAGATTCACAGGGGAGAGTGTTCAGGGTGCTTCGCTGTAGGAAGGAGATGGACTCAGGAAGGTCCTCTGTCAACCTCATCTAGAATGTGGGAATTCTGTTAGATTTGAGGCTTGTGAGAGCCAGATTGGATTGTGGCTTTATATAGAAGGCAGTCCAGAGAAGTAGATGAGATAATTTTAGAAGTCTTATAAACCCTGGTCTGAGACTTGATTATCTGAGCAACCTTGGATGAACTAACCAACTCTTCTGAATTTCACTTTTTTCCTTTCAATGTAGGAAAAATATCTTCATGGCTATCTTCTCTGCTGTTCTGCGGTCTGTACTTTCTGGCTACTTTAGGATCTTTCTGTTCTCTTGCCCCATCATTCTGTTACTGTGGATATGTTGATACTGTTAGGAGATCTGAGAAATACTTGATTGAGTTGCATATGCTAACTCACATAAGTGATATTTATGGGACATCATCACTGACTGTGAGACCAGGCAGATTATTAGCTGACACACAGATTTAAAGATTAGCCAGTTGTCAGATAATCTGAACAAAGACGGGAGACCAAAGCCCAGTCTAACTGGAAAGAACCCCAAAAGGCCCAACTGAAGAGAGTGCAGTGGGTTTCCTAAACACTAGAAGTCCTGTGAGTCCATGTGTTCTGTATTTGTCTATAACCTAGCAGATATGGCAGGCAATAAAGACAAACATTTTATATATTCAGAAAGTATGATTGCCAAGTCTGATTGTGGGAATGACGAAATCATCATAATGTCATCATGTGGTTTGCATGCCATGTTCAAGAGTGAGACGACCTGGGTGCAAATTACTCTCTCAGACACTTAGAATCTGTGTGTAATTGGGATATGACTTCTATCCCCCTTATCTCTTATCTGTAAATCTCTTATCTCTTATCTGTATCCCTTATCAGTTTTCTTATCTGTAAAATGCAGGTATTTATAGTACTTTTCAGCAGGGTCTTTTAAGGAGCAAATTAAATGTCACCTGTCTTTCTTAGCCCAGTGTTTGTCACCAACAAGTGACGAATAAATGCTTTATGTTATCTGTTGTAGTTGTTACCTTTAACAACACGTATGTGGGTGCCTATTGTAATATATCGTATAGAGTGTTAGGAAGCAAATATTCTCTTCCTTTAGGCTCATCTTCGGGGCAGAGTACGCTTCCTTAACATTGACTTTGGCTTGACCATGTTACTTGCTTTGATTAGAGTTACCTGAGTGGCTTGATGTGAACAGAGTTTAAATGTGCCTGAATGCATCAGTGAGGCTCTTTTTCTAGATTCGCCTTAGGAAGAACTTGTCTAGATAGAGAGTATGGAGACATGTAAAATGGCTTTGAACCCCACTTGAAGACTTAAACTAAGTCCAGCCAATTCATAGCCTAAAAGCTGACCCACAAACTAGGTGAGGAGGAGAAAACTATTTATATTGTAAGCCCCTGAGTTTTCATGGGTTCTGTTATATAGTATTATTCTAGCAATAGCTGACTTGCCTTTCATGCAAAAATGTTTCATCATTAGTGAAGAAAACATCAGGTATCCACTGCTTATTTATTCGAACATCCTAAACCAGAGCCACCAGCCAGACCCCCATTAGATGAGCCAGACTAATTGTTATCTGAGTTTGTGAGTGTTGTTTATTGTGACAGTGGCAGGTTGATATACCTACTTTGTGCCGGGTATAGGAAAGAAAACAAAATCGGTTGTGCTGTGGTGTTTACATTCTAGTGACTAAATAATGATAAATAAACTAGTGATGACTAATCCTATAAGCAGGCCAAATGCCCTCATTCCTGACCAGAATGTTTTATAAAAAAATGATTCAGTTCACTTTTTTTTTAATCTTCCACCAAAATATAAAGCTAAAGTATACACATCTAAATTAATCCCCAGCATGTATTACAAAGGAAAACAATAGAATATCTCTCTTAAAGCATTTAAAATATAACATAGACAACTTTTTGGTTAGAGTGTTTGGATATCTGGTTGCCTAAGGACAGGGACAGGGACTAGAAAACTGAGATTACACTGGTTTTATGATTTTATTATTTTAAATGCCAGTTTGAATTGTAAGGTAGCTAGGCATTTTCTAAATAGTTTATTGGTTTATGAAGGTAAAGGTGATAGGTGGATGGATAGACAGAGAGATAGTATTTTTGTTTTATCCTGGTCTAGGTAAATGAGGTCACCAGCTTGGAAGTCTTTGTTCTTAAGAATTTGAAAATGTAGCAAACAGCTTGATGAAACAGCTAGTGCTGGGCACATAGTTTTATACCAGCTGGACACTTTCAGGTTCTAATCAATCAGTTATACCTGAATGATAAGTTGATACACAGACAGATACATTTATCCTTGTTCGGCCGTTTAGTTCCACTGTATTACAACTTATTTAAAAAGGATTTTGAAATATGAATATTCAAGCTGGAAATCAATGTTATGATTTTCATTTTTGTACTCGTAGTATGCAATCTAGAACTTCTTTTCTTATGTATATATATTCAAACATATTGGGGAAGTACTAATCTTTTTCCCACTATGTTTGAATATACACAAGATAACGTATATGCAGGGGAAAAGTTTTTTGATATAGATGTCCACTTTAGAAAATCTTAATGATTATTTTTAATAGGTAAAAATTATATATTCACGACTTCAAATGAACTGAATAATTGTCTTTAAATTCTCTAAATTTTAGGTAACTTGAGGCTATGAAAGCTTAGATTTCCTAAAACATTGAATTAGAAGGGAGTTTGCAAATTCAAGTATCTCCAGTTGCCAAGAACCAAGGGAAAAATCCTAAGGTTAATTTGTGAATCTGAGTAAAAGTAAATTGAGAATGGGGGTTTAGGGTAGGTAATACGAGATGTCCCAACTAAAGGAATTCACATTCAAAGTTTTGAAAATAGTGTGCAAGGGATTTCGGTTCCCTGATTTAGACAGCCACAAAGAATGTTGCTCCCATCTTAGCAAAGAGAAAAAGCCTCGTAAACTATCAAGTCATTGTTTTGAAACCATCTGAGAACCGAGGTCACAAAGCCACCCCGATGTGAATTCCAAAGTGGGCAAGTCCCTCCAAAGAGATGGAACACACAGGTGGCGTAGACCTGTAGCAGAGCACAGGGGGAAAAAAGGTTCTGTCCAAAATCAGTTACATTTTAACAAAGTTCCAAAGGCCAAGTGTGGACTAGCATGTCAGGCAAAAGTAAGTGGGGACCGCAGATTCAAGGTGAGATCACACTCACTTGTAAGCTCTTTCCCATAAGCCTTTATCAGGAGCCTAAGAGGAAGACTGAGAGCAGGGTAGGAGACCTGTGCGTGAGGACCTCTGTTCAGGGGTGCAGGTGTGAGGAAGAGGATTGGTGGGTGCTGGAGGGTAGGCACAGAGACCTGCTCGCTTCTTCAAACTCTTTTCTCCTAAGCAGCAAAAGCTGCTGTACTAGTAGGAATGAATCCTTTTTCCCACAGGGCTTAGAATTGGTGATGAGCTGCACAAGTTTGGCACAAAGGTCTGCCTACTTCCCAGACACTTTTTTCCTATTATTGTATCTGGGAGAGGATAGAAGAAGTTTTTACCACTGGGGGAGGGCAAGAAACTGCTTGGGGCTTAAAATTCCTATAATGACACCAAGGAAAGTTCAGATACCACTGTGGCATGGGCTGAAAACTTCTAGCCAAGACCAATGTCACATACAAGGCAGGATTGTCTGCCATGGGTAAGAGGGGCAGGAAGATGGAGGAAGGCTCACCCCTAAGACCTGGGCGCACATGCATCCCTTAGACTGAGGTGGACCCAAGCAGCAGAAAACACCATACATACAACGTGAGCCCAGCACTAGGACCAGGCCACAGAAGACCGCCTCTGGGGAAGGGACGGTGCATGGAGAGGGGTCTTCTGTGGAGCAGGAATGAAGAGACAGCTGGACAAGAAGAAAAGCCCTCTAACACCTGACCCTCAACTGTAACCACAGGGCAAGAGCAGGCAGCTACTAGGAGAACAGAACTGCTAGAAGGCCTGAAGTTGACTGCTGGTAAGATTCACAACAGTGAACCCAAATGTAATTCCTCACTAGACCAGCTCAGTCTCATATACTCAGGGCCTGACAATACAAGAGGCAGGTCCATTTCCAGGTATAAATACAATGACTTCAGTCCTAACCGGTTTACCCAAGACATGTGACATTCTAGAAATTATAAAATATACAAAAAAGGAAGGAAAAGCACTGTTAAGTGAAAAGGGAGTCAACTGACCCAGACTCGAGATGACCCAGCTGTTGAGTTATAAACAGGAACTTTGAAATAATTATGATGACTTTGTTCAAGGATCTAGCAGGAAAGTACAGGAGCAAACGGGATTTCAGCAGAGAGCTGGGACTCCACAGTCAAAAGGAAATGCTAGTCTACTAAACGTGGAAAATGTGATTTCAGACACAAAGTTTCCCTTGATAGGTTCATCAGTAGAGTTGACAGAGCCAAGGAAAAAAGTGAGGAACATGAAGGAAAGTAAATAGACACCAAAAGACTAAGATAATAATAATAATTTTGAGGAGTGAGCTTAGAGGTCAAATTTTTCTAAGGACTTCTAGACCAGGACTTGTTTTGTTCAACATCTTGATTTCTGCCTTGTACTATCTGAGCAGAGACCCCCACTCATCTTCCTTTTTCATAGCCTTCTTTACTAAAGCACTTAATTACCTTCATTAGGCTCAAGATCTTTCAGCTAATACTCTAGTCAGATGAGTCTCCCTCAGTATATAATATATATTTTACGTCTCTCCCCTCTTCCTTCTTCAGAAATGACATGGGAACAATACATAATAAAAATGACTTATACCATTTTACTATTGAGAAGTGTAAAACGAAATATTTTTGTTAGGTCTGTTAAATTTTTAAATGACATTGATCACTGAGGCAGGATCCTTTTTTGGGGAACGATGTTCAGAGAAGAGTTCTTTCTTGAACCCTGATACCATGTCATGTCAGAAACACCTATGTGTTAATAATAATAATAATAAAACTGTGCGTGTCAAATGACATTACTTCTTGTAGGTACACGCGTGCACACATATGAAGGCGATGAGGCAAGCTACCACATTGCACACAAGCCTTCCTGGCTTTGATGAATTATCCTGGCAATCTGAATTATACCTTTCCATCAAGGACCAGGGTTGATCTTAATGAGGGCACATTCTTTATTTAGGGTGCAAATGCTCTTTGCAATTATTGAAGGTTTACAAAAGGTATACTGTTAACTCCTGGTATTTGTTTTTCTTTTCGTTCACCTAGTAATACAATTATTTCCTTGACCTCGTCAAAACAAGCTAAATCTTTAAACAAGACTGTTCTTTAGCAGATACAAAAATCTAAGTGATAGAGGAGATCGTATCCGCAAGGAACAGTTGATCTATTTAATGAAAATGACAGTGTTTTCAGAAGAATGGAAGGAACCCAGCAGTTTTCTCTCTAGTTAGGTTCTTGTTACTGCTGCTACAATTGTCACAGAGAGCAAGCAATCCTCAGTGATTATTTACCACATTTCTGAGCTGTCAGAAAAGAAGTCAAAACCTTTAAATATTTTGAAAATAGATTAAAGCTTAGTGATAGAACCAGAAAAGAATTTAGTATCTTTTTTTGAATCTTTGAAGAAGTATCACTTAGCAACACTTTAAGACTATTTTTGTTCTTAAAATGTTTAAAAGATTTTTTTTGTTTCAAATATTGTGTGTAAGTTGCATGTCTTGCTTTTTGCCCCTTAGCTGTGATGATAATTTAACCAGAATATTAATTTTTAAAAAGAAACATGAATGGTTTATACAAATTGGTTTATACAACTGAGGTATTTCAGTTTGTATATATTCCTTTCTAATTTTTTCCATGCTTATATATATACTTATTTTTTTTTAAGATTTTATGTATTTATTTGACAGAGAAAGACAGTGAGAGAGGGAACACAAGCAGGGGAAGGAGAGAGGGAGAAGCAGGCTTCCCACTGAGCAGGGTCCCTGATGTGGGGCTTGATCCCAGGACTCTGAGATCATGATCTGAGCTAAAGGCAGATATTTAACAACTGAGCCACCCAGGCGCCCTATACTTAGTTTTAATTATTGTAAGTGTATGATTATAGATTTTTTTTATTGCTTAATATTTTGTGAATCCATTTTTCATGCCACTGTGGCCTTTATAAATTTCTACTCAAGTGGCTTTTGTGTTTACTTTTTTCACCATTATAGGTAAGTGAAGCATAAAACTCGTGGGATTTTTTTAAGCCACTGAATTATTGAATGAGGAGATGGGAAGAACAAGAAAGGAACTAGTTTGGTGAGAAGGAACTAGTTTGTGTCATGTTGATTTTGAATGAGATGTGCAGTGGGAAGGCCAAGCAGACTATTAAATATTTGAGTCTGAAGTTAAGGGAGAAGTTAGGGTTGGGGTATGAAAAGGAATGGCTTCTTTAAATGTAAGAAAGGCCCTGAGGTTGCCGTGCACAGAATGAAATAGAGTGCCTAAGGTACTATGGAATAGTGGTTAAGAACCTAGCGTCTTAGCTACTACATTCAAATCCTAGCCTCACCACTTACTTGCTGTGGGGTATTTCCTAATCTATAAAATTGGTGAAAGTTGTGGGTACCTGGGTGGCTCAGTGGGTTAAGTGTCTGCCTTCGACTCAGGTCATGATCTCAGGGTCTTGGGATCGAGTCCTGAATCTGGCTCCCTGGTCAGCAGGGAGTCTGCTTCTCCCTCTCCCTCTTGACCTTTCTCCCCACTCCGGTGCATGTGCACTCTCACGCTCTCCTCTCTCTCTCTCTCTCTCTCTCTCTCTCTCTCTCTCTGTCTTAAATAAATAAATAAAATCTTTAAAAAGAAAACTTGGTGAAAGTTGCAAGTTGTGACTACCTTGTAGGATTGATATGATGAGTAAATGAAATAATTCTTTAAAGCATGTTCTATAAAATTGGGTTCATTATAACACTTTTTTAAATCAACATATAATGTATTATTTGTTTCAGGGTTACGTGTCTGTGATTCATCAGTCTTACACAATTCACAGTATTCACCATAGCACATACCCTCCCCAATGTCCATCACCCAGCCACCCCATCCCTCCCATTCCCCTCCCCTCCAGCAACCCTCAGTTTGTTTCCTGAGATGAAGAGTTTCTTACAGTTTGTCTCCCTCTGTGTTTTTGTCTTGTTTCATTTTTCCCTCCCTTCCCTTATAATCCTGTCTTATTTCTCCCAAATTCCTCCTATCAGTGAGATCATATAATTGTCTTTCTCTGATTGGCTTATTTTGCTTAGCATAATACCCTCTAGTTCCATCCACGTGGTTGCAAATGGCAAGATTTTGGGTTTTTTGGTGGCTGCATAATTATAACCCCTTAATAGATGTCTCTCCTCCTATTGCTGCTACCCCACATACCTGGGCAGCTTAACGTGGCTGAGGTATAAAAACCAAATGTACCAACTCACCTTACTTTAATTTCACAATCACTGGCCTCAGGTGGGCCTAGGCTGCTCTAGTCTATTTTCTTTGTCACTCTCCTAGATTACTATATTATAATTTACCAAATGCGTTTCATTTGCCTTTTCTATTGTGAGATAAGTGGACCCAGGGTAATGGCCATCTTGGTTTATTGATGGTTCCCACGTCTCTACATGACTGTATCTCAGTCGACTTCTCAAATCTCCTGATTTCCAACCCTTCCTGCCGCATCTTTGCTCCTAGCTGCCTGTACTTGCTGTCTCCAGTTACTCTCCTCGTGACCCCACTTCAGGCAGGCTTTTTACCTCACCTCGCCGCTGAATTGCTCTGGTGGAGTGGACAAGTGACTTCTCTTTGTTCAACTCAATGATCTATTACTAGCCCTTGTTTTATTCTACCTTTCAGCAGGGACATTGTTGTTCCTATCTTCATTTCTAAACACTAGTCTCTTCAGGTCTCCTTCCATATAACTGGTACTTTTCAGTCTCTTTCCATTTTTTTTCCCCCATCACCTTGCTGACTTTTAAATATTGCTGTGCACTTGGCTTAGCCTTCATACTTTTTATATTCTTTTGATGTATTTGTAGCCTTGGGGATTTTACCAAGTTCCATGGTATTAAATATTATATATACTCTGCAGATTTCTAAATTTATATCTCTATTTACATCTCTTATGTAATTATAATGGAAATCCATCAAATCACCACACAGAGAGTTTTATGCAATAGATGCCATTTGGCCAAATTTGCAGAAACTGCCCATTCTCTGGTGACATAAGCACTTCTGCATATGATCAATCATGGAAGTTAATTCTCTGCTACAAAAAAGATTTGGCCGATAATTAGGGCAGAAAAGTTATCATTAGAATTGTTTTGTTTTGTTTTGTTTTGTTTTGTTTTGTTTTGTTCTACCAAACAAGATTCCCGGTACATAATTAGAAATATTTATGCCTGGGAGTAAAACTGGCAAAATGGCTATGTAATTCTTTTTTATACAGGTACATTGCTCTGTTATTTATCCTCTTCCTTATCTACCACAATAATATTGTGCATCTTTAACACACACACACACACACACACATACATGCACACACATATCTCTTGGGCCTATTGAACTGTGGCATATAGGCATACTAACAGATCACATTCATTTGTTTGCACTGATCTCGATTACGATTGGTGTTGGAACAGGGACACTCTTCTGATTGCAACATAGTGTGGTGGGGGGCGGGTGGCATGGGTCAATCCTCAGAAAGCCAATGTAAATTTAATAGTTTATCCTGGGCCATCTGTGCCAAGCATACCAATTTCTTCCTTTATTTCACAGAATCAGAACCATCCCTGCCTGCTTCTTTGTCTTTGCCATTTAATTAGTGTTGCTATCCCTGTCATCCCTTCCCCAGGACACCCTTCTCTCGTCTTTTTATTTATTTATTTATTAAGATGTGGGTTTTGATCAGCCTGCCTTGTGATTTCCTAGCCTTGGACACTCAAAGAATTTCTCTCTTTTCTCAGAAAAGATTATTGCACCTAAGTGCCTATAGCTCCAAATATATTTCAAGTGCAGTGACCAACTTCCCTAGGTGATAGAGACCAAGACCACGTTTTGTCTTCTGAATTCTCCACAGTAAATATTTGACTGAATGATTGTGTTACTAACTGGAGGCGGAACTGTTATTGACAGCTTTGCACAGTTTTAGTGTGCTGAAACGACTGACTTGACTAGACATTTTATAACTAGCTTTTCAAAAAGATATTTCCCGATGTTATTTTTCAGTTTGTCAGTTTCTTTTCATAAAGAATTACTTCTTTTTACACTTGGTATCACAACTCTAGAGTTTATAGAGGAAAATTTGATTTTTATAGTATGCCTATAGTTTGGATTTTATGTTTCGGTCAAAAAATTGATAAGTAGAACCAATATTGTTTAAGTGGGCCGGTTAATGTAAAGCTAATTCAGTACTCACATAGAATTTCATGCTATGGCAGAAAACTACTTGGATAGACTGGAATAGACTATGGTCCTCAAACTGTCATCTCTGCCTAATGCCAACATTTTGAAATGATCTACAGTTGTGACTTCTACAAGGATTTTCCAGAGGCATACTCTCAGATTTGCATATAATTTATGTTTTTAGTGACATTGAAATCCAGTCTTAGGCATTGTCCTCATTAAAGTTTTATCACTGCTCTTCTCAAGGTCATTTTTTGATTTGTCATCTCCTTTTTCAAATCTATTCAAAATAATTGGTCTAAATACTTTAGCAGTGATTCTCAAGCTTACGATCGTCACCAGTTGAGGCACCTTCGAGAGCGGTGGCTCATTATCACATTGATTGAGATAGAAAGAGAGGGAAAGGAAGGTTTTGTTGTTTCTATTCCCTTTCACAACTCTTACATAGTACCTAGATTACGCTTGATAACTATTTATTGAGTGAGTGAATGAATGAGAGTCTCATTTGGAGGATGACTGATTTTGCAAATGAAGCAATATGGCATATGGGGAGTTTGAATTTTAGACTCAGGTATCCTAGGTTAAAATACCAACCCTGCCATTTAATTGCTATTGTATTAAACAAATTATGTTAGTTTGAGTCTCAAACAAACTTTCCCAAGGGAAAACAGGTTATAATTATTTTAAAAATTATATAAAATTATAATAAAATTATATAAAATGTATTGCTAACTATTCCTTCTTTCTTTACATTCATTCTTCTGCTAACTAGTATCCTGTTCTTCCCCGAGATAATGTGTTATTTCCTGGAAAATGGGTATGCTGTGGTTTTATGCTCTTGGGAAACATGAGGCCTCCATTTCACACTAAACACCTTTCCCTTGGAAAATTATCATTACTATTGCTATTCCATCCCCACCACTAGATTTTCAATGAAAAGGAAAGCAATCAAAGTAGAAATTGTGCACACACACACAAAAGACTTTTGCACTGTTACTCGAACAATATTGGTTCTAGGAAGGGAAACAAACTATAGCTGGTATACTATACCCATCAAATCATTTCCTCTTTTTTTTTTAAGATTTATTTACTTATTTTAGAGAGAAAGTTAGAGAGAAAGTGGGGGGAGGGGGAGAGGTAGAGAGCGGAGAAACTCAAGCAGACTCTCTGCTGAGCAGGAAGCCAATGTAGGGCTCAATCTCATGACCCTGAGATCATGACCTGAGCTGAAATCAAGAGTTGGATGCTTAACCAATGGAGCCACCCAGGCACCCTCCCATTAAATCATTTTCTGGCTAAAATTAATGGCTTCCCAAATAGGAGTCTGCTCTTCTAAAGGCAAAAGTCTATTCTAATGATATTCTTTTAATTGTTTAATTTGGCAAACTGCAGGATTTGGGGTCCATTTAAGAATATAATGATCCAGAGAGTTTGAGACAATGATTAAAACCAGGAAGGCAATGCTGAAAATAGGGTGCAAAGATTAGAATTAGAAAGAATTAGAATGGAAGTTGGTGAGGAAAGGTTAGGAGAAGCCAAAATTGCTATTCTCTTTCCACATGGGATTTTTCTTTACTGGTCTTTGCTTATACATTATATTTTGCAAGACTCTGTTTATCTCAAAAATGGAAACTTTGAGAGTGTTTGAGGCCCTGAAAGGGAAGACTATGGTGTCTGATGGAGAGGTCACTTTGAGTCACAGCATTGCAGTAGGGCAAGAGATGTCTGGTAGAGATAGAAAGGCAAGAGTCAGCTCCTTGCAACATTTTCTTGAGCTCTACTCAGTGTGCCTGACTACTATTTCCTAGGTGGCTAAAACTCAGTGACTGAACCGAAAGGAAACCTGACCTACTCTTCCTCAAGTTGGCTAACCCCTCTGAACTGTAAATGAAAAATCCAGCTATGACAACCATCCCACTGTGGGGATTAGTGACTTGGAGTTAACAAAGCCTTTTTTGAACCCTTTGAAATTAACAGGCTGATATGAGATATTTGAAACTGACACAAGTGCTATATTTTGCTGTAAGAATTTAAAGTTCTTCCTGAAGCCAGTGATGCGACACATTTCTTGTAGCAATCTGCTTATGACTCAAATTCAGAGGTGTGAATTTCTTTCTGATTCCTAATACATAATGTGCAGTTGGGGGAGTATGAAGAGATACTTAAGGAGTTCTCTCTTTCCTCCGTAAAAGTTACATTTGTTTACTATTGATGCTTATATCATGTATTTAGTAAGATACTGCTTTATTGGAGGAGGATAAAAAATCCTTGTGTGGTATTTAACTTTGTCATTTCAGATGTAATGTAGTTGAGCACAGCTCAATTGACCATATTGATCTAAAGCGATGGCTCAAGTCAAATAAAAAATGCTAGTCACAGGCACTTATCCTTAGTCTTATGTTTTGCAAGAGGAAATGTTCCTCTTTTTTCTTAAAGCACTAAATGGGTTAGGCTTCAGAACTCACTTTATTTCCTTTAGTTCTTTCTTCTCTCTAACCCTCCCTCATTTTTTATATTTTGTCTCAGTTGACTGGCTTCTATGCCAGCAATGAACCAGGGCTGGCATAAAATTCCTAACTTGGTGCAAGGCTGCAGGGGTTTAGAATGTGACTTAAACCTGTACTGTTGGCAGATATATCTTAAAAATGTTTAATATATGTTGTGTTACATGGTGTTTGATAGCCTTCACCAAGTATACAAGTAACACTAGCATTACTTTTTTGTATGTGCATCGTTTAATGAAGAAAATAGTCACCCTCCATAAGAGTTTGACATTTTCGTAATGCAGCATAGTATCAGCTGCACATTTATCATGTCAAACAAATCACCATTTACCTTTTACCTTCTTTACTCTGTCCCTTTTCATTTAAGGTGACTCCTTTAAACAGCCTTGCCAAAAAAGGAAAAATGTTTTACCCTTATTTAATTTACTGTTTTATCTGACAGTTTGCAGGAGACAGAAACCCCGATGTATTGAGTCTTAGTCTAACTTGTATCTTAAAATTCCTCATGGCCAAGAACTGAAAATTTTGCCACGTTTCTTCCCTTATTTTCAATAAATAAAATATTTTACATCAAATTTAATGAATAATAAAAATATAAAAGAATATTCTTTGTCATAATAATCTTTGTCATCTTTTTGGAGGGCTGGATTCTTTGCTAGGTTAAATGGAAATTTCTGGCATCACAGAAATGAATCATCCCATATGATGTTGAATGCTGTAGAATAAAGATGACATTTTAGGGAAATCTTTACTACAAATTTTGGTGGTGGCTCTGGTGGTAGAGGTTATTAGGAAATAGAATGCATTGGCATTTGTAAGTTGCATTTTAGTACAGAATAGAAAGGTTTGATATGCTTCATATGTTAATATGAGATAGAAGGTTTTTTAAATGCCATCGCTATTAGCCAATATAATCAAACAAAATCCAAGCTCTAGCCTCTACATTAAAACTATGTATCAGGATTTTAAGCAATTGTCATGTTAACTTTTGTATGAAACAAAGTGTAGAAACATGTGTAGCTGGTAATTGGCATTTCTTAGTCTGGGATTGCAGATTTCTTTCTTTCTTTCTTTCTTTCTTTCTTTCTTTCTTTCTTTCTTTTCTTTCTTTCTTTCTTTCTTTCTTTCTTTCTTTCTTTCTTTCTTTCTTTCTTTCTTTCTTTCTTTCTTTCTTTCTTTCTTTTCTTTCTTTCTTTCCCTTTCCTTTCCTTTCCTTTCCTTTCCTTTCCTTTCCTTTCCTTTCCTTTCCTTTCCTTTTCTTTACTTTTCTTTTCTTTTCTTTTCTTTCCTTCCGATGGGAAACTATGCCCCAGGTGGTAACAATGGGAACAGTGTGTCAGTATGAGAGAGTAGTTAGGTTTGTCCAAAAAAAAAACTGAGGGAAAATAATCGATAGTTTCTATTTATAAATAAAATTTTATTTTAAGATAAATAGAAACCATTTAAAATATTGGCAATGTTTTTGGAAGGTAAACGACCATGCTATTTGTTGGTGGGATTCCAGAATCTTCCAGAGTCAATGAGAAGAAAAGAAGCCCTATGACACTAGCCTTAGTGCTATAGCAAAGAAGCTTATTGATGTTAAAGAAGTTGTATATTTGAGAGAGGGAGGCAAGTTTTGATACTATTTACAAAAATTTCACCACAAGATTGATTTCTATGGTGATTTTAAAATTCATAACTATAGTAATTTGGGCAGCTTGAATATGGTATAATTTTTTCCTTCGTTTGCCTTAAGAATGCTCATAAACTAATCAAAATATCTAGAACAATTATTCAAAGATATAACCCAATACATAAGGCTTTGTTTTAATAAATATCTTTACAAATTTGAATGTTCTAGTCTTAAATACTGCAAGATAAGCATCAAGCCTGCACATCCTACAATCCTGTTATTGACATGAAATGTAAGAGAAACAAACAAGGGTATCTTTCTGCTTGTATAGAAATGTATTTTTTGCCATCTCACATACCCTGATACATGCTGGTAATGGCATCAAGCTCTTGCCATTTTCTGCCAAGGAAATGATATCACTAATTGTGTTATCTTGGTAGGCTTTCAGAGATACAGTCATTTCTTTCATTTAAATATGAAATATATGCATATTAGAAAATGCATTCCTTTTAAAGCTGTTGTTGCGGAAGGTAACTTTGAAATCTAAGTATATCTTGCCATAAAGAGTTGAGATTTTTTTACACATCTCTATTGACTTTTACTTTGATGCTGGAAATGGTGCCTCATGGTGCTTCTCTGTGAGGTTTTCCTACATGTAAAATGAAGAGAACAGCTGTCACCCACTCATTCCAAATTGAAGTGATTCATAAGAATCACACATGTGAAGACCTCGTACAGTGCTGAAAAATGCTAGCTCAGCCAAAGCAATTATGGGAATGAAGGTTAGTGTTCATGTCTGTCTCCATCATAGCCACCTGCTCTATTTGCATGTGTATTAAAATTGCTATCATTTTGTATCATCTCCTACCCTTGCTAGAGAAACCACATATGTTTCCTGAAAAATCTCAAAGCAAAAATAATATGTTGTGAGTTAGATTATTTTTCAACAGAAACAGATAAGCATGTGGCTATATGTGGCTATAAAACCACAAATAAAGACCGTTCAGAGGAAATTGTAATGACAGGTTTACTTACTAACAACTGTGATGTCATTGAAGAATGAGACCCCTAAATTTCCCAAGTACATGTTTGTTGTTGGTGTTGTTGTTTTAAGGAGATGCTACTGGCATGTCTTTTTTTGTAGGCCATAATTCTATTTTAGTAGCAATTTGGAACCAGAAGGAAATTACTATATCCTGGGAAATGGTTTGCAAATATATTAACCGTAATGGTAATGTAGAAACACAAGTATCCTTCAGTTATATGTAACATAATGAAGTACTTCTGAAAAGGAATTGTGTTTCCTTTATTTTTAAATCCAAACCACCTAAAATAAGGTTTCCCACTTGGCAGACATTAATAAGCATATAGTAAATAAAATGAATACAAAATACATGAAAAGATATATACATATGTATCCAGGGCTTTGCAACATGTGGAAAAAATTGCCTGAACTAGATATAAACAATGTGAAGGCAGGGATTTTATCTATTTTATTCACTAGTCTTCTCTGAGCTCCTGTCATAATATTTACCTATAGCTGGTCCTCATTAAATATATTTTAAGTAAGTAAGTAAGTAATGAAACATGAATTCATTTGCCTACTGCAGTAACCCTACAAAGTATATTTAGTGTAATATATTTATATAATATTATATATTAATACTGACTGCTCACAGATGAAGAAACTGATGCCCAAAATGTCTAAATTATTCACGCAAGGTCACATTGCTGGTAAATGTTGGAATAGGAGCTGAAACCCAAATCTTCTCACACCATGGCTAACATATGATTTGAATATTGCCATAGTATCATCTCTTTCATTTAAAAGTATGATTGAGTACATAAGAATTGATTTGTATTTGAGTAGTTTTTGGCCAAAGAGTTTCTATATAAAAGATATACCAATAAGATGTTTTAACTTCAGCAGTTTCAGATAGCACTTTCAGGCTTGGCAACTACCAGAAAAAGAACTAGAGCAGTCTCTCATCTTTATTTTCTTTTTGGGAGTGAGGAAACCCTACTCCGAATTCCTCAGTAATCTCCCCCTCAAGTCTCATTGGCCAGGTTATCATCACGTGCCTGTTTCTTTTTTTTTTTTTTAAAGATTTTACTTATTTATTAGAGAAAGAGAGAGAGAGGAGAGAGAGCATGAGAAGGGAGAAGGTCAGAGTGAGAAGCAGACTCCCCGTGAAGCTGGGAGCCCGACGTGGGACTCGATCTTGGGTCTCCAGGATCATGACCTGAGCCGAAAGCAGTTGCTCAACCAACTGAGCCACCCAGGCGCCCCACGTGCCTGTTTCTAAACTGATCTCTGACCATGGGAATGAGGTTGCTATTGTTTAGAGTGAACTTATGTTGGAGAATTTATTATAATGTTAAGACTTAGGGGCAATATCCTATTTTAACACCACATGTGGGGCGCTGGGTGGCTCAGTTGGTTAAGTGTCTGTCTTTGGCTCAGGTCATGATCCTAGAGTCTTGGGATGGAGTCCAGCATCCAGCATCAGGCTCCCTGCTCAGCTTCTCCCTGCTTCTCCCTCTACCCCTCCTCCCTGCTCATGATCTATCTTTCTCTCATGCTCTCTCTCTCTCAAATAATAAATAAAATCTTTAAAAAACACACACACTGAAAAAATAAAATAAAATTTTTTAAAAATTACCTGTCTATAAAATTTTAAAAAAAAAACCCGCACACATACACACACACAATTTATAACACCACTTGCTGATACTGTGTCATGTAAGGTTACTTGGAAAAATGCAAATATGTATGTCTTTCTCTTAAAAAAAAAATCTATGGTGATTCTTGGATCCACACTGAAGCAAATCAAATGGATTTCACTATAAAAGTAAAATAAAGAGTCTGACTTCATTTTTTGAAGTTTAACTTCTGCTAGCTTTAAACATCACACCTCTCTCTCTTTTTTTTTTAAGATTTTATTTATTTGAGAGAGAGAGAGAGCACAAGCAAGGGGAGCAGCAGGCATAGGGAGAGGGAGAAGCAGGCTGCCTGCTGATCAGGGAGCCCCATGCAGGGTTAGATCCCAGGACCATGAGATCACGACCTGAGAGGAAAGCAAACACTTGACCAACTGAGCCACCCAGGTGCCCTATTACCCTTCTCGTTTTCTTTTCTGCCCTATTCCCTGAATCCACACATGCTCATCAGAAAACCTGTATGCTTCCTCCTTTGGTGCCAGTAGGAAGTTCAAACCATGCCTCCTGCCCACCAGCAGAAACTCTCATCTCAGCCCTAACCCTTTCCAGTCTTAAAAACCTAAAACCAGGCTCTTTTCCCTGATACCTCAAACCATTTGCAGATCATCTAGGGAGACATGCCCTGACATGCCCTGGTTCCCCCGAAAGTACAAGAAGTAAAGAAGTTTTCATACTCTCTTAGGTATCATTGATAATATCTGGTCTGAATTTTAAATGGGGATCTATCATGTCTTTATAGGGTGATCACAACAGGAAGGATGACAGCTATCAGAGATTTATGCCATATAAACATTGAAGTAGATCAACCTTATTAATAAACTGTTAACCTACTGGTTATTATGCATAGTTTGAGGTTAGTCTGAAGTTTAAATTAACCTGCTTCTCCACCCCACAACATTTTAACCCTGCTGCGATTTTTGAAATTGCTCCTATAGTAATTTTTTTTAAAGATTTTATTTATTTATTTGACAGAGAGGAAAGAGATCACAAGTAGGCAGAGAGGCAGGCGTGGGGTGGCGGGGGGTGGGGTGGGGAGCAGGCCCCCCGCTGAGCAGAAAGCACGCTGCGGGGCTCGATCCCAGGACCCTGAGATCATGACCTGAGCCGAAGGCAGGGGCTTTAACCCACTGAGCCACCCAGGCGCCCCGTGCTATAGTAATTTTCAAGGGTTAAACTGTTTTTGCAGATCACTCCAGGAGAGTCTATATTTTAAGACCCTAAGGCCTCCTTCTAAGTGAGTTTTTCAGATGTTTTCCACCTGATTGAATAGGCCTAAGCTACATACGTAATGTCTGTTTGGTAGACTTGAAATGGTGTGAGAGACACAGAAAGAGAAAGAAATGGAACAGGAAAAATAAATGAGACAGCAGCTCTGCTCTAATATGAGAAACCCAAATATTTTATAACACTTGGAATAAGCAAGGGTCAAAAGTGACCATTGAACTAGGTATACTACTTAAGGTTCTTGGATGCTACATTCTAAACTATCACTGTAATTATTTCGTTGCTACATTTAAAAATCTCCAGTTATTCTACTTTCTTTTTCTTTTTTTTCTTTCTTTTTTTTTTTTTTCATCATGATAAGTGTACTTTTTAATCCCCATCCCCAACCTCCTCCCCTCTGGCAACCATCAGTTTGTCCTCTACAGTTAAGAATCTGTTTCTTGGTTTGGTTTCTCTCTCTCTCTCTCTTTGCTTTTTTGTTTTGTTTTTTAAATTCCACATATGAGTGACATCATATGTCTTTCTCTGACTGACTTATTTTGCTTAGCATTATACTGTACTCCAGGTCCATCCATGTTGTTGCAAATGACAAGATTTTCTTCTTTTTAATGACAGAATAGTATTCCAGTGTGTGTGTGTGTGTGTGTGTGTGTGTGTGTGTGTGTACCATGTCTTCTTTATCCATTCATCTATCAATGAACACTTGGGCTGCTTCCAAGCCCTATTATAAATACTGCTGCAATAAACTTAGGAGCGCCTATATCCCTTTGAATTAATGCTTATGTATTTTGGGGGTAAATACACAGTAGCTTGATTCCTGGATCATAAAGTAGTTCTATTTTTAATCTTTTGAGGAACTTGCATACTGTTTTCCACAGTCACTGCACCAATTTGCATTCCCACTAACAGTTCAAGAGGGTTCCCCTTTCTCCACATTGTTGTTTCTGAATTGTTGTTTTCTACAGCAATGAGGCAGGCACTCAAGTTCTCTTTTATCTAACCTCTTTCTAACATATACATACCTGATTCCCAATATTTGTCAACTCCTTTGCTTTACTTTTTTTTAATACTTTATTTGAGAGAGAGAGAGAGAGGGCAAGCAGGGGCAGGGGAGGGGGCAGAGGGATAAGCAGACTCCTTGCTGAGCGCAGAGCCTGATACAGGGCTGATCTCAGGACCCTGAGAGCATGACCTGAGCCAAAGTCAGATGCTTAACTGACTGAACCACCCAGGCGTCCCCCTTTACTCTACATTAACTAAGTCAATTTCTTTATTCTTTAAATTCTCTAGTAATTGACTGAGTTTATTCCTCCTGCGAGGAAGTCTCCTCTTTTTACTTCAAACCACCTAAATCTCAGACATTTTTCCTGAGTCAGTCAAGCTATCCCCTCAGTTTAAACTGTTTGATTCCCTATTTTTACCTAAAGTACTATTCTCAGTGTTGGGGATAAAAAATAGAGATACAGACAGAGTGTCTGTCCTCAGTGAAATTAGAGTTTAATGAAGAGGGAGCCAAGTTAACCAACAAATACACAAGCATTAATTCCTTGAATCATATAAAGCTCTGGGAACACACTGGAAGGGCACCGCAGCAAGTTCCTAAACATTATAGCCGTTGTGATAATTTCAGTGTCTTCACATCTATGGAAGCCTTTCCTTGCACTACTCAGTTTAGCACTTAATTAATATTTTCTCATGTTTTTCAATGTTGTTTCAGAAGTTGAAGGTGGAGAAACTTTTTCTCACTAGATTTCTCCTGGGAAAGAAAACTATCTCTTTCATAGAAATATCTTGATAAGTAACTTGGGAGTAGAAGTTGAAATTTGATGGCACGCACATCTAGCTGAATTGTTATGAAATAATGAGAAAATAAGAATTCCTATTGTTACTGAAAAATAAGGAGGTGGGCAGGAAGAGAAAAGGCGGAGACAACAGAGGAATCAAAAACAGTGGGAGTTTATCCAACACATGATGTGAACGCTCGCTGTTGGTTTTGAATCATCAGCAGTCTAGCTATACAGCCAGTTTGTGATGCAAGTAGGTGTTGTGTGTGTTATGGTAGTGTGTGTATGTGTGTATTGTCGGAGGGAAGAGACAGCCTTTGTCCCTGACATGGGTGGAAACATAACAAACTTGTGTTCGTGCTAGTACTCCAACTAATGATAAGCTCTCTAAAGTCAAGGGCTGTGATTCATTTTTCTGTATATAGTACCGAACAAAGAAGCCACCTAATTTTTTGTGACAAGTTCTGTAATTTCTGACCAATCAGAATTCATGTAGGTAGATGTAGGTGGATGTGGTGGAAGGTAACAGAGACAGAAGGGGACGGCATTTCTAGAAGTGAATGCATATCTGTTGAATAACCAGCCAGCTATGAATGTTGCTTCTCCCTGAGGATTTCCGTAGGCTCAGCCGCACAGCTTTTCAGCCTTTCTGATGTTCTGAATGACGTTCAGCAGCAGACCTGCTGAATGTGATTGAACGACATGAGTAACAGCATGCCCCAGGAGAACCGTGTGAGGTCGTCTGTGCTGCGTGGTTGGAGGGGTTGGCTCTGTGCCGCCTGTCAAGACGCATCACCTTCTGGGCCGAAAAGGTCACAGCCATTGCCTGTGTGGATGCCGCAAAGCTACTGAATGAATTCTTGACCAGAAAATGTCCTTGGTCAACACACACCAGGGGGAAAACAAACCCTGTGCTATAATGGGATTTACTTCCAACAGCTTTGGGCTTGGAGGAGAAATGGTTGATCAACTCTGACAAAATTGTTATGCGAAAGGAGCTGCCTTGCTACTTGTGTATTTACACTCACTGATAATAGCTTTGTAGTTATATTCCAAAAGCTCTCCAAACTGAAGTCTGTTTTTTGCTGTTGGGGCTTTCCATGACATTTCTCATTGAAACTCCACGAGAAGCCAACCTCCTAATGTTGCCCAGTCTCTTTGTTTACTGAACGTATTTAATTCAAGCTTCAACCATGGTAGAATTTTACCAGTCTGGTTTCAGACTCTCAGAACTATAGATTTCATGGTTTTCTAACAACTTTGGAGCTAGAATCTCTGGAAGCTCTGCCTGGTGTCTGAATTTATAAATCCGTCAGAGGTGATTTTGATGAGTAGTTAGTCTCTGGATCCTTGTTCAAAGTTATTGAATTTAAGTCTTGGGTAGGGCCCTAAAACCTCTATTTTAACAGAGGTTCCTGGAGATTCGATAAAGCATCCTTGAAATTAACCAAGTGAGAGATGTAAAACACACCAAATTACACCTATCTGTTTTACATAATAACAACCAAATGGCTGAACATTTCCATTGATGGTATTAGTTGTTTTGATGATAATTGGACAGAACCTCAAAGTCTCAGTTTTAGATACAATAAAAACCAAACAAATTAAGAGGGAAATGATACTTACTTTAAAATTTGTTTTATAGGTTCATCAAGGGACCTGGTAGAATATTTATAAACCGTAAGTGTAAATTGAGAGGAATTATGAAATTAACCAGGATATTATTTGCTATACTTTAATAAGAAAAGAAGTAATAAACTACATTGCTCTAAGTAAAATGGTCATTAAGTACCTTCTTTATTTCAGAAAATAAAGGATCTTTCTCAGAAGACAGATTTTTCTAGGTCCCACCTCACTGAAGTTTTGGGGAGTAGCCAAAAAATATTTCTGAAGTTGCAAAGCATACACAGCACCTTCTTTGAATCTCATGTTTTGGGGAATGACTGTTGAAGAGCTCGTGTTCTAAAGAAGGTTTAGGAATACCACTGACAGACTGGAAAATTCTGTCAAATATAGAAGACATGAGAAATATTAATTGATCATTTAAGAAAGAGATAAAAATTTTAAGAAATTCTTTGTAGAGTCTGGAGTTAAATAATTAAAAAAGATTTCATGGTTCCTGTGGGAGAAAGATGTCTATTTTCCCGAGAGTAGAAATAAACATATTCATTTATTTAAATCGACTCCCTGGCAGGAAGATTTGAGCATGGATTTTGAGGGCAGCTGATTTTTACTTTTATGCTATTGGTCGTATAGTGACCCACCATCTTGATTTGCCTGGGCCTGAAAGGTTTCCTGGGACACAGACGGATTAGTGCTAAAACATGCCTCTCCCTCAGGCGAACTGGGCAGTTGTTTGCCGTAGTTGGTTGCCTCCACACCCTCCACCCACATCTTGAGTAGAGAGTGATCGGCCTCGCCCCAACTGCCCTTACCACAGGATTGGCTCAGGAGGGATATAAAGCCTTCATATATGTGTGAAGCCAAGGACTTTTGCTTGATGGTTTGAAAAACAAAGCCCTCCCCTTCAATGAACCAGAACTGTTACAGCCATTTTTGCAACCATCAAGAAGGCAAACCTCAGGATGAAACTGACACGTGGAGAAGGATAGAGTTCTAGAAAGAACAGAGAAAGACAGCGGGATCCTCTCTAGCAAACCTTGTATGAAGCCTACCATAGGACTGCTTTTTCAGTCCAGTGAATTCTGTCACTTTTCCTACAATTTCACAATGTACACGTAAAGTTTAAAGAGTATGAATAAACTAACACCTAAGAATCCAACATCCAACTTAAGAAATGGTATGTTATTTATACCTCAGAAAGCCACTGTGTTCTCCTCCCATTTATCTTTTTCCTCCCATTCTTCTCCCATTCTCCATGGGTGACTATAATCCTGATTATTGTGTTATCATTTCCATAACAGCTTTCTTTATGATTATGCTACATACATATGCATTTATAAATCCTTAATTTTTTAGTTTTAACCTATTTTGCCCTAAAAAAAATGGAATCCTATGCTACTATTCTTCTGAAACCTGCTTTTGGAGATCTATCCATGTTTAAGCATGCAGTCATAGTTTATTTGCCTAGTAAATATTTTTCTTCTTTTTACTTCCAACTTTTCTGTGTACTTAAACTTTTCTTATATCTAAGGTAAATAGCAAAGTCTCAATGTTTCCTTCTTAGCTCTTTGTTTAGTAGATTTTAATTTTTAGAGATTTTTGGCTTATAGAAAAATTGGTTGGAAAGTACAGAGGGTACCCCTATACCCCTTGCACCCATACATATGTAACCTTCCCCGCTGTTGACATCCTACACTACAGTGAGTGGTACCTTTGTTATGATCGATGAACCTCACTGCCACATCATTTTCACCCAAAGTCTATATATTAGGATTTATATTAGGATTCACTCTGTGTGTTGTGCATTCTGTGAGTTTAAAAAACATACATTAATGTGTATCCACTAGGATATATACAGAATAGTGTCACTGACCTAAAAAATCCTCTGTGCTCTGCCAGTTTACCTCACCCTCCCTTCCTAACCCCTTCCAACCAAAGGTCTTGTTTCCATAGTTCTACCTTTTCCAAGCTGTCATATAGTTAGAGACATACAGTATGTAGCATTTTCATATTGGGTTCCTTTAACTTAGTGATGTGTATTAACATTTCTCTTTTCCTAGCTTGATAGCGCATTGGTTTTTTTTTTTTTAGTGATGAAATATATACCACTGTCTGAATGTTCCACAGTTTATTTATCCATTCAACTACTGAAGGGCATCTTTGTTACTCCCAAGTTTTGGCAATTAGGGATAAAGCTGCTATAAACATCTGTATGGAGGTTTTTTTGTTTTTTTTTTTTAAAGATTTTATTTATTTATTTGAGATAGAGTGAGAGAGAGCATGTGAGGGGAGAAGGTTAGAGGGAGAAGCAGACTCCCCGTGGAGCTGGGAGCCCGATATGCGACTCGATCCCAGCACTGCGGGTTCATGACCTGAACCAGAGGCAGTCACTTAACCAACTGAGCCACCCAGGCGCCCTGTATGGAGGTTTTTATGTAGACATATATATTCAGGTCCTTTGGGTAAGTACTAAGGAGTATGATTAATAAATTGTTTGGTGAGAGCATGTTTAGTTTTTTAAGAAACCACCAAAGTGTTTTCCGAAGTGGCTGTACCATTTTGCATTCCCATCGGCAATGAATGATTGTTCCTGTTACTTCACATCCTTGGCATCATTTGTGGTGTTGGTATTCT
The DNA here is from genome assembly GCA_028533885.1 of Nasua narica. Lineage (NCBI taxonomy): Eukaryota > Metazoa > Chordata > Mammalia > Carnivora > Procyonidae > Nasua > Nasua narica. The sequence goes on along the minus strand of CM052811.1, from coordinate 29,218,494 downwards.
GGATTTTGGCCATTCTAATTGGTATGTAGTGATATCTAGTTGTTGTTTTCATTTGCATTTTCCTGATGCATATGATGGGGAGTATCTCTTCATATGTTTATTTTCTACCTGCATATCTTCTTTGGTGAGGTGTCCAGGTTCTTTGTCCATTTTTTTCTGGTTGTTCATTTTCTTCTTTTTAAGAGTTCTTTATATATTTTGGGTAGTAGTCTTTTATCAGATATGTCTTTTACAAATATTCCTCCCTGTCTATGGCTTGTCTTCTCATTCTCTTGACACTGTCTTTCACAGAGCAGAAGTTTGTTATTTTAATAAAGTCTAAAATAGCAATTCTTTCATGGATCATGCTTTTGGTTTTATATCTAAAAGTTCATCCCCATATCCAAGGTCATCTAGATTTTCTTTCATTTTATCTTCTAGGAGTTTCTAGTGTTTCACTTTACATTAAGTCTGTGATCTTTTTTTGCAAAGAGTTTAAGCTCTATCTCTAAATTATGTTATATTTTGTGGGTTGTTTTTTGTTTGTTTGTTTGTTTGTTTGGCATATGAATGTTCAGTTATTCCGGCATCATTTATTGAAAGATAATTTTTTTTCTTCATATTGCCTTTGCTCTTTTGTCAAAGAACAGTTGACTGTATTTATGGGCCTCTCTTTTGGGGCTCTCTGTTATGTGCCAGTGATCTATTTGCCTATTCTTCTGCCAATACCACACCGTCTTGCTTACTGTGGCTTTATACTAAGCCTTGAAGTCAGATAGTATTAGATGTCCTTTAGTATTGAGTTGATTATTCTGACTCTTTTTCTTTTTTGTTTTTTAACATTTTATTTATTTATTTAACAGAGAGAGACACAACGAGAGAGAGGGGACATAAGCAAGGGGAGTGGGAGAGGGAGAAGCAGGCTCCCCGCTGAGCAGACAGCTGATGCTATGCAGGGCTCCATCCCAGGACCCTGGGATCATGACCTAAGCTAAAGGCAGAAGCTTAATGCTTTTGCTTTTTCATATAAACTTTAGAATTCATTTGTCTATATCCAAAACTTGTTTTTAACTATCCTAATTTCTATCTTTTAACTGGAAAATTGAATCAGTTTGTTGCATTTTGATTAATGATATATTTATATTTTAATAGTATAATATTGTATACATTGTAATTTACGCCTAGTTTTTTAAAATTCATCTGTATCCTAAACCATAAGCTATAGAAAAGGATGTGATTTATGGCACATTGTAGATATTGACATTTAAAATAAAACGAATTGGCATGTATCATTTCTTTAAATATTTCCAGTGGAGACCTAATACACTAGCAATTTGCTTCTAACTATAAACCAATTAAAATAGACAAATTCCCCTCTTTACAATTATAAATTTTATACTCCTCCCGTTTCTCATGAGTTTGCATTTTCAATCTACTTCTTCAACAGAATTTTATACTAATGTAATATATTTTTATGCTTGAAAGTCTTTTAGTAATCACCCTGTCATTCTTCTCTACAATAAAACTATGTACATAATTGAAAATTTTAATTAATTTTCTATGGCCATATGGATTTATGTGTTAATTTTTCTTCTCCCTTGAGTCCTTATTACAATTATTAAAAAAAATATAAAAACTTGAATATATTAAACATTGATGAACAAATTACAGAAAAAACTGTCTTGAAATATATCGCCTCTGAAAACTAATTAGTGAATTACTCGTGGTAAATTGTAAGTTGTCTTTTAGGACTACTCACCTGAGGAGAGGTACCATAGTTCCTCTAGAGTGCCTGGAGGGCACTGTAATTCAAATTGAGTGAGAGGTAATCCTAGAGCTTTTATAGCATGCAAAAAAAGGGCGGTTATAAAAGGAGAGGTGAGGAAGAAGAACCAACATGATGCCTCAACCAAATGTACACATGTGCTCAGGCAAGTAAGTGTAAAACAGAAACTAGAGACGTTAAGACTGATTATTCAATCATAAAAAGGAATGGAGTACTGATTCGTGCTAGGAGGTGAGTGAACTTTGAAAACATATACAATAAAATAAGCAGGTTACTAAGTTCTCCATATTATAGATTCCTTATATGAAGTGTGTAGAATTGGCAACTCCAGAGACAGAAAGTAGATTCATGATTGCTAAGAGCTGGGAGGAGTAATGGGGATTTACTGGTAATAGGAACAGGTTTTTAGTTTTTAGTTGTTTTTTTTTTTTTTTTTTTTTCTGAAGTGATGAAAAATGTTCTGGAAGTACTTCACGGTGGTGGTACACCAAATACCTTATGAACCACCCCTTCATAATGAGACTTGCATAGTGACATGAAATTCTCTGTGTTCATTTGGATATGAGCTCATTTTCCACATCTTTCTCTGATAGAAGAAAATGGTGGAAGAAAGTACTTCCAGACTTTAATGTTAGGTGAGAAGAAATTAAGCCCTACATATTTAAGCCACTGTACATCATTTTTTCTGTTACTTGTAGCTGAAACATTCCTAACCATATCAGAAGATCACTGGAAAATCTTATTAATCAAGTTTCCAGTTGTGTGTGAAACTGGATTTCAATAAGCAACATATGTGGCAACCAAAAGATAAGAGCAATTGGAATCTTTCTTACATTTTATAGAAGCTACCATTTTGGCATAGAAGAAAACTTCTCAAACCCTTGTTTCCTACCCAGTTTTTCAGTCTCACATATAATGTGCAGATGTTTCTGCGGATTTTGCCATTTTATCATAAAATTCCCCCAAGATTACTCTCACATGGATGGTCCTTATGGACTTGCTATTTCCCACCACACAGCTTTATTGTATCCCTTCTGCTCTACTCAGCACTAAATAAAAACTCTTTCTAATGAGAATACTTCACGACTCTAATGCTATTCCTTTCATCACTCAAATTCTCCTTGCAAACAAACAACTGGAAACAAGTGGCTAGAGACACAATGTTTAATATTTCAGGTAATAGGAAGGGGAAAGGCTGAATGAGCAAAG
>CM052811.1:29196537-29215020 GCA_028533885.1 Nasua narica | reverse complement strand
TAAAAATTTTTGAACGGTATGGAAAAACAGACCAAAAAAATGACATAATCCCAGAGTTTATATTTAGGATGTAAAATTCTGATGCACTAAATAGTGGATTTACAATCATATGCTAAGAAAGAATTTTTTTAGGTCAATGTTTTAGATTTAATGGAAAATCAAATAAACATGTTTTAAGCTTGCACTTTTGAAAGTTGATTTTGCAAACATATTAAATACAAATTTATTTTAAATGCATGTAGGATGGTATAATACTAGCTGAACAGATAGTACTCATGTGATTTCATACTGAATAATTTACTATAGATATATATGCATTAAAATGTTAAAACTTAAGTTGCTTTATATAAATGAAATGGAGTCCCTGAAGAAGAAAAGGGAAAGAGGCAGTAAAAAATTTTTGGAAGAAACAACGATGACAATTTTTCAATTTGATGGAAACTATAAACTCACAAATCCAAGAAACTCAATAAACATCAAGAAAAGAAATGTGAAGAGAACTACTCCAAGGCACATCATAATCAAACTGCCTAAAACCCAAGATAAAACATTAAAACCAACGAAACAAACACAAAAGACATGTTATGTAAAAAGAAATAGCTATAAGCACAACCACAATTTCTCATGAGAAAAATGCAGTAACACAATGCATGGTTCACCCTTACAATGGAATAGTTCTTTGCATTAAAAAGAATGAACTATTGATACATATGCAAAAATGGATGAATCTCAAAATATTTACCTAAGTAAAAGAAATCAGACAGGGTATACACTGTACGTTTTGATCTTAAAAAAAATTTTAGAATAGGAAAATTAATCTTCAGTAGCAGAAAGCAGATCAGTGGTTGTTTGATAGAAAAGGGGCAGGAATTACAAGGGAAACAAGGAAATGTTTGGCGGGGATAGATAACTTCATTTTCTTGATTTTGGTGATGGTTTTAGGTTTTATATATACATCAACCATATCAAATTTTACCCTTTGTGTATGTGCAATGTGTATGTCAATTATACCTCTATAAAGCCCTTTCTTAAAACAAAAATAAGATAAAAAACCCATGAAGCAGTAAATAATAAATTCTGCCATTATTATTTTATACAATCCTCTATTTTTACACTGAATTTAGAATGAGATAAAAGTGTACAGGAAAATATGATAAAACATTTATATCAATTGGTTTTCCATTCACTACTAAATGTGATATAATATAAAGACTCCAATGTTTTTTTTTTCCCTGTGGCAAGTTCTTGCCAATGTAAACACAATGGTGTCAGAACTAAAGGGCACTTTTGCTTTGCCCATTCCCAAAACACTTCGGGTTAGTGTGGAGCTACTACTCAAGGAAAAAAAAAATCTGATTTAAAAATGTGGATTTCCCATCAAAGTTCTGTCATCAAAAAACCATACAAATTTGTTTATCACCTGGTGAAAAAATTAAGAAGGTCATTATTATGGAACATCGGTGAGGCCAGGTATTGTTAAAATTGTTCAGCTAGTTTTCTGGCTTGGAGTAGAAGAAAGTTCCAGCAGCAACATCTCAAATATCATCTGCTCTAGAATCATTAACTGCTGATGTTTCTTCTATGGCATTTATCTTCAGGATGAAATGCGATGAAATTCCTTTTAGGGCAATCACCTTTGGATTTTCATCTACTTCGGGCAAACTGACACCACTGAAAAAGTCATCTGATTTTGTTAGACCCCTTCGTATCTTACAAAGGATATTACCATACAAAAATGTCAAGAGATAAAAAATCTCGTTACTCTTGCTCTGTGACATTTGATAACTGATGTTGTCTGCTGCTTTGGTCACTGAGAACACCCATACGTAAGTCATTGCTTCTGCCTGGACATACGTTATCTTCAAATATTATTAAGCTCAGATTCAGCTAGTGTTACTATTTCTTAGGTTTACTGGCCAAACGAGCAAAGCAGCAGGGTAAGGGTTATGCTGGCGATCAAGAATAAAAATGAAGAGTTGCTGTGTGTGAGGCTGACCACATGACTCTAACTGTTCTTCCTGGAGGTGTGCGCGAAGGCTGGTGATCCAGAAAGTCATGTGATTAGAAGCTTGCAGATCTGTGATTTCTGCTTTTTGTAACAGTTTCAGTAAAGCAAGCCCATCAATACTCAGAAGTTCCTTGTATTGCCACATATGTAAATTGTTGCATCATAAACATACATTGCAACATTTCTTTTTTTAAGATTTTATGTATTTATTTTAGCGAGAGAGAGCATGAGTAGGAGGGGCAGAGGAAGAGGGAGAGATAGAATATTAAGCAGACTCCTTGCAGACTCCTCCTGAGTGTGGAGTCCAATGGAGGACTCGATCCCAGGAACCCTGAGATCATGACCTGAGGCAGAAAGCAAGAATCATACCCTCAACCAACTGCCACCCAGGTGCCCTGCAAAATTTCATTTCTTAATGCATCATCAAGCCAATCTGATGTTCAGTGGATCCGGCCAGAGAACAGTCTATTAGAATCCATTCCTGGTCACTGATATGGGTCACCATCCCTAATTTCCAAACAATTTCTCATCACCTCAAAAATTATTAACCGGGTGACAGTGAATTTTCAAAAAAAAAAGCACCTATGAAAGGTGATATTAATTATAACTCCATCCATTCTGACCCTCTCTACTCTTCTGCCCATTATAAAGTTACTAAACAATAAAAATTCTGACATAACCCTTGAAGTTATAGCAGTCAGTGTGTATCTTTTATCTTACATTGCCCAGGATTTAAAACTGCAGATGTTCATTCAGCTGCTACCAAAGACCTCTTCCAGTTTTAATAGCTAGCTTTCAGCTGACAGAACTGACTTTCAAGAACACATTCTTTTTTTTTTAATTTTTTTTTAAAGATCTTATTTATTTGACAGAGAGAGAGAGAGAGAGATCACAAACAGGCAGAGAGGCAGACAGAGAGAGAGGGGGAAGCAGGCTCCCTGCCGAGCAGAGAGCCCGATGCAGGGCTCGATCCCAGGACCCTGAAACCATGACCTGAATCGAAGGCAGAGGCCTTAACCCACTGAGCCACCCAGGCGCCCCAAGAACACATTCTTACAGATTCCCAGCCACACCAGAAGGTCATTAGCCAAAGTTTAGGATTCTGAATGCTGATCACTAGGAGGAACAGGTGCGGAACAGGTGCAGGGTCGGGAGGAGGGGCCACTTCCTCCCCAGTTCAACATATTTTGACTTGATCTTTGTGGATAAGAAACAATAATAGCAATTCTCTCAAATTCTAAGACTAGAGAGTTGTTGATTCTGTCCTCTATTGTGTTTGACTAGTCCCACTGCCACTTTGAGTACCACATTTTCATTTTATTGCTAGTAATCTTCATATGTTACTCGACCTTCCTAATTTAGCTATTAGATGAGAGTCATATTTAGGAAAACCCATACCTTTCCACTCAGGATGTGATACTGGCATGAATTAAACAGCCTGAACGATCAGAGCAATCCAGGACTTCTGATGGGCCTACTCCCCTAACACAAGACATTTCTTCACGTTGAGTAAATGACCCAGCACCACCCACTCCTAATTTTCTATTGTTCTACACCAAGGAAAGCATTTTGCCTAGGATGCGACTGTTAATGCCTAACATCCCAAGTCTACAAAGCACCAGAACACCTGTTCCCAAACCCTAGCCCACCTTACTAACATCTTAGCAAAGGGTCTCATGCCTGAATGGAGATACCAGGGCTATCCTTAGCATAGTTCGGGTGGAAAGATTATGAAGGTTGACCCTTTTACTTCTTTGACTTCTGCTACTTCTGCTTCTTTGCAATTAGTAGCATCTCGGGCCTCCAGAAGGTGATACTTTAGGCTCTTTGGGTTTCAGGGATCCATTTCTGAACCCCCAGACTTGGTGCAGAACATTAGTAAAATTAAGATTCTGCTAGTTTGTAGCAGTTCTAATGTAGCTATTTGGTGCCAATTTATGCATACAGTGCCTACAGTTTATAGGTATGCTTTCCAGGCTAAAGTCAAAGACCCAAACTTGGTTTCATTTTACGAAAAATGAAATGGTGAGTTCTGATGAAGGGATCTTCTCTCCTATAGCAATTATTATTTACTTATACTATTATATAATCCTTTTTGAGCATATATTATCAGGGCTAGCAAAGGACGGCACTCTGTATTAGCTGTCAGACCGTCTTGACAGGCATCAGGCCGTCTTAGGTACCTTTCTTAAACAGTGATTAGAAGAAAACGATGTGCACCAGTGAAGCACATTAAACTAGCAATAAAATTGTAAGAGTCTTTCTCTTTATTAAAATTAGAGTGAATCAAACCGGGCATGGAATAATAAGGAAAATGCAGTTCTTGTATACGAGCGCCTTGGGAAGAGTACTCGCCAGTGAAGCAGCACAAAAAAACAGATTTCAGTCAGGATTTGTTTCAAATGTACACTGGAATTCAAGGACATAGGTCATGCCAGTCTACAGCAATACATCATCTAGAGTTTAGATGTCTGCCCACCTACTAGATATGACTCCTTAGCCTTTAAATATGCCCATATTGTTCTCATTAAAAATAAGACCAAGAACAGCAACAAGAAAGAGGGAAGGCAAGAAGGAGAAGAAGGAGGTGGAGGAGAAAAAAAGGCAAACAGCAAAGAAAAGCACTGACAACAAAACAAGAGCTATGCACCCCTCTCTAGATAGTGTTTGATATCTTTCCTTTCTGTCTTTGGCATCAACTTTATTTGCCATTATCCATATTCCCTGACTTGTTTAGAAACATAACCCCCAATTTTTAACTGTGCACATGAGCTTCCTGGAATGAAGGGTACATTTCCCAGCCTCTTTTGATACTAGGCTTGGCTCTATGACAAAGCTCTGGTCAAAGGAACCCGAAAGTTTCCAGAAATCATCACTATGGAAGGGTTCACCCGTTCATCATCCTTCCTCCTTCCTGATGGCTATAGTGCCGTCATGAGGGGCTGAGACTCAGCAGGCATCTTAGATGATAAAATGGAAGTTGAGGATGGGGAAGCAATAGATGGGTGGAGGCTGGGTCATCCTGATGGTCCCGCAGCTACCTTACACACACACCCTGTTGGACGCCAACTATATTCCGATAAAGCTGAAAGAATAATAGCCATGGTGCTATGAGGATGAGATAGTTAAAAGCCTTAGCACAAAGCCTGGTTTTGTTTTAGAAACACTTGCTATTAAAAATGTGTTTAATAAGTCGCAGCTACTATTACGATGATGATAAAGAAATTCTCGTTATCAGCCAGGCAGTACACTAGGCACCACGTGTGCAAGACAGCCCTGTCCTCAGTGAGCTTGTGGTAAGGGAGGACAGATGGCACAAAACAACCTATTAAAATGCATGAAGTTGTAAAACACAGGCAGATGTTAATAACCTTTACTTTATCCTGTACGTGTATCTTCCTGGGTTTCTTAAAGAACATAAAAATTCACTGAACTCCCACCATTTAGATATATCTCCAATAATAACAGTGGGTAACAGAAGTAAAACTGTTAAAAGAAGTAAAAAGAAATTCTAAAATATTTTATCAAATTTTTGTGCCGAAGTTTTGAATAAATGAAACTCTATGCTGCCACTTTAGGACATATATTCTTTAAAAATACAGCCTTTTACTTACAGGAATATAATTTCAATTGTGATATGTACTTATGATATATGGTGTGTCCATGTGTGTTTTTTGACTCAGATAAAAATTGATGGTAAATGTAAAACCTGATTATAATATATGGCAACTGAATATATTTAAGTATATTCAAAGGAAATCAATAATTAAAAGCATAACTACTCAGGAAAGAAAATGCAAGTAATTGTATTTCTGAAATAAAATTCAAATAGCATTCCTCATAGTTTTATTTTATAGTGAGCACTTAATTAACTCAGTGCATATACATCTTAAATATTTTTTACTCATGACATTTTTCAAAGAATAATAAATATTCCTGGATTTTTTTTATAGAAAACGTGAAAATTCAGGTTTTGGTTTTGGTTTCATTTGCAGTGACGCAGATGTCTCAAATAACAGTGTTAGATAATTTTTAAAAATTGTAAGTAAATTAATTTTAGTAATGGAAACAGATTGGCTCATAAAACCACAAGTTATGTCTTTCCATGTACTATGTAAAGTGGTCCTCAAAATTTTCTATAATGGATATGCTTTGTGAATATTTTTTTTGATCAATGTATACAAAATATAGAGAATGGGTACTTAATCTGCATAAAATTATATACAAAACAAAAAAAGGCCTAAATCTTCATTCACTCAGACTTCTTCTTCCCAAAGTGACCCCTGGCAGGATTCCTCTAGGCCAATAAAGCATCTGGACCTGCCTCCGTCATCAGGAACTGAGGGGAGGAACCAGCCCAGGGATAAAGCTGGACACACAATGGAAAACTCAAAGAAAAGAACCTAAGTCTATGATGACACTGGTGAGCCACTAGTCAACAAATTCTGGAATCTCCCTATGTCTGGACTTGTTGTTTTGTGAGAAAATAAATTTTCTATTATTTAAGTCAATTTGAGTTTCCTTTTACTCAAAACTAAAAGCCACTTGATTATTATAGTTTCTTCCTGCACAACTGGAAAATCACTACATGTAGACTTGGATTTGGACAAGACATCAGTCATCATGGTACAGTATCTTCTCAATTCACAGTGGAAATGGTAAAGTATCTTGCAAGTAATATTTCACTAATATTTAGGTTCTAATGCTAACAAGGGGTGAACCTTTTAAATAACTTAGTCTCTCTGTTGCAATGTTGGAAAACTAGGTGCTCTGCTTTAAGTGAAAAAGGAAAATAATGGTCACCAGCCTTTACTTTAATGCTTCTGATAAATGACTCTACTGATTTTTAAAAAGATGAAAAGCGATCCAAGTATTTAAGAAGTGGGAAGAGTCAAGACCCTCAAATATTAAAGATAAGTAAGGATTCAGGGTTTTCATTAGAAGCAATCTTCCTGAGTTTGCTGGTCATTGGAACATTAATTATGAGCTATTTTGGCATAAGCCTTTGCTAATGTAACACTGAAGCAGCTCGTTCACTAATGGCTAGCACTAATTCATGGAAAATTCTTTCTTATAATAAGCAGAATTCTGGCTTGCCTTAACTTATCAACATTTGTCTTCTGAATGAGGCCTTTTCTCTTACCACATTAGGGCCTTTTAAATAATTGAAAGCAGCTGCTATTTTCCCCTCTCATTTCTGTTTTTTCTTTCCAGTGTCTATGAGTTACAGGAAGGGGGAAATGGGAGTATTCCTTCACCCACAGGGTAACATACGGATAATTTTATTTCTTTTTTTCACCAGAGACGAGTCCAGGAAACACAATTTTAGGTTCTCTGTCTATTCCCATTTACCCACTTCGTCTTCTCTATTCCATGCAGAGAAAGTGCTTAACACAGGCTAATCCATCTTAATACTCACTTCTCTCTAATGGTCAGAGTTAATATTCCAAAGTTTACTGATCATACATGTCTTGGCCTCCCAGCAATTTCTTTCTTAGATGACGAGAATGCCTACAAATGGCAGATACTCTCTTCAATTCTACCTACATGGCAAACCCACCATTAAAGACGTCCACAAGCCTCCTGACTATAAGAAATTACTGTTACTGAACTGCTTGGTCTGAATCTGGATGAGCTAAGGGAGATCAGCTCATAAAGGAGAATGCAGAAAGCCCCTCTTCGCTCTTAGGTCATTTTCACATTCAACGTGAACAGCAAGCTGTGTGCTTTGGATAATAACACTGATACTGGATGTATTCCATCCTTCAACCAAATCCTTGCACTTCCTCTCCATTGGCTCAGAACCTAGAGTGAGTCTCAGTATTATTCATATCTGGCACTCTCCTCTAATAATCTCTAATTCATTCAGTGTTCTTTCTTACATGCTGTCCTTAATCTCCAAAATTATGTTTATCCCTTCCTGAATATTCTGTACTTTGTGTAGGCACTTCTTACAATGCAGTCTCAGCACCACAGTATATTGGTAAAAAATACATCCTTTTAATTGAATTCAATTAGACTTTGGTTAACATGCTGGCTCTAGTGCTTACTAGATATAAGTGCTTGGGCAACTTTTTGATGGCCCTGAGTTTTAGGGTCTCCAACTTAAATGGACAGAATATTAACCTCACAGAATTGTTATGAAGTTGGAGATAATAGCATTTGTAAACATTCAGCACAGTGCCTGATATATACTAGGTCCATGAGAAATGTTAGTTTTCCTTTCAGTTCTCCTCACATTAAACTAAACCTACTTCAACGTTATACCTAGCACATACAGAAGATACTTTAAAATTTCATACTTGCTCCATAGATTAGACATATTTTGAGGGAACTTTGTGGGGTTAATTAACATTTATGTGTAACCATGGGCAACACTACTTAAGAAAGACCACCTTTCTATTAAGAAGTTGTACCTCCTCAAAACATTTGTTCATTATAATATTAAAATCAGGCAGGGGTGCCTGGGTGGCTCAGTCAGTTAAACTTCTGACTCTCTTTTTTTTTTAAGATTTTATTTATTTATTTGACAGAGATCACAAGTAGGCAGAGAGGCAGGCAGAGAGAGAGGGGCAAGCAGGCTCCCTGCTGAGCAGAGAGCCCAATGAGGGGCTCGATCGCAGGACCTTGAGATCATGACCTGAGCCACCCAGGTGCCCCTAAACTTCTGACTCTTGATTTTGGCTCAGGTCATGATCTCAGGATGGTGGGATCAAGCCCTGCATTGGGCTCCAGGCTCAGTGAGAAGTCTGCTTCTCTCTCTCTGCTCCTCCCCCCCACTCACACTCTCTCTCCCTCTCCCTCTCTCTCTCTCTCAAAGAAATAAATAAATAAAATCTTTAAAGACAAATAAACAAAAATCAAAAAAATAAAAAATAAAAATCAGGCAAATTTAGCCTCGTCTCTGAACCGACACTTAAATGCTATCTTCTTCATGAAGGTTTAACGATGTCTCCTCCATCAACCTCTTCAGAGTCAAACAGATGCATTTGATTAGACACCTCCTATGTTACTGATTACATCCTATATTTTACTGTAATTATCTGTTATTTTATAATCCATACTGCATTGTAAACTTCTATGAAATTAGCTTGACACCGTGGTACTGGTTCCATACCAATGTGCCAATCTAACATTAGAATCTACTAGAGGTCAAAGCGCAGTGTGAATAAAGGACTATTACTAGGCCTGGGGTAAGACAGGGCTGCTAGAAAAATTTTCCTTGGAAACACCACTCAAGACAAGTAAAAAATGTTGTTTATACCTTCATGGTGTGTCACTACTGAGTCAGGGGAGATATGAGTTGTCATTTAAGCCTTCAACTACAATGGTTTATAAGTGGGCAGGGGGGTTATGGTTTCCATAGGTCAAGGAGATTTATACATTCTTTGGTGTTCAACCATGGCAACCATACATGCCCCATATATATATAAGAAGACAAAAGAAGCTGAAGTTTTGGGTACCTGTCAGGTCCTTAATGAGATGAAGATGTACTTTCTGTATTTCCTGTTTTGTATATTTCTAGAAAGCTAATTAACTGTAGTATTAGATTAATGTCTCTTCATTTATGTCTCATGAGTCTTACCGCCAACTATAACCACAGCTTTGTTGCTGCAAGCATTCTATTGTAGCTTATTCAAATCCTACACAACCAACAGAGCATTTACCAAATGATCTTGGCTCATCAGAATAATAACCTTGTTACTTGTAACTACTGAAAGATCATGGCTAAGTTAGGGAGTCAAAAAAGTTCAGGAAGTATTATAATCAATTGAGTAGTCAACATTACTAATATGCAAGATCGAAGGAAGAAAACCAGTGGCTACTGAGTCTGTGAGACATGGCAGTGAACTTGTGCAGCCTGCCCCTCACCTCAGAGTATCACGCAATATTTTTATAAATAGGCATATGATTATTTCTGAAATGTTCAAATTCTAAAGACATTCTGAAAGATGACCCAAGAAAGGCTAGGAGCTATTACTTTTACTTCAGTTTAAAGAGTCTGTCTGAATACCCTTTTGAGAGGAATTCAGGCAATTTATAAGGAAAATTACTTCTTTGATGCCTTCAGGTTACTACTTAGCAAATTACTCTTGGACTCTACCAAATGGCTTTCATTAGTTAAAAGTAAAGGCTAATTTTTTCCCCCCTGAAATGTCTTGCTCATCCTAGAAGAATTACTCAAATACTGTTTAAGGGCAAATGTTTTCAAGAGTCTAGGACAGTGGTCAACCTATTGTATTACTTCTCATGAAGATTATCAGAGCTTTCCTTCTCTTTTCCCTAATGCAAACATGGCACATTATTGGGTTGGAGTTAAAAATGCTCAAAAAGGAACAAGGTTGATGTAAAAGCCAAGTGTTAGCTTTTAATATGATTGGTAATGGGAACAAAATAGTTACGTTGAGCCAAGGTATCCCTCCACCACTCATCACCCCATCTAATGACCTTCTAGTTCCTATAACAGAGTCAGGCATCAGAAAAGACCAACACCACAGCAGCAGAAAACACAAATGGAAAGAATTTCAAAATATTCACTAAGAGTGTGGGTAGTTTAGGTAGCATTGATAACCAACAGGCAGTGTTTCTTTTTAACACAGAGATTTTCTACAATGCCTAATGCATTATAGTCAGGAATGGCTTTGGTTTCAAGTGAGACAATAACCAAGCAATAAAGTCCTGGTGGTTTCCATCCTTGGAATTTATTCAATTTCTGCATATATTCTCTCTCTCTCTCTCTCTCTCTCTCTCTCTCTCTCACACACACACACACACACACACACACACACACACACCAGAGAGAGACTGAGACAAGGGGAAATGAAGGAGAACCTAGTCCAGGCTTTTATTGCTTGCCTATTTAAGAACTTGTCAGAAGAAAGACATGTATTTTCAGATCAACAGTAGAAAAAATAAAAACAATTCTGTTAAACACACTAAGATTACAAAACATCAAGTTCAAAAATAAAAAATTTGAAGCTACTGGGGAGCCTGGGGGGCTCAGTTGGTTAAGTGTCCAACTTTTGATTTAGGCTCAGGTCATGATCTCAGGGTTGGAAGACTGAGCCCTGCCCGCATCAGGCTCTGCACCACCTGCTTAAGATTCTCTCTCTCTCTCTCCCTCTGTCGCTCCCCCCCCCGCCACTTGCACTCACACATGCTCTCTCTTTAAAACAAACAAACAAAACAAAACAAAAAAACCCTAAAGCTACTTAAGATGAAAAACACTAGGGATTAAATGAAAGGGAATAAAAATAAAATAGCAGACAGTATAATCAACAATTGAAACCACAATCTTGGGAGATAATTTTCCATGGATCTCCTCGGTTTTTATATACCTTGTAGAGACCCTGGCCATTTTTGTCCTGAGCTATCTTTTCAAGGGTGCTTGTGTAGCAAACACCCTTGGAAGACAGAGCTAGTATAATCTCCAGAGCAGATGGCAGTTTGTTTCTTGAAGGGTAATACAGGTAACACTTCCCTCCAAGGCAAAGTTTGGGCAGGTTACCAGCTCCAAACATTTATAACACTGGGGATTTCCTGAGTTCAGTGTTCATCTGGGACACAGACCTACCGTGTGCACAGCAATCACTTGAGCCACTCTCCTTTATTCCCATGGGCTAGGAGGGGTTGGGTAGACAGAACCAATGTGAATATGAGTCTCATGTTATCTATGGTACAAAGTTACAAAGTTATTTGACACCATATAGGAATCTCTCGTGTCTTCCATCAGTATTCATAAAATGGCAGCAGGTTAAATCGTTAGCTTGGAAAATGGGTTAAAGTCTCAAATCGTTCATGGTTCTTAAAACACCCCAGAGATATCTATAATTCAAAAATGAAAGGCTTGTTCCCCTCCTCCAAAAGTCCTTGAATGACAAAATTTTCAAGTGCACATAGTGTTATGAGTTCATTACCAATAAATATTCATTTAAAAAGAATTGTTCATCAGGAAGAAAAATGAACTAATCTAAAATCATGAGCTACCTGAGACACAATGAGCACATATATGTATAAAAATTATCAGTAATATTAAGGGACTATGCACTACAAAAATACTAATGACTCGCTTCTTGTTTTTAATAAATGGGTATACAATTCTAGATGGCAATAACAAGATAAGAAAAGATGTTCTAGACCTAATCAGATGTGTTTCTGGAAATGATGAAATCAAGTCAGTAAAACTGGATCAGTTAGCTGGGTAGAGACAAACTGAAAGGTCATAACGGTCTGACCCTATTCATAATAGGTAATCTCTATTTAGGGGACAGAACAAAGTCAATCTGCAAAGAGAAGAAAATGGAACACATACACAAAGATAAGTGATTGATCAGGCATCCCAGTTTTCTAGTTCCTGCAATACTTAACCATTTTTCAGTCCCTGCTCTTTGAGTCTCTGTATCCCCAAAATAAAACCCAACATTTATTGAACTAGTGTGAGTGGGCCTCTTTTTCTTAATACCCAAAAGAACCTTGGCTAGAATACACCCAAAAGGTTGAAGTTAAGCCAGTTCTGTCTTATTTTCTGAGAGGGCAGCTAATTGATAGTAAATTAAGAATATTTCATAACACAACTTCATGGAACCCCATTTAAAAGCAGCTTTTTCTCCATGCATATTCTATAGAACATGTGGATATGTACATTCCCAAAGTCATTGCCACTCTTTCTCCTTTTAATTTCAGCTATCTTCACTCTACTGTGCTCCCACTACAAGTTGGTTTCTTCATACATACAGTCCTTTCCCTCTATATATCATTGTTTTGATTTGATAGTTTTTATTTCCATGTTGCAAGCATATGCAACATACTATCTACCAAGTTTTGATACTTGTGATAATATTAAAATGTTTAAGATTTTTTTATTATATAATGTAGCACAGATATATAGACATGAGTACATCATTTCCCCTTGTTAATTTCTGTAAAAATGACATGAAACCCTCTAATGGCAGTTATTCTACGTCAGACTTACAGTTCTTCTTATTAGCTGTTTTCTTCTCTTTCCTCCTGAAATTTCAGTTAAACACTTCCAATGTCCTGCCCAAAAGAGTCTTCTCATTTTTGCAATCTGTTCTGTACCCCTTGCCCATGAGCCTTACCCCATAAACCAAGACTGCAAATTATGGAAGTCTGACCTTCAGTATTGGCTTTCCATATATCTTTCTCTTCCAAAAGCATGATCTTCACGAGAAAAAAGATTAGAGGAAATACTTCTGCCCTTGATCCAGCATCCTTCTCTATTCTTCATAATCACAAATGAGGTCTTTTTTTATATTGTGATGTATTACTATGGAACTGAGGAAAAGTACATACTCTTATATAGGCTGGTGAAGTGTAAAGGACCCTATATTACATCTCTACCCTGGAAAACAGCATACCTTTTATTAGACATAAGGATGTCTATGTAGCCAATATTTTGTACCTAAAGGGAGTCTCTATTACTATGTGCTTCTTCCCTCATAATAGATGGATGCTTCAATAGACAGAGTCATATAGATATGTGAGGAGATTTTATTATGAAAATGGACTCACACAATTATGGAAATCGAGAAGTCCCATGATCTGCTGCCTGCAAACCCAAGAGCCGGGAAAGTCAGTGACATAATTCAGTGTGAGTCCTGAGGCCTGAAAAGCAGAAGTACCAATATCTATGACAAAAGAAGATGGATATCTTGGCTCAAGTGAAAAGAGTGAATTCACCCTTCTTCCACATTTTTGTTCCAGTGAAGCCCTCAGCAGGTTGGATGATGCCTACCCACATTGGTGAAGGTGATCTTTCTTCTTCACTCAGTCTGCCAAGTCAAATGCTGATCTCTTTAAGAAATACCCTCAAAGACATAGCCCAAAATGTTTTATGAGCTGCCTGGGCATCCCTTACCCCAGTCAAGCTGACACATAAAATTAACCACCACAGGTATCAACAATTTTCCTCAACTATTATTGCCTAGGTAGCCTCCTCATCCTTCTGTTAAAAACATTAAATTCTACTGCTTTGTATAATCCAGATCCAGTATCTAGGAACTTAATCTCATAACTTTTCCATACCTACTTGCCTTGCTCTAATTTTGCTATATGGTTTATCGCCTTTTAATGTTCTATACTATTATTAATATTATTATTATTACTTTCTTCTCTTGTTAAACCTTAAACTCTATAAAGACTATAATTTTTTTTATCTGTTTTATCCCACTGATATATTTCAAGCATCTATACCTAGTACGTAGTTGGGGCTCAATATATGTTTATAAAAGGAATAAATAAATAAAATCTAGTTTAATGTAATCTTATTTAATTTTGTTCTCTTTCTCCTCTATGTTCCATATCCTTTTTGACAAACTCTAGTGCTGATTTTTTTTGGGGGGGGGAATTTTCACCTGACTCTATTTTCTTATCTAACACATAAACACACATTTTATGACTTTCCATATTTCATTTTCTTTTTTATGGATTCCTTATGGATTGTATTCTTTCATCCTTTCAAGTAAGCTAGAGTACATACAGGTAAGCCAAACTGTTTCAGAAAGCTTTTCTATCTGGGAAGGTGAACTTGCATATATAAACATGTTGATGACCATATCAATGAAGCAGAAATATATCATACCTATTATACATGTTTTGTCAAAAACCAAACTCTAGCACTAGGTGTTTCCTTTCACCTCCAAAATGACCACTGTAAAATGTTTCTTTTTTTTAATGTACTATTCAATGGGAGCCAGTACAATTGTTATATTCAAATCTTTATGGCCATTGTAATGAAATAAATGGTTGCCTACAGGACTGAAAGACTAAAGTATCTCTAGGTTCTTAACTTACTGTTGGAGAAGGAACAGGGATCAAAGAAAATATGGTCTGATACTTGTAAACCTTAAAAAGTCAACAACCAAGATGGGATTCTAGACTCTACTGCTTCTGACTCTTTTGATCAAACCCTAACCATGTTTCATGGGTTGATGGAAATAGGAATTAACTTTTATCTATAAAGAAATAATATTTTTATAGCTGCTCGCAATCCTCCCTGTAAAACTGTCAATTTTACAAATGCTGTTGGCAATAGGAACATAAGTATCACTGCCTCGTAATAATCTTAAGAGCTATGCAATAAAAACAAATATCCATGCCCTGTTCTTTACAGAGACTATTATTTCTTGATTCACACTGGCATAGTGTTAGTTGCTAATACTTTTACTCTTTAGATTTATGTTGTTCCCCTTATCTATTTCCCTCTGTGCTTCCTATAAAGACATAAGAACATCTATCTTTATGACCATTAGAACATTAATGACACTCTCAATATAACCCCAAAGGAGGATCCAGCAGGAGCATCTGCTTCCCTACCTCTTCTCATATTCATTTAATTGCAAATCTTCCAGACGCACACATACATACACACACATCTTTAAAGGGTACTCTCCCACAGAGTAAAGACAGTAAGTATAGTAGTAATATCACCAGCCAGTAAATACTTTCCCTTTTTGGAACAATTTTAAAGGATGTTTATAATATTAGACTTAGGGAGTATATTCTCCATGGTAATGCTACTCACAGGGCCATTCCACCCACTGTAAAACAAGAAATATGGCTATCAGTTACCTAGGCAAATTATACTCTGGGATAACAGATAAACAGTATAAATGAACTCTGGAGCCAAGCCTCTTGGGTTCAAGTCACAGCTCTGATACTAGCTTTGCGATACGAGGCAGGTTATTTAACCTCAGGGTTTCTTCATCTGTGGAAACCAACCGATATGAATGGCTGTGATGATTAGACATGTTATTATCTGTAAAGATCTTATCAATGGTTCCCGGTTTCATATGAGTTTCATATGAGATGCTATTACCAATATAAGGCCTCTGTGTTTGAGGAATTAGGCAATGCTGGTATGCAGTGTCCCTCCAGTTCTTATTCTCCCTTTGCCTTAGGAAACTGCACTTGGCCTTGTCCTTACTTCAACCCTAGAGAACTATAAATGCTAAGTGAACCAGCAACAGCCAGGAAGGGACCAAATTTATTGGTAGTGTTACTTTATGGAAACTAAAAGTTTGAGTTTGTAATACTGCAAGTTTTTAAAAGGCCATTTCTAAGACTTGAAAGACAGTAAGCATTTATTTCTGAAAATGAAATTTTCCAAAAATTTTCAGAAAACAGAAATGTATCCCAACTATTATTTTTATATATGAAAGTCAAGTTGGTATTTTAAAAAATAGTAATGTGGCATGAGCAGAACTTCTCTCTGATTCTATTTTGATTAAATCGTCCTTTACATGTTTAGGCTGTTAGATAGCAAGATGGAGTCCAAGATACTTACATGATGTTTGCAAGACAACCATTTGCTACATAGACGTGTGATACCGACAGGGTGGAGGAGTATTTACCAAAAGAGATAGCTACAAAATTTCAAGAAAGATGTAAGCTTCAATCATAAAATTATCTGGTTGGCTAAACTATACTGAATATCATTTGTAAAAAACTATTTCTTTAGATTTTATTCACATACTGTCAACATGGTAATAGTGTATGAATAATTTCTTCTTTTTTTAAAAGATGATTTGCTATAAAAATGGTGTGCTTAGTATTAAAAATAAATCAATCACACAGGCCAAGTCAACAAAAGAAAGTTAAAATTAAGCAAACCCACATCACTATGAAGAAAGTGCTATTGCTATTTGGTGCGCTTGTTCTCAGGTATGCCAATATGCCAAGGACAAAGATTAAAATAAAAGAAAAAAAGAGGGGCGCCTGGGTGGCTCAGTGGGTGAAAGCCTCTGCCTTCGGCTCAGGTCATGATCTCAGGATCCTGGGATTGAGCCCCGCATCAGGCTCTCTGCTCAGCGGGGAGCCTGCTTCCCTGTCTCTCTCCCTGCCTCTCTGCCTACTTGTGATCTCTCTCCTCTCTGTCAAATAAATAAAGAAAATATTTTTTAAAAAAAGTAACTTTCTCTTTAAGAACAGACCCCCCCAAAAAATAAATAAATAAAAGAAAAGAAGAAAGCAAAAAACCCAGAAAAAGAGGTACAGATTAAAACATTATTATTTTTTATTTTTATTTTTGAGAGAGCGAGCACTTGTGCAGAGGGGGCAGGGGAGAGGGAGAGAGAGAGAGAATTTCAAGCAGACTCCACACCCAGTACAGAGCCCAAAGTGAGGCTCAATCTAACGACCCTGAAATCATGACCTGAGCCGAAATCAGGAGTTGGATGCCTAACCAAATGAGCCACTCAGGTGTCCCTACCACATTATTTTTAAAATAGATATTTAATTATTTCGCTCAAATTTCAATGAAGAAAAAAACTGAAATGAAATTAAAATTTTGGGTGAACCTCAGATAAAATTTCTTCACCACAGACCTATTCTTTTCTGAACTATCAATCTGCAGTCAAATGAAATTAACACAAAAATATTGGGAAATATTTAATTTAAATCATTAAAAAACTGGTTCTACATTTAGATGAGTTAAATACTTAGACCTGCTCTTATCTCCAGAATAGTTTCTCTGTTCCTGAGCATTTTATATAGATTTGCTCCTTTTTTTCTTCTTATGTTCCATTTTGTTATGTAATAGTTTTATTGGTTTTAAGAATGACTTACGTTGTCTTCCCACAGTTCTGCTTTACTTAAGACTGTCTTCCTATTTTCTTTAGAGATGAAGGGTGGCTAAGAGAACATGACCTTCTTGGGCCGCCCTTATAGACATTATTTCTCGAGTTGTAGCTGACTGTAAAGAAGTCTGAGTCCAGCTCAATTTCCCCTTCTATGTGACTTGCTCTCCCAACTGAGTGCCCATGTTTTATTTCATCATTGAGATTCAGGGCAAAAGGCTTTATAAAGACATTTACCAAAAAACCTCCAGCACCCGTCTTAGCTCTGTAGCTCCGTTTTCACCCTTAGTTTTCCTTTGTTCCTATAATTTTATTTTTGTAATGTTTCTCCCCACCCTAAGTCTTTCACTCCTCTTCCAACAGGAGCCTATTGTTGCTCCTGTTTGAGACACACTGATGTGTTTGAATCTTGTGCTTTGTGCATATATGTGATAATGAGTATTCACTGAACTTCCTTCTTGTGTTTCTGAATGTAACAAAATACTTCTGTCTACTTAACAGTGTGTGGTACTGCTAGGTGAAAAAGTGTCATGAAAGACAAGTGATAAATACAAAAACACAAGAAACCATGTATTTGCTAAATAAAAATAGGACCAACTGCAAGAACAGTCAGAAACACATACTATATACAATAGGCCTGGCTTGCAGAACATCATTTGTCAAAGATAACCTCACTGGGAATATCTTTCCTCCTGCAGCCTTCCTGCCAACATAATTTCTGTGATTTTGAAAATTCTTACGGTTATCTCTGAGGTCTCTTTGTCAGCTAACTACAAAGGGCAAACTGGTCTTTTACTCTCATTTACCCATCTCAGGATTTTTGCCTCCCTGTTTCTTTAGGGAGAATTAGTTTCTTTTTCATATAAAAGATGACTGTTC
>CM052811.1:29052093-29196037 GCA_028533885.1 Nasua narica | reverse complement strand
GTTTGCATATAACACCCAGTGCTCATTACAACATGTACTCTCCTTAATACCCATCCTCTCTAAAACTGTCATTTTGTTTCCCAGAGTCCATAGTCTCTCATGGTTCGCATCCCCCTCCGATTTTCCCCCCTTCACCTTTCCCTTCCTTCTCCTAATGTCCTCCTTGCTATTCCTTATGTTCCACAAATAAGTGAAACCATATGATAATTGACTTTCTCTGCCTGACTTATTCCACTTAGCATAATCCCCTCTGGTTCCATCGATGTTGATGTAAAAATTGGATATTCATCCTTTCTGATGGCTGAGTAATATTCCATTGTGTACATGGACCATATCTTCTCTATCTATTCATCTGTTTAAGGGCATCTCAGCTCCTTCCATAGTTTGGTTGTTGTGGATATTGCTGCTATTGGGGTGCATGTGGCCATTCTTTTCACTACATCTGTATCTTTGGGGCAAATGCCCAATAGTGCAATTGCTGGGTCATAGGGTAGCTCTATTTTTAACTTTTAAATGGTTTGCCTTTCATTGGGCAAAAACTCTTAACTTTGAAATTTATCTTTTATTTTCCTTCTGAATTATTTTGTAAGCCAGGCAGTCTTATTCCAAGCTCATCATTGTCTTGTATCACTATAACAAATGCACCTAGCAAGAGTCAGCTCACACTTCACACTTCCAACATTCTCTTTCAAAATCCCATTATCCAATTTCACAAATTTTGGGGGGAAAATGTCCCGTTTGAGGTTATTTTAGGCAATACTTTTACGAAGTATTTCATGACTATATGAGTCACTGTTTTGCAGCCTTCCAGTTTTCTCATAAGTGGTGCAACTGTGCAAGCATGTTTTAAGCCTCTACTCAATGTCGTGTGTGCTAACATCTTGTTGGCCAAAGCAAGTCACATGGCTAATCCCTAAGTCAACATGTTGGAAAGTATAATCTTCCCATGTAGATGATGGTCATGGTAAGTGAAGGCTTCCTGAATACTGATCTTTATTTACCATACTACTCAACTGGTATGATACATTTAAAAAAATAGCCTGTCTACAGAAAAAAGGAATTGGAATATTTGAAAATCATCCTTTGGATTTTCAAGCAGGCATTTATTTCATTTATGCCACAGAAATATTTTTTATTACATTATGGACACATACTCTTTTTTGAAAGGATATTTAAACATAGGGAATGGTTGAAGTCTTTTATTATTTCTATCAACCTTTCATAGAAAATTTGTAAGCACTTCCTATACAGATAATGAACACAGACTATAAAGAAAACGTTTTTATCTGCAAAAGTTTATTAATTTTCAATCCCCTTGATATTTCCCAGCATCTTGCACAGAAAAAGAGGAAGTAAATTCTGTTAAGAGAGATAGGGTTGCACACATGCCAGCAGGCCGAGTCTAGGAACCCAGGGGAAGGTTCCACAAGACCAGCCAAGAGGGTCTTTGGCTTCACACAGGATGGAAATCAAACACGACCCAGGGAAAGTAGAAACAGTTTATTGAATAATGTAAGTGACAGGTAGAGAATGACAGACAGAGTGTCTGGGAAACTGGGAAAGGAGAGGAAAAGAAAATGAGTCTTATCATTGCTTGGGATTAGGGGTTTATGTTGGAAAGGGCTTAGGGCATGTGTTCCTTCTGGAATCCATGGTAGGATCCAATCAGAGGCAAGTGTCAGGTGAGCAATAGCTGTCATTTTGTAAATTACCAAAGATAAGGGTGTTGCTGCCAGCATCAGCCCAGGTTTGCTTGAAGCTAGCGTTCTGGAACACGCTTGGTATCTGGGTCTTCTTAGGTGTTATCAGATATTTAGAGCCTGGGACAAAACTCAGCCAGTGATTAACTTTCTTGCCTCCACCCTCGGAGCAGGAACGTAGCTTCTTTGGCTTATTCAGAGGCAAAATACAGAACGTGAGTAATGTAATGGGGCCTAGCTGAAAAACAGCAGAGACAGAGCCTTTCAGACTCCCTTTACCTTCCCTACTTCCATTTAACCATTTTATAGCAAGAGAATTTCTGAGAAGTATACTTTATAGAAATAATTTACCTTACTAAAAAAAAAAAAAATCAATTTGGGGAATTCCAAAAGAAACTGTCTAAAGATGGCAAATGTTTTTATTTTCTGCTTTGCTTGTTTTTTTTGTGTGAATTATGATTGTTGACATTTGAGGGATTTGTGGACTAGTCAAGGAAGAAGCTATGACCGTGAGAGGCACTAGCACACCAAGCTTTATCTGGCCCTGCCTTTACAGGCTTCCACGTGGGTGGCTTCCCTTACAGCGCGAGTCCATCAGTTTGTCCAAAGGCTTGGGGTCTGCTACTCAGAAGGAGTGGGAGATAAAACTCCCAGGGGATGGGGGAACCTGAGAGCGGGCGCAGGGATAATGTTGCTTAGCTCCCTGGTGGGAGTCTTCGGGTCAGAGAACTCTGAAAGACAGCAGCAGCTTGGGATTTAGAACTGCAAAGCCCCATTAGATCAATAGGTAATAGATTTGAGTGAGGTTTCATGGGGCATTCAATAAGCATGAAAGCTCTAAATGACTAAACATGTGCTTGTTTGGATTATTTTTTAAAATAACTAGATGTGCAAAATTTTGAGCCTGGTGCTGACGGGCTTTCCAGCTAAAGGGTCTCAGTCTGCTGTGAAGAAATAAACAAGCTAGGAGCCAATACACAGAGGCCATTTTTTGCTCGTTTATATAACAATGCAGTGGAAAGAAATAGCCGGTTAGGATAATGGAACCTTGGCTCATTTGAGCTCTGATACAAAGTTTTTAGGGATTTTTGGTTAAATATATCACTGAGTATCTCTGAACCTGATTTTCCTCTTCTCTGAAATAAAGAGATTGGATTAGACGAGGCTTCCACAAACTATGGCTTGCTGGCCAAATCTGGCGGCCACCAGGTTTCGTAAATATTGCGATGGGGCACAGACACATTCGTTTGTGTTTGTATTGCCTGTGTGTGTATGGCTGCTTTCCTCCCGCAAAGGCAGACTTGAGTAGTTGTGAAAAAGACCATATGGCCCACAAGCTTAAAATATTTACTACTTGGCCCTTTATAGAAATGTTTGCAGACCTCTGTACTAGGCTATCCCATAGGCTTCCTTCTGCTTAAACCTTTTTTGATTAAAAAAAAAAATTAAAAGCCCAGCTCTTAAACTCTTCATCAGAATTCCTGCTTCCCTCCCCCCCTTTTTTTAGCTTATCTTTTGAACTATCAATGTTGCAGTTGCATGGTCTCTGTGTGTGTATGTTTCATACCAAACATCACAAGTATCCTTTCTCCTAAGGCCAAAATGATGTTGCCAGCCTTCCCGAATGGATCAGTAACTTGCATTTTCATGGCTAAACAGACATGGAAATGGATGAAAAAGAGTGCAGAAAAACAAAAAATACCATATTTAATTGAAATAGCATGACTATCTTATGTTGAAAAAAATGGAATTACCTAATTGGATTTCAGCCAGTGGCATACATCCATCCCCTGAGATGTAGCCCCAGTCATTCCATCTCAACAAGGGCTCATGTCCACATTTTCACATCTATGACAAAGGAAGAAAATTGGTCAGAAGCAACCCATTCATTTTAGTCACTTAGATTTCTTTGGCAAACATTGTCCTTAATTATTAATTCAGGATTTCAACTAGCAATCACTAGTTATTACAAGAAGCTTCAAATTGTCAGATGTCAAACTGAAACCTCTCAGAAATCATTAAATCTTCCTTCCATGATAAAAATCAAGATTGTTTTTGCTATATGATGAATAAAATTTTATATAGATCTCGATTATGTTGCCAGCCCAAGAATAGTAAAACACATTATATAACTGTGCATCATATATATTTTAAAAATAATGTAAGCATAATAAGAACACACATTTTAAAAAAGGGTATGTGTTCTTCTCAGAATGTTTTTATCATATATATCCAAAATAAGTCCTTCATGAAGACCGTTTTGAATGTGATTGGAATCACTATTTAAATTCTGTTCTACTATGCAAACTATGGTAAAGGTCTAACAGATGTAGCAAAAAGATAATGGCCTTGGAGTTTCATTGACTTTCAAATAGAAAATGCAAATGAGAATTGAAAAATTTTAAATACACTTTCTGTTTACATGGAAAGTACAGTATGTTATTTGACCAGGTTTTTAAATTTCAATACATATTATATTTGCTGTCTGTGCAAATTCACAATGGACCACATCTAGATCTAGCTAATATATGCTGAATCTTTACAGTGTTCCAGGCACTGCTGCTGATGCTTTTGCAATTTCCTTATTTAGTACTGATGACAGCCCTGTGAACTACGTTCTTTTTGTTGTTCTTGTTGTTTTGTTTTTTGTTTGTTCCCATTGAATAGTTGAGGATATTGAGTCTCAGAACGGTAAAGTGTACACTAAAAACACAAAAAAACCAGGAGAGCCAGGTTTCAAATGAAAGTGCTCTGGCATTAAATATCCAAGTAGAATAGACAAAATATATTCTCTCTCTCACTAACCTAAGCCCATGCTGATTCTGGTCTGGTTTACTGACATCTACATTGATGATAAGATGAGTAAAATCCTGCCTTAAAAAGTGACAATTAAATCAGAATCCTTTATAGTACCTTTTTGAGAACTTTCATGCCAAATATCAAATGATGCAGGAAAGATGTTGGGGTCCAGCGCCGACAGCCAAGAAAGAATTCTTGAGACATCTTTGGTGCAAAAAGGTGGTTTTATTAAAGCACCTGGACAGGACCCATGGGCAGAAATTGCTGCACTAGGGTCCTGGGAGTGGCAATTATATACTTTCAAGTTGGGAGGGTGTTAAGAATAGCACAAGTCTCCAGGTTATTTTGGAAACAAGGTTTCCAGGACCTTGGCGGGGAGGGGGCTAGCTATTGTTAGGGAAAGTTCATTAATTACCATTCCGTAAAAACTCAGTCTTGAGACCTTTCAGATATTTATCAGCAGGCCAGATGCTTGGGGGGGTGGGGGGAGGCTGGGGGCTGGGTAGAGACAAAGGAAGTTTCCAAAGGAATTTTTATAATGTTAAAGTAAACTTACAAGATCCCGGGAGTTCAGGCTAAGATTACTTTCTGCCCTTAACAAAGTATCAACAGAGAGGCAGCTGAGTTTCTAGAGGAGGGTCCACTCTGCCTGTTTCAAGGACTTGTCAATGGACTATAAATAGAAAGGAAATTTAATTTTTCTTTTGCCTTTGTTTCCCACATCATCAAGCATCAACAAAAACTATGGTGGTATGGAGACAGTGAAACAAAAAATGAAAGCTTATAAGGAAATATTAATTAATAGCAAAGTCGGATTATGGTGGTGGTGGCTGTTGTTTAAAACAAAAATTTCCCCATGTGTATTTGCTTTGTTCCCTGGCTGCTGCCAGCACTACGGCCCCACATTTTTTCTCATACTCGAATTCTGCAGTATTTAGCAGCTCCCCCCACAGAGCACGGACTTGGACCCCCGTTGGGTGAATGGCAATGCTGCCTAAGTGCGATCGAGGGAGCGGCACGCCAAACCTGTGTGCCCGGTGACTAGCGGGAGCTGGCGGGCCCCTGGGGGCTCCTACAACAGCTACCAGGTCAGAAGGAGCGTGCTTCCTTAAGCACGGGAGACCGTCTGCTTTCACGCTGCAGCTTCTGTTGATCCTGGGGAGTCTTTCCAGCCCCACTCCCGGACAGCGGGATTTTGACAAGGTTTTTAGTTCCTGCTGCTGAATAGTGCACATCCAATGCCTTGTCAGCTTGCCTCCGTGGTTGAAAGGACCCTTAGCCCACTTTTTTTTATGTAAAGCTGTTGGCAGGTAGTTAAGAGCCCTGTGACACACCCGGATGTATGCTGAAATAGCTTGGGTTTTGAGGCACTTCTCACATTCCAAAAGGCCAGTGCTGTAAAGCAAATGCCTGTCAGGTGAATAACTTCTTCCCAGAGCATTCTATTACAGAAGAAGTGAAGTTTTCTAATATCGAACCAGGAAGAGTTTAAAAAATTGTAATCAGTTAAATAGTGTACTTAATATTTCCTTGGCAAAACAAAAACAAACAAAACTTTTGAAAAAATTTCTGTAGCTATACCTTGCTGGCGCCCACTCCCCTTCCTGATAAATTATTCTTTCTTAGATGGAATTATTTGCTTCCTTGGCCAGAAATCTTCTCTCCTCCATTAACTGCCTACTCTGTGATTGCCATGTAACAAGCTTATGATAAGAGCTTCACAGACATTTTTCTGAGGCCTGCTCTGATACTCCAGTGGTTATTGATACACTCACTGATACTGAACATCATTTGAACACTTTGTGTATTAGGAAATTTTTAGTACATTAGGGGGCCAGCCTACCCAAGCGAGAAGGCACAGTTTCTTTTTTTAACTTCCTTCAGTGAAAATCAGACGAGTGACCAATGCTCTGCCAGTCAGACAGAAACACACAAGAGTGTGATTCAGGAGAGAGTGATGGGAAGAAGAGGATGCTGGGCAGAATTTCCGGGCAAAGATATGCAGTATGATGCCGGGATAGCTGTCAGAGCTTCCCACGACCAGAGCTGGCAGCGAGAGAGTGCCAGAGCCTGCACCTGGGGGGCAGCTGCAACAAGGCTTTCACTAGAGTAGCCTGTGTGTAATCTCTATGTTGGGATCTTCACGATAGTCCTCTAGTTCTAAGTCTTTGGCCTTTGCAGAGACTCAGTGAACTGCCTCTATCTGTTAATATTTTTTTTTTCCAGGCGAGGGCATAACATAGCTAGACTAGGTGCTCTTGCAAAACTCAGGAACAAAAAAACCAAATTTTCAAACATGACCTTTCAGTTTTTGTTTTGATATCTCATGTGACTCATAGTGGAGGGAAGTGTAGTTGTAGAGAAGTGTGTTCCCTTAGATGCCCACATTTTATTTAATTGGTTCTCTAGTCTCTTTCTCTTTCCTTTGTGTAGTAATGGTGTTATCTCTTTGATTGACCCAAGAAGTTGTAAGTTGTAAGTAACCTGAGTGCATGGTTATTGTATCTTTCATGTATATGCCAGTACCTTTCTTATGGTGAGGACTCAATAAAGGTTAAGCACATAGCGAAATGCTCCTACCAAAACCTTCTATGTATCAGGGTCTTGAAGGCAAAGGATCATCAGGTTTATCATGAGTAGAAAATGTAACTTGAAAACATAATGGCTTAAAGGTAACTTGAGTAGGAAGAATAGATGAAAAGAAGGAAGGGGGATGGGAGGACAGGAAAAACAAAAATTGTGTTTATGATCCACAAATTTTTCTTCTGAACAAAAGAAAAACAATGCTTTTTAATAACAAAAAAAATAGACATAGTCATTTCAATCCTTTGAAAACAAATATGCAGTTGTAAAATTTAATGACAACTGTCTGGAATGTTGTCTTAATTTTATAGTAGAAGATGGAAAATGCCATACAAAGGATAAAATCATAAGTCAGGCCACCAACACTATAAGAATAATGTCCCATTTAAACTAGATTCCTTTTTACTAGGGTGATGGAAGGCTAATAAAGTTAGTCTTGCGGCAAGAGGCATAAATGATTCCAACTAATGTAACTTCAAAGGTAGGAGAGTAGGAGAGGAGAGTCTGATTAAACGAAACAAGAGCAAGATGTGCCATTTTCAGAATCTCTCAGGCTTGTTTGGGGCAGTGCTCTCGTTTGGTTACCCCTTCCTTTATTGAATTTTTGCAATGAAGCCAATTTCACTTCCTGTTAAGTGTTACCAATTCAATTTTCAAAACCTGCAGGTTTCCATTCACTTCTGCCTATTCTAAGGAAAAAGTCATAAGAATTTTTCAAATACGAAAGAAGAATTGGGTCAGAAAGCTACTCTTAAAACTGCATCATTCTCCCACAGTAGGTGAAAGATCAGCAAGGTATTGTGAAGTGCAAATGTTAATATAATGAAAATGTAGGATCAAAAAATTTTAGAGGTCAAAGGACTTTAAAAATCCTCTTCACCAATTTTCTACTCCCGTAGGACTCTTTTCAGCAATATCTCTAGCAGATGACCGTCTAGTTTCAGCTTAAATAACCCATAGTAGTAGGACTCTGTTTCCTCCTAAAGTGTCTGTTTATTTACCTGACAAAATAATTATTTTGTCGGCCACAAGCGTAATTCTAGGAAGAGTTATGCTAGATACCATATATGAGATGTTAGGGGAACATATCTTTAGAATGTTTTCCCCATTTTACAATGAGCTAAAAACAATCTCACTTTCATTATTGGGCATATACTTAATATTAGTCAGTAATGAAAATGTGTATTTGAGTTTCATGATCCAAACAACTAAATTTAATTGGTAGGTAGAGATATTGGTACAAGTTCCATTTAATTACGCATTTTTAAACAAAAATGCTTTCTATTAAAATATCAAAGCTTACTAGCTTAACACCACATTTAAAGGAGGATATATATTCAGATTTAAGACTAAAGGGAAATAGTACATCTAAATACCTTTTGTCTCCTCATTCGTCACTGTTTTTAATAATCTGTTCTAATTGCCAATCTTATTCCAAGAGGAGAATATATCATCCTATATCCTAATCAAAATATATTTTCTTAATTTTCAATTAAACATCCATAATTGAATGTAAACCTACTTGGCTTTATCCTTTTAGAAATTCTACCACTGTCAAAAATATATTTAAAAGTTGTGGTCAGTTCTTACAGTATAATAGAATTGTTTGAGGAGATTTAAAAAACGCTGAGGTTCACCCACTACTACCCATTCTAATTTAATTTGATTTTTGTGAGATCTAAGCATTGGTAGAATCCATGGTATTCTAACACATAGCCAGGTTCCAGAACCACTGTTTAAAGGAAACCTTGAAATTTTTTAATGAGTCTCTTCTACGTCTGTGTGTTAATAATCAGATACAAGACTTGCTTTCTTTTCTAATTCCATTTTCTCATGCCTCTTTCCTGGTATGTGTCAGTAGCAGGAAAATTATAGAAAACAAATGACCAAGTAAAAAATGGGTCAGACATTTGAATAGACATTTTACAAAGTAAGTATATAAATGTCTGGAGCCTTATAATAAACACCTAAAAGATGCTCAAAAACATCAGTTGTAAGGGACAGGCAATTAAAATCACTGGAATGATTAAACCCATTAAAATATTTAAATTACAAAAAAAAAAGATGGCAGAACCAAGTATGGGAAAGAATGTGAAACAACTGGAACGGTTGATAGGATTGTAAAATGGCACAGCTAATTTGGGGAATTTAAAGCAATATCATATAAGGCTCAATAACACATTAGAGAACTCAGCAATCCCATTCTTGTGTAAGTCCACACAAAATAAAATGAAATGAAAATATGTACACACAACTTATACATAAATTTTCATAGCAGTGATATTCATAATCAAAATATGGAAACAGCCCAAGTTGTCCATCAAATGGTGAATGAATAAACAAATTATATTAGAACCAGGCTATGAAATACCAGCCAGCAATGACAAAAATCAACAATATGGATGTAACTAAAAATCATTTTGCTAAGTGAAATAATTAAAAAAAAAAGACTACTCACTGTATGATTCTATTTATATGAAATTCTAGAAAAGGCAAAACTAATTGTGACAGCAGATCAGTGGTTGCCTGGACACAAGAAGAAGGGGTCTGAATTCATCCATGAGGAAATTTTTGAGGGTTGCATTCTACATTTTGACTGTAATAGAAGTTACGTGACTGCTTTATACATTAGTAAATTCATCAAACCGTCCTTCTAACATAAGTGAATTTTGTTGTATATAAATTATACTTCAATAACTATTAGAAAATAAATCCTAGAATTAGGCATTCTTATATACTGTAGATGGAATTGCAAATTGGTACATTATTTTTGGAGGACAACTTTGGGACATCTATGACAATAAAATAAACATTTTTGAGTATGTAATTCTACATTTAGGTATTTATCCTGTAGAAGTATTTATTTGGCCATAAATATATAAGCAAGATTATCTTAACATCAAACAGTATTCAGTTGAGACCGTCTTAACTCAGTTTGTATATCCATCCATACAATGGAAGATGATGTATCTCTTATAAAATGTAAAATGCCTAAGTGAAAAATTTCTGTCATATATAAAATCAAAAGTGTAAAGCACAGAACAATGTGGATAGTATGTAAATCTGCCCCTAAAAACCCTTACCTTTCAAGACACATAAAATTTCTGGAAGGATACTAGGCTGAATGTAAAATGACACAGATTTTTACACACCTACACACACACATTTATTTATGATAAAACTTTAAAAAATAAGTTTAAATTTCTCTAAAAGGTAATTGTTTAAAACCAATAACATACCAATATTTTATGGCAGCATTTCTAGAACAATTAGAAGAATGTAACAAGAGCACAAAGGGCAAGAAAGTGTTAAATGGAATTATAGTCTTGTGAATTTCATATACCATTTGAAGGTAGGCTGTGATAAAGATACATATTGTAATCTCTAGGACAATCAAAAAATGATACAAAGAGGCATATGTCAAACTCACTTGAGGTAATATATATCAAATACTAGAAAAATATTACTCATTAAAAAAATAAGATAAAAAATTGAACAAAAATTATATCAGTATTTGGTATATCAATATATCATTATCACAGCATGTCAATACTTAAATAGAAAGGGAATAAAAAATACTCCAATTAAAAGGTCTTGATTATAAGACTGAATAAAAGAGAAAGACCTGCCTATATTCCATTACAATGAATATTAAATAAAAAGACACAGAGTTTTTTCAAGGTATACCATGAGAACACTAAGCATAAGAAAGCAGGCATGTATTTATTAATATCTGACAAAGCATGTTATATTTCATGAACAAAGATGTTATCAAAGATAAATCCATATGCATATAATAACAGCATTTCAAAATACTTAAACAAAACTGACAAACTTAAAGGAAAGATAGACAAATCCATAATCAGCTTTGGAAATTTTAACACTACCCCGTCAACAACTGATAGGACATATAAAAATCAGTAAAGCCAAAGAATTTTTGACTTTTTTTTTTTAAAGATTTTATTTATTTATTTGACAGAGAGAGATCACAAGTAGGCAAAGAGGCAGGAAGCAGGCTCCCTGCCGAGCAGAGAGCCCGATGCGGGGCTCGATCCCAGGACCCTGAGATCGTGACCTGAGCCGAAGGCAGAGGGTTTACCCACTGAGCCACCCAGGCGCCCCAAGCCAAAGAATTTTTGAACATTACTTTAAAATTTGACATATTTGGCTGTGATAGAACACTACATGTAACAATTATAGAATAATTCAAATAACTATTTGACTTCTGTGTTTGTTCTTATTAACTTCCCCTCAACTCCAAATTATGTCAGAACTGAACAGATAAAGAAATTGAGAAAGATTGAATATACATTATTTTTAAGTGCATATGAAACATTCACCAAGATAGACAAAATGCTGGGTCATAAAACAGAACTCAGTAAATGTCAAGGATCAAAATAATATATATTATCTGACCACTGAAATATTAATTTAGAAATCAGTGGGAAAAAGTCATGTTCCTCAGTACCTGGAATAGCCCATTGTTCAGAGAAGAAATCTAAGGGGGAAATTAGTCCATCTTTATCAGATTATGCTAAAATGGTTAGAGTGAAATCTTTAGATTTAAATACCTGTATTAGTAAAGAAAACAGGCAGAAAGTTGATGACCCAAATACCCACCATAAAATAGGAAAATCAGAGTAATTTTAAAAATCATCTAGAGGCACCTGGATGGCTCAGATAGTTAAGCATCTGCCTTCAGCTCAGGTCATAATCCCAGTGTCCTGGGTTTGAGCCCCACGTCAGGCTCCTGGCTCAGCGGGGAGTCTGCTTCTCCCTCTCCCTCTCCCTCTACCTCTCCTCCTGCTCATGTTCTTTCTCTCTCTGTATCTCTGCTCAAATAAATAAGTAAAGTCCTTAAGAAATTGTTTAAAAAATTATCTAGAAAAAAAGGAAATAAATATAAAATGAGAAATCAATGAAATAAAAAATGAACAAAAAACAAGTGCTCCTGGGTAGCTCAGTCATTTAAGCGTCCAACTCTTGATTTTGGCTCAGGTCATGATCTCAGGGTTGTGAGATTGAGCCCTGTACGAGGAGGCTCTGCTCTGCTCTGAGCATGGAGCCTGCTTGAGATTCTGGCTCTTTCTCCCCCACACATGCTTACCTTCTCAAAACATAAAAAAGAGAGAATTTTTAAAATAAAAATTTGGTTCCCAAAAGGAGTAAACTCCTATGGAAACTGATCAAAATTAAAAGAAGAGGAGAGAGAAAACTAGTAAGAAAATACAAAATGCCGATATTTTGAATGAAAAATGAATATGCATATCATTACAGAGTCTTCATATATTGAAATGTTATTAAAGAGTAGAAATAACTTAATGCCAAAAAATTAGAAAACTTAGATAAAGTAGACATATTATTTGAAAACATAATTTCAGGACCAAGGCTTTCTCTCCAAAGTAGTGCTTCTGAAACTTGAATGTATACAAAAATCACCAATGGGATCTTACTAAATACAAATTCCAATTCAGAAGTCTGGGGTAAAACCTGAGATTATGCATTTCTAACAAATTTCCAAGTGATGCCACTGAGATAAATATGTATTGCTTGAGACGAAAAGCCAACTATGCTATTAAAATCCTTTAGTATGCTGAATATATTTATAATCATTCAGGACAGGTATGTTTTTTTTTTTTAAAGATTTATTTTATTTAATTGAGACAGAGAGAGAGAGAATGAAAGGGGAGAGGTCAGAGGGCGAAGCAGGCTCCTCTCAGAGCAGGGAGCCTGATGTGGGACTCGATCCCGGGACTCCAGGATCATGACCTGAGCCGTAGGCAGTCGCTCAACCAACTGAGCCACCCAGGCGCCCCAGGACAGGTATGTTTTGATAAGGTATATTTTGATCTGGAATCTAGGGAAGGGGAGGCAGATAAACGAACTGTTAACTTACATGAGACGCTTCATAGGGATCTCTGAGTGGCTCTCTGGTTGGAGTGGACACCTTGGAACACGTTGAAGAATAGACTCAGTACCTAGAGAGGTGCAAAGAAATCCTTACTTCACAAACTTCAAGGCCCTTCTTGAATTGAACCCTACTGATCCAAACTAATTAGGTGAAGATACTTAGGCTAGGATAACATCAATAATGTCATTTTGGATATTGGTGATAATGGGTACAGTGGAAACCTATGCCTCTTTTTATTTTTACTACCTATATAATGGAGTGAAATTTTTAAAGGTATTAAAGTGATCAAAATTGGTTAAATTAATTAAAGGCTATATTTTAAAATCCCTTG
This sequence comes from Nasua narica, assembly GCA_028533885.1. Classification (NCBI taxonomy): domain Eukaryota; kingdom Metazoa; phylum Chordata; class Mammalia; order Carnivora; family Procyonidae; genus Nasua; species Nasua narica. The sequence continues at coordinate 29,182,713 of CM052811.1, read as the reverse complement.
ATAAAAACAAGTTTAAACATTTTTCTTGATATAATGATCTTTCTCATCTAGGTGGCTTCAGTGAAGAATTTAAATAGACTTCTTTTAAAAATTAGTCTTCAAAAGTAGTTTATCTTCAAAATAAAAAATAAGGCACTTTTTCTCATTTAACACTCGGCTAAACAGTCAATACAAGGGCATTTTGCCTTTTGTTAACACTGTATGTCTTTAAGCTCAGCATAAATAAAAAATCTATGTACCATATTATTTTATCCTTGACATATATTTTAATTTCAGTAATACTCTACATTCCATTCTGATTAATCTTAAATAAATATTGACTTCTAAGTTATGATCACATTGCTAGGAATAATCTTAATGGGTTAGTAAAAAGAAAATAGTAGAAAATAAAACAGCAAATTATGTCATAAAAAAGAGCTCGCTATGTGACGTTTGTAATATGCTAATTTCTTGGAGAGTAGCTTTGGTTCAGAGTCTGGTCCCAAATCTGCAGTTGCAAAATGTCACCTCTCTTAAGCAGACTCCAAATTGACGAGGATCTCAATGTTAAAGAGATGGATGTACAAAGCAGGTAAAATACATGTAAATATGTGATCACAAATGTTAATTCCATCTGATCATGTTTCACTCCTTTTAATAATTTATATATTTTTAATAAAATAGTGTATATTTAAGGCATTCAACATGATTTGATATACATGTACACAGTGAAATGATTACTAGAGTCAAGCTAATTAACATATCTCACATAGTTATCATTTGTTTCTACGATGAGTGCATCTTAAGTCTATTCTTTTAGTATATTTCCAGTATCCAATACAGTATTATTAACTGTGGTCATCATGCCTGTACATTAGAACTCTAGATGTATTCATCCTGTCTAACTGCAACTTTGTACCCTGTTGACCAGCATTTCCTACAAGGCCCTACAAGACCTACTGGGTCCTTGCTACTTTTCTGACTTCTTCAGAGAAGAGCTCTAATATCTCTGGTCCCTTCTTAGTTAATCAGACAATTACAACATCAGGAATTGCCCTGGCTATTCCTGCTTCAAGGAACACTTTTCCATGTACTTGAATGGCTCACCCCCACATCTTTCTAATCTTTGCTCAAATGTAACATTCACAGAGAGGCCTCCACTCAACCCTGGCATTTCTGGTCATCTTTCCTTGCTGTATTTATCACTAATAAACTTCTAATGTATATTTAATCTCTTTCCCCTCACTAGACAATACAAGAAGAAAGGGATTTATTTATTTCTTTAGCCCAAGTTTCTTGAAGAGTTGCTTATACAACAATGAAATTTTGTTGACTGGATGAATGAATATATGCTATTCACTATATTAAATGCCCAGGAAATTAATAATGAATAGGACACATATACTTCCTCCTTTGTGGACCTTATAGGCTATTACACTAGTCAAAGCATTTAGAGTTTGAAGAGATATTTAAAGTGCATATAGTCAAACCCCAGCATTTTATATGTCAGGAAACAGACATATTTCCCCAGACATAATGCCCATTGACGTTATGTAGCTCTTTGATGATCATCAAAGGACCAGAGCTCAATGATCTGATTCATAATGTAACATTCTTTCACTACGCATTGTGCCTAATAATTTTCATTCATTATTGATTGTCTTAAGGTGCAACAGGTACTAAAAAAGTAAATGTAAGACATAGAAAGTTAATGTACAATATTATAAATTGTATTATTAATGCTGAAGGAAGGATATGAATGAATTTTCCAGAGGTAGTTCTAAATTGTAAGAAATCTTGGTGCCCTAAAATTTTTATGACATTCTTTAATGAGCTGCAAGATAAGTAAAATAAGAATAATGACGGAACTAGGTGTAATATGACTGAAGGTGGGGAGGTAGCACAAGTACATTTTGAGGAGAAAATGAAGGAAAGTGATAGCTCTGCTGAGTTCATTTAAATCTCCAGGTCTCAGTGAATTGAAATCCTGCTGGAGATTAGATATTGAAGATGTGATCACAGATGACATCTGTGGAAAAGGGTGACTTGAATTAAAAAATCCTTATTTCTAAGAAAAGATTTTGGTGTCTATGTGTGAAGAATTCTATTTAGCTGCTAATAAAGATAATCAAAAATCCTAGGCTACATTGAAAGTCTTGACCAAAGAGATAATAGTTCCATTCTATTCCTCTTTGGGAGGAATAGAGGCACACTGGGAGGACTGTGCCCCGTTCATTATGTGGCCCTTCTTAGCAAAATGGAGTCTCTCGTGTCAAACAGGAGCCTGTGTCAAGTAATGACGCAAGCAGTTAAGGTACTGCAGCCAGGAGATATCGCCGGGACCAACATCACTGACCTTTATAAATAATGAGCAGAACCACAGGGGATCTCCCGGGACCCCAAACCAATTAAGTCCCTTTAAAAATGGAAGGATTTTGGCAGCAAACTGTCAGACTCTTGAGACCTGACCCCTCTACGTCTGACCACTTAAAAAAGGCAACTACCACTGATGGCTTGGCCAGATTGATCTCCAAACAGAACTGAGATCCTTCACTGCTTGAACATAAGAAGCAGGAAGTGAAAAAAAAAATTAAATTAAAAAAAAAAAAAAAGAAGCAGGAAGTGCCCAGAGCTGACCCTGATCAGACCGAAGCCTTATCTCAACTGCGTGCATGGCACAGACTGACTTCACGTTTGGTTCCTTAAGTTCCTGCACCCTCTGTTACCTTCTTTGTTGTGTGGTTTGTCTTCTGTCCGCTCGGTGTGCTATGTTAGAAGCCAAGTTTAATCACGTGGTGAATTGTCACTGAGAGAGATTCGTATGGAGTATGAATAAGTAGGACGATAGGACCTTGAGCACTTTCCTTGCTTATCTATTTATTGTTGTTCCTAAAATGAGCTGCTATAGAAAATGTCCCAAATTTCTGTTTGGGAAATACATATAATAGTCTACCTAGTCCTACAAATTGGTATGTCCGAATCCAAATAGGGAAATATGTGAGATTTGAACTCATGCGAGCTTACTGGGTGAATCGAAGCTCTGAATGACTTTTGACAGCAATACGAAGTACTTTTGGTTAAAGCAAAATAACAGTTGAAACAAAACCTCATAGGGCTAGCACACGAAGAAATTTAACTCCTCCCAAGTTTTAGTAGAAGCATAATTAGGTTTCCTAACTATGTGGAAATATTATAAGATGTAAAGCATATGTATTTATGCAGACCAGGAATTTCCTTTCTGTAAGTTGTCCTAATACTAAGGGTGCTCTAAAACATTTTATAGTCACCAAGTAAGAGTGGGAGGAGAATATAAAGCACCGTAGTCGTTGCAGCATATCATGCAGGGTAACTTGACCGACTTACATGCAAAATTACACTGCTCTTCATCACACGCTGTTAGACTTGCAGACAGTTCATTTAGCCTTTGATTTGTTGAGTATATGAACTTCAGTTTGGGCTTTCGAACCAGTTCCAACTGATTTGACCGAAGCATAGGAGACTTCTGCTTTCAATTTAAAGACTATGATCAAAGAAATGGCGAATGAGATTTTTATGTCCGCAGCACTGGTTTTCTCAAGTGCCTTCAGCTATGATCTGATGCATTTATTGTTCTTTGAGGAAGAGTAAGGTAAGACTAATTTAGCAGAAATACCTGTGGCTAGAATACAAAGAGGATTTTCTGTGTCATCTCCAGAATTTCATCAATTAAGAGAAGTGCAGCAATGAAAGTTAATGTTCCATTAATATGCTGATTTTGCTCCCACCAATGGCAGGAACTCTACCAATTGGAAAAATTACTATTTTAATCTTAGTCAATTTTGTTACTCAAAAATATGCTAGCAAAGATCATAAAGGTTTCCATAAGAATTTCCACAAATACAGCAATGACTATCAAGATTACTTTCTTTTAGTCATGTTAATATATTGTGCCAGAGACCATGGAATATTTTTCATTTAGTTATTAGTCAGTGCTGTTATTAGCGGACATGTCTCAGATCTACATGAGATAAAATTGCCTCAGGTGATACTTCAGAAGCTACAAGTTAGAAATGTGTTCACTGAAGAGAAACACTCCATTTAAAAAATATATATGTTTATACATCTTTATACATCTTTTCAATATCCCTGCTCCCTATAAATATCAAAGATATTGATAATATTATTGTTAATGCAAGGAACAGACTGTATTTATTGGCTTAGGCTTCTAAGGTCACTGAGACTTTTGGAATTAGAATTCTGGTCTCTGTACTCTAGGATAAACACAAGTATAATGCAAGGCTTCACGCAGTTCAATCGATGTGCTTATTCAAAATCTTTACATTATTCAATACATGGCTCAGGAATTTATTGCTAACTACAACAGAATTCATAGGATATCGTTTTAAAGCATATGGATAACTTCATCTTCTCTCTGCACTGAGGAGGTCATGAAGACCAACTGCATCAAAAGAAACATGAAAAAAAAAAAGAATGAAAATTTTCCTTCTTTGAAAAGGAAATCTAGCCTGAACTGATGTCAAACAGGTTTATGACCCAAAGTCCAAATTATTCAAAAGCATTGGCTCTTTAGCTTATGTCTGCTTAAATTTTACATTTTGCTATATTCTATAAGGCAGAGAAAAGTAACATAAATGTGGATATGAGCATGGGTCACTAGCCTCTGAACAAAGTCAGGGGAAATCATGTTCTAAGTCAGGATACAAATTCTCATCTAGGAATATGCATTCAGATTAATGCCCAAAAATGTTTAAATAAAAACCAAATTTTAATATATCTTCTACAAACAGTAGAGTGTCATGACAAGATTTTCATGGGAAGGATGCAATGGAAGGACAAGAATGAGTTTGATGCTTCTTTTAAGTGTCCTGGCAGGACATGACGAGGATCTAAACTAAATAAAGCAAGAGTTTGGGGAAGATATGGAAGGGATAATTTGGGGTCATGTAAAGAAAAAGAATCTACAGATTTTGATGGTTGGATATAGAAAAATAAGAGAAAAAATTGTCATTGATGACTACTATATTTCAGGATTGGAGGTGCTGCTGTTTCCCAGGAATGACTAGAGGGTAAAGAGAAAATGGATTCGAAGTGTCTGACTTATTCCAAAGTTTCACGTGCCATTTAGATTCATAATCTGGTGAATTAATAAATGCTTTTTTTTTTCCCACTAAGAATCTATAGATATAAGGGCACCTGGGTGGCCCAGTTGGTTAAGTGTCAGCTTTTGGCTCAGGTCATGATCCCCAGGTGCTGGTATCGAGCCCCGTATTGGACTCCCTGCTCAGCGAGGAGGTCTCTCTCAATAAATAAATAATTTTTTTAAAGATTTTATTATTTATTTGACAGAGAGATTAAGAGAGAACACGAGTAGGCAGAGATTCAGGCAGAGGGAGAGGGAGAAGCAGGCTCTACACTGAGCGGGGAGCCCAATGTGGGACTCAATCCCAGGACCCTGGAATCATGACCGGAGCTGGAGCTGAAGGCAGACACTTAACGACTGAGCCACCCAGGTGCTCCAATAAAAAAAAAAAGAATCTAGTGGGGTGCCTGCGTGGCTCAGTCATTAAGTGTCTGTCTTCAGCTCAGGTCATGAACCCAGGGTCCTGGAATAGAGCCCCGTGTTGGGCTCCCTGCTCTGCAAGAACCCTGCTTCTCTCTCCCCGTCTCCCTCTCCCCCTGCTTGTGTTCCTTCTCTTGTTGTCAAATAAATAAATAAAATCTTAAGAAAAAAAGAATCTAGAGATATGCTATTCATATTTACAGATGATTTTACAAGTTTTCTAAATATAAGGTTAATAGAAAAAATTAAGTGCCCCTACAAATACCAACAGCAAACAATTTATAAAAATAAATTTAACAAATGTACAATTTATAGCAGCATCAACAAAATCGAATATGTAGGAATAAATTGAACAAAAATTATGCAAGACTTTTAATTCAATACTATATCACTACTGAGATTAATTGAAGAAGACCTAAATAAATGGAGGATATGCCATGTTCATGGATTGAACAAAAAAATATTGTAAGACAACAATTTCCAAAAGCTGCTTATAGATTCATTGCAATACTATTCTGAATCATGAGACATTTTTCCTTATGGAAATTAATAAGCTCTTCCTAAAATTTATACAGAAATTCAAGGAATCAAGAATAACCAAGAAATCTAATGGAATGAATGGGGAATCAATATGGGAAAAAGGATGAACTTTTAACCCTATCTTGTATATTACATGCACAAAAATATCAGTTGCAGTTCCATGGTAGAAAAAAGGTGAAAGATTGATAAAACAAAACTTCTAAAAAGTAACAAGTATAATTCTTCATATATTTATGGAAGGTAAAGATTTTGTACACAGTACACAAAAAGCAGTAACATTACAGAGATTGAGGAATTGCACTCAGTAAAAATAAGAACTTCCTTTCATCAAAACACACAATTAAGACAGTAGAAATACAAACCATAGAGTGGGAAGATATATTTGCTGTACACATTTTTGAAAAAGTACGGATGTTGAATATAAATAAAGGACTTTTACAAATCCAGATAAAAAAACAACATTTTTTTTAAAATGGGCAAATTCTTGAATACATAACATTACTAAAAAGGGATATGCAGAGGTATAGCCAACTGGATTTATTGTCTTTTTCACTTTACATCTAGATCTCAAATTATTTGACATAAGGAGAGAATGAAATATTAAATGATGTCTTTTCTGTAAAACATAATTAATGCAAAAAAAGATGCTCTTTGTCACAATTCCTCACACAAAGCTGTGCCATCTTTATTGCAGCTGTGTCAGTATCAGTTCCTGAATAACTGGTTTTCTCCTCACCTGCTAATAACACTAATGACAACCAATATAAATAATAAAAAATAGTGGGTACATTTTACTGAATATTTACTATGTGAAAAACACTCTAATAAGAATTCTAAATCAATATCTCATTTCATTCAATAAGTAAGCATACAAGATAGGTACTATTATCATGACCGCTCCTCTTTCTCAGAAGAGGAAGTTGGGACTAAAGATGTTAAATAATTTTCCCCAAACCAAAGCATTAATGGAACACAGAGTTCAGATTCAAATTGTCTGCCTGCCTGTGGAGATAGTGCTTTTGAGCTCTATGCAACATGATAATGAATTATAATAAATTCCCCCCAACTTTCAGCAGATTTAGCACTACATTTCCTTATCAGTGAATCCCAATGGGAAGGTTTATTTGATAGTTTTTCTGGTCTTAGAGATCCACTGAAAAGCCAATATTATAAAGCTGTGGAAAAATAATGGCTGAAGTTAGGTTTGGAGACAACTAGAACTAAAAACAGAATGTCAACAAGATTCTCTGTATCTGTCCTTTTGTATTGGCTTCTCGGGGTGCCTGGGTGGCTCAGTTGGCTAAGTGTCTGCCTTCAGCTCAGGTCATGATCCCAGGGTCCTGGAATTGAGCCCCATGTCTGGCTCCCTGCTCAGTAGGGAGTCTGTTTCTCCCTCTCTGCTTCTCCCCTCTTGGTCTCTCTCATGCTCGCTCACTCTCTCTCTCAAATAAGGAAATAAAATCTTTAAAAAATATATTGGCTTCTTGGGGCGCCTGGGTGGCTCGGTGGGTTAAAGCCTCTGCCTTCGGCTCGGGTCGTGATCTCGGGGTCCTGGGATCGAGCCCCACATCGGGCTCTCTGCTCAGCGGGGAGCCTGCTTCCCCCTCTCTCTCTGCCTGCCTCTGTGCCTACTTGTGATCTCTCTCCTCTCTGTCAAATAAATAAAATCTTTAAAAAATATATATATATTGGCTTCTCCATTTTGGCTGTATCTTATATGCATCTTAAGAGGAGATCATGTTCCTAGCATTGTGAGTTTACATTTTCAGATGAAAGAGGAAGGGAGCTTCCTTACAAGCTCCAGATGGAAAAACTCTGGGGGAAGGACTCAGGTCCTTTCCAACCCCTTCTCAGGGCAGTTTGCTTCCAGAAAATTTCCAGGAATATCAAGCAGACTGGAAACAATACCCACTGAGGTCATCAAACTCCATGATTGGTGACTTTGTAAACAACCAGAACAGGTAGGTATGCCCATTCTAAAACTCACTGAGCTCAATGTAATGTGCTTAGAACAAAAAATGTATGTGGAGATTAAGTAGATACATGATCTGTCAATAAGGTTGATAAGGATTGATAATTTGACCATTTATTTTTGCAATCCTAATTTTTTTTTTGTCCTTACATCTTACAAGACACAAAAGGGTACTGAGATGTGTGTGTGTGTGTGTGTGAGAGAGAGAGAATTGGTGAATGGGAACAGTAAACTTTGAACTAGTTTTTTTGTTTGGCTTATGATACTTGGTTGTTTGAGATAGCTGATCACAGTTTTTCTACTGAACTAGGATGATTTTGATGTTTCCTCAACTGTTTGAAATAGTAACTATTCTACCACTTTTGCTTATGCCTAAAGGAAAAAAAACTGTATCCTACTAATAGAAATATATGTCAAAGATCAAATTTATATTTTAAAAAATCCAGACAAATGTCACAATGCCTAAATTTAGAAAACAGGTTAGGGCTAATTTTGAATTCTTTGCCTCTAGTTATTGCAAAATGAGTGCCATATAAAATTGAAATCTTTTGTCTCAGCTATGGGTAAATGATTTTTATAAGACAGATATTGACTTTAATATAGTTTAATGAAAGAATTTATGGATAGACAGTAAGGGCAAGTTTGTCCTAGCTCTGGTTTATAATCGATTTTGTATTTTCTTAGAAAGTTATTTTGTTTTGTTTTGGTTTTTTTGTAGGATACAAGATTTATTCTCTCTACTTCTCTGATAGGTGAAAATAAATAAAATATTAGGTATAAAATTTTACATAAAAATGATAGCCAAATGCTACATGTTTTACACCTACTCCTTTTAACTCTCACTAATACAATTAATACTTCCAAATAAAACAATCATTGCATTTTATATGAAATATTTCAGTAGTTTTTTTTTTTTTGGTATATTTCAGTAGTTTTCTAACTTGTTTACCACCCTTCATTTTAACTCTACTCATTTCGTAATACATCATGCTGAGAGATAGTCTTCCCAAAGAAGAGCTATGAATGTGTCACTTGCGTTGGTTCCAAATGATCATAGAAGTTTAGACATGCTGTAGATTGTCTTTGCCTTTTCTCTAGGGGTTGCTACAAAAATGTATCATATATTTGTAGCCTTCTTTCTTCCTTTAAATTCCTCATTCAGGAAAAAAGAAAAAGTCTTACCCTTTTCTTCAGGGAGAAAATGTATATAATCTGCATGGAACCCAGTAACTTGCTTGTCCCTTCCCTCCCCTAAAAGTACATACATCACTTTCTTATTTCAGAGGAAGCCATGTACCTTTTCCTCTCCAAATGCTAACTCAACCTATGTACTCAGTTATCCCTCTCAGTTTCCCCAGGCCCTTGATTCAGAAGTTTTCTTTAATCCTGTGTCTTCATACTTTACTTTTCTGTGATTCCATTCTTTCTTTTTGTAGGTTGTTCAGACTGCCTTCGTCCTTAAAAAGCTCACCTCAGCCTTACCTTGTGCTGAAGCCACCACCATCTGTTATGACTGACACATTACCTAAGCCAAGCCTCTAATTATTTTTCACTTTTTTAGCTTCTTCCATTCTTCATTTCAATTTAGGTTTTTCATTAATTTTGAAATCAACCTTGATAAGATTCCTCTGTGAACTAAAAATCATTCATTCAATGGCTCATTTCACTGCTCACTAAATAGACCCCTCTTGAGCATTTAACACTGCTGATCTCATTCTTTAGACTCTCTCCTCTGATATATGGGAAACTAATCTTTCTGATTTCCCTTCTGTTTTGGCCCAATTAATGGTATCCACTCCTTTGTCATTCTATAAATGTGATATTTTTCATGGAGTTCTCGATTACCCATTCTCCTCTTCATCTACGTATGCTTCCTTGGTCTGTTAAATGTATATTCACAGGACTTCATTTTCTCTCAGGCATTCATGTCTAATAAGTATCTCTCTCATGAGACTGCATCTCCACTGTCTTTCCATACCACAATAGCCCCGGTCTCACACTATCCATCTTTAAGAGTTTTACTCAAACTCCTCCAGTAGGTCCCCCTTATTTCTTCCTCTCCTTCCTGAGATAACCTATATTGTACTTTTTTTGACCTGTTTGTGGTGCATTACTTTCTACCTTGCTTTATTTGGGGAAATTTATAATGTCTGCTGCCTAAAGGCAATGTTTTTATTGTTTTATCTGCATATCTCCCACAGCACTTTTCACAATCTTTTGTGTAGTAATTTCTCAATAACTGCTTGTTAAATGCATGAAAATGAATATTACAATTTTAAAAAATCTTATAGAGTATTAAGTTCTATTTTTAGTATTAATAGCAAATAGGCAGTCTGGAGAGTCTTACAACTTTGGCATTGGCCTGTACTCAGAATAGCCTCATTTTAGATTCTAACAGTTAATGGAGGGGCTTTGATAATACACACACACGTGCGCGCGCGCACACACACACACACACACACACACATACACACTGAGCTGACTACAGTGAAAGGGATGTATAGGAGACAAACCTCAGATGCAAATTTAGTTCTGGAAATATTTTTATAGTTGTGTATAAATGCAATGGCTTCCATAAAATTTCTCTGATCAAGCAAAGTGAGGTGACAGGGATCCTTCTTCCCCTTAAACCCAAATTGCTCCTTTTCAACTGCGAAAATAATGGCATGATAGATAATACATAGCATAAATATTGGTTAATCCCTTTAGACATACAGTTTTTACAATGTATCTGGCCACTCATTTATGGTTTTCTGATCTGTGTGCATCAAGGGAAGAAGGATATAACAGGAAAAGGGTTGACATGTTGCTGGGAAATGTTCTTTAATTTCATTATGCAAAGCAATATGAGTGAAAGAAGAGAAACAGGAGGCTTTTAGGCTTCATCTATAATACTGTGATAATATCAATTCCTACAAACATATACTTAGGGAATATATAGAAAAAGTGAGATCTGGTTCCTTAATTTTACAGGCTATATGACAAGTTAAGGATGTTTGATATTATAGAAATTTATTTCAGAATAATAAGAGTTTAGCTGATATAGGTGAGCACCAGTGATTACTGACACTGTAGTTAGATTTATTTTATTTCTATTTTCCAACTTTATTTAGATATAATTGAAAATTAAAAACTATAAATTTGGGGCACCTAGGTAGCCCAAATAAGCATCTGCCTTTGGCTCAAGTCATGATCTTGGGGTCCTAGATTGATCCCTACGTCAGGCTCCCTGCTCAGCATGGAGTCTGTTTCTCCCTCTGTCCCTGACCCTCCCCCCGCCCAGCTCATGCTCACTCTCTTTTTCTCTCTCAAATAAATAAATAATTTTTTAAATGTATATATTTAAGGTATATAATTTGGTGATTTGATATATGTATACATTTGGAATGATTGTCACAATTAAGCTAATAACATATCCATCACGTTACTTAGTTACATTTTTGTATGTGTGAGTAGTAAAAATACTTAAGATCTACTCTCTTAGCAAATTTCAGGTATGTAGTACCTTATTAACTATAGTCCAAATGTTATATATTTTCTCCCCAGAACGTATTAATCTTACAACTGAGAGTTTAAAGCCTTTAACCAACATCTCATTTCCCCCATTCCCAGCCCCTGACAGCCATCATTCTAATCTGTGCTTTTGTGAGTTCTACTTTTTTAGATTCCACATGTAAGTGAGATCATACAGTATTTGCTTTTCTCTTTCTGGCTTATTTCACTTGAAATAATGTCTTCTGAATTCATTCATGTTGCAAAGGACAGGCTTTCCTTTTTTTTTTTTTAAGGCTGGATAATATTCCATTACATGTACCGACCACATTTTCTCTATTCTTTCATCCACTGACAGTTGTTTCCATATTTTAGCTATTGTGAATAATGCTGCAATGAACTTGATGGGGCTGATACCTCTTCAAGATAGTGATTTCAGTCCATTTGGATATATACCCAGAAGTGATTTAGTTTTAAAGTTTGGAGGAACCTCCATACTGTTTTCCATATTGACCATATCAATTTACATCCTCACCAACAGTGCACAAGGGTTCCCTTTTCTCCATACCCTCACCAGCACTTGTTATCTCTTTTCTTTGTGTATAGTTAGTTTTAGCAATGTGAGTTCAGGAGGAAGACTCAGAAGGACTGAAAGATCAAAAATACAAAATGACTAAGATAGGACAAAGATGGCTGGGGCACATTATAATCTAAAACAGGTAAGTTAAAATGAAGAGGCTAAAAAAAAAATGAAGTAATTTCCTACCTCTGTGGAACAAATCATGTGAACTGAGATAATACAAAGTCCTTACTCAAATAACAGAAGGCTTTTCCCCAGAAATTATGACTGGGCTGAGATTGGTTGGTTCAGTCATTCAACAAACATTTGTTAAAAATCTGTGTGCTAAGCACTATTTTATGTGCTCAGGTTATATCAGTAACTATAATAAAGTTCTGTCATTTCTTGTGACTTCTATTCTAATGAGGGAAAACAGATAATAAAGAACAACCATGATAATAACTAAGTAAATTATATGGTATGTTGGAGGATGAAAAGCATTATGGGAAAAGATAGCAGAACAGGTTAAGGGGAATCAAGAATTTTATGCCATATTAAATACCGTGTTCAGAGTAGATTCACGGGGGGGAGGTGAAGTTTGAGCAAATACTTGAAGGACGTGTGTTAGTGAGCCAAACTATTGTCAGTTGCCAGTTAGGATGTATTTCCAAACTGTTTAAGAAGCTTGGCCATTAAACATGGTCAGAAGGGTTTTGCCCGTGGGAATGAGCAGACTTGATTCCAGGTATTTATTCCTCTCCCTATATGTGCAGCCATGTGGCTCAAACCATTTAAATTCTATGACTCGATTTTCTCATCTGTAAAATGAATTTTGCAATATTAATACAGCTAATTAATATAATAAATATGTAATAATATAGCTTCACATTCAACAAGTCTTTAATTTTAGAATAAATTTAGATTTGTCGAAAAGTTACAAAGATGGCAGAGTTCCCATGTATTATATATCCACGTTGCCCTATTATTAACATCTTACGTTGGTATATTTGTCACAACTAATAACCAATGTTAACGCACTATTATTATCAGTGCATGCTATTAAAGTGCATGCTTTATTCATATTGCCTTAGTTTTTACCCAGTGTCCTTTTGCTGTCAAAGAATCTTATCCAGGACACTACATTACATTTAGGCTCATGTTCTGAGGCTCCTCTTGGCTGTGATGGTTTCTCGGATTTTCCTTGTTTTCATGACCTTGATAGTTTTGAGGAGTAATGGTCAGGTCCTTTGTAGAACATCCCTCAATTGGGAAGTACCTGATATTTTACACTGAGGTTATGGATTTTGGGGAGGAAGACCACTCCAGTAAAGTGATGTTCTCATCAAGTCATATCAAAGGCACATATTAGCAACATAACTTATGAACTGGGTCAGCTGAGGTAGTTATTTGTCCAGTTTCTCCAAAAGCTTCACCTGAAAAGCGGATTTCCTAGAGACTAGCGAACTAGAATCTGGGCCCATGTCACTGATGACATTTGTTGAGTCTACCTCCTGGGTCAGAAAACCTATATCCATTAAATGCATACTGCAGAATCTAGTTTGCGCTACATTGTTCTCACAGTCATCAATTCCACAAAGCAACATATCTCTATTGTGAAAGAAAGTAATTTCTGATTTGTTTTTCCCTAAGATGAATTTTGTGGGAAGAACAAGAGTTTTACCATGTACTTCCTTGTTGCTATATATAAACCTTTGGTCTCATTTTGCTTTAATTCTGTTTTAACACAAGGGGAAAAAACATGTCTCTTTTAACTTGCAACATGTCAAAAGTATATGTTGCTTCAGAATGTAATTGTACGACTGTCCAGCAAGTTCTGTTTGGGAATTGGAAATACATTTCCTAGTGACAAGAGCATATTTCAACTGAAGCAGCAAGTTGGGTATAAGGCCCCAGGTTATATTTCAGAAAATGAAAAGCAAACCAATCAAACAGAAGGATAGGCAGGCCTCTCAGGCTATCCAAAGCCTTCATCTCTTTCTAATTTTGCTTTCATGATTCCCACAGAGTAAATTACATGGCTCCAAGTGAAGTGGGGCCCTGCACGTTCATGCTCTTGTTCTTTTGTATATGTTTCAAAAGATGCCAGACCCAGAGCGAACCCAAATTTTAGAGCCTCACTGTCATCACCAGTGACAAAGACAGTTGCATTGTGTCTTGTTTTTTTAATTTTTTGAATATTTTTTTCGAAGCAATTCATTTCAATGAGAAGCAGTCCTAGGAGGGCACAGAGTGGCAGCTTGAGTTGGTTCATTATAGAGTATCTGGTTTATGATTTTGATCTGGCAAAATGCAGCAAGCAGCTGATGTAGCTGCTGGTCTACTGCAGGAGGTCAGCTTTCCCTCGAGGGAGAGATCTGATCCCTGTCCAGAGAAGCACATTTGTCTTTGGATTGTCCTCTCCTGCTCTGTGCCCAGGGTCCCTTCTGCCCTACACCCTCCCGTTAATCCAGAACTTGGATTCTGTGAGCTGGAAACCTCAAAGAGTTATGGAAATTGATACAACTTTGAAAAATAAAAAACAGTATTCTGTATTCAAAGAGATACATTTCTAGTCTTGGAATATTAGAGGAATTTTTTAAATTTGTTTTTCTCTTAGATGATTCTGTCTACTTTTCTCAAACTATTAAACATGGCGTGGCTCTGGGTAGCTATAAACTATTTTTTTTGCCAAAGAGACATTCTGATATTTAGCTGTATTTGTTAAGTTTTACTATGTTAATATTACATTTAGCCACCCCTTCCCTTCTCCCATAACTCAGTCAAAGCTGCCATCATTGGAAGCTCTGATTATAGCATTTTGGCTAGAAAGAGGGAAAAAGGAATAATTCATGATGGGAGGAAAATATTTTTCCTTTAATATTCCTTTATAAAAATAGTACATGGGGTGCCTTTAAATAGCTGATGTTTATTATATACATGAACAAAACTGTCCTCTATTCCCATTTTTTTCAAATCCATTTTATTCCCATTTCCAATCCATTATTTAACTATCATCAAAATCTCTATTTTTCTTCCTGAGGTCCTTTGTTTAATTCATCTTTCTTATTTATTTAACCCCTCTGAAATATCCTTTCTTAAGTAATGAGTAAAATTCCCTATATGAATTATGGAAGAGTCCCCAGGAGTAAGTAGTTGAATCAATTTGTTTGCAGACAGCCATCCTATATAGGAAATAAAATACTAAAAACATGTTAGCAGAGATGTGTGTGTTCTAATTACATAGGACTTACAGAAGAGTTAATATCTGACATATGTTTAACTGTATATTTATTGCATGATAATTAAGCATAACTGAGAATCAGTTAAGTGTCTGTATTTAATATTTCTTCTGCTAAAACAAAGCATGATTTTCTCACTTCTTTGCATCTTTTTCCAGTTTGTGTAAGTGACACATGCTGAAATATGAGTTCCCCAAAGGCAACTGACATCCTCTTCATAGTGTGTCCTCAAGCCTTAGCACGGTATCTGCTTTATGGGAGTTTCACAATAAATGTTGAATGAGTAAATCTACTTATCTATCTCTCCATGTCCTCAAGTTGACGGTTGTCCATGAAAACATATTGTATAAGGCTCATTTCAGATTGCCTTAATGACCAACTGAGATGACCATCCAAACTACTACATCCAAACTAGCTACTACACATGAGTGAAATCATATGGTTTTTTGTTTTTATTTTTGTTTTGTCTTCTCCTTCTGGAATCCCTAGAATACAGATGTTATCACACTTGATGATGTCATAGAGTTCCCTTAACCCTAGTCTCATTTTTTATTATTCTTTTTTTCTTTTTGCTCTTCATCTTGGTTGCTTCTCATAATCCTGTCTTCCAGATCACTGATCTGTTCTTCTGCATCCTCTAATCTGTTGTTGATTCCCTCTAATGTATTCTTCATTTTAGTTATTGTATTCTTCAGTTCTGACTGGTTCTTTTTTATGTTTTTTTAATCTGATTATTGAAATTCTCACTGAGTTAATCCACTCTTTATTCAAGTCTAGTGAATATCTTTATGACCATTACTCTGAACTCTGTATCATGCATATTACTTATCTCCATTTCACTTAGCTCTTTTTCTGTGATTTTTTTCTTGTGCTTTCATTTGAGACACATTTATCTCCTCATTTTTTTTTCTCATTCTGTGCTTGTTTCTGTGTATTAGGTAGATCAGCTTTGTCTCCTGATCATGAAGGTGGTGTCTTTGTGTGCCCGCACACCTGTCCCCTCTGCAACCATCACCAAAACTGAGGTTCCAAGGGTGTCCCCTGTGTGGGTTGTGTGTGCCCTGCTGTTGTGACTGAGCTGTAATTGCTGTGGGCATACTGGTGAGTAGGGCTGGCCTTCAGCCCAGCCAGGTACAATGATCTGCTTTGCCTACCATGGGCACACTGGGCAGAGTTTTCTCCCCCCACTGTTGAGAGGCTTAGCTGCAACTATCATAGGCTTGCTCCTGGGTGGCACTGACACTCAGTCTCTCTGTCTGCAATTAGCTTCTGCCACAGATGCAGGCACACCAAAGAGTAGGGCTTACAACCTGCACAGCCAGCTGAGAGGCCTGGCTACAGCAAGTGCAGGTGTGTTGATGTGCAGGGTTATCCTTCCCCCTTCCTAGGGCAGAAGTCACTTTGGAGTGGCACCAGCTGGGGTTGCCTGCCAGGTGTGGTAGTGCTTGAGTCACTTTGGAGATACGTCTGCAGAGGTGGGTAGGTTGGGTGGGGTAGGCCTTGTGGTGGTCACGAGGTAGATGGAAAGTGTTAAAATTGGCTCCCAAGAGTATCCAGCTCTCTAGGCTGGGAAGGAGCAAGAAAAGTGGTGCTTGCCAGCACTTTTGTTCTTTGGGAAATCTTCTGAACATCCTGCCCCTTCGGCACCCATTTTAAAATTACTCGATAAATTTCTTTCCTGTATGCCCTAGTTGGTTTTTAAACTGCTACCTCTGTGCTGTGTCTAAGGCCGAGTTATTTAGTGTGCTGGCTCCTTAAGGACAGGGACTCAGTTTTCTGTCACCCTCCAGCTCTCCCTGAGTTAAGCCCTGATGATTTTCAAATCCAGACATTATGGAAACTCCTATTTTGCTATATTGCACTTTCTTTCTGCAGTTGTTTTGCTCCCTTATTTGGGGCCTTAACTGACCAGTAGGTATAGTAGGATTTTTGTATGTCTCAATTGGGCATTACCAATAGATAAAAACAATTTTTCACTTTCAGACCAGAACAAAGGTGTTAGTGGAAGTTATTCCAAAAGCTTTGTAATAATTTCTTTAAATATACTAAGGACAGGCATTCTATCTCTTGTATAATTTAGAATTATATCTAGATCTAGAAACAAAAAGCTTTACTCTAGTTGTTTAAACAGAGAACAGCTTAATTTCTTAAGTAACAAGATGTTTAGGGTTGGACTGCATGGTGACTGCAAATGCCCAAGGGCTTAATTTATTCATGGTTAGCCTTTTTTTTTTTTTTTTTTTTTTTTTAGCAAATGGCCTTTATTTTCATGATCAGAAGATGACTGCTGCTCCTACAGACATTATTCCTCTGGAATAATAGGCAAAGAACAAGGAGAAAAATCCAAAGTTCCATGCCAGCTGGGTTCATCCCTTTTATAAACCTTTCCCAGAAGCCCACCCAGAAATTTTCTTTAACATTTCTTTAACATTTCACTGTCCATTTTGATCATATGTCTGCCAGTCTGCAAGGAAGACCAATATGGACTAAATTGATCAGCCTAGTCCATCACCCAATTTCAATCATTTACCTCACCCCACCTTCCTTTGTTTCTAAATGCTAATATCTGGAATGAAATTAAGAAAACCAGTTCAAGCTACAAAGCTTAAAGTCAGTGTTAAGATTGTTGATATTCACATCAGAAACCACAGAGTTATGATATGGTTGAGAAAGTGAAGGGTCACTTCAGACATGGAATAAAGGAAACAACATTTTCCTCTTAAAAGTGCTGAAAGAATATTTAAAAACTTTAGACTTTGAAATAATAGAGCAGTTGTTTTGACTTCAGCCTACTCAGTTCTTGCTAAGAATTGTGCCACTAGATGCTCTCTCAGAAAAAAATAGAAAAAAGTAACTTCAGAAAAAGAAACACCAGATTTTATTTTCAAATTATCTTAGGATCTTGATAGCAATTTGTGTTGTCAGATTAATGTGGGAAGAACATGTTGGTGGCAGTGTTGCTTTTCTTATATTATTAAGTACCAATTCTACATACGAATGAGAGGGCATTGATATTTGATTAACGAAGTAGTTACTTCATCGAAGAAAATCAGGCAGAGGTATTATTTCTGTAGGTGTCCAGTGAATATGTTCATTTATGCTGATTAGAAGTACTTAAGCTAATAAGTATGTCCATGTTACACCTAAATAATACATACTAATTTTAAAATCCACTGAATTAAAAAAAAATCCGCTGAGTTTTTTAATAAATATTTGACTCTCCATTAGGAGTTGCAGTTTCCAACCTAATTACTTGTTATTGACTTTTTCTTGGCATATGACCACATGCATATCAACACATACAAAAAAGTACAGTTCTCTATTTTCCTTATTAAACCAGTCTTCGTTACTCACCAATAATGATAACAATTAAAACACAACACACACACACACACACACACACACACACACACACGCACAAACACTCACATGCCCATCATTACTCCAGAGGGTATTTAAGTTTACTTCCCTCATTCTCTGATTAAGGAGAATAGAACTTTCATTTCACTTTGATGTTAACTACAATTGAAGAATTTAAAATACTAAAGAAAAAAAAAGACAAATTCACACAAATTAAATTTATTTATTCATAAAGAATGGTTCCAGGAATTCTTTTTAGGAAACAGATTCAAATTTTGCTTATTGGTTCTAATTTAAATATAGCAACAGTTTGATGAATATTCAGATCTTGGTGAAGTATGGTGGAACATATTTATCAAAATGGTTTCAGTTAATCTGTTACTTTGTATTTTGTGTTATGATCTTCACATTTAAAATAGTCATGACATTGCTGACAGAGATCTGTGCTGTGTTGTAATTTTATTTTCAGTAGAAATTACACGTGAGTTGCTTATGTATTCTGAGGAAAGATATTCCTTGCTTGAGGGTGAAAAATTTGATTTTGATCACTTTACTGTTAGTTTACAGAAACATTCACTTTTTAGTTTTAAACCTTTTTGTTTTGTTTTTGGTCAGGAGCACAAATTTGCATACCATCCATACCTAATTGCCTGATGCTTTTATAGAATTAACTTCTAGAATAAGTCAGCAAAGTAAAATGGGTAGACCTTTTTTTTTTTTTAACATTTTTAAAGTTGACTGAGTTTTCTATTGGTAATAGTCATTCACCAGTTGATACTTAGAATGTTAATTAGAAATTTTCCCTTGAAATTATTCTTTAGTAACACATTAGTTAACAATAGATAATCTAACTTAGATAAGAATAAATCCACTTTTCTAAGATCAGTTGATCTTCAATATCAGTACCAAGGCCATTCACTGGGAAGGAGTAGTCTCTTTAGTGCTGGGACAAATGGATATCTAGATGTAAAAGAATGAAGTTCACATCATATAAACTATTAACTCAAAAATGGGTCAAATGTAAATTTAAGAGCTACAACTATAAATATATATATTTAAAAATTTTCTACTTTGTGATAGAATCATAAGGTGATAGAGCTCTTTTGGAGAACATTTTCACTTCTAAGAAAAAAAATCCAATTCACCATTTTGATCCTTCAAAATGGAGAATAAGATTTTTTTTTTTGAGGATAAGATTTTTGACACAGATATCTCCATCATGTCCTTAGAAAGCTGAAAGTTCAGCCAAAAAGTGTCAAAATATATAATTAAGCAGAACATTTGTAACTTTGTTTCTTCTTTCCAACAGTTAGCTTGAGTTGGGTTAAATTTCCTATTAAAAAATAATTGATTCTAATTATTTTCTCTGTTTTTGAGTTATAAAAATAGGGAAAAGTTATTTGAGATTGTTAGTATCTCTGTTATGATAAACAAGGATTGTCTCAGGTTTCTAAATGTAAAACTAGAATGATTATTATTTTACAGTTTCTACTTTAACAAAAATATGTCTTCTCCCATATATACTATCATATCATAGGAATGTGTAAGGTATCATGAGTCATACTGTCTCATAAAGTCATACCAAAGCCTGTCATTCAAATATATACTATACTAATCCATACATACACCCAGATGAGTGTAGATACATCAAATGTTTATGTACACATATATTATTTTTCCATTGTGTTTATTTCTTCACCATGGATGTTTGATCTAGATGCTTTAAATGAAAAGTACTACAAAAATTATTACATAATATGTAATGAATGTGTTTCATACATCTTCTCTATGATACTTAAGACTGAGTCTTATGAGTCTACCGTATGCTTGCTGAAAGACTAGGCATTTTTACATATACGACTAGATAATCTTATAATAAAATCACTATATTCCCTTTATGTGTGCTTTGCAATTTCTGCATGAAGCAAAACCTAGAGAAGGAGGTTTCCACTGGATAAATCTCTCCTTTTATTTTAGAAAAAGGACTATCCCTATTTAAAAAAAATATCTGAGATCAGAGTTAGTCTTTCTCACACTTTACAGACCTTTCAAGATGTTTATTTCTTCCTTTTCAGTTCTTGCTCTTCCCTCCTCTCCCTCTCTCCTTCCTTCCATCTCTTTTTTCATCATGACCTGTCATGCATTAAGAATTGTGCTAGGTGCTAGGAATGAAAATAATCAAAACAAAATTTCAAACCCCAAAGAACTCTCAGTCTACAAAGAGAACAAAGAATTAAAATTAACAGTTCAATGTAAGTTAAGTTACAAGAGACAGGCACAGAGAGAGTTCTGGAAGCCCAAAAGAGAATATCCCAACTCTTCTCAGGGTATCCCGTGATATTTGGTTGAGATGATACCAGAGTTATAGTCTAAAAAGTAATTAGATCTTTAAGGGAGAGGAAACATTTTTAATTGGAAAAATGCAAGCTATTTGATATGGCTGTAATTTCACACATATATGCATTTTTATTTTATATTTCTTATCACTTTGGCCACCAGGGAATAGAGGATTTTCAGATGATAACATCATCACCAAGACAATTTTTTCTTGGTATTGATTTGAACCTACTCTATGTTCTAATCAGTTGCAGATTATTTAAAAGGTTTTTAATCTACCCATATGTAGGTTTATCATTTTTTTCATATTAGAACTATTTAGCTGTACAAAGGTTTTGTGATTGTTTCCATGAGGCATACCTCCCCTCTTTTTTCACATGCACTTGCATTCTCCCATAGGGGAGAAATTTTTTTTTTTTTAAAGATTTTATTTATTCATTTAACAGAGAGAGAACACAAGTAGGCAGAGAGGCAGGCAGAAGCAGAGAGAGGAGCAGGCTCCCTGCGGAGCAAGGAGCCCGATGCGGGACTCGATCCCAAGATGCCGGGATCATGACCTGAGCCAAAGGCAGTTGCCCAACCAACTGCGCCACCCAGGCGTCCCTCCATAGGGGAGAAATTAAGGTGAAATGGTTTCCTCATATCTACATGGTGATTTAAGAAGGAAAATGGTATTAAATATATGATAGTTCCTTAATTTGGAGACTATTCCATATCTATTGCATTTCATTTCTTGTTATCTATCTCCTTTTTACTGTATATGCCCCGATACACATCACTAGTGATGAATCAACCTTCTCTGGAAAAACCCTCAGCAAAATCTTACATAGAAGAATGAAGTTTTCCTTAAATTTTTTAAACTTAAACATCTAATTATTTGTATTTTAATCCTAATATTTGATTAAATCATAAAGCTCTATATACTTCTTGAATTCTTGAATTCAACATGAGAAGTGCTATTTCACTACTGTTTCCTGATATGTCTTGAAACAGAATAAAAAGATCAGAAGAAACTATTGGGACTTCTGAAGCTTGTGCTTCACATTAGAACATGCTTCAGGGATTTGAGGCCTTTCTGAAACAGAGCTAACTCTGTAGTGAAATTACTTTCTATTCTGCTTTCACAACTGCACAAAACTGTACACGTACATCCTCTGTACAGGACAGACATTGATCTGTTTAGCGATTCTTTAATATAGAGACATTGAATAGGAAAAAGAAAAACCAATTACATTGTTTACAGCTCACTCTCCTTTACCTGCCTTCCAGGGTTGGATAAATACTCCATGAAAAAAATTTTAGGGGCACTTGAGTGGCTCAGTCATTAAGTGTCTGCCTTTGGCTCAGGTCATGATCCCAGGGTCCTGGGATTGAGCCCCATCAGGCTCCCTGCTTAGCAGGAAGCCTGCATCTCCCTCTCTCGCTCCCCCTGCTTATGTTCCTGCTCTTGCTATCTCTCTCTGTCAAATAAATTTTTTTAAAAGATTTTATTTATTTATTTGAGAGACAGAGAAAGTGAGAGAGAGCATGAGAGGAGAGAAGGTTAGAGGCAGAAGCAGACTTCTTGTGGAGCTGGGAGCCCGATGTGGGACTCGATCCCGGAAGTCAAGGATCATGACCTGAGCCGGAGGCAGTTACTCAATCAACTGAGCCACCCAGGCACCCTCTCTGTCAAGTAAATTAATAAAGTCTTTAAAAAAAAAAAGAATAAGAAAGAAAGAGAGAAAGAGAAAGAAAGAAAGAAAAAGAAAGAAAGAAAGAAAAAGAAAGAAAGAAAGAAAAAGAAAGAAAGAAAGAAAGAAAGAAAGAAAGAAAGAAAGAAAGAAAGAAAGAACAACAACAAAAAAAGGATTTGGAGTAACAGCCACCAGATTGAACCAGACTGCATAGTGGGAGCAAATATAAAGTAATAAAGACACACAAAGACACTTATATTGCTATAGAGAGTTGATAACAATTCCATTTGTATTTGTTTGAGAGCTGAAAGACTCGGAGTTATTTGAATACATTTGGAAAGTCCTCAGAAGTAGTTGGATGTAATGTTAGTAAACTGTGCTACAGTTTCTTCTTTATTTCTACAAAAGTGGACATATTCCAACACACACAAAGATGGTAAAGACCATGAGTTTTGGAACCATGCAAATAAGAGTGAAATTATCTATTTACTGGCTGTATGACACTAGGCACGATGCTTTGTCTACCAAAGGCTTTGTCTCCTCATCTGGAAAATGTAAATAGTAATAGAATATATGGAATATATATGATAATTAAGTGAGTTAATGATAATAAAGTACTTAGTGAAGCAGTTGGCAAATCAAATGTCCAAAAAATAAATGGTAGCATTTGATTAGGCTGAAGTTGAATAGTTACGTTGTAGCCTCCCAGATAGGGGTTTTATTTCTTGTACACAAAGTACTTGGGAAAGTAACTGTATATATGAACTTGTTCAATAACAAAGATACTATTTGTACTGATAATATTGAAATGTACTATTAACATCATGAGTTGAAAGAAGAAAGGGTTCTTTTAATGTATCTTGGCAATCCATTTAATTGCTTATATGGAAAGTATCTACTACCGCCTTTTTTGCTTGTAGTATTTACCCACAAATAAACGCATAAAGAGCCTCCTGTAATCCTCCCCATTTTGAAGATTTTAATTGTTCAATTTTTTAGAACTGATTATAAGGGAAATTCAGTTCCTATCAGTCTACTTAGTTTTGTTGGTTAATATGCACATGAGTCATCAGGCTTCAGTAAAGAAAGTGACTGGACTATTGGTGAGCTAATCTTTTATCAGGACCATGCACCAGCTGCTTCTTTTATAGAGAGAATGAAAAATGAATGGACAGGGAAACATATTCCCAATAAAGAACAAGATAACTCTCCGAAAACCGATGTTAATGAAACAGATCTTATTTGATAGAGAGTTCAGAATAATGGTCATAAAGATGCTCACCAAGGTCAGGAGAGCAATGCATGAACAAAGTAGCAATTTCAACAAAAAGATAGAAGAAGTTTTTAAAGCACCAAGAAAAATCATAGAGCTGAAGAGTACAGTAACTGGACTGAAAAATTCAAGGGTTCAAAAGCTGACTAGACCAAGAAGAAAAAATCAGCAAACTCAAGGACATGGTAGTGGAATTCATCCAATCAAAGAAGCCTAAAGAAAAAGAATGAAAAAGAGTGAAGATAACATAAGGGATTTAGGGGACACTATCAGCTGATCAATATATGCATCATAAGGTTCCCAAGAGGAGAAGACACAGATAATGGGGGAGAAAATTTAATAAAAGAAATAATGGCTGGAGACCTCCTTAAACTGGGTAGACAAACAGACGTCCAGAGCCAGGAAACCCGGAAAGTTTAAAAAAGATGACTCTAAAGAAACCCACATTTATTCCCTGAAATAAACTTTTGTAATTTTAAGATGTTTTCTGTAAACATTAGAGTAATCACAAAGCAAACCTGTATAGACTCACAAAAGGAACAGAATCAGAAGTCCAGATGTAAACCCATGCATATATGGTCAATTGATTTTTTTTTAAAGATTTTGTTTACTTATTTGGCCCAGAGAGAGAGAGATCACAAGTAGGCAGAGAGGCAGTCAGAGAGAGAGGAGGAAGCAGGCTCCCTGCTGAGAAGAAAGCCTGATCCGGGGCTCGATCCCAGGACCCTGAGTTCATGACCTGAGCTGAAGGCAGAGGCTTAACCCAGGCACCCAGGCACCCTTAGTCAATTGAGGCACTCAGGCACCCTTAGTCAATTGATTTTTGACAAAGGATCCAAGTATATACAATGGAGAAAGGACCGCCTCTTTAATAAATGATGTTGGGAAACTGGATATCCACATGTAGAAGAATGAAACTGGACTTCTATTATACCATACATACAAATATCAACTAAAATGGATTACAGACCTGAATGTTAGATCTGAAGCCGTGAAACTCATAGCGAAAAACATTGAGGGTAAGCTCCTTGATGTCTTGGCCATGTTTATTTGGATTTGACCCCCAAAACAAAGGCAATAAAAGCCAAAATCAACCTGTGGAACTACCTCAATTTAAAAACCTTCTGCAGAGCAAAGGAAACCATCAACAAAGTGAGCAGGCATTTTATGGAATGGGAGAAAATATTTGCAAACTTGTCATATGTGACAAGGGGTTAATATCCAAAATATGCAAGGAACTCACACAACTGAAGACATACAAATGGCAAACAGGTACATGAAAAGATGCTCAACATCACTAATATTAGGGAAATATAAATTAAAACAATGTGTTATCTCCTCATACTTTTAGGATGTCTTTTATCAAAAAGACAAAAGATAAGTTCTTTTGAGGGTATGGAGAAAAGGGAACCCTGTACAGCATTGGTGGGAATGTAAACTGGCATAGTCATTATGGAATATAATGGGGAGGTTCCTCAAGAAATTAAAATAGAACTACCATAAGATCCAGCAATTCCACTTCTGGGTATATATTCAAAGGAAACATAATTACTATCTCAAAGAGATATCTGTACTTCCATGTTCATAATAGCATTATTCTCAATCATCAAGGTCTGTAGCCAACCTAAATGTCTGTCAATAGATGAATGGACAAGTATAATCTGATATATCTATATACAATTGAATATTATTCAGCCTTAAAAATGAAGGAAGTTTTACCATTTGTGGCAACATAAATGAAGCTGGAGGGCATCATGCTAAGTGAATTAAGCCAGCTAGAGAAAGACAAATACTGCATGGTATCACTAATAGCTGGAATCTTTAAAAAAAAAAAGTTGAATTAATAGAAGCAAAAAGTACAGTGGTGGTTGCCAGGGACTGGGGTTAAGGGACATAGAGCAAGGCTGCTTAAAAGGTATGAACTTTCCATTATAAAATGACTATGGCTTGAAAATCTAATATATAGCATGGTGAGTATAGTTAATAATGTAAAACAAACTTGCTAAAAGAGGAGACACACACACAAAATGAAGTGATAGTTGTGTTCACTAACTCAATGGTATCTTTTCACAGTGTATATGTATAGCAAATCATTATGGTACATATTTTATTACAACTTCATTTGTCAGTTCTATCTCTGAAAAGCTGAAAAAAACACAGAGAAAAAATTAAGACGTGAACATTTTGTGCAGTTAGGTCCATACACTTTATGTATGCAGTATTTGCCTCTGTTTACTGATCCTTAGAATTGTAGCAATACATGTTTAATCCTGCTGCTTTTGCCTTTTCTGTTTGGTATGAAAAAACAATCAATTTACCTCCACTTAGTCTATTTCTTTTGAGGTTGCTGACTAACTCTCAGTATGCTTTTACTCCACACCATGTTTGAAATCATTGTATTATTATCGATAGCATCAAAACAAGTGACATATGTTTGGATGAGATTAGTAGCCACGCAGCTGGAAGATTAGGTTGCCAAGCCATGTACTCAAGTTAACAGTCTGTATTTATTACTGTTTAATATTGGCAGAACTTTCTCAAAGAGAGTCCAAAATCTGCTCTGGAGTTGAGAGGTTGACATGACCTGTCCCTGTGAAACGAGGCTGGTGATATAATTTAGGCATATGCTTGGTGGCTCAGTAGTATAGAACTACATACAAAACAAGGTAGGAGCTTAACTTTAGTCATGACCTTTGAAAATTTCTCAGTGATAGTGTGGGAGGCATTTTTAGGAATGGAATTGGAACAAGATGTGCTTCCTCTCATGAGTAAACTGTGAGATCAGTCTTTTAAAATGTTTTTAATTACAATTTCTGAGCCCAGTGCTTGAAGGTGCCAGTCTAGCTGAAAAGCAATGTTGTTTATTTCATTGTCAGGGTGAGCGAGTGATAGAAAAGAGGGTTCCCAACATGCTTTGGAACCAATTTAAACATTCTGAAGAAAAACTATCCCTACTTGATACTTGGTAAAATATTTTCTTTGAGTGAATTTTGAGTTCAAGAAAAATTTATATCTTCTCTAAGAAATTTCCGTTACAGTTATTTATACTTTTATTTAACATATTAAACATTAAGCACATTAGGAAAGTTTTTCAGGCCACTCTTTTTTTTTACAAAAAAAGTTAATTCTTTGTTTCATAGCTTACAGATATTGAAACCTAAAAATTTCTTCTCATTTATACATGTTTCTTTAATTTTTTTGTGTGTTTTCTTTTAAAATTAAGCCAGTAACAAAAGAAAAAAAAATAAGTAGAGGAAACTATGTTAACCAATTGACACAAATGAGGTTTGGCTACTAGGTTGTAAGTCTTATATAATAGTGATTTTTTTTTTAAGTTGGCAATATAATATTTTTTATTTATATATGATTGGATATCAGGAATCTATGAGGGACAGAACAAATAAAAAAGCAAAACAAGTAGCAGCAGAGGAGATGGATATGTTTTGCCCTGTAAGTTCTATGAAAAAATGGATAGAGAAGCTTATGAAGGCAAGCAATAATGAGATGGTCTGTCACAATTATTCAAACTCAAGAAGATATATGTAATTCTCTGGAAAATGGCATTTAATAACTTCAGGGATCCACATTAGTTAAGTCTGCCTTATTTAATATCATATTTGGGTTTATTTATTTATTTATTTATTTTTCAGGTTCTTATATTTAAAAATCCTTTAAGCGATCTGGAGAAATTTGTTATTTAACAAAACCATTTGCTACACATTTTCATAAAATAATCCCTTGTCAATATAAGCCATAGTGCTATAAAGAACTTTATTGTGCATGTTTATTAGTTAATAAAAAACTAACAGCTGTAATACATGTTTCATCAATTCTATAATGTATTTTTTTTTTACTTTTTAATATTTCTGAAACAGAATGCATTCCACAACTATAAAGAGACAGTTACTCATAGTTTAATGATTTCAAATTATGTGCCTTGATGGTTCTGTGCATGGCTTTTTTTTTTTAATTAACATATAATGTATTATTTGGCCCAGGGATACAGGTCTGTGAATCATTAGGCTTACAAATTTCACAGCACACACCACAGCACATAACTACAACTTATGGCTAAGTTCCATAACCCAGTGTCCATAACCCAGCCATCCTATCCCTACCCTTTGACCCCCGAGCAATCCTCAGTTTATTTCATGAGTTGAGAGTCTCTTATGGTTTGTCTCCCTCCCTATCTCATCTCGTTTCATTTTTTCCCCCTTACCCCCCACAACCCCCCGCGATGCCTCTGAAATTCTTCATATCAGAGAGATCATTGTCAACTTTTTGAGGAATCTCCATACTGTTTTCCAGTGTGGCTGCACCAGCTTGCATTCCCACGAACAGTGTAGGAGGTTTCACCTTTCTCCACATCCTCACCAACATCTGTCCCTTCCTGACTGGTTAATTTTACCCATTCTGACTGGTGTGAGGTGGTATCTCACTGTAGTTTTGATTTGTATTTCCCTGATGTCGAGTGATGTTGAGCACATTTTCATGTATCTGTTGGCCATTTGGATGTCTTCTTTGCAGGAATGTTTTCAAGTCTTCTGCCCATTTCTTGATTGGATTATTTATTCTTTGGGTGTTGAGTTTGGTAAGTTCTTTATAGATTTTGCATACTAGCCCTTTATCTGATATGTCATTTGCAAATATCTTCTCCCATTCTGTCAGTTGTCTTTGGTTTTGTTGACTGTTTCCTTTGCTGTGCAAAAGCTTTTGATCTTGAAGAAGTTCCAGTAGCTTATTTTTGCCCTTGC
This sequence comes from Nasua narica, assembly GCA_028533885.1. NCBI lineage: Eukaryota > Metazoa > Chordata > Mammalia > Carnivora > Procyonidae > Nasua > Nasua narica. The sequence goes on along the minus strand of CM052811.1, from coordinate 29,153,972 downwards.
TTCCCTTGCCTTTGGCTATATTTCTTTTCTTTTTTTTTTTTAAAGATTTTATTTATTTATTTGACAGAGAAAGAGATCACAGGTAGGCAGAGAGAGAGGGAAGCAGGCTCCCCGCTGAGCAGAGAGCCCAACATGGGCTCAATCCCAGGACCCTGAGATCAGGACCTGAGCCGAAGGCAGAGGCTTTAACACACTAAGCCACCCAGGCACCCCCCTTTGTCTATATTTCTAGGAAGAAGTTGCTGAGGGTTAGGTCCAAGAACTTGCTGCCTGTGTTCTCGTCAAGGATTTTGATGGAGTCCTGTCTCACATTGAGGTCTTTCATCCATTTTGAGTCTATTTTTGTGTGTGGTATAAGAAAATAGTCCAGTTCATCCCCTCTCTTGTGGCTGTCCAGTTTTCCAAACACCATTTGTTGAAAAGATTGTCTTTTTTCCATTGGACATTCTTTTCTGCTTTTTCGAAGATCAGTTGACCATAGAGTTGAGGGTCCATTTCTGGGCTCACTATTCTGTTCCATTGATATACATGTCTGTTTTTGTGCCAGGACCATACTATATTGTTGATTACAGCTTTGTAACAGAGTTTGAAGTCTGGAATTGTGATGCCACCAACTTTGGTTTTCTTTTTCAATATTCCTCTGGCTATTCACAGTCTTTTCTGGTTCCATATAAATTTTAGGATTATTTGTTCCATTTCTTTGAAAAAAAATTGATGGTATTTTGATAGGAATTGCATTAAATGTATAGATTGCTTTAGGTAGCATAGACATTTTCCCAATATTTGTTCTTCCAATCCATAAGCAGGGAACATTTTTCCATTTCTTTATGTCTTCCTCAATTTCTTTCATGAGCACTTTGTGGTTTTCTGAGTACAGATTGCTTGCCTCTTTGGTTAGTTTTATTCCTAGGTATCTAATGGTTTTGAGTGCAATTGTAAATGGGATCGACTCCTTAATTTCTCTTTCTTCTGTTTTGCTGTTGGTGTATAGAAATGCAACTGATTTCTGTGCATTGATTTTATATCCTGACACTTTACTGAATTCCTATATGAGTTCTAGCAGTTTTTGAGTAGAGTTTTTGGGGTTTTCCACATAAAGCATCATATCATCTATAAAGAGTGAGAGTTTGACTTCTTCTTTGCCAATTTGGATGCCTTTTATTTCTTTTTGTTGTCCGATTGCAGAGGTTAGGACTTCTAGTACTATGTTGAATAGCAGTGGTGATAGTGGACAGCCCTGCCATGTTCCTAACCTTAGGGGAAAACCTCTCAGTTATTCTCCATTGAGAATGATACTCGCTATGGATTTTTTGTAGATGGCTTTTATGAAATTCAAGTATGTACCCTCCATGCCTACACTGTGAAGAGTTTTGATCAAGAAAGATTTTGATCAAGTTTTGATCAAGAAAGTGCTGTACTTTGTCAAATGTTTTTTCTGCATCTATTGAGAGTATCATATGGTTCTTGTTCTTTCTTTTATTAATGTATTGTATTACATTGATTGATTTGTGGATGTTGAACCAACCTTGCACCCCAGGAATAAATCCCACTTGGTTGTGGTGAATAATCCTTTTAATGAACGGTTGGATCCTATTGTCTAGTAATTTGGTGAGAATTTTTGCATCCATGTTTATCAAGGATATTGATCTGTAATTCTTTTTGATGGGGTCTTTGTCTGGTTTTGAGATCAAGGTAATGCTGGCCTCATAAAATGAGTTTGAAAGTTTTTTGGATTTCTATTTATTGGAACAGTTTCAGTAGAATAGATATTAATTCTTCTTTAAATGTTTGGTAGAATTCCCCTGGGAAGCCACCTGGCCCTGGGCTCTTGTTTGTTGGGAGATTTTTGATGACTACTTCAATCTCCTTACTGGTTTTGAGTCTGTTAAGGTTTTCTATTTCTTCCTGGTTCAGTTTTGGTAGTTTATGTGTCTCTAGGAATGCATCCATTTCCTCCAGATTGTCAAATTTGATGGTGTATAGTTGCTCATAATATGTTCTTATAATTGTTTGTATTTCTTTGCTGTTGGTTGTGATCTTACCTTTTTCATTCATAATTTTATTAATTTGGGTCCTTTCTCTTTTCTTTTTGATAAATCTGACCAGGAGTTTATCAATCTTATTAATTCTTTCAAAGAACCAGCTCCTAGTTTCATTCATTTGTTCTACTGTTCTTGTGGTTTCTATTTCATTGATTTCTGCTCTGATCTTTATTATTTCTCTTCTCCTGCTGGGTTTAGGGTTTCTTTGCTGTTCTTTCTCTAGCTCCTTTAGGTGCAGGGTTAGGTTATGTACTTGTGACCTTTCTTGTTTCTTGAGAAAGGCTTGTATTGCTATATACTGTCCTCTCAGGATCGCCTTTGCTGTGTCCCAAAGATTTTGAACAGTTGTGTTTTCATTTTCATTTCTTTCCATGAATTTTTTTTAATTCTTCTTTAATTTCCTGGTTAACCCATTCATTCTTTAGTAGAATGCTCTTTAGCCTCCATGTATTTGAGTTCTCTCCAACTTTCCTCTTGTGATTGAATTCTAGTTTCAAGGCAGTGTGGTCTGAAAATATGTAGGGAAAGATTCCAATCTTTTGGTACCAATTGAGACCTGATTTTTGACCCAGGATGTGATCTATTCTGGAGAATGTTCCATGTGCACTAGAGAAGAATGTATATTCTGTTGCTTTGGGATGGAATGTTCTAAATATATCTGTGATGTCCATCTGGTCCAGTGTGTCATTTAAATCCTTTATTTCCTTGTTGATCTTTTGCTTAGATGATCTGTCCATTTCAGTAACGGGGGGGGGGGTGTTAAAGTCCCCTACTATTATTGTATAATTGTTGATCTGTTTCTTTTATTTTTTTATTAGTTGGTTTATATAATTGGCTGCTCCCATGTTAGGGATATAGATATTTACAATTATTAGATCTTCTTGTTGAACAGTCCCTTTAAGTATGATATAGTGCCCTTACTCATCTCTTATTATAGTCCTTGGCTTAAAATCTAATTTATCTGATATAAGGATTGCCACCGCAGCTTTCTTTTGATGTCCATTAGATGGTAAATGGTTTTCCACCCCTTCGCTTTAAATCTGAACGTGTCTTTGAGTTTAAAATGAGTTTCTTGTAGACAGCATATCAATGAGTCTTATTTTTTTATCCCTTCTGATATCCTATATCTTTTGATTGTGGCATTTAGTTCATTTACATTCAGGGTAACTATTGAAAGATATGAATTTACTGCCATTGTATTGCCTGTAAGATGACTGTTACTGTATATTGTTCCTTTCTTGTCTGTATTACTTTTAGGCATTTTCTTTGCTTAGAGGATCCCTTTCAATATTTCCTGTAGGGCTGGTTTGGTGTTTGCAAATTCTTTTAGTTTTTGTTTGTCCTGGAAGCTTTTTCTCTCTCCTTCTATTTTCAATGACAGCCTAGCTGGATATAGTATTCTTGGCTGCATATTTTTCTCATTTAGTACTCTGAATATATCATGCCAGTCCTTTCTGGCCTGCCAGGTCTCTGTGGATAGGTCTGCTGTGAATCTAATATTTTTGCCTTTGTATGTCACAAACCTCTTGTCCCAAACTGCGTTCAGGATTTTCTCTTTGTCACTAAGAATTGTAAGTTTTACTATCACATGACAGGGTGTGGACCTATTTTTATTGATTTTGAAGGAGGTTCTCTGTGCCTCTTGGACTTTGATGCTTGTTCCCGTCACCAAATTAGGATATTCTCTACTATAATTTGCTCCAATATACCTTCTGGCCCTCTCTCTCTTTCTTCTTCTTCTGGGATCCTAATTATTCTAATATTGTTTCATCTTATGGCATTACTTATCTCTCAGATTGTCCCCTCATGGTCCAATAGTTGTTTGTCTCTCTTTTGCTCCACTTCTTTATTCTCTGTCATTTGGTGTTCTATATCACTATTTCTCTCTTCTGCTTCATTTATCTTAGCAGTAAGAACCTCCATTTTTTATTGCACCTCAGTAATAGGTTTTTTTATTTCATCTTGGTTAGATTTTAGTTCTTTTATTTCTCCTGAAAGGGATTTTATCTCTCCAGAAGGGATTCTCTAATATCTTGCATGCTTTTTTCGTGCCCATCTAACACCTTGATAATCATTATTCTGAACTCTAGTTCTGACACATTACTAATGTCCATATTGATTAGATCCCTAGCTGTCGGTACTGCCTTTTTTTTTTTTTTTGTGGTGAGTTTTTCTGCCTTGTCATTTTATCCAGATAGGAATAGATGAATGAGAGAAGAAAATACTTAAATGGTAGCAAAAATCCCAGAAAAATATACACTAACCAATTCAGAAGAGACCCGAAACCAGGGAGAGATTAAGAGGGGGAGTAGAAGAAGTAAAAAAAAGAAAGAAAAAAATATATATTTAAGTGGTGAATGGAACAAAGCCACACACTTGATTTTGAGTGGGTGTATTTGGGTCTGTTAGAAGAAGCTACCTCCCAAAATTTTAAAAAAGAAAAACTTATATCTATACAAAAATAAGGGTAAACACGATGAAGGGATGGAATATGATTGTCAAGATGAAAATCAGGGCACCTGGGTGGCTCAGTTGGTTAATTAAGCAACTGCCTTCGGCTCAGGTCATGATCCTGGAGTCCTGGGATCGAGTCCCATATCGGACTCCCACCTCTGTGGGAAGTCTGCTTCTCCCTCTGACCTTCTCCCCTCTCATTCTCAGTCTCTCTCTCTCTCTAATAAATATATAAAAAATCTTTAAAAAAAAGATGAAAATCAAAAAAGATTCTGAAAAAGGAATCGATAAGTTAAGAAGTTGGTTGAAAAGAGGAAAAAAAAAGAGGAAAGAATGTGATCAGGCTGGAGACTAGAAGAAAGCTGTGTGCTAGATTCAGAGTATATTTTGATCTAGTAGAAGAAATTGTATCCCAAAATTTTAAAGAAAAAAAAACCTATATGTATACAAAAAATAAGTTAAATACAATGAGGTGTAAAAATATGAGTATAACAATGAAAATTAGAAAAGATTTTTTAAAAGGTATTGATAGTATAAAATAGTTTAGAAAACGTTAAAATAGGGAAGAGGAAAAATTTTAAAAATTGAGTAAGAAAAATAAAATTAAAAAAATTTAACTTTGAAAGACTAAAGGATCATGGGAAAAAAGCCATGAATTCTATGTGTTGCTTTCCCCTAGCTCTGGAGTTCCTCAGTTCTCATAGATTGGTGAACTTGGTCTTGACTGGATGTTCTTACTGATCTTTTCGGGGAGGGGCCTGTTGCCATGATTCTCAAATATCTTTGCTCGAGGCAGAATTACACTGCCCTTGCCAGGGGCCAAGCTAAGTAATCTGCTCCAGTTCACTTTCAGGAGCTTTTGTTCCCTGAACGCTTTACGTAGTGCTTTGGAAGACAGGAGTAATGATGTCAGCCTCCCAATCTCTGGCCCCCGTAGGAGCTGAGAGCTCAGGTCCCCACTCCTCAGTGCACCTCAGAGAAAAGCAGTCAATCCCTCCAGTCTCCCTGGTCTCTGCCCACATGCTGTACTCGCCAAACCTGTGACTAAGCATTTCTGTCTGCTGCACGGCCCCATTTGTCCCTGTGTGTCCAAACCCAGCAGATTTCTGCAGCGTGTTCCTGTGCCACTCCTCCTCCTTCCTCCTATAGGAGGAAGAAGAGAGTCTCTCTGAATCTGCCACTTTTGGGGTTCCTGCTCGAAGAGCAGTGGCCTGACTGTGCCTTGGATTACAGTTTAAGGTAACCCTGAGCTGAGAGCCCACTGCTCAGCTCTGTCTCTGTAGCTCGTTTCCCCACTCTGTTACCTGGGAGCTCTGCTGCACTCAGACACCCCTGGTCTTTTTGTGACCCTGTGGGTCCTGAGACCACACTGTCCCCACGAGGGCTTCACCCCCCACTTAGCCTCTGGAGCTACATCCCTCAGTGGAGCGGATTTCTAAAAGTTTTGATTTTGTGCTCCGCTGCTCTACCACTTGCTGGGAGCCTTCTCCTCCCCCCATGGTTTGTCTTCCAGTTGCTTCAGATTCACTTCTCCACACTTCATACCTTCCAGAAAGTGGTCCATTTTCTGTTCCTAGAATTGTTGCTCTTCTTTGCTTCTATCTCCTGTTGAGTTTGTAGGTGTTCAGAATGGTTTGATAACTATCTAGATGAAGCTCTGGGACCTGATGATATCTCAGTCTCCCACTCCTCCACCATCATGCTCTTCCAGGTTAAATAAATAGGTTCTGTGCATATGGAGTTGAACTGTCATCTAAAAGTCTTCAGAATGATTATCCCATAATTGGACATTGAAAGAAAAAGACATTGTGCAATCACCAAGGCATTAGGGTGGGGTGGCACAGCACAAGTCCAGTAAATGTGAAGACAACAGTTGTCTTTAGAAGAATGACTTCCATTCCGTATTTTCTTGCAAAGAAACAAAATCTATTACATATCCAAAGGCAGCAAGATATCCCCATTAAATAATGTTGTATTATTATCTTTTAAAATTCTTATCAATAGCCAAGTAATGTAAATGATGACAGCCCAGAGATATGAATGTCTTAGAGTAGGTTAAAGAAATTCCATGGTGGCCGAGGTATGTGTTATTCTGTACTCTTTAAAAAGCATGTGTCTTAGGATTTTTCCAAGAGCGTATTTTTCTTAACTAGTGTTACGTAAAATGGTAATGTTATGAGTGGTTTCATGTTAGAGTTTTTATGAGATGTGAGGTATTATAGTAAGTTAAATATTTATAAATGATATATATGTACTACTTCCCTGTTTTAATAGTCTTTATCAATTATTTATGTAATATCTATACACAAGTATTTTATGCACACACATTCATGTTTTCTTTCTGAATGACCCATGGATATTGCTCAGATCCTGCAGTGCATACACCATACACTGGAGAACATTTATGTAATCAGATCCCCTTGGGCAGGAAAGTTTTATTTACTCATGTACTAGTTTATTACTTTTTTTTCCCCTCTGAATAATCTCTATGCCCAGGGTGGGGCTCAGAGTCATGACTCCAAGATTAAGAGTCACATCCTCTACCAACTGAGCCAGCCAGGGCACCCCTTCATTACTTTTTATTAAACTACTAGGTTTAGATTTTTAAAAATAATAATCCAGTAAATTATTATTTACATGCCTATATGTATAGAATACTATGGGGTCTAGTACATCCTCGCTTTCTCCTCCCCTCTCCCCATCCTGTTTTCAAATGTCAATGCAATAACTGCTAGGAATAGCAGATAGTGACAGAGCTTAGCTTTCTCTCTTGCTAGGACATGTCCGAGGCCACACAAAACTATTTTCCCCAAGGTTATAACCCTTCCCAGGGAGCTTGGCTAGTGGGACCTATATGAGGTCATATAGAAATACAAAGACCTGACTCCCATGCCTCAACTTGGGATAACACCAAAAGGTCACCCCAGCTCTAACAGTCTTTATGGGACCTAGAATAAGGCTTCTGTTGCTGGCACACTGTGCGTCTGCTTTTCCCTATGCTCAACCCTCCCTTTCTTACTTCCTTACAGGTGTTCCCTCCTGATAAGCCTTTTGTACACAACTCCTCATCCCAGAATCTGATTTCAGGTAAGCCTATCTAAGATAACATATTATATTCTGAATCTTAGTGTGGAAAGAATACTGTTCATGGAATTTTGATAGTTTATCAGAATTCTATAGTTTATCTATAGATTTTTTAAATAAATTTTATTTGTAATAGGAACCACAGTACCGTGAATTAAACAAGGTAAGAGAATTAGAAAGTGGTATTATTAATGCAGGCTGGTCTGTGATTTTAAAAGGAAAATTAGCCTGATGCATAAAGACTCACACTCTATAGAAGTTGTGTGTGTGTGTGTGTGTGTGTGTGTGTGTGTGTGTGTGTGTTTTCCCCATGAAAGAATGTGTGTGTGTGTTTTCCCCATGAAAGAAAAGTGGGTCTTATTGTGGTGATTCAGTGTTCCTTTCATGGTACAACTTACCTCGGGCGTTGTCATAACTTACATTCTGGGGGCAGCAGAATGGGAAAGAAAGTGGAAAGTAGATAATACTCCTTAAATGCTGTAGCCTAAAAATTGTCTCCATCACTTGTGTTCACATTCCACTGGCCTGACTCCATTAGTTACTTGCAGGGAAGACTGGGAAAGGTAGTCTAGATGGGGCCCAGGAAGAAGGGAAAATGCATTTTTTATAAACTGTCAAAGCAATTTAAGTTATAAGTACCTTTCTTAGAATGCAAATGAATTCCCAGGAAATATGGTCAAGTGAATATATATTTACCTAAACCTTACTCAGTCATCTTGAAATGAAAACAAATGAATCAGTCACAAAGAATGAGGCTTATTTTAAATGGTTAACTCAGGAATTGTTACAAGCTTATACTAACGTTGTATAGCTAGGCACCATACAATTTTGAAAATATTGGCTAAAGGACTCCAGATGTAATATACACCTTCCTGATGTAACCAAAAAGTAAAAATATATCCTAAGATGCCCACGAATAGTCTCTACTTTGAAGGGATGAGAATGAGTAATTTGTTTGAATCTCTGAGGAAATTAAGAACAGTACTTGAAATCCAAATAAAATTTCAAAAGGAATTTTGAAAATTGACAAAATTATTTTTGGTTTGGAGTAATAAGTAGGTGACATGAGCCAGTAAATTATTAAAAGTGAAATATAATTAAGGGGAATGTTCTTCCATTTAAATGTGCTATGCAATAGTTAAAACACTTCTAATACTGCATCAATAACTGACAGATAAATCAGTATTCAGTGCAGTGACTGATGCATAGTTGGTGGTTGAAAAATAGTTCTTTGGTAAATGAATGAATTAAGTTATAAATAATAGAAGACCCAGAAATTGATAAAATTATAAATATTTATTATATATTTATCATGGCATTTCAAATGAGTGAGGAAAAGAGGAGTTATTAACTAAATACTGATAGAATAAGACATAATAACCTAGGAAAAAACAAGTCTCTGTTGTATTAGAAGCAGCCAACTCCAGTACATACATTTTTCAAATATCTTATTTTTACTAAATAACTAAAATCATAGACTAGTGAAAGAACCAGAAAGAGTATATTGTTCATCCTCATCACCTTACATTAGAAGAAAACTGATTTTGCAGAGGTTAAGTTTCTGTCAAAAGACCTATTAATTTAGTAGAGAGCCATAACCTGTTTGTTCTTCTATGTTATACTTTCTTTAGGAGAGAGTAAACATACATAAGGCCCTCTGTGAGGCCTAAATTTGAGTCCTTAACATTCTCATCCATAGAGACATGAATGGAGAATGGAATTAAAAGGTCATTAAGTTTATAGTCTTTAAAGTATAAATATTTCTTATTTTCCAAAAACTCCAATAAAAGTAACTTCACAATAGTTCTTATCAGAGTGAGTAAGCCCTGGAGTTTAATAATACCCTTTGTCTTCCAAATGTCTAAACTCAATCTTATTTGCTTTGGCTTGAGCCTTTTCCCTCATATTATTCTTGGAATCGTTCAAGAAAAATTCTACAGAGTTGACATTTATGTAACTTAATTTTAGAGGGAATCTAGAGATAGCAAAAAGTGCACATTTTTTTCAAGCAACATTAAATTAGTTTGACTCTATTTTCAGAGGTTTCAAATGTAACAGTCAAAGGAATAGACCCTATTCAAATATGATGTTGATATGAGAAGGTTTACATCACTTTCTGGAATACTTGCTATAGCCCTGAAACACTTCTGTTTTGGTGATTGAAGAGTGTAGACATGCTTGGTGTCTCACTCAGTTCTCCTTCCCTGGCTGGTACACTCCTGTCCCAGCCACTGTTGAGTACTGGTTGCTCAACAGCTCAGAGTCACCTGTCTCCTCCTCAGAATTGCCACTTGGCCTGGAAAATGACACCATCACCACAAAGGATAGCCTATAGCTCATGATTGACTGATACTGGAGGACAAAATGACATTGCATTACTCTTCATGCCCCATAGTACAGCTGGGGTCAGAATAGCTATGGACTTCAGCTGAATCCTCGTCTTTGCCCCCATTCCTTGTATCCCATATTTTCCACAGGTTTTACCTGAGCTCACTCCCTCACTAAATTCCTTGCACAAAATTTCTTGCATCAGGCTCCGATTATAGGGGGCACAACGTGGAAAAGGAGCGGGCAGGAGCAGTTTGAAGGTCTGAGTAGCTATATCCCTTTCCTCTGCTATCTCAACTCAACGATCTTTGGCAAATGTGGCCAAATCACTGCTACCTGCTCATAATAACTCACATTGGCATAGCCCTTTGACACTGACAGAGCGCTTTATTCCTTTCCTGGGCCTAACCTACACTTTTGCCCTTACCTGCTAGAGGCTAGTCGTTGTTGATTCAAATGACACTTCTTACCACGTCAGTCAGATAGGCTGTTTTATCACAATCATTTAAGGAGAGGGGGTAGTGAGGCTAAACAGTTTTAAGTGACTTTTGTAAATTAACAGACCAGGAACAGATTGAATTTTGGACATCATCCAGGTCTCTAGATGACATGTCCATATCTCATTCTAAAGCACTATACCCATCTCATGTCCATCCCAGTCCCTCCCATGGCTTCAGGTCTCCACAACATAGAGGGCTAGATTAAAGATTTAAAACTTTGGTTACAATCATTAGCTCTTTGAGGCATGGTATGTATGTCTGTCTTGTTAGAAGAGAATGTATGGTGGAAATAAGGTTCTTTCTTACAAAAGAAAGAGAAAAAAAGTATGATTTTTGAAGGTTTAGTTTTTAAATTTTCAGTTTTCAGACATTTCAGTATACAAATTGCACTAAGAAATAAAGATCAGTAAGTAGGATAATCTCAAATTAAGGATTGCTTCAAACAAAATTAATGATTAATGATGTCTGTTGTGTGTTCAATGGAAATGAGGACTAAATGTCAACATTATTGCAACTGAGCTATCACTAATTCATTAAAAAGATACATATGTGGAATTTCAATTAAATTCTGCTTGTTACAGTGCCTGGTGAATATTTCCATTTTCTAATAGATGAAATAGCTTTTATTTTCCCTGATAATGATAAAACCTTCTTTGTTGTTGCTCATTCTCTATAGGAAATTAAGGACATTATTTGAGAAAATGTTTAAAAGGTTCACATTTTACACATGCTGAGTAGGAATAAGTTTTCTCACAGTAAGAGATATTTAAGGATATTGATGTTTTCAATCAATTTCCTTTGTGGTAATCACAAAGACTCAATCATATGGTGCAGGTCCATCACAGAACTTTGATGTGTGCCCTGTGATGGCACTTCTTTTTCTTTTTCTTTTTTTTAAAGATTTTATTTACTTATTTGAGAGACAAAGAAAGTGAGAGAGAGCATGAGAGGAGAGAAGGTTAGAGGAAGAAGCAGACTCCCTGTAGAACCGGGAGCCCGATGTGGGACTCTATCCCGGAACTCAAGGATCATGACCTGAGCTGAAGGCAGTTGCTCAACCAACTGAGCCACCCAGATGCCCTTCTTTTTCTGAATAACGGACAAAAAACAGAGAGAAGTGGTCCGGCACATGATCAGGGAACATTTTCTTCAGTAGCCCAAAGAAGACCAACATTCTGAAGACAATTGTGAAATAAGAAAGCTCCACTGAGGTCTTCCCTCATCTGTTGCCAGTGTTCACTTTTGTGCCCTGTAGTCCTCCATCCTTTCCAGCAGCTCTCCAATCATTGTTTCAGCATGTCTCTGTCAGACTAAGCTTTAGATATCTGCCAATTGTTGTCAGGTTACTATCTCTCCCATAGGGTGTTTGATTTTTAATTCAAAGTTCTCTTTTTTTTCACTTTCTACTTTATGTACTATTTGGAATTTTTGAAAGTGTACATTAGTTTTATAATGAGAAAATGAAAGTGCATTTTCATTTTGTGAAGATTAGATGTTTATGGGTGAACTTTTTTAAAAGATTGAATTACAGAAAAAGTTCTATCAGAAAAGTAATGGGGAAGACAGACCCTGCTTCATTATTCTGCTCCACCACACTTCATTTGTCCCCTGACAGTGAGAGATAACACTTAAGATATTTCTTTTTTTTTAAGATTTCATTTATTTATTTATTTATTTATTTGAGAGAGAGAGAGAAAGAGAGAGTACAAGAGAGAGTGCATTAGCAGGGGGAAGGGCAGAGGGAGAAGGAGACTCCCCACTGAGCATGGAGCCCTACAAGGGGCTTGATCCCAGGACCCAGAGCCCATGATCTGAGCCTACCCCAGGCGCCTCAAGATACTTCTTTCTTCCTCTTTGTGTGTGTGTGTGTGTGTGTGTGTGTGTGTGTTCAATTAGCAAACATAGAGTACATCATTAGTTTTTGATATAGTGTTCATTAGTGGCATATAACACCCAGTTCTCATTCACAACACTCGTCCTCTTTAAGACCCATCACCTGGTTACCCCATCGTCCTCCCCCTCCCTTTTGTGACCCTCAGTTTGTTTCCTAGAGTTAAGAGTCTCATGGTTTGGCTCCCTCTCTGATTTCTTCCCATTCAGTTTTTCCTCCCTTCCCCTATGGTCCTCTGTGCTATTCCTTATTTTCTACATGTGAGTGAAACCATATGATAATTGTCCTTCTCTTCTTGACTTAGCTCACTTAGCATAATCCCCTCCAGTTCCATCCATGTTGATGTAAAGGGTAGGAATTAATCCTTTTTGATGGCTGAGTAATATTCCATCGTGTATGTGTACCACATCTTCTTTATCCATTCATCTGTTGAAGGATATCTTGATTTCTTACACAGTTTGGCTATTGTGAACATTGCTGCTATGAACATTGAGGTGCATGTGCCCCTTCTTTTCAGTACATCTGTATCTTCATGGTAAATACCCAGTAGTGCAATTGTTGGGTCATAAGGTAGCTCTATTTTTAATGTCTTGAGGAACCTCCATACTGTTTTCCAAAGTGACTGCACCTGCTTGCATTCCCACCAACAGTATAAGAGGGTTCCCCTTTCTCCACATCCTTGCCAACATTTGTTGTTTCCTGTCTTGTTAATTTTAGCCTTTCTAACTGGCATAAGGTGGTATCTCATTATGGTTTTGATTTGTATTTCTCTGATGGCTAGTGATGTTGAACATTTTTTCGTGTGTCTATTAGCCATTTCTGCGTCTTTGGAGAAGTGTCTGTTCGTGTCTTCTGCCCATTTCTTGACTGGATTATTCTTTTTTTGGGTGTTGAGTTTGCAGAGTTCTTTATGGATCTTGGGTACCAGCCCTTTATCTGTAATGTTATTTGCAAATATCTTCTCCTATTCCATGGATTGCCTCTTAGTTTTGCTGACTATTTTTAACAGAGGGAATTTAATACTGGAGATTGGTTACATTGGTGATGGAAGTGCTGAGAAACCAAATACGAACAAGGGAGACAACATGGTGATTAAGAAGTTCTTATTAAGTAATAATAACAGTAATAATAATAACAGTAAAGAAAACAGCAATTGATTTAAAATGAAGTTTGTAAAAGATGATTTCAAGATACTACCATATTTCTTCTGAGACGTTCTAGGAAAATGATCCTGCCTTTGACAGAAATTTGGAACCAACAGGAAAACCTGGTTTAGAAGGAAAGCCAATCTGATGATTTGAGGTGACTTTGGGAAATCCAAGAAGACATTTTTAATTTTATCAGTATTTAGCACATATGAGATACTGGAAAAATGCTTTTTTTATTATGTGAGAAATAGCATATTAAAATATTATGGTTAAATCATCTGTGTAAATTTAATATTTATCAGTACCACTATTGATAAATCACAAAGGGTATATGTAAATGATACTGATAAAATTATAAAAGTTATATGTAAATGATAGATGAAAAGCCAAGGAGGAGCCTTAAGGAATGCCCAAATACTAGAGCTGCAGTTAAAAAAATAAAAGGAATTAGGAAAGAAGAGGAAAATAGCATATACTATGAACGTTGGATGAACCGCATACAATGTGAGATGCTATATGAAATGCAGAAAAGTAATTATTATAAGCCTCCCAAGAAAGAAAAACAGAAAATTGGAAATATAAGTTTCTCCTTAGAAAGAAATCAACGTTTAGTTAAAAGGAAGGAATAATCATAAAATGCTTTTTCAAATGTTCAGATACTATGCTGTAAACTTCTTTCCTTGACTGATTAAGAAAAGTTGAATGATAGAAAATGTTTATGAACCATGAAGCAAGTAAGGATCCCTTCTTTCCCCAGCTTTACTGAGATATGAGTGACATGTAACAATGTGTGAGTTTAAAGTATATAGTGGGTTGACTTGATACACTTACATACTGGAAAATGATTATCATCCTTAGCTAGTCCCTCCCATCATGTCACAAAATTACTATTTCTTCTTTGTGGTGAGAACACCTAAGATCTACTCTCAGCAAATATAGTATATAATACTATATTATTAGCTGTAATCACCAAACTGTACATAGATCCCCAGAACTTGTAAATCTTATAGCTGGAAGTTTGTACCATTAAAGATCTTTTATGATTTAGTTTTAGGCAGATGTCTCCAGAATCATTTTGCCGATATTCCTATCTCTTCCAAAATTAATAGGTTTTTTTCTCATGTATTTTTTTCTTTTTTGCAAAGAGATAAGGAATTTCTTGCTGCCAAATCCTATTACTTCTGAGTTTGCCTCTACCCAGCTAGTGATTTAAACATAGTATTAGCAGAGACATCAATGTTTAGGAAATATGTTGCAGGTAATTGTGTAAAGTCATAATCATGGCATATTTGTTTTCTATATGAGGGTGTCTTCTCTGCATTGAAGATGATACAGTGATCATCTTTATGGCACTTTCACTTATGAAACAAGAGGAAGAAACCAACCTGCCATGTGGATTCCTATTCTAATATCTACTTCAGAACCTAGGCAGCAATATAAGCACAGATACAAATACATACTCACCTTGGAATCACTAAAGACTTTTTTATTTTTAAGATTTTATTTATTCATTTTTGGGCACCTGGGTGGGTCAGTGGGTTAAGCCTCTGCCTTCAGCTCAGGTCATGATCTCAGGGTCCTGGAATCGAGCCCCACATCAGGCTCTCTGCTCGGCAGGAAGCCTGCTTCCCCCCCCCCCGCCCCCGCCCCGACTGCCTCTCTGCCTACTTGTGATCTCTCTCTATGTGTCAAATAAATAAATAAAACCTTTTTTTAAAGATTAAAAATTTTTAAATAAAAATTAAATAAATTTAATAAATTTAAATTAAATAAGTTTAAAGATTTTTTTTAAAAAATTTATTCATTTTAGAGAGAGAGAAAGTGCAAATGGGGAGGGGCAGATGGAGAGGGAGAAAGAATCTGAAGCAGACTCCACACTGAGTGCAGAGCCCCACATGGGGCTTGATCCCACAACCCTGACATCATGACCTGAGCAGAAATCAAGAGTCAGATGCTCAACTGACTGAGCCACCCCAGTGCCCTGGAATCAATAAGGGCTTTCAATGGGCAAGACATTTTGTGAAGTTGGATACATGGGAGAGGAGGAGGGAAATCAGTGCATCTTCACTTTAATTACTAGAAGTTCTAATGACTTTTTTAGATTGCTCCCCCCCCCCGCCACACTGAATTTTATTAGTTGTTTTTTTTTCCTAGTCAAGAGAAAATAAGAGAGCTAGCCAGTTCTCCCCACTGGTTTGACAATTCCTTTGAGCATGAGAATCATAAGAAATAATTTGTAAACAATGATTCCATTAAGTCAATAAGATTTGCCAAGCTAATGATAATGACTGCTGTATTCCAATCAGAAGTTACTTGTGAAAATAGTTCCTTTTCTTGTCCTAAGCCAAGGTATCACATCTCAGTCCACTTACCTGAAAACACAGGGAAAGAGATACATCATAATATACATTTATAATATGATGTATCCCTCTAAGAGAGGACTTCAGACTAACAATTTGATAAATTGTATTCCTTTTTTTTTAAGATTTACATATTTATTTGAGAGAGAGAATGTGTGTGGTGGGGGGCAGAAGGAGAGGCAGAGAATCTCAAGCAGAATCCATGCTGAGCACGGACCCAAAGCAGGGCTCCAGCTCATGATCCTGATCACGAACTGAGCTGAAAACAGGAGTCAGGTGCTTAACCCACTGCAGCACTCAGGTGCCCCGACAAGTCATATTTTAATGGAAAGCTCCTATATTCTCTCTGACTTCATCTTTTACTGTTGTGCCTTGCCCATTCCACTCCAACCAGTTGCTTCCTTGCTGTCTTTTATTTTTTTAATTTAATTTAATTTAATTATTATTATTTTTTAAAGATTTTATTTATTTGACACAGAGAGAGAGAGATCACAAGTAGGCAGAGAGGCAGGCAGAGGCGGGGGGTGGGGGGAAGCAGGCTCCCTGCTGAGCAGAGAGCCTGATGCGGGGCTCCATCCCAGGACCCTGCGGAGCTCAATCCCAGGACCTTGAGATCATGACCTGAGCCGAAGGCAGAGGCTTTAACCAAATACTTTGTTTCAAGGTATCCACCTGAGTTACTCCTTCATCTTCTTCAGGATATTACTTAGAGACAACCTGCTTACACAGCACTTCCCGAGCACCCTTCATAAAATTGCAGACTCCCAACTTAAATTCTATATCCTTTTCCTGATTTATTATTTTTCTTCATAATACTATTTCTTATCTTTCTTGTCTATCTTGTCCCACCAGAAGTCATAAGACAGAGGCTATTGAGTGCACCCCCAACAGGTAGAACTTTTCTAGGAACTCAGTAAATATTTGTTTAAAGAGTAGATTTAAATGACACCTAATCTAATCCCAGAATTCCAATGGGTCGCTTTAGTACATACTAAACATTGAATTCTTTAGAGTAAGATCTCTCTCACTCTCTGTCTCTCTTATTTGTTTATTTGTTTTGTTTTTACTTTGTAGCTCCAGAGTTCCTGGCAAAAAGTGGTCACTTAAACATTTGATAAATTTATATTTGGTTATATTTTATAACATGCCCAGAAAGAATGGGAAAATTATAGCTAACTTTAAAGAAGTTTGTTGTCATAGAACAGGCTTGAGTCCCAGATCTCTTCGATTTTATGCAATAATTCGTGAAACAGGATGCATTTAACACAGTGGATAATTTTGCAGGGAAAAGGTAATTGGGAACAGAGTTAAGTCCTTTCTTGATAAGGAAGAATTAACTATACTTACTTTCATTTCAAATAGTTTTACCATATTCAGAATAGGATAATTTATGCTAGAGAAGAACCTTATATAAATACCACAAAAATACTATTTCTGAGAAGAAGCATGGTATGTGGGAGGAAATTCTGGCAAAATGGTCACTAACTAAATTCAGCCAAATTTTTGATGGCTTAAGCAGAAAATATGGGTATTTTAAAAAGTCATAACCAGAATAGAACACTTGAAAGTTGCTTCAGTTTAATTATAAATAGCTCACTGACCTTCCTGATTTTTAAGCCAGTTCGTTGCCCATTGGTGGCCCTTCACATAGCACTAATATAGCAATGCTTTGCATTATTACCAATGATTCTTCACTGCTGAACTGTCTTGCTCAAGCCAGTGAGGTGAGGGTGTCTTCTCTGCACTGAAGATGATACAGTGAACCTGCCTTTTGGCACTCACTTACAAAACAAGAGGGAGAAACCAAGAACCCAGTGGTCAACCCGCTATATGGATCCCTATTCTAATATCTACATTAGAACCTGGCCAGTAGTGTAAGCACATATATAAGTATATACTCACATTGGTATGAATTCAAATATTACATACTGTTATAGTTGTTACATTTATATATATATATATATATATACATATATATGCATATATATATAGTTGTTGTTAACATTTTCCACATGCTAATACCAACCTATAATATGAAAAACTGGGGAGTGGGGACAGGATAAATCCAGAAATTCTCATATATGCTGAAATAATATTAGGGGAGAGTTGGTGAACGGATTTTTTCCCTTTTGTTCTAGGTCTCTCTTTTAACCCCTAAACTCTAAGTATACACATAAACCGTAATTTCTATATTGTCCTCCATTAACAAGGAGAAGAAGGGTTTTTGGAACTTCTTAAATCCAGGATTCAATATGGAAAAATATTTCTTAGGTGTTTTTACCAGACACCAAAATATAATATGATGTTTTTTTAAGATCCTCTTGAGGTAACATTGTACCTATTTTCTCTTTTGTGGGTTTTCTTTGCTCAATCCCGGTATTATCTCCTTTGCCCTTTTTAAATATTAAATACTTAACTAGAAAATTTGTGAATATAAAACAGATAAGATTTTGAAAATTTACATGGTATGAGGTTTGCTAAGTTCTCTTTCCTTCCAGAAAAGAATAATCTAACACAAAATAATTAGACATTGTCTAAGGAGAGTGCTTTGAGAGAAGCAGTGTGAAGCTTTCCTATTTCATCTGATTACTGAAAGATATTTTTGATGTTTTCATGAGTTAACTATATTTACTATAGCAAACTTTTTCTTTGGCTGAGATAATTTTCTAACTAGGAGGTTTTCCTAAAACTCAAATTGTTACCTTTTACCTTTCACTGATATATGTATTTATGCCACTTAAAATGGGAAAGCGCTGACAGTCAAAAGTTCAAGATTAAATCATAAGATTGTTTTAAAGAACAGCTGTAATTTTCAGACTTAATGATCAACCTAGTGCTTGCATTTCCCCTGAGAATTTATCATATGATTAAGAAAATCAGTTAAAATGGATTCAGTATAATTCAGCTACAAATAATAGCTCATCCCAGTGTAGATGGGAGCACCTCAATTCTTATTGACAAAGCAATTGTCTGTGAATGTAGAAAGGCTATGTGGTTTTTTGTGCATTAAGAATAGACTTCTAGGGCACCTGGGTGGCTCAGTTGGTTAAGCAACTGCCTTTGGCTCAGGTCATGATCCCGGAGTCCCGAGATCAAATACCACATCGGGCTCCCAGCTCCATGGGGAGTCCCCTTCTCACTCTGACATTCTCCCTTCTCATGCTCTCTCTCACTCTCTCTCTTTCCTAATAAATAAATAAATAAAATCTTTAAAAAAAAAAAAAGAATAGACTTCTCTAATGTTACAGTGGAAAAACCAGATAAATGCTATCTTAACCAGATGATCAAAGTTAACATCAACAGTGATAAGTAATATTGGTTGAATATAACCTTAATACTGTGATGAGAATTGTACTTTACTTTAGGACTTCCTCTCCCAAATCCATAACCCCTGTCTAACCATTAGAAACACATCAAACAATTCCATGTTGTAGAATATTATAAAAAGTGCCTGAACAGCACTCCTCAAAAATGTCAAGGTCATTGAAAACAAGGAAAGTCTGAGAAATGGTGACAATCAAGAAGAGGCCAAGAAAATATGATGATTAAATGTAATGGGGTATCCTTAATAGTATCCTAGAACAGAAAAAGAATCTAGGAGTAAAAAACTAAGGGATCTAGGCGTGCCTGGGGAATACAATCGGTTAAGTGTCTGACTCTTGGTTTCAGCTCAGGTTATGATCCCAAGGTTATGGGATCCAGCCCTATGTTGGGGCTACACACTCAATGCAGAGTCTGCTTGAGTTTCTTTATCAATATGTAATCAATAATTATGTGTGTTATATATTAATATCAGTTAATAGTTGTGACAGATGTAGCATACAAACGTAAGATGTTTATAATGGAGGAAGCTCAGTGTAGAGTATATGAGAACACTCTACTATCTTTGTAACTTTTCAGTAAGTTAAAACTGTTCTAAAATAAAAAGCTTGTTTACATAACTTTATTTATGTAAAATAATTAAATCTGTACATGTGTTTATAAACAGAATGTGGCAAGACATGGAGCAGTAAATGCAGACAGCAAAATCCATGAGGCCTAAATTCTTAGTATTAACCCTAAGGATTCACCTAGTGATGAATATCTGACTCAATCTAGGGGTTTCTTAAAATACACATGTCAGGTAATTATTAATACATCAACTAACTGAAAGCTTAGTACCTTTCAAGGCAATATCTGACAGTTCTAATGATTAGAAATGTAATTCTTATACTGAGTAAAATTAATTAATTCTCTCTAGGTCATCTTACCTATTAATTAGTATGTAGAAAATTCCCGTATCTAAATCACTAGCCTTGTTGTCCTTAGAAATTCTAGGCTTGAATTCTAAATTGTCTTCTATTATCACTAGCTGTGCAGAGAGTAAACCCCTCTAAATCAAAATGAACAAAATTATATCTGAATGTCCTTATCCTTTTCATGTCTGTATTACCCATCTCGCACTCTTAATTACACTGGAAAATATCTTTAATTTTGACCTCTGCTTCACATCATATATGTAGTCCTTCATTAATTCATATAAATTTTACTTATAAAATGTCACTTATGTTTATTTCCCTGTCTTCATTTCCATTTTGATAGCCTCTGAAAGTCTTTTTTATTTATCTTCCTTTTCATCCTCTTCCTCTATTGACTCTTGGATGCAAATAATGGTTTTGACTATAATCTCTAATTTAGGATATATTGCCATAATTACTGAATGCATGAGTATTTTGCTTTACTTATTCTAATGATACAATGAACACTGTGACCACATTACTAAACCCCAAAACTAGAAAATTAACAACTATGTGCCTCTCTCTGATCCTAAAATCCTCTCTTCCCTGAATTTCACTTTAATACTTTGCTCTTTTTTAATAGTTAATCATATATCTTTATTATCAAACTATATGTTGGTTACTTTATTTTAGTTTTTACTTAAATTCCAGTTAGTTAACATACAGTGTAATATGTACATTTTACAGTTTCAGTTTCAGTAGCCATTAGTTTTTTCTCTATATTTAAGAGTCTGTTTCCTTGTTTTCCCCTTGCTCTTTTTTTCCCCTTTGCTTGTTTTGTTTCTTAAAGTCCACATCTGAGAACTTATAAAACTCAACACTCAAAAAATGAATAATCCAATTAAAACATGGGCAGGAGACATGAAGAGACATTTTTCCAAAGAAGACATACAGATGGCCAAAAGACACATGAAAAGATGCTCAGTACCACTCATCATCAGGGAAAAGCAAATCAAAACTACAATGAGATGTCACTTCACACCTGTCAGAATGGCTAAAATCAACAATACAAGAAACAACAAGCGTTGACAAGGATGTGAACAGGGAACCCTCCTCCACTGTTGGTGGGAATGCAAACTGGTGCATCCATGGTGGAAAACAGTATGGAAGGGCACCTGGGTGGCTCAGTTGGTTGGGCGACTGCCTTCGGCTTGGGTCATGGTCCCGGAGTCCGAGGATCGAGTCCCGTATCCGGCTCCCAGCTCCATGGGGAGTCTGCTTCTCCCTCTGACCTTCTCCCCTCTCGTTCTCTCTCTCTCTCTCTGTCATAAATAAAAAAAAAACAGTATGGAGGTTCCTCTAAAAGTTAAAAATAGAACTACGTTACAATCTAGCAATTGCTCTATTAGGTATTTACCCAAGGAATACAAAAATACTAATTCAAAGGAATACATGCACCCTGATGTTTATAGCAGCATTATCTATGATAGCCAAATTCTAGAAGCAGCCAAGTGTCCATTGACTGATGAATGGATAAAGAAAATATGGCATGTGTGTGTACACACACATCATGTATGTACATATATCCATCATGTATGTGTGTGTGTGTGTGTATGTTTTTTCTTTATCATTCATTTTTAGAAGTTCTTTATACATTTTGGGTATCAATGTCATGTCAGTTTTATGTATTTGAGATATGTTTTCCCAGTTTTTACCTTGTCCTTTTACTTTCTTTAAGATGAAATTTGATGAATAGGATTTTTCAAATATATATGCATAACACATATGTGCATTACAAAGTGATCACCACAGTAAGTCTAGTTACCATCTGTCACCATACAAAGTTATTATATTACTCTCTTCTCTGTGCTGCACTTAATGTCCCCGTGCTTTATTTATTTTATAACTAGAAGTTTGTACCTCTTATTCCCTTTCACCTATTTCATGCATTCCCTCATGCCCCTCCCATCTGGCAACCACCAGGTTATTTTCTGTATTTGTGAGTCTGTTTTTGTTTGTTTTGAGATTTTACATTTGTTTGTTTTTGAGATTTTATGGTATTCGTCTTTCTCTGACTTTTTTCACTTAGCGCAATACTGTATAGTTTCAACCATGTTGTCATAAATGGTAATATCTCATTCTTTTCTATGGCTGAGTAGTGTCCTATTGTACATACATACCACATCGTCTGTATTCATTCATCTATTATGTTGCTTCCATATCTTGGCTGTTGTAAATAATGCTGCAATAAACCTAGGGATGTATATATCTTTTTGAATTAGTGCTTTTGTTCCCTTTAGATAAATACCCAGAAGTGGAATTGCTAGATAGTATGATATTTCTGTTTTTAATTTTTTGAGGAACCTCCATACTGTTTTCCACAGTGGCTGCAACAATTACTTCTCATCAACAGTATATGAGAGTTGCTTTTTCTCCACAACTTCTCTAACCCTTGTCATTTCTTGTATTTTTGATAATAGCCATTCTACTAGGTGTGACATCATCCTTATTGTGGTTTTCATTTGCATTTTCCTGATTGATTAGTGATGTTGAGTGTCTTTTCATATGTTGGCCATTTATTTGTCCTTGGAAAAATGTCTATCCAGGGGACCTTTGTCCATTTTTGAATCAGATCGTATGGAGGTTTTGGTGTTCAGTTATATGAATTCTTAGTATTTTTAGATGTTAACTCCTTTTCAGATATTTCATCTGCAAATATCTTCTCCCATTCAGTAGATTGTTTTCTTTTGTTGATGCTTTCCTTTGCTGGGTAAAAGCTTTTTGTTTGATGTAGTCCCAATTTTGTATTCTTTTGTTTTTGCTTTTGTTGTCCTTGCCTAAGGAGACAAATCCAAAAAAATAGTTAAGATCAATGTTCAAGGGGCGCCTGGGTGGCTCAGTGGGTTAAAGCCTCTGCCTTCGGCTCAGGTCATGATCTCAGGGTCCTGGGATCTAGGCCCACATGGGGCTCTCTGCTCAGCAGGGAGCCTGCTTCCCCCTCTCTCTCTGCCTGCCTCTCTGCCTACTTGTGATCTCTCTCTCTCTCTCTGTGTCAAATAAATAAATAAAATCTTAAAAAAAAAAAGATCAATGTTCAAGAGATTACTGCCTACTTTTTTTTTTTTTTAGGAGTGTTATGGTTCTGGTCTTTTTTTTTTTTTTTAAGCTTTCCATTTTTTTCTTTTTTAAAAAGATTTTATTTATTTGACAGAGAGATCACAAGTAGGCAGAGAGGCAGGGAGAGGGGGAAGCAGGCTCCCCGCTGAGCAGAGAGCCTGATGTTGGGCTTGATCCCAAGACCCTGAGATCATGACCTGAGCTGAAGGCAGAGGCTTTAACCCACTGAGCCACCCAGGCGCCCCTATGGTTCTGGTATTACATATCGGTCTTTAATCTGTTTTGAGTTTATTTTTGTATATGGTGATCCAGTTTCATTCTCTGGTCCAGTTTCATTCTCTGGCTGTCAGTTTCCCCAAAACCATTTATTGAAGAGATAGCGTTTTCCCCATCGTATATTGTTGCCACCTTTGTCATAGGTTAATTGACCATATAAACATCAGTTTATTTCTGGGTTATTCTATTCTATTCTATTCTATTCTATTCTAATTCTCTTTTTGTGCCAGTGTCATACTGTATAGATTACTATAGCTTTGTAGTGAAGTTTGAAATCTGGGATTTTGATACCTCCAACTTCATTCTTCTTTTTCAAGATAGCTTTGTCTATTTGGGGTCTTTTGTAATTCCATAGAAATTTTGGATTGCTTGTTCTAGTTATATGAAAAATTTCTTTGATATTTTGATAGGGGTTGCCTTGAGTCTGTATATGGCTTTGGGTAGTATGGACATTTTAATGATATTTTTTCAATTCATGAGCATGGTGTAGCTTTTCATTTATTTGTGTCATCCTAGGTTTCTTTTATCAATGTCATAGTTTTCACAGTACAAGTCTTTGACCTTCTGGTTAAATTTATTCCCAGGTAACTTATCCTTTTTTATGCAATTGTAAATGGGATTGTTGTCTTAATTTCTGTTTCTGATAGTTTCTTAGTGTATAAGAATGCAACAAATTTCTGTGTATTAATTTTGTATCCTACAACTTTGCTGAATTCATTTTTTAGTTCTAACAGTTAGTGTGTGTGTGTGTTTGTGAGTGTGTGTGGTGTCTTTGGGGTTTTTTATGTGTGATATTATGTCATCTGCAAATAGTGACAATTTTATTTCTTCTTCACTGATTTGGATGCCTTTCATTTCTTTTACTTATCTGGTTGCTGTGGCTAGGACTTACAGGACCGTGTTGAATAAAAGTTGAAGGAGTGAGCATCCTTGCCTCATTTCTGATCTTAGAGGAAAAGGTTTAAACTTTTCAGCACTGTGTTTGGATCTGTCATATGTGGTCTTTATTATGTTGAGGTATATTTCCTCTATACCCACTCTGCTGGGGGGTTTTATTATAAATTGATGTTGAATTTTGTCACATGCTTTTTCTGCATCTATTGAGATTATCATATGATTTTTATCATTCATTTTGTAAATGTGGTGTACCACATTGAATGATTTGTGGATATTGAATCATCTTTGCATCCCTGGAATAAATCGTCTCTGATCATGTTGTATGATCCTTTTAATGTATTGTTGAATTCAGTTTGTTAATATTTTGTTGAGGATTTTGTAGCTGCATTCATCAGGGATATGAAGGATGTTTATTTATATTTCCTTTTAAAACTTTTGCTTCATGGAGCATTGGGTGCGCTGCATAAACAATGAATCTTGGAACACTGAAAAAATAAAATTAAAAAAAACTTTTGCTTTATGTATGCAAGTTCTTCATCCATCTGAGGTTAATTTTGTGTATGCTGAAAAGTTAGGATCCAGCTTCCATTTCTCCTGTAGAATATAGAAGGAAATATATATAGAATATATATATAGAATACCTTTCTTTATGATCTATAGTGATGCATTTATCATTTATCAAATTTCCATAAATTTATGTTTCTCAGTTATCTATTTATTTTGAGGATAAGTCTGTTTAGCAAATAACTGTACCTAAATGGTCTTCACTTCTAGGGCTTTAAAATAAGTGCTGATTTCTGGTATGGAAATGTCCTTTCCCTTCCTTATTCTTCCTTTCAGATGTACCCTGAAAGTTTATGGTCATTTACCCTTTCATATATGTTTGAAAGGAAAATTCTGTCATCCTTGATGAAAAATCTGGTTATAAATTTTTATTATAGTATCATTGAATCTATATCACTTAGGGAGTATTGCTATTTCTACAACTGTAATTTTGCTGATGAACACAGGACCTCTTTCCTTTATTTGTTTCTTTATTAAATTTTAGTAAGAATTTTTAATATTGGTTTTACATACCTTTTATTGGAATCTTCCCACTTTTTAAAATTATTGCTTTTATTAATATAAACAATGTCTATTTTTAAAAAGCTTTTTATTGAAAAATAATGCACATACAGAAAATATTCATATCAAAAGGGTAAGATTGAGTGAATTTTAACAGAACATAGTTGTGTAACTATCAAATCAAGAAAGAGAATATTAATTGATGTCTTTAAAAAATTACCTTTTATGTGCTATGGTGAGTGCTGTGAATTGTGTAAGACTGATGAATCACAGATCTGTACTCTTGAAACAAATAATACATTATATGTTAATAAAAAATTACTTTTTTTGGACTTTATTGCATATTTTTTGCGAATATCAATTTTTTGTGATATTTGTGATTAAGGCAATTACTAAAGTTCTCAGGACAGAGTGCCAGAGAAGAGAGAGCTTTGCAAGAGAGGGACCTAAAGATTTGAAGCTGACGACCCTCTGCAAATATTCAGGTTACTCTGCAAAATCCTGAGAACTTTAGCCACCGTAGTCCTCTCACACTGTCACTTCTAAAACAGTAGCATCCACCTATGGCAGTGATGGTGTTTACCTTGCATATTTCCCATTTCTTCAGATCACTGTCCTTTGTTGCCTGATTTACAGTGCTTGCAAACCAGTTTCCACATATTTTGTTCCTTTTTTTCCTGATTGTTTCAAGTGGAATGGTAAATCTGGTTTCTGTTATCCCATCTTGAAGAGAATTCCATAAATTCTCTTTTCTGCTTTCATTTTAAGTCTCTTTCTCTGTCTGATAAAACAAAGAACACTTAAACCAGAAGATAAAGCATTGTACAGAATTCAAGTGTAGAAATAACTGTTAAAAAAAAAAAGTGGGGGTATCTAGAATAAACATTGAAATAAGAGAATTGCTTTCTGAAAAAAAAAAGGTTTTACTGTTAAATTTGACCTACCAGCATATGCCTTTAAAGAGAGGATCATTAACAGTCATCATAATTCTCTAAATATAATATAGAAGTTCATCAAATGGACCCCCAACTCTATGGTCAACTAATCTTCAACAAAGCAGGAAAGAATATCTAATGGAAAAAAGATAGTCTCTTCAATAAATGGTGTTAGGAAAACTGGACAGCCACATGCAGAAGAATGAGATTAGACCACTCTCTTACACCATACATAAAGATAAGCTCAAAATGGATGAAATACCTAAATATGAAACAGGAATCCATCAGAATCCTAGAGGAGAGCACAGGCAGTAACCTCTTCAACCTCAGCCACAGCAACTTCTTGAAAGACATGTCTCTAAAGGCAAGGGAAACAAAAGCAAAAGTGAACGATTATTGGCACTTCATCAACATTAAAAGCTTCTGCATGGCAAGGGAAACAGTGAACAAAACCGAAAGACAATCTATGGATTGGGAGAAGATATTAGCAAATGACATTACAGTTAAAGTGCTGGTATCCAAGACCTATAAAGAACTCCTCAAACTCAACACCCCAAAAACAAATAATCCAGTCAAGAATGGACAGAAGACATGAACAGACACTTCTCCAAAGAAGACA
Organism: Nasua narica; assembly: GCA_028533885.1. Classification (NCBI taxonomy): domain Eukaryota; kingdom Metazoa; phylum Chordata; class Mammalia; order Carnivora; family Procyonidae; genus Nasua; species Nasua narica. The sequence continues at coordinate 29,127,039 of CM052811.1, read as the reverse complement.
TGCAAATAAATGGCCAACAGACATGAAGAAATGCTCCATATCACTAACCATCAGGGAAATATAAATCAAAACCACAATGAGATACAACCTCACACCAGTTAGAATGGCAAAAATTAACAAGACAGGGAACAACAGATGTTGGTGAGGATGTGGAGAAAGGGGAACCCTCTTACACTATTGGCAGGAATGCAAGCTGGTATAGCCTCTTTGGAAAACAGTATGGAGGTTCCTCGAGATGTTAAAAATAGAGCTACCCTATGACCCAGCAATTGCACTACTAAGTATTTACCACTAAGATACATATGTAGTGAAAGGAAGGGGCACATGGATCCCAGTGTTCATAGCAGCAATAATGTAGTAGCCAATAATGGCTAATGTTCACAATAGCCAAACTGTGAAAGGAGCCAAGATGTCCATCAACAGATGAATGGATAAGGAAGATGGGGTTCATATATACAATGGAATATTATTCAGCCATCAGAAAGGATGAATATCTACCTTTGCATCAACATGGATGGAACTGGGGGGAATTGTATTAAGTGAAATAAGTCAAGCAGAGAAAGACAATTATCATATGGTTTCACTCATATGTGGAACCTAAGGAGTAGTGTAGAGGACCACAGAGGGGAGGAAAAACTGAATGGGAAGAAATCAGAGAGGGAGCCAAACTATGAGAGACTCTTGACTCTGGGAAACAAACTGAGGGTTGTAGAAAGGGAGGTGGGAGGGTGGATGGGGTAACTGGGTGATGGGCATTAAGGAGGGCATGTGTTGTGATGAGCACTGGGTGTTATATGCCACTTATGAATCATTGTACTCTACATTAAAAACTAATGATGTACTATATGTTGGCTAATTGAATTTAAATTTAAAAAAATTTTTAAAAGTTCATCAAGGTAACATAAAAGTGATACTTATAAAATATTAGAAATATTAGATGTATTTATAGTTGACATGAAATTATCATAAATAAGCTTAAATCCCAAAAGACATTACTCATGCTGTTTTCTTAGTTTTGTTATCTTAAATGTCATATCTTCAAATCCCACTCAATCTTGGAAGATCACTTTAAGTCCTACCTTTACCAGAAAGCCTTCCAAGTAGCTCTAGGCTTTTTAAAATTGTAATGTTTATGACATTAAAAAAAAACAAATTCCAATGTTTTATGTTATTCTATCATGTATCATCAATTTCTTTATATCTTAAAATCATGTGACATCAAAATTACTTTCTCCACATTGTCATATGCCTGCATACTTTACTTTTCCTATGGCTTTTATACAAATTTACCGGATATTGTCCTGATCATAATGTTATATTTATTATATACTATATAATAGTATGTAATAACTGTTTAGTAATATATAATATATATTATATATAACTATAAATGTAGTATAATATATATACCATATGTATATAATAACTGTTTAGTTCAGGTTTTAAATTTCTTTCTGCCTTCATAGGTTAGGTGTAACCAAAGAAAATAGCATTTAGTCATTCCATTTTTTAAATGTATCTATTGTTAATAAAGGCTGCTTGTGAAAGTGCAGTGATAAGTAAAGAACACTATTAACAGAAGTCCAAGCTCAAGTCCTTTAGATGGAGCTAATAACCACCAAAAAGACAAAGAAAGTGAAAGAAAATGTCAAGTGTTATAGACAAGAATAGAATTGTAGCTGAGATGTAGAACCAAGATTCAGGAGCAAATTGAAATCTGGATGGAAAAAGGATTGGAAAGGTATGAGGAAAGGCAAGGAAAGTTGTCTTCATCGGCCCAACCCTTTAACCCACTGCAGAATTTCTTGAATGGTATGTGGTAAGGATCAAGATTTTTTCCCCAATATGAATGTTCAATGAAGTCAGCATTTTGTATTTAAAAAAAATCCTTTCTCCTTCCCTGTATTATATAATAACTCTATTGCCATTAATCAGGTGATCATTTATGTGTAGGTCTATTTCTGGTCTCTATTTCATTTGCCTATCTTTGAAAGTTTATATTTGCATATCCTTAGAATTAAATTGCTTACTTCCACAAAAGAAAAACTTGTAGTATTCTGATTAGGCTTTAATTGCATATATTGATCAGTTTAAGGGAATTGGTATTATTACTGTAGTGAATTCTCCAAGTAATGAATATGTACATGGTTTATAATTCCATCTATTTAGGTTTTTGGTTTTTGTTGGTTTTTTTTTTTTTTTTTGGCTTCACAATGATTTGTAATTTCCTGAGCAGAGGGACTTTCTCTCTCCTCTCTCTCTCTCTCTCTCTCTCTCTCTCTCTCCATATATATAGAGAGAGGGAGATCCTGTGTTTTATTTACCCATTTTTTTTCCGGTGGTACCAACCTGCATAACTATAGGACAATATCAACACCTGAAAAAAGACTTTAACACAATCCACACAGCTTATTCAGATTCTACCTGTTTTACATGCACTTGTGTATATTTCAATACAATTTTGTAATGTGTATGTTCATATAACCACCATCACAATGAAGTTACAAAACTGTTCTATACTTTAAGATACAGTATACAACACATATACATTTTTGACAGATATTTTATTACCTTAGCCATAGGTAATACAATAATTATAATATTACTTCCTTACCACTCATTTTGTTTTTCTTTATCAGATTAAGGTCAATTTTAAATGTTGAGTCATTTCATACATCAAATTTAAAAGTCCACTTCTGGGACACTTGGATGGCTTAGTCAGTTAAGTGTCACACTCTGGGTCTCACCTCAGATTGTGATTATAGGGTTGTGGGATTGAGTCCCTCGTTTGTCTCCATGGTCAGTTCAGAGTCTGCTTGGGATTCTCTCTCATTCTCCCTCTCCTTCTTCCTCTGTCCCTGTTCACGCTTTCTCTCTAAAATAAATAAATAAAATCTTAAAAATATAATAAAAGTCCAGTTCTGAAAACCATACTTTTATTCCATTTGTGTTGGTAAAAATAAATACTCTTAAGCAACTGAAGTTGGTGCCAAGCATGATTTAATTACTTAACATCCTTGACGCTAATATTCATAAATATAGCTATTTATTTTTTTATTTTTAAAAATATTTTATTTTAGGTAATCTCTACACCCAACCTATAGCTTGAACTCACAACCCCAAGATCAAGAGTTTCATGCTTTTCTGACTGAACCAGCCAGATGCCCCGAAATATAGCTATTTAAATGTATAACTAATGATGGAAGCATTATTAAGCACCCCTCTAAATATAGATAAATATCAGTGCCAACTGATACCTCTTTAAGAGTTAATTCGAGGGGTGCCTGGGTGGTTCAGTGGTTAAGCATCTGCCTTCAGCTCAGGTCATGATCGTAGGGTCCTGGGTTGGAGCCCCACTTCCGGCTCCCTGCTCAGCGGGAAGCCTGCTTCTCCCTTTCCCACTCCCCCTGCTTGTGTTCCCTCTCTTGCTGTGTCTCTCTCTGTCAAATAAATAAATAAAATATTTTTTTAAAAAAGTGAATTCAAGGGACACTTGGGTGGCTCAGTCGATTAAATGTCTGCCTTGCACTCAGGTCATGATTCCAGGGTCCTGGGATCAGGCCAGCATTGGTCTTCTTGCTCAGCAGGGAGCCTGCTTCTCCCTCTGCCTGCCATGCCACTCCCCCTGCTCATGGTCTTTCTCTCTCTCTCTGACAAATAAATAAAATCTTAAAAAAAGAAAGAGAGCATTTGATTTAAAATTACACAAAAGAATGATGATACTAGAGATGGTAAAAGGCATAAGGGGTTGAGAAAAGAGCTCAAAGAATAAAATACTATGATGTTTTTCTGTCATCTTTATTGGCCTGACAATGCAGTGTTTAAATATAAAGTTCTCACCGATGACACGTCTATGAGATCTACAGGATCCAATTTATTACCTGCTGTGGAGGGCAGGATGAGGGATACTAGGTCAATGAAGAAGAGACTCTTGAGCCCTGAGGAATTAGCTTTCAACAAGTCCAGAGTTAAATAATCTTTGCCAAGATGAGCCATCATCCACCCACATGATACAGTGTCACCTGACAGAAGTATTGATAATGCCTGGATTTCTTTGTTGACTAGCTTCAAACATCATTCACTGTAAATCAAGATTTGTCTTAAAAGGTCAGAGTACTATAAAATAGCTTTAGAGATGTTGAGTCTAATTCAAGATCAAACTTTTGATACCAACCTGTGGATTTCTGTGGAAGAGTCCACAAGTCCAGGACTAAATTCTCTTCCTCTGTTACCTGTGAGGCAGTGGTGCCCGGCGGCAGGGAGCAGGGGCAGAACTGGGGGGATACAGAGATGACTCCACAGATCTCTTAGTCTCTGTCCATGGAGTCAGCCAAAGGAACCCTCACGCCTGGTGATGTGAGTTTCTTTCTCAGTCTTGCTACTCCCTTTTTGGTCTGATAGAACTGGTGATTTTTCCCTTCTGTTTTTTGGACAGTGTATGTTTCACAGGCCCAAGTTTCCTTTCCTTTTTTTTTTTTTTTTAAGATTTTATTTATTTATTTGAGAAAGAGAGAGTGTGCCTGCACCTGTGCATGCATGAACAGGGGGAGAGGGAGAGGAAGAGGATCTCAAGCAGAAACCACCCTCAGGGCAGAGCCCAACACTGGGCGCCATCTCAGGGCCCTGAGATCATGACCTGAGCCGAAATCAAGGGATGTGCCTGACCCTAAGAAGATTTATAAGAAAGGCTTCTGGAAACGGGTCCAACAAAAAGCAATGTATAGTGATGACGGATCACACCCAACAGGTGGCTCAGAGTGATGCCAATGGAGGTGTGAGGGATAGAGAATTGTTGTCAGACATTCCTCTATTGATTCACTGAAACTCTTGAAAAACAATCACCATGAGCTAATCATTGTCATCCATTTCTAGTGATTATTAGGTAAGGAGAACTTTGAAAAACCTAATGGAAAAATTTCTGACCACTTAAGCTTTAGGAAAGTCATCATTTAATATTTATTTTTTAGAAGTAGTTCACATTCTCTTTTTCAACCTAAACATTTTTAAATTAATTTATTTTTAAAAAAGATTTTATTTATTTGAGATAGAGACAGTGAGAGAGAGCATGAGAGGGGAGAAGGTCAGAGGGAGAAGCAGACCCCGTGGAGCTGGGAGCCTGATGTGCGACTCAATCCCAGGACTCTGGGATCATGACCTGAGCCGAAGGCAGTTACTTAACCAACTGAGCCACCCAGGCGCCCAACATTTTTTTAATTTAAAAAAAATTTTAAAAATTAATGTACAGTGTAATATTAGTTTCAGGTGTACAATATAGTGATTCCACAATTCTGTGCATTACTCAGTGCTCATCATGGTTAAGTGTACTCTTAACCCCATTTACCTATTTCACCCATTCGCCCACCCATCCCACCTCCCCTCTTATTACCGTCAGTTTGTTCTATATAGTTAAGAGTATATATTTTGCTTGTCTCTTTTTTATGTTTTGTTTCTTAAATTCCACATATGAGTGAAATCATATGGTATTTGTCTTTCTCTGACTGACTTATTTCACTTAGTATTATATCCTTTAGATCCATCCATACCACTGCAAATGGCAAGATTTCATTCTTTTTTATGGCTTTATCCATTCATTTATTGATGGACACTTAGGCTACTTTCATAATTTGGCTATTGCAAATAATCCTGCAATAAACATAGGGATGCATAAATCTTTTTGAATTAGTGTTTTTTTATTCTTTGAGTAAATACCCAGTAGTGGAATTATTGGATCATGTGATAATTCTGTTTTTAATTTTTTGAGGAACCTCTGTACTGTTTTCCACAGTGGCTGTACCAGTTTGCTTTCCCACCAACAGTGTAAGAGGGCTCCCCTTTCTCCACATCCTCACCAGCATCTGTTGTTCCCTGTCTTGTTAATTTTTGCCATTCTGACCACTGTAAGGTGGTATCTCTTTGTGGTTTTGATTTGTATTTCCCTGATGGTTAGTAATGTGGAGCATTTTTTCATGTCTGTTAGCCATTTGCATGTCTTTTTTGGAGAAGTGTCTATTTCATGTCTTCTGCCCATTCTTGACTGGATTATTTGTTTTTGGGGTGTTGAGTTTGAGGAGTTCTTTATAGGTCCTGGATACCAGCACTTTAACTGTAATGTCACTTGCTAATATCTTCTCCCAATCCATAGATTGTCTTTCAGTTTTGTTCACTGTTTCCCTTTCCATGCAGAAGCTTTTAATGTTGATGAAGTGCCAATAATCGTTCACTTTTGCTTTTGTTTCCTTTGCCTTTAGAGACATGTCTTTCAAGAAGTTGCTGTGGCTGAGGTTGAAGAGGTTACTGCCTGTGTTCTCCTCTAGGATTCTGATGGATTCCTGTTTCATATTTAGGTATTTCATCCATTTTGAGTTTATCTTTATGTATGGTGTAAGAGAGTGGTCTAATCTCATTCTTCTGCATGTGGCTGTCCAGTTTTCCTAACACCTAATACTTATTGAAGAGACTATCTTTTTTCCACAGGATATTCTTTCCTGCTTTGTTGAAGATGAGTTGACTATAAAAGGGTCCATTTCTGAGCTCTATATTCTGTTCCATTGATCTATATGTCTCTAACCTTTTATTGGATAAAAATGGTCTTTTATTGTCATTTATAAATATCTTTCCCCTACTTGGTAGGTTGTCTTTTAGTTTTGTTCATTATTTCCCTTGCTGTGAGAAACATAATTTTGATATAATCTCAATAGTTTCTCTTTGTGTTTGTTTTTGTTTGTATTTGTATTTGTTTCCTTTGCCTCAAGAGACATATCTAGAAAAATTTGCCATGGCCAATGCAAGAGAAATTGCATGTGCTCTTTTCTAGTATTTATATGATTTCAGGTCTCACATTGAGGTCTTTAAGCCATTTTGAGTTTTTGTGTATGGTGTAAGAAGGTGGTCCAGTTTTATTCTTTTGCATGCAATTGTCCTGTTTTCCCACCATTTGTTGAAAAGACTTTTTCCCATTGCATATTCTTGCCTCTGTTGAAGATTAATTGACCCATAACTGATAATTGTGGGTTTATTTCTGGGTTTTCTATCCTATTCCACTGATCTGTGTCTATTTTCATGCCAGTACCATACTGTTCTGATTACTAGAGCTTTGTAATATATCTTGAAATCTGAGATTGTGATACCTCCAGTTTTGTTCTTCTTTTTCAAGATTGCTTTGGCCATTTGGGTTCTTTTGTAGTTCCATATAAATTTTAGTATCATTTGTTCTAGTTCTATGAAAAATGCCATTTGCATTTTAATAGGTATTGCATTAAATCTGTAAATTGCTTTGGGTTGCTTAGACATTGTAACAATATTTATTCTTGCAGTCCATCAACCTGAGCCCTATAGAAAATTCCAATTTAGAAAACTTAACAAAAACAGATCAATTTTTGCAATGGGAAGGGGAGATCACAGCTAGTGGAATCAACTTCTTGGGTTCTTCTCAGAGTTTGAGATTAAGCGCATAAAATATAAATATAAAAGTAACAACTTTTCTGGAGTATATTACCTATTATAGGTCTAGTTACATCCATGTATTCATCATTACTCAATGTGTTTCCTTTATATTGAGCTATATCCCCTATGACTTTTCTTTGTGAAATTTTATTGATAATTAACCATTCCTGATGGGTAGTCAGGAATGTTGGGATCTCAGGAGGCAACCTCTGAAGTAGTACATTTTGTGAGTACTTTTTGCAACAGAGTATCAGTCTAAACCTACCCTTTGCCAGATTCATCACCATTGCTGCGCAGTCTTAGAAACATGCCTTCCCAGGAGTTCTTCCAAGAACTCTTTCTGTTTCTTTTTTATCTCAAAATCACATGATCATTCAGTTTTGAACAGTATCAAATTCTTTCCTGGAATATAGTTTCCTGTTATTTTTCCTACTTTGTAAATATTTGAGGGCTTAATTGATTCCTTACCAAGACCTACAAACATTTGTATATAGAACGTGCTCAATGAATGTTTGTAGTGGTAAGGAGATGGGATTTGGAGCCCGAAAGCTTGAGTTGAATGTAGCAGCTACATAAGTTGGTAAAACCAGTCCACTTTAGTTTTTCAGTCCCTACGTAGCTAAATGAGGATGATAATTTTAAACTGGAGAGAAAGGAGTTGTGAGAATTAGAAGAAATTTTTATATGACATCTGGTATATTATCTGTATCTGACACATAGTAAGCCTCTGAAATGCTTGTTGCTTTACTTTTTAAATGAATATTATTGAAGTCATTGCTGAATTATTTCATTATACCCAATTCAATTTTACAAATGTTGTTAGTCTACTAGAAGTATGTTTATATTTAGTTAGACTTGAGATGTTTGAGAAAAAATAATTTCTTTATAATTTGGCTAACCTTATTTATGCAAGAGAAAAGTAGCACTTCTGTGCTGAAGTACCAGAAAAATTCACTTTCATGAACCCTGAAAACTATTTCTAGGGCATGAAACCAACACAAAGCCATAGACAGTGTCACTAATACTCAAGATTATTTGCTCCCTTATACTAAATAAGATATAGGTAAAATATAATAACTAATAAGTTCTCAAAAATAAGTCACTTTCTATTTTGTAGTTGGAATTGTCCTGAAATATTAGATATACAATGTTAATTCTAACCTTTTATTTTCTAGTTTATTAGTTTTCCTGAAATGGTAACCAAAGTTTATGCTTGGTGATATAATTCATTAAAGTGTATTAACCCTGATTGCCCCAGACGGTCTTTTCAAAATAACTTTAAGGCAAGTTTTCAATTGTGCACTGATAAAAGACAATCATTATGCAGTTTGTTCTTGGATTGGGAAAGGGGCTTGATTTTATAAGAATTGCCATTTCCTCCTACTCATTGCTCCATTCACGGAACAGCTGTTAGCAACAGGATATGTAGGATTTTTTTTTTTTTTTAAATAAGGACAAAATACACAACATCATTCTCTAGCAAAGCCCAGGAAGTAGGGTAAAAAGGCTCCGTCCCATTAGCAAAGTGTGGCAGAATATTCTTTAAATGTGATGTACTCTGAGCTGTTTCACTGAGCAACCTGTTCAGCAGGTTGAAGTTCCTAACAATGAATATAGAAACAATAGCCTCAAAAATCACAAACTCAGGCTTTAATATATGCTGCTTTTGAAAAGAAAATGGATGGAAAAACTCAGAGAAATCAAATTTCAGATATGACAGCAATCTAAGCTAGATTTTGAAGTACTTGATTTTCTAAATTTGAGATTTCTTTTGTGATTCTAGGAGTTAAGGGGGAAATTAAGTAAAACTAATACTCTAAACTGACTGCAGTAGTGGCAGAATAAGATTGAAAGAGGAAGTCAGGGTAGAAATGGTTGGGTCAATGATGCAGGGCACTAGAGGTGATAGGCAAAATTAATCTAGCAAAGACAGATAGATGAAAATTAAAGATAAGTTTAGAACAGCATGAGGTCATAATTAATATTTACCTGGAAACAATATGAATATAAAATCTGTTATCAAAAAAATATGATTCTCACTGAAGATGAGGATAGAGAGTCAAAAATACAATAAGAAGGGAATGGCACCATATAAAGTAAATATTTTGCTAAGCAAAATTGTAGAGGAATACATTATTACGCAATATAATAAATCTCAACTCTTGGAAATAACTTTGCCTAGCTGAAAGGGAAATAGAGGTTAGGATATGGACTTTAATACTGCTTTGGTTACTAAGAATATAGATATAGGTAAGCCAATTTATTGCCTTTAAACTCAATATAACAATATCTGCTCTTTTCAATTAATTGAAAAATATTAATTTTATGCCCAGATTTTACCAATTTTATGCCCAGAGCTATAGGCTACATGCAGGGGTTAGGCAGTATCTGTAGGGAACTCATGGGAACAAAAGAGCTCAAGGAATCAAAGATACTGAGCTAGTCAGCTGGTTAGGGAACACAAAACAAACACACAAAGAACAGTTGAGAACTAAGTAATATGAAGCTTGTGCCGTGTGTTTGTAGAACTCATCTTTTTGTATGTAAGGTGTGATTTTAGGACAAAATAAAATAATATTTTTTAATCAAAGATGTTAAATATATATCTGGATTGAACTTGCACTCAAAAAGAGCTGGGCTAATTTCCTTATTTCTAAGAGCTGCATGAGCTAGCAGAGGTCATTTTTATCTAAGCTCTTATTTCTTAACTGTAAAACAGGAATAGTATTTTTTTTGTGGTTTACTAAGTCAACGGGTTTAAAGAATTTAACACTATGCCTGACACCCAATAAACATTAAATAAATTATACTGTTATTTTATTACCTAGTTGGATTATAATATTAAAAATGGAATAAAATACATAATCTACCCATCTTATATTTATAAAGTATTACAGCTTTTCATTTTTTTGTCTTACTTGATCCAATGGATACATAGTGAAAAAAAAAGTCATACTAAGCAAGGCGGAGTAAAATAAATTGGCCTGCCATATATCCATATAAAAAAAAACTATGGTTTTCTTTAAAAAAAAAAGATTTATTTATTTTAGGAAGGGAGAGACAGCACAAGCTGGGGGATGAGCAGAGGGAGAGGGGCAAGCAAACTCCTCACTGAGTGCAGAACCCAACATGGCTCAATCGCATGACTCTGAGATCATGACTTAAGCTGAAATCAAGAGTCTGTGCTTAACTGACTGAGCCACCCAGGTGACCCCCAAATCCATGATTTTCAATTAACACTATGTACGCTATGGGTGGTATATGTTATATGATAATTTACTGTCCAAAGCTAAAATTAAATCAATTAATATTTTGGTTTCATCTTATTTTAATGAAATCATTGTACACAAGGGAATATTCTACCTTTATAAACATTTCAGTTTCATGTGTTTTCAGCTATCATCCTACGCTTACTTTTAAGTAGCTATAAAATCAACACAGGAATATTATAAGGTTGCATGGATTATTTGATGCCATTTTGACACTCTAATGATCTATTTACTTATCCCTACTTTCCTGGTTTTCTATCTATTCAATCTATCTTTTCTTTTTCTTTCTTTCCTCTTGAGGACAATTAACTGTTCATTTCTTCAAGTGGCATGGTCAGTTAAGGAAAGGGGATTCAATTACTAAAACTTAATAAAAATTACTCTGGGGGAAAATCCGTCCTTATGCATCTATTAATTTCATTGAATAAGCAAGAAGTCCTCCCAGACATCCTTCTCTCCTCGCTCAAAATGCCAGGAGACTCAGGAAAGGCTTATAGGAACACTTTTGCTGACATTAAAAATTGGACACTTCATTGTTGCTTGGGTCAATACAGTTGATCACAGTGTTTTGGGTTTTTGTAAGGATGTAATACCTCTATATCCACAGAAAGTCTTGATCTGATTTCATAGGTAAGTGTCCTCTGCCATTTTCATCACTACATTTATATTTCTTTAGAAATCCCCACTCAGTTGAAAAGGATATACCTCTCTCTTCTTTTTCAGCTTTATTGAGGTTTTTAGTTGACAGATGAAGTTGTAAGATATTTGAAATGTATGTGATGATTTGATGTCCACATACATTGGGAAAGGATTCCCCCCAAGTTTAACACATCCATTACTTCACAATTTACCTGTGTGTGGGAGGGAGGAGAGAGAGAGAACTCTTAAGTTATACTCTCTTAGCAAATTTTAGTTATACATTACAGTGTTATCAAGTAGTTACCACAGTATACGTTAGATCCTCAGACCTATTCATGTTATAACTGAAAGTTTGTACCCTTACCCTCCTCTGTTTCTCCCATCTCATGACAACCACAATTCTACTTTCTGTTTCTATGAGTTCAACTTTCCCTTGTTTGTTTGTTTCAGGTTCCACATGTAAGTGATACCTTGTAGTATTTGTCTTTCTTTGTCTGGCTTATTTCACTTAATACAAAGAACTCCAGATTCATCCACATTGTCACAAATGACAGTTTCCTTCTTTTTTTAAGACTGAATAGTATACCACTGTGTGTGTGTGTGTGTGTGTGTGTGTGTGTGTGTGTGACATTTCTACAACTGTCCAGTGGACACTTAGGTTAGTACCATCTTTGCTCTTGTAGATAGTGCTACAATAAGCATGGCAGTTATGTCTTCAAGATGATGGTTTTGTTTCCTTAGGATAAATATATACCCAGGCCAGTGAGATAACACCTCATACCTGTTAGGATGTCTATTATGAAAAATACAAGAGGTACTAAATGCTGGCTAGGATGTGGAGAAAAGAGAACCCTTGTTAGTGGGGATGTAAACTGGTATAGCCACTTTGGAAATCAGAATGGAGATTCCTCAAGAAATTAAAATTAGAAATACCATATAATCCAACCATTTCATTTCTGGGTATCCAGAAAATGTCTTTTGTAGAATTAAAAGATGCTAGCACATTGTCATTTACCTATCCAAACTTGACTCCTTTTGTGGGAATCATTTAATAAACTTGTTCTCCACATTGTTATTCTTTACATACCAGCTATCAATATAGCATAGAGATTAAGAGCACAGATTTAGAAACATACAGAACTGATTTAGATTCCTGGTTATACTATTTACTAGCTAAAAATAGTGTTTTAAAAATACCTAAATCACAATTGTTGTAAGTATTGGATTTTATAATGTGTATATAAAGCCCTTAGCACAATGCTTAATAATCCATGATACAGTCAGTGTCAATGGTATATATATTTTTTCTATGATATTCTACTAAATATAACAATGAAAATGCTATACCAATTCATGGTTTCAAATATTCAAATACTAAAATTGTCAGCAAATGTTTTCTTAAAAGGTCACATATTAAATCTTTCTTTTTACTTTGCTGACCACAGTCTCTGTCACCAACTAGTCAGATTTGATTGTAGTATGAAAGCAGGCATAGAGAGTACCTACAAGAATGGATGTGGCTGTTCATAAAGTTCCAATAAAACTTTCTTTATAAAAACAGGCAGCTGGGGTGCCTGGGTGGCTCAGTTGGTTGGCAACTGCCTTTGGCTCAGGTCATGATCCTGGAGTCCCGGGATCGAGTCCCACATCAGGCTCCCTGCTCTGAGGGGAACCTGCTTCTCCCTCTGACCTCTCCCCTCTCATTCTGTCTCCCTCTCTCTCTCTCAATCTCAATTAAATAAAATAAATCTTAAAAAAAAAAAAACAGGCAGCTGGCCACATGTTTGCTGACTCCAAAGATAGACTATCATAAGTTTACTTGTTACTTTTGAAAGTAATGTAAATGTTATAAATTTGACCTCAACTATCTGAGATATGTTACATCTTTTATTATACTCTATCATTATTTAATTATAGTTAAATATTATTTCTGTGCACACATATCTTCATTTGTTTACATATTTATTTATTCATCAGCTACCCATAAAGTAACAATCAAGTGCCAAACATTGAATGGAACTTGTGCCAAGAAAACAAAGATGAATAAGGCATAATCCCTTTCCAAAATGGAAACAAACAAACAAAAAAATGTTATTCTCATGATATGTCTGTATTCAGATGGAAGGAGAATAGGATTAACATTGTAGCACTATAAAAAAATGAATAGGCTCTCAAAGTCCTCAAGTGTGGTAGATTGCAAAATTGTCGGACTATTTAGCAACTCCTCTACATTCAAGAGGTGGAATCCATTTCAAGCTTTGGCCATGTGATTTTCTCTGATAATAGCACACTGACAAAAAGTGATACAAGCAGAGGCTCACCTGTTCTTCAGAATTGGGCTTATCTTTTCTTGCTGCTCTTTTGGATCCAGAGACCACAATATAAAAAAGTTCAGGACAGCCTACTGGAGGATAAGAGATCATGTGGAGCAGAAATGAGCCATCACAGTTGAGACTCCCCATATTAACCAGTCTGCCAACAACAAATGTGCCAGTGAGGTCATCCTAAGTCATCCAACCATAGCTGAGATTCCTGTTAACCATAAATATCAGACAAGCTGGCACAAATCAGATAAACCACGCAAATAACCCATAGAATCATAGGAAATAATAACTTTTTTTATCTCAAGTTATTAAGTTTTGTCATGGCTTTTATGCATCCAAAGATAACTGAAATAATAGTCATTGTTCTGTCCCTAGGAACATACATACCATACACTGAAATATCCACATGTATGTTTCGGTATATGTATGTTTGGTGTGTATATTTATATAACAAAATACTCACAGCCTTCTACTATTTTATAACTTTTTAATGTCTACTAGCTCTGTTAACTAAATTGAGATATTTTATAAAGGGTGCCAACTAATGTAACATTGTATTGACATCTTGCAATTGGCATTCTTCAGCTACTGAGAGAGGGTCTGTTTTCAAGGGAAAAAAAAGGAATGAATAAACAGGCACTGCAATGAACTTTTGCCCAAAATTAAAATGTGTAACATTTTAAAATATGCCATGTGCCATATGCCACATTGGCTTCTATTACTACAGTAATTCATAACATTTCTAGATGCCAGCAAAACTTAGTACTCTGTACAATATGGTCTTCACTTCACTGGCATTTGCCATTGCTTTATGTTATATTACTAACTGTTAGTAAAGGGATGAAATTTCTGACCATTTTGAGGGCCATTAATTCCTATAGCTCATTTAGTAACAGTTCCTATGGTAGCAACTAATGAAACTCCAGGGCTTGTGATAGATAATACCTCCCAGCTCTCCACATAGGTGAACAAATTCTTCCTTTTTCTGCAAGCAAAAAAAAAAAAAAAAAGATTAAACAAGCATAGAGCATACTTGGATCAAGATGCTCACCTGCATGAAAACCTCATAGCATGTAAGAGTTTTGTGGACTCTCCCATTGGGGCATGCTCTTTCTTCCACTGCCCAATCCAATTCCCAACATAGGGCTTTCCTTTTTGGCTACTTCCACAAATAATCCCAGGTTATCCTTAGGAGTATACCCTAAGAAAAGCATTCTTTCTGGTGGCCTTCCATTTTCTTCTTGTTCTTGGAAAGGCAGTATATTTGTGCAAATGGGATGGAGGATATGTGGATAGTTTACCACAATGAAGATTCTTCACCTGCAGAGAGAGTCTCTTTTTAAGGGGAAAAAGGAATAAAGAAACAGACACTGCAATGAAGTTTTGCTAAAAATTAAAATACATAACATTTAAAAATATGATGCTTCTCCTTGATGTCCTGTCATTTCTGTAAAAACATAAAGAGTATCCAAATAAACTTGACAGTACCACAACTTTCTACCTCCCAAACTTGTAGAATTTCAGAGTGCCAGGGACCACAATTTTATGAATGTTATTCTAGTATGACTACTGTGTCAGTTCTTTCCAGAAAAAAAAACTTCCTAAAACTCAGTGGATTTTAACATTAGTTGTTATATTCCTTATGATTCGGTCAGTTGACTGAATGGTTCCTTGCTGGATTCATCTGGGTTCATGCAGCTACATTCAGCAGGAGGATTAGTTGGTTTAGAAGATCCAAGATGGCCTCACTTACATATTTGGGACATGTAAGTTCTCCTCTTGGCCTCTCATCCTGTATTAAGACATACATCTTCCTTGTACATTAATTTCATGGCTATATTTCAAGCAGGTGAGGGAAGAAGAGACAGACTAGCCAGAGAGCTCATCAGGATCTGTTTGGAAGATCTCAGGATCTAAGGAATGACATGGTTAGGTTCCCTAGGCTTTCTTTTTGCCTCAACAATCTTGGGCTGAGTGTTGGAGAAGTCAGCAACTTAGAAATACCAATGGGCACAGACAAAACAAAGCCCGAACAAAAGTCTGTTCTCTCTAGCTAGAAGGCCAGTAAAGGGGCAGTCTACTAAGATAGAAAATAACTGTTTGGGACGCCTGGGTGGCTCAGTTGGTTAAGCATCTACCTTTGGCTCAGGTCATGATTTCAGAGTCGTGGGATCCTCAGGCTCCCTGTTCACTGCGGAGCCTGCTTCTCTCTCTCTCCCTCTGCCCTCTGTGTGTGCGTTCTGTCTAGCTCTTACTCTCTCTCAAATAAATAAATAAAATTTTAAAAAATAGCTGTTTACTCAAAACAAACACCATAGAAAAACCGTGGTCCCACTTACACTCCTAGCAGGAAAGGCTGAGCAAAGAACCTAGATTCTACCATTGTCAGGCTATAAGGAGGTGCCCTAACACTCTACTAGAGTGGTGTTAGAGAAGGGAAGCCCCTTCTCTGCTCTACTGAGAAGCTCAGTAGGGGCTCGGGCATTTAGCTTCCACCAGGTGGTGAACAAGGCCCCTCTTCCATGGTGTCAATGGAAACCATATGCGGAGCTGGACTTCCACCTCCCATCATGGTAATGAGACATGACGCCTCCTTCCTGCTGGGGTAGTATGAGAGGAAGTTTTTTGAAGATTCAGAACTTTCATGGATCACCCAGGAATAAGGCCTCTTCCATTCAGTATCAGTATAGATCATGTGGGTATAGGCTCCAGGGTGTCAGTGGAGGAGAGAACCTATATTTTTCATTCATTGTTTCATATAACAGAAGTGAGGAGGCATCTCCTCCTGGAGTGGCATCCAGAAGGAGTAGCATCAGAGAAAGGACACCAAGACAAAAATACCTAAATAATACCCAGATTCTCATAAAGTAATACTTGAAATGCCCAGGTTTTATTTGAAAATCACCCCTCATACCAAAACCCAGAAATAACTGAATTTCAACAAGAGAAAGCAATCAAAGGAATTCTATAGCTGTTAGAATTATTGGAAAAGGATTTTATTTATTTATTTATTTATTTATTTATTTATTTATTTATTTATTTATTTATTTATTTTTAGAGTTGAAAAGTCCATCCAATCTGTTCATCTTAGAGAAATTGGGGTCCAAATTAAGAAGGCATTTTAATTAAAAATACACTGTATGTCTACTTATCTCTTGGAAAAGGATTTTAAGGCAACCATTGTAAAATTGATTCAGTGAACAATTATGAATACACTTTAAACAAGTGAAGAAAAAATAGAAATTCAGCAAAGATATAGAAATTCTCAGAAAAGAAATATAATACACAAAGAAGAACCAAATGGAAATTTTAGAAATAAAAATACAATAACAATGAAGCAATCCTTAGTGGATATGCTCAATATCAGAATGGAGGAAACAGAGAAAACAATCGCTGAAGTTGAATTTAGGACAACAGGTATTAATCTGAACAATGGAAGGAAAAGTGACTGAGGAAAAAAAAAAAAAAACCTCAGGGACTTGTAGAATCAAAACAAAAGCACTAGCATTTATGTCATCAGAATTCCTGAAGGAGAGGAGAAAGATGATTGGGATGAAGAGGTATTAAAAAAAATAATAACTGAAAATTTCTCCAACTTGGCAAAAGACTTAAACCACAGATTCAAGAAACTGAGCAAATCCCAAACAGTATTTTTTAAAATGCCAAAAAAAATCATAGTCAAACTTAAGAAAACTAGGGATAAAGCAGTAAGTGAGGAATGACATCTTACCTGTAGAGTGAACACAATTCAAGTGCCAGCAGAGGTTTCATAATAAGCCATGGAGGCCAGACGAAGTAGCACCACATTTTTCAAGTAGTGAAGGAAGAGAACTGTCAAATCAAAATTCTTCAGCCGTAGGGAACAGCCTTCAGGAATAAAGAGGAGATCAAGATGTTCTCAAATGTGGGGCATCTGGGTGGCTCAGTGGGTTAAAGCCTCTGCCTTCAGCTTGGGTCATGATCTCAGGGTGCTGGGATCGAGCCCCGCATCGGGCTCTCTGCTCAGTGGGGAACCTGCTTCCCCCTCTCTCTCTGCCTGCCTCTCTGCCTGCTTGTGGTCTCTCTCTGTCAAATAAATAAATAAAATCTTTAATAATAAAAAAGATATTCTCAAATGAAGAAAAACTAAAAGAATGTGTCACCATCATATCTATTTTAAAAGAATGGCTAAAGGAAGTTGTCTAAACCTAAAGTACATAGATTAAAAAAAATGTCTTGAAATATCAGAAAGTGAGAAAGAACAACCAAAAGAGAAAACATATGGAAAAACACAGTAGAAAAATACAATTTCCTTGTTTTCTTGAGTTTTCTAAACTATGGATGAGAGCTGAAGCAAAATTTATAACACTCTTTGTTGTAGTTCTCAATATATGTAAATGAAATATTTAAGGCTGTTATATGGAAGGTAATGGGACATGGAGTTTCTACACTTCACTTGAACCAGTAAAATGCTGACACCAATAGATTGAGATAAATTATGTATATATAAAAGAATACCTAGAGCAAAAACTAAAAATTATACAAAGGGATACATGCAAATATACTACAGAAAAAGCAAATTTGAAATTTAAAAAAATCTCCAATGAACTCATTTCAGGAATGCTGAAGAAAGAAACCAAAACAAAACAAAAAACAAATAACAGAACAGGCAGAAAACCAAAAGGAGAATGTCAGACTTAAAACTTAATATATCAAAAATTAAATTTAGCATAAATAGTGAATTTATGAATTAAGGGAAAGAGTTTAGTAGATAGATGAAAAAATATGACTAAATATTATGCTGTCTATAAGAAACTCACTTCAAATATAACAGTATCTTTAGGCTGATATTAAAAGGATGGAAAAGGATATACAGTATAAAAGCTAATCAAAGGAAAGCAGGAGTGGCTAGATTAACATCAGAGGAAACTTCAGATGGTTTGAGAGGTGGATAAAGGGATGCATACATTTATATGTTATGGTTTATAACTAAATGTAGTAAGTGGTAATCACAGAACATGGCTGGTAGATATATAGTTACTCACTATAGACATCTTTTAGGTTTTCTGTACTTTTAAAACTTGAATTCAAATTTTGGGAAATATATCCATGTTAAGAACATATTAGGAAACCCAAAGGAATAATAGTACCTTTGTACCAGATCAAAAAATTAGGCATAGACGAGAAGTTGCTATGGCTTTACCTAATAAAGCTTAAAAGCAAATTTTGCTTAAAAGCAAAAAAACCCCCAAAACATATATAAATATATATATAATATGTACAGAAGAATAAAGAAAACAATGACAAAGGATAAAACAGTTTCCACATAATTTAACTGCATTTTAGAGCAAAGATAAAGAATATTTAAGGAGGTGGGGGGGTGCCTGGATGGTCAGCCAGTTAAGCATCTGCCTTTAGGTCAGGTCATGATCTCAGGGTCCTAGGATCAAACCCTGTGTCTGACCCCCAGTTCAGTGGGGAGTCTGCCTGTCCCTCTCCCTCTGCCCCTCCCTGCCTGCTTATGCTCTCACTCCATTTCTCTCTCAAATAAATAAATAAAGTCTTTTTAAAAAGAGAATTATTTAAAAAAATTAAAAGTATCTAGCATCAAACCAAATAAAAATTAACAATACCTGACTACCAAAGATTACCAAGCATGTAAAGAAGCAAGAAAATACAAGACATATTGAAAAAAAATCAATATAAACAGATAAGAAAGTGATAACATAGTATGCAAGGACATTAAATGAGTTAGTATAGCTATATTAGTTATGTTCAAGAAGGTAGAAAAGAGCATGACTCTGTTACGGGGACAACTGCAACATATGATAAAGACCAAAATTGAATTTATAAATATTAACAAATCTGATGTTTATTTTTTTAAAGATTTTATTTATTTATTTGACAGAGAAGAGAGAGATCACAAATAGGCGGAGAGGTAGGTGGGCAGTGGGTAGGGGAGGGAGGAGTACGCTCCCCACTGAGCAGAGAGCCCAATGTGGGGCTTGATTCCAGGACCCTGAGATCATGACCTGAGCTGAAGGCAAAGGCTTTAACCCACTGAGCCTCCCAGGCACCCCTTAACAAATCTGACGTTTAATATGAAAAACATAGTGGTTGGATTAATATACTGCAGAAAAAGTGAGTAGAAAACTTGAAGACATAGCAGCAGAAATTATGCCAAATAAACACAAATACTAAATAATAGTCAGTGATTAATAATGATAACAATAATAGTAACAATAATAAACAGCACCAGTAAGCTGTGAGACAGCTTCAAGTGGCCAAATAGGTGAGTGAATTTTCTGAAGGAGAGAGCATAATAAATATTTGAAGAAATAAGGCTAAAAGTTTTCCAAATTTAATGAAAACTGAAATTCACAGATCAAGAAAATTAACAAATACCAAGTATAAGAAACATGAATAAAATTCCACTAATGTACATCATAATCAAATAGCTTAAACTAATGATAAACTAAAAATGTTACAAACAACCAAAGAAGAAAAATATAATATGTACAGAAGAATAAAGAAAACAATGACAACAGACTTACTTTGAAAAAAGTACAGGCCTGGTAATAGTGAAGTGACATATTTAAACATAAGAGAAAAGTCTTTTGGAATCTGCACCAAGCAAAAATACCTCCCTTTTAAAAGATTTATTTATTTAGTTTAGAGAGCGAGAAACAAAAAGAGGGTACAAGCAGGTGAGGCAGAAAGAGAGGGAGAGAGACTCTGTGCTCAGTGTGCAGCTGGACATGGGGCCCAATCTTATGACCCTGAGATCACAACCCTGAGCTGAAAGGGAGAGTCAGACACTTATACTATGCCACCCAGGAACCCTAAAAAAAATATCTTTTAAAAACACAGTGTAAATTTTTTTTCAGACATGTAAAAGCTAAAAGAATTTATCCACCAGTAGGCCTGCTGCATGGGAAATTTTAAAAGAAGTCTTTTAGAAAGAGGGAAAATGATGCCAGAGGCAAATTTGGATTTATACAAAGAAATGAAGAATAATGGAAGTGGTAGATATATGGGTACTTGTAACTGGTCCACTTTCTTACACCATACACACAAATAAACTCAAAATGGATTAAGGACCTAAATGTGAGATCCAAAACATAAAAGTCATAAAAGAAAACATAGGAAGTATTCTTTTGGACATCAGCCTTAGCAACATATTTACGGATATGTCTCTTCAGGCAAGGGGAACAAGAAAAAATGAACTATTAGGACTACACCAAAATAAGTCTTTTGCACAGTAAAGGAAACAATAAAAAGAACAAAAAGACAACCTACTGAATGGGAGAAGATATTTGCAGATGATATATCTGATAAAGGGTTAATACTCAAAATATGTAAAGAACTTATACAACTCAACACAACCCCCCTCAAATCTGATTAGAAAATGGGCAGAGGACACGAATAGACATTTTTCCAAAGAAGACATATAGATGGCCAGCAGACACATAAAAAGATATACAAGGTCACTAATCATCAGGGAAATGTAAATCAAAACCCATAGTTATCACTTCACACTAGTCAGAATGGCTAGTCAGAATTCTCGTCCCTCTTTTAAAAATGTTTCAATGAGCACATACTATGTGTTAGGCCTTTTGTATCAAGAGCATTATATGAAGGAAATTCCTTCATAAAAATGACATGTATATCCTGAGAGTAAAATTATTATGCTTATTTCATACAAGGCAAAACAGGTTGGAGAAGCTATGTAGGTTGCACAGGGTCATTGACTTACTAAGTTATAGAACCAGAACCCAAAATCAGGCAGTCTGATTTCAAGATCCATATTCTTTATAATATATTTTATCTTACTAATGCTAGTATTTTACTTTAATATCACTGTTAAAATCAACTTTAAAACAGTTTTTAAAAAGCTTGGGTAAAATTTGCATCCCACAGTTCTTTATCTTCCTATAAGCCCCTTCCCTCACTGGAATTGATTTTTAGTCCTGCCCAGAACATTTCATTGTCTGTTTTTGTGTGAATAGCTCAATATTTATGAAGAGCCATTTGCTGTCTTTGTTTCAGTCATCTGAGAAGCTTATCAGATTCTTCTCATCTGACCATTATTGTTTGAGGTAGAACACAAACTCTGAGAAAACATATATAATTAATCTGATTATCCATGCGAGTTGCTCATTAAATATGGTACTTTTGTTTTTCTTTACCTTAATGAATTTCCTCGTGGAACTGGAAATTATGTATTAAAAATCTTGAATCTGTGGCACCTGGGTGGCTCAGTCAGTTAAGCGACCAACTCTTGATTTCAGCTAAGGTCATGATCTCAGGGCCGTGAGATCAAGCCCTACATCAGGCTTCAGGATGGGCATGAAACCTGCTTAAGATTCCTTCTCTCTCTCTCTTAGCCCCCCACCCCCTGCTTGCTCATTCTCTCTCTCTCTCTCTCTCTCAAAAAAAAAAAAAATCTCGAAACCAGATCATATTAAAGTATTTGAAAAATGAAGTCAGGCTTCTGATCTGGGCTCCTCTCTGCTCTTCTTTCTGATAGGGAAATGGTGTTTGGAAATGAAGTATGCAAACAATTAAAAAAATAATCCATTGTATTTAAGCTGAAATAAAAAGATTGAACTGAGAGGTGCCTGAGTGGCTCAGTTGGTTGGGCATCGGACTCCTGATCTCTACTCAGGTCTTGATCTCAGGGTTGTGAGGTCAAGCCCCATGTTGCGCTCCACATGGAGTTAAAAAAGGGGAAAAAAAAAGAAAGACTAAACAAAGAATTTTTTGCCTCCAGAATAATAGCCATTTTATCAATTTTCCAGTCCAGAACATCGGGGACATCTTTCTTATCTCTGTTTTTTCAACTTGTTAAGTGTTATTATTTATTCTGTTAAAACTTTAGTTCAATTTCTTATTGATACCTTCATTCTGCCCTGGGCTTCAATCCTGAAACACAAGGTGACTGAAACAATATCTCATTGCTCTGAAACAGTTTCATCATCTCCACAAATATCCTGCTGACCATTTCCAGACCAGCCATTCTAAGACACAGTAGTTTCCTCAGGTTCTTCAAGCTCTTAAAACATCCCTGTGATTCTGTATCCTATCTAGACTTCATAAAATTTCCCACTTCTGCCCCCCTCCCACTGCCAGCTATACAATATCATTGAAAATTTTAAATATCCACAAGTTTTTGTCTTTAGCATGTGACGTACCTATTCTCAGAGCAGAGCCTGAGCTCAACCCTTCATCCCAGTAAGGAATCCCACCTAACTTATTTTGGAATATCTGAAATTCCAGCCTTTTTTTTATACTGAAATCAAACTCTGTGTTCTTCATTGATCCTCCAAACCACATTCATATCCGTTCTCTCAGAAGGCCTAATGCTTAACTCTTGTTTATTAGTTTTAAGTAAATCTTCTAAGATTATAAACACTTTCAGAGCATGACAGACTTTCTCTTTTGTGTCAACTATAAGCTTAAGTCAATTGGTATATCTCTAAGTAATTACTAGTTTTTTGAACCATAAGATATATATTTTATACTTTGTGAGGTGTGTTTTTGTAGTTTTAAAGTCTATTTTTATAATATCTACTTGTACTTAGTTATGTCAGTATCATTATAACCAGTTTGTGGGTGAATATGATAATGGCAAAGGAGCTACTTGGTTTTCTAATTCATTTACACACCTTCATTTACATATGATTCATGTACAAAGTGCATATGACATATTGTTCCTATATTGCACATATGCTTGTGTTCCTCTCATTTATCACCACAATGGTCCAAATATTGTGATAAGTATTTACTTTGAGCATATTATCTTATATAATTGTCCTTAAAACACTTCAGAATCTTATAGGACTTCAGGTTCATTGGAACACTATGTCCCTTTGCACAGGATTATTGATGTAGGAAGTCCAAAGTCTCAACTGAATGGGTCAATGCCCTTCACAGAAACTTACTAGCTTCCCAATGTCTTAAAAACATGCAATTCATTCATTTAACAAATACAGAGTCTCTGCTATGTTGCAATAACTATAAAAGGTAGTAAGGACACAATGTAAATGGGACACAGTCTCTGCATCAAGACAGTTGTAGTCTGTACCTGTAAGATAGAGAGTAGGCAATAGAATTGTGGTGTGAGGCAGGCTGCAAAAGCAAGGCATCTAAGGTACCCTGGCATCACAGAGGAGAGTTGTATGACCCACCCTGAGCAGTCTAGGCTAGAAATATAGAAACCCAGGTCAAACTTTAGATATAACCACTCATACTATCACAAATTAGTACCCATTTGAGCCCCCTTTTTTTTTTAAGTTAACTTGGAATCTGTGGTTCTTTAAATTCAGTTAAACTAATACTTCTGAATCATAGATCTCCAACAAGATTATACACAGTCTTGTAGGCACTGTTGTTGTGATAGAAGGTGGAGGAAGACAGTAAAAGACCTCCCAAACTGAGAAGGCACTTTGAGATCAGAAGACGAAGCAGGCCTCTCCATAACAGTTTACACAGAGTTTTATCAGAGTTTTATAACTTTCTGACGGGGGGATGGGGTGGAGGATTGTCTATCCACACAGCTGCATAGCAATTCTCTGCAAAATCTGTACTTTGTCCACAGATTTTATAGAGCAAGAGGACATGCAGGAGGGCATTGTAGTGAGATCAAAGAGTTCACACACACCACAAAAGGCTTTCATGCTCTTAATTGACAGCTACCCTTCAATTAGATCTTGTGACACAACCTGTGCATCAGGAAGAGGAAAGACTATGTCATAACAGATTCATGGAAGGCCAAAACAAGCTTCCCCCATATTGGCGTTGGTAGGCATTTCTAAGGCATGTATATTAATTTCCAAGAAGCCTAGAACAGGTAGCCCCAAGAGAGGTCACGGAGGAAACACGAACAAGGTGGAGGGCCAACAATGTAATTAGTATTATCAGGACTGCTACATGCTGATACTAAGAACAGAAAGACAAAGCTTTACCTTTTGGATTTTTAAATATTCCCCGTAGTGGATCATCTCTCATTTGAGGGAGGACTTGCTTTTGAAAATAAATAAATGGCAGCAAGAACTTCATCTGACAAAAAGAATGAGTGATCAATATGCATCATATTATATTTGGCCAAAATTAATATGTGATTATAAAGTGATGAGGTTAATATTCTTTCATGCTTTATAAATTAATTTTTAGCAACACCAAAAATGGTATGTCAAAATTTTTTGAAAAGTAGAAACACCTTAAATAATAAATTATTTCTCACTTTGATATATAAGATTTGATCTGAGAATCACTTTTTATTATGTGTTTGTAGACCCTGCCATGTTCCTTTTCCCTCTTTCATCTTCTTGAGAGCTCATTTAATAGCATTGGAATTACTCCCAGATTTTAAAATAAGAACCACAAAGCCAGCTCTACCAGAAAAATGTGTTCTGATGAAATCGAACCAATGGAATAATGTTGGTACTTGTTGAGTAAAAAAATACAAACCAATCTGAGTTTATAATATACTTAACTCCCAGGAAGGAATCCAAAGAGCTGAAAAGTTTTGTCATATTGCAAACATTTTGTCCAAAGAGAATTATTTGAGTGAATTTGCTTTGGAAGCCTTTCTTTTCAATACTTTCATTTGGTCTATGTTAAGTCTACTGCCTTTACTAATTTAAGAAAAAAACCAAACAAAAACAAATAAAAAGGAATCAAAACCATCATATGATTGAATCAAAAACAACAGTAACAGCTACACACACAGACACACACACACAAACACTTTAAACACGTACACTTTTTAGATTGTCTAAACTATATTTGATTTTATGTGCAAGTTATTGTGAACATGTCATTCTTTGTAAATAGCTTCTTCTGTGCTCTGTTTACAATTCTGTTTGGGAAACTAAACTCTCTAAAGCAACTTGTATTGCTCTTCATAAATAATAACTTGAAAAGTTAGGAAAAAATTAGCCTTACCAAAGAGATGGTACCATGAAATATGAACTATAAATATTAGAAAGGTATTTTGGCCAAATTATTCTGAAATTCCATTATAATCAGGTGGTCTGTTTGAATTCAGAAGTATTATAAAATATACATTTTGTGAAAATAAAATATTTTTTATTATCAATTATTTATGGCAATCAAATAGGAATCTACCTGACCATCTTCTTTAACACTGCTTTGCTAACCTCTAATCTCTCTCTTATCACTATAAACAAATACATCCAAACTAAGCCACTAAATTGGGAATCTAATCAATTTTAATAAAACTGGGAAATTTAAAGAACCCTTGAAATTGTCTTTTAAAATATCTTAATTCAAAGATATATGCCAATATGCAAACAATTTTTTGATCCCTCATCTGCTTGGTTTTATTCACAGAGCCAAACATAAATTCATTGGGAATCAGTGATACTTAATCTTTATATTGTTGTTAAGGTGGTATTCAGTTTGAAAGATAATTTAATTCATTACCATGGCTATCCAAACATACTTCTTGAAAATGTGGATCTGCAAGGATCATTTGGAAGTTACAGAGTTGACTATATATAATCTATCCTTGGACTTCTGCTTCCCTGCCTTACTAGCCTAATGCTGAATGGGGAGGCTGGAGCTTCAAATTACAACATAGAAACAAAAAGAGAGAATTTAAGTAAAATAATTCAGTTTAAAGATACTGGCCTGATGGATTTAGCACTGTGTTAGATATGGTGGGATTAATGATAGTCTCATCTTGATTTCTGGATCAGTAGCATGATAGATAAAAGCATGGTCCCTGAAGGCACTCAACTGGTTTTCAAATCATGGGTCACCTTTCCTATTGGGTGATCTTTCCTATGACTTAGTTTCCTCCTACATAAAAATTACTAATAAAAGCCAATTACTGTGAGAAAATACAGTGATAAAAATATTCACACAATCTGACACAAACCAAAAAAAAAAAAAAAGTAAAAAAGACAGGAGAGGGGAGGCTAATTAACATAAAATAAACTGGTAGATATAAACCCATATAAACCCAAATATTCTGTGCTAAATGTTGCATTTAAAAGACTACATTTAAAGTTTTAAAAATCTAACTTTGAGTTGTTTACAAAAGGCACATGTAAATATACTGATACAAAACTGAAAGAAGTGAGTTGAGAGAAAACACTTCACAAACTGTATTCCAAAGAAAGATTGTGAACTATGTTAACATCAGTGAACCAGGCTTCAATGCAGAAAAAAATATTAGAGGTAAGAAAAGGAATTCCAAATGATAAAGATGTACCAGGAAGATATGGCATTTACAATTTGTATACACCCAATAACATAGCCACAAAATGTAGAAAGCAAAAAATAACAGATCTATGAGAAGAAATAATAAACTGTACAATTATAGTGGGAGATTTGAACCAGTTTCTTAATATTTTAAAGAACAAGATGGAAAAGTCAATAAAATATGATCATAAAATATAAGAAAATGAATATTACTAGTGAAGAGTTCCCTCAGAGGGCGCCTGGGTGGCTCAGTTGCTTAAGCGACTGCCTTCGGCTCAGGTCATGATCCCGGAGTCCCGGGATCGAGTCCCATATCGGACTCCCGGCTCTGCGGGAGGTCTGCTTCTCCCTCTGACCTTCTCCCCTCTCGTTCTCAGTCTCTCGCTCTCTAATAAAAAAAAAAAAAAAAAAAAGAGTTCCCTCAGAAATTTCTTATGCAATAATTAATGTCTGTAAAAAAATTATTTTATTATATACCAGAATATGGTATGTTCTTCTATTTGAGGTTATGGTATAAAAGCGTCAAAATTCAGCACTGTCACACATTAGACATGATACAAGTTTAATATCAGTGCCAAGTTTAGAATAGCTGGGTATCATTCAATAAAATTAATTTACAAGGTCTGAAAGTAAAATTTTTTGAGACCTCACCTCCTTCATCCTTTCCACTCTTGTTCATTCTGGGAACCTTGTGTTCACCTTCCTTGTATGTTAGTAACTTGATAGAATCAGACCCATTTTAGCTTAGCACAGTCGTTAATAAAAGAACATTTATTATTGTTTCTCCCACTGCTTCTTAAGGCAAGATTCCATCAATAATGGACTATTCCATTTTCCAGTTTTCAGCTTTATTAGTTTCCAGCCAAAACTTAATCAAGATTTAAGGTCAATGAATAGAGTCAGTCTAACCCTTGAGGGAGTAAGAGCAAAAGATAAATGTGACTTGGAAAGATTCTTATCACTGCCATTAGAACTATAGAAAATAAAATAACAGCTAGATGTTTAAAGACTTTAACATTTCAATAGCCTGGCTTGCTTATAATTTGGAAAAGTAAACCCAGCTAGGGCCGGTCAATGCAATTACAAATCAAAAGGAAAACTTGATTGTTTTTCCATGCATGAAAACATTAAGAAAATTAGTCTTTCCCCCTTTGTCCAAGTACTGACTGTAATTATAGATAGCAGGGATTCTTAGTTACTATAAAATATGGGAGTGCTTTTATACTGCTCCTAACTATATAGCTGATTATTAAAGGAACATAAGAAGACTGTGGTTTAATGAGTGCAGTTTCGAAAACCAATAGGGGGGAATGCCATTACTGCATAATATTACTACTCTTTCATCATTAACTTGAAAGCACAGTGAAAGAGGAACATGTCTAAACTAGTCCAGCTACCATTCTATTATTAATTTCCCATGACTTGGTCTATCAGTTCCTGCTCTTTCATAAAAAGAGGAAAATGCAGATATTTAATGTTGTAGCTTAAAAAGTGTTTAGATTACTGTTTTCCTGCAACATGGTTCAAAATGTTCTCAGCTGGGTGGAGAGAACCTCTTGCTTTACATTAGGATATTTTTAGAAACAGAATGGAAACTTGAGAACAGAAGTGGATAATAGATATCAAAAGAAAAGAAAAGAAATGTTCTGAGTCTGAAAACGTACATTGGAATTTTAGTCAGAAGGAAAATAAGAAATCATGAATTGCATTATGGACCATTCAGATAACTTTGCTGTGTTCTTAGTGATTATTATTACTGGTTTTACAACATTCTACTATAATATTGAACACACAGAACCTAGTGGAATATTATCAGATAATAACTTCCTTCTACAATCCCTTTATTTTTTTATTTTTATTTTTTAAATTCTTTGTTTAAATTCAATTTAGTTAACATATAGTGCATTATTAGTTTCAGGGGTAGAATTTAGTGATTTATCATTTGCATATAACACCCAGTGCTCATTACATCAAGTGCCTTCCTTAACGCCTGTCACCCAATTACCCCATCTCCCACCTAGCTCTCTTCCACCAACCCTCAGTTTGTTCCCAATAGTTAAGAGTC
Source organism: Nasua narica (assembly GCA_028533885.1). Classification (NCBI taxonomy): domain Eukaryota; kingdom Metazoa; phylum Chordata; class Mammalia; order Carnivora; family Procyonidae; genus Nasua; species Nasua narica. The sequence goes on along the minus strand of CM052811.1, from coordinate 29,098,087 downwards.
TCTTACGATTTGCCTCCCTCTTTGTTTTTATCTTATTTTATTTTTCCTTTCCTTCCCTATGTTCATCTGTTTTGTTTCTTAAATTCCACACATGAATGAAATCATATGGTATTTGTATTTCTCTGACTGATTTATTTCGCTTAGCATAACTACCCTCTAGTTCCATCCAGTTGTTGCAAATGGCAAGGTTTCTTTCTTTTTATGGCTTATATTCCATTATTCACACGCATGCACACACACACACACACACACACACATACCCCATATCTTCTTTATCCATTCATCTGTAGATGGACATCTGGGCTCTTTTCATATTGCTGCTATAAACATTGGGGTGCAGGTGCCCCTTTGAATCACTATTTTTGTATTCTTTGGATAAATACCTAGTAGTGCAAATGCTGGGTCCTGGGGTTGTTCCATTTTTGACTTTGTGGAACCTCCATACTGTTTTTCAGACTGGTTGCACCAGTTTGCATTCCCGCCAACAGTGTGAGAGGATTCCCCTTTCTCCACATTTCACCAATATTTGTTGTTTCCTGTCTTGTTAATTTTAGCCATTCTAACTGGTGTAAGGTGGTATCTCATTGTGGTTTTGATGTGTATTTCCCTGATGCCAAATGATGTTGAACATTTTTTCATGTGTCTGTTAGCCATTTGTATGTCTTCTTTGGAGAAGTGTTTGTTCATGACTTTTGCCCATTTCTTGACTGGGTTTTTTGTTTTGGGTATTGAGTGTGATAAGTGCCTTATAGATTTTGGATACTAGCTCTTTATCAGATATGTCCTTGGTGAATATCTTCTCCTATTCCATAGGTTGCCTTTTAGTTTGTTGATTGTTTCCTTTGCTGTGAGAAAGCTTTTTATCCTGATGAATTCTCAGTAGTTCATTCTTGCTTTTGTTTCCATTGCCTTTGGAGACATGTCTAGCTGAGTTCAAAGAGGTTGCTGCCTGTGTTCTTTAGGATTTTGGTGGATTCCTGTCTCATAGTTAGGTCTTTCATCCATTTTGAGTCTGTTTTTTGTGTATGGTGTAAGAAAGTGATTTCATTCTTTTGCATGTGGCTGTCCAATTTTCCTAATGCCATTTGTTGAAGAGACGGTCTTTTTCCCATTGGATATTCTTTCTTGCTTTGTCAAAGATTAGTTGACCATTGGGGTAACTGGGTGGCTCTGTTGGTTAAGTGTCTTCCTTCAGCTCAGGTCATGATACCAGGGTCCTGGGATTGAGCCTCTCATTGCTCCCTGCTCAGCAGCAAGCCCCTCATTGATCCCTGCTCAGCAGCAAGCCCCTCATTGCTCCCTCTCTCTGCCACTCTTCCTGCTCGTGCTCTCTCTCCTTCCTTTTTTCTCTCTAATAAATAAATAATCTGAAAAAAATAAAAAAAGATTAGTTGACCATAGAGTTGAGGGTCCATTTCTGGGTTTTCTATTCTATTCTATTGGTCTATGTGTCTGTTTTTGTACGAGTACCATACTGTCCTAATGATTACAGCTTTGCAGTATAGCTTGAAGTCTGGAATTATGATGCCTCCAGCCTTGGTTTTCTTTTTCAACATAACTTTAGTTATTTGGGGTTTTTTCTGGCTCCATACAAATTTTAGAATTGTTTCTGCCAATTCTGTGAAAAATTCTGATGGTATTTTGATAGGGATTGTATTGAATGTGTAGATTGCTTTGGATAGCATAGAAATTTTAACAATATTTTTTCTTCCAATACGTGAGCATGGAATGTCTTTCCATTTCTTTGTGTCTTCCTCAATGTCTTTCACAAGTGCTTGAATTTATTTTGACAGAGACAGAGAGATCACAAGTAGGCAGAGAGGCAGGCAGAGGGCAAGGGGGAAGCAGGCTCCCTGATGAGCAGAAAGTCTGATGCAGGGGCCAGATCATGACCTGAGCCAAAGGCAGAGGCTTTAACCCACTGAGCCACCCTGGTGCCCCTCTTTCACAAGTGTTCTATAGTTTTCAGAATACAGAACTTTTACCTCTTTGGTTAGGTTTTGTTTTGGTTTTGTGTGTGTGTGTTTTAAGATTTTATTTATTTATTTTACAGAGAGAGAGAGAGATCACAAGCAGGCAGAGAGGTAGGCAGAGAGAGGGAGGGGGAAGCAGGCTCCCTGCTGAGCTGAGAGCCCAATGCGATGTGTGGCTCTATCCAAGGACCCTGAGATCATGACCTGAGCCAAAGGCAGAGGCTTTAACCCACTGAGCCACCCAGGCGCCCCTCTCTTTGGTTAGGTTTATTCCTCAGGTATCTTATGGTTTTTGGTACAATTGTAAATGGGATTGATTCCTTTATTTTGCTTTCTGCTGCTTCATTGTTTATGTATAGGAATGCAACAGATTTCTCTGCATTTCCTGTGACTTTGCTGAATTCCTGTATTAGTTCTAGCAATTTTTTGGTGCAGTCTTTCATGTTTTCTAGAGTATTATGTTGTCTGTGAAGAGTGAAAGTTTGACTTCACTTTGCCAATTTAAATGCCTTTTATTTCTTTTTGTTGTCTGACTGCTGAGGCTGGGGCTTCCAGTACTATGTTGAAAACAGTGATGAGAGTGGACATCCCTGTCGTGTTCCTGACCTTAGGGGAAAAGCTTTTAGTTTTTTCCCATTGGTGATGATATTTGCTGTGGGTCTTTCATATATGGCCTTTATGATGTTGAGGTACGTTCCCTCTACTCCTAGATGGTAGAGGCTCTTCATCAAGAAAGGATACTATATTTTGTCAAATGCATTTTTTGTATCTATTGAGAGGATCATATGGTTCTTATCCTTTCTTTTGTTTTTGTGGTGTATTACATTGATTGGTTTGTGGATGTCTAACCACTCCATAGCCCAGGAATAAATCCCACTTGGTCATGGTGAATAATCCTTTTAATGTACTTTTTGATCCTATTAGCTAGAATCTTGTTGAGAATGTTTGCATCCTTTGCATCCATATTCATCAGGGATATTGGTCTGTAATTCTCCTTTGTAGTGAGGTCTTTGTCTCATTTGGGGATCAAGGTAATGTGGCTTCATAGAATGAATTTCAAAGTTTTCTTTCCATTTCTGTTTTTTGGAACATTTTCAAAAGAACACATATTAATCCTTCTTTAATGGGTAGAATTCCCTGGAAAGCCATCTTGCCCTGGACTCTTGTTTGTTGGGCGATTTTTGATTAGTGATACAATTTCTTTGCTGGTTATGGGTCTGTTCAGATTTTCTATTATTTCTTGTTTAAGTTTTGCTAGTTTATATGTTTCTAGGAATGCATCCATTTCTTCCAGACTGCCTAATTTGTTTGCATATAATTGCTCATAATATTCTCTTATAATTGTATTTCATTCATGATTTAATTTAATTTAATTTACTTATTTGAATCCTTTCTCTTTTCTTTTTGAAAAGTCTGACTTGGATTTGTTAATTCTTTCAAAGAACCAGCTCTCAGTTTTATTGATCTGTTCTACTTGTTTTATTGTTTTGTTTTGTATTTTTTTTTTAATTTTTCTGTCATTTATTTCTGTTCTAATCTTTGCTATTTCTCTTCTCCTGCTGGATTTTGCCTTTATTTGCTGTATTTTTCGAGCTCCTTTAGGTGTAAGGTTAAATTGTATATTTGAGACTTTTCTTGCTTCTTGAGAAAGGCCTGAATTGCTATTTACTTCCCTTTTAGAACTGCTTTTGCTGCATCCCAAAGATTTTGAACTGTCGTGTTTTCATTTTCATTTGCTTCCATGTTTCTTTTTAAAATTCTTCTTTAATTTCCTGGTTGACTCATTCATTCTTTAGTAGGATTTTTTTTTTCCTCTATGTACTTGTGGTCCTTCCAAATTTTTTCTCGTGGTTGACTTCAAGTTTCATAGCATTGTGGTCTGAAAACATGTATGATCTCAGTCTTTTTGTACCAGTTGGGTCCTGATTTGTGATCCAGTATGTGATCTATTCTGGAGAATGTCCCATGTGCACTTCGTATCTGAATATAAATGGACTAAATGCTCCAATCAAAAGACATAAGGTATCAGAATGGATCAATAACAAGACCCATTGACATGCTGCTTACAAGAGACTCATTTTAGATCCAAAGACACCTCCAGATTGAAAGTGAGGGGGTACAGTCCCCTTAAGTTTACTCTGAGGACCTAAGCTTTTCCCTGCTCTCTGAATGACAAATAAGGCAGGCCCAAACAGTTTTTCTGGTTGATGTTAAGTAGTAAAAATTATTCTCCAGTGTCTTTGATTCAGATAGCATAGTTTCAATTTATTAACCTATTGTTTAGGTCTCAGTAATAGTGATTGCTTCAATCTTGCTCTCAGGTTGAAACTTCTTTCCCAACTTGCTTATTAATAAAGGAGAAAATGGAGAAAGGAGTATGTAGTTCCCCTCACATCTCTACCAAATGCCTCTATTACTTTTTCTCTGTTTTGTTAACTACAGTGTTGGTTGGGCCTCCTTTATGATTAGAGCAGTGGGAGGGAAAAGAGGAAATGGTAGCAAGAAAATTTCTAATGATTGTTGTCATTGTGGAGATCTACCACTCTGAACTTGGCAGAAGTTTAAGCTAACTCTGGAAAACTTCCCATCACCTTGATCACTCAACTGAGGTTCTATAAGCAGTGGTGAGCTCATCTCTATTCTAACTTTTCCCTTGTGATTTCTTTCACATAGCTTAGGCATCGGTCATCATGTTCAACTTCTTTTTGCTGAGAATTTGAATGTGTTCAAAATACTCAATGCTAGCTCTTTCTTTCCTTTCTCTCTTTCTGTTTCTCTCTCTCTCCATGCATATATACTTTTACTGCCATGAAACCCTGAAAAATGTATGAATTCAGGTCAGTTCTTTTACAATAAAAACTGTTTCTTTTTTCTACCATTAAAGCAACTGGTTGATCACACAATATACCTTTAGATTTTTTTGTTGTATGTGAAACACCAGTTCATGCTGTCGTCCCACAAATTAAAGTGGAACCATATAGGATGCTCTAAGAGTTCCCAATTAAAGCTCCTTTCTTATGTTTGAAGTGAGGGACAGACCCTCCTCTAACCCTTATGATAGGCAACATGCCAATATCTTTCTGCCAAAATATCATCATCTCTAACCACCTCTAACCATCTCCACCACCACCTTTCATCTCCTTAATGGGGACAAAGTGTTTAAAAGTCATAACTGGTTGATAGACGCTTCTGGAGTTATGTGGACCTCTCTTTGGAATGTGGTATCTACTATCATGGTACTTCAACTACAACTTCCCTTTTACATTGTGCTACATTAATACTGATGTTATAATTGTTCGAATAAAGAGACTAGTTGAACAGAACTAATTTCATTTGAGAGATTATTATGGAAGAGACAGATTAATCTTGGTTTTGGTGAGATATTGAAGGAACAAAAATATATAAGGTACTATGGTATTTTTATTACCCTCCATAGTTTTAGTGGTGATCTGAAAAATAAAGAATTACACTTCGGCATTTTACTAAAATCTGTAATTGCAGAACTTTGCTAGCATTTTTTAAAGTTAGTCCATATTTCATTGCTATTTATAGACTGAGTAGTTAGAGATAGGCTCATAAAGCACTTGTCTTGAAGAAATAAAAAGTCCTGGGGAAGTTAGCTGCATTAAATCCTCCAGGACACTTCTTGCCTCTAAACAATTGCCCCCATTGTATCTCCACAATAATTTTGTCATGGTTTTCAAATTATGCACGCATAGACTAGTAGGACCAAATTCAAGATGAGTTTTTATAATGATTAGTGCATAATATTAGTCCTTTTGCCAAGAATAGTTTTGCTCTTTAGATGACAGGAGCCACAAAATATCACAGTCTAATTGAGTCCCTGAGTAACACTGTGTTCAGAAATTCCTTACAAATTCATTAATGTATTTTCCAGAAAGATTCAGGATAAAGGTGTCCAGGTCATTCTCCTAGTCACAAGAGAAACTAGTAAAGAAAACTGCTGACAGTAAAGACTGCAGGGCTAAATCCAAGAAACTTGGATTTTCCACTTCATGAAAGTGTCATCTCACACAAGACATTTAATTTCCTTGGACTTCATTTTTCTTGTTTTCCAAAATGTTTAATAATCCTACACAGCCTGTTTCACAGATGACAAAATAAGTACCATGTATAAAAGTACTTTGAAATTTTAATAAAAAATTATATCCCTTTATTCAGTTATTATCACCCTCACTGCTGTCACTCTTGTTCAGGCTTTATTTAAATCTCAGTAAGGGATATTGTATCTGAGGTTTAAAAAATAATCTAAATGTCTTGAAATTAGTAACTTATGACCAGCTGTGACTCTGTGACTAGTGAGTTTTCCAATAGAAATATTCCTCCAATACTACACGGATGGGGGTGGGGGTGGACAAGGAGATGAGAGATCAGAACTTGCTAGTTTGATAATATATACATTCTAGATTTAGATCGTTAGCGCTTTTGAAAGATCTACTAAAATTTGTCATTGTTTCTTTCATGGTTGTCATGACCAAAGTCACTCATTTGAAGCTGAAGATTCAAATGGATTTTTGTATGAATAAAGGGACTACAACATGCATAGGCGACTTATATCGATTTTAACAGGAAACTCAGTGTATTGAAAGAATGATTTTGGATTACTCTAGAACAGGTCACCTAAAGCAAGTGCTAGAAAAATAGAAAATCAACAGCACTCAATAAAGCAGTAAAGTTAGTACATTTCCTCCAGTTTTCACTGTCCTTATTGAAAACAGCTGTAAAATTAGAAAAGGATCCAACCCCAAATGTGCAAGCCATGCCAAAACCTCAAAACCACCAAAGGTATAAAACCACGTCCTATTTAATTGAGGCTGGATGAAGAATGATAGTAAAATATTGCTTGAGGTTTTAACATGGAGCTTTCCTCAAGCCAGGAGGAAAAACAACCCCAGATGTTCAGATGGCGCACACATTTCCTTTTCTAATGTTCTCATGTGGCCTTCTAGTTAATTGTTTATAGCGGCTCTAACTACAAAAAGAATAACATTTTATTTTGGAGACTATTCCCAAAGATGGATGTTTGGATATATAAATCATACTTTTCTCACTTAAACTTTGAATCTCATAGGAGTAAAGTGATGTAGCTTCCTGGAACCACAAAATGAAACTAATTCTTAAATCATAACAACTTGCTATCTGGCTAAGAGGACACCACTTGAATAATTGTTTATCACAACCTTCAGTTAGGGGTGGTCTCATTAAGACCCGGCTAAGACTCTGATTTATTTCATTAGAGACATTCAAATCAAGTGACTTAGTCTCATACACATCTCCTGCTTATAATGAATATGCAACCAGATTCTACTTTATGGAAGCTTACTGTCCTTTATTTCCAAATGATCTGAGTTGCAGAGAAGCCAGGTTTGAAGGTATGGTTGATTTAAGTTAGCAAGTATATTAAACTATTTTTTAAGGAATATTCTGACTGCTATCATTGTGTATAGTCAATTTACTATTTTTGGTTTTATAGATATGGCATCATAAAAGCACAGACATTATCAAAATTCTAAGGTAAATTAACTTCATATATTATATTTATGAAGCTACTTTTTTATTTTCTTCTCTCTTTTTTTAAAGATTTTATTTACTTATTTGACAGAGAGAGACATAGCGAGAGAAGGAACACAAGCAGGGAGTGTGAGAGAGAGAGAAGCAGGCTTCCTGGCGAGCAGGTGGCCTAATTTGGGCATCATGACCTGAGCCGAAGGCAGATGCTTAAGAACGGAGCCACCCAGGCACCACGCTACTTTTGTTTCTAAGATTGTCTCTTTATGGGATGTAGGTTGACAGTAAGGAGTAAAGTTAAAGAAGCATGAATTATCTGCAGAATTCAGGATCAGAAGGAATTACTGTCTAAAACATTCCATGAATATCAGGACCTATTTAGAATTGTGTGTGAGTGAATGTGTGTGTGTGTGTGTGTGTGTGTGTGTGTGGTGGTTCTTTCTTAAAGAATATTATTTTCTCAGAAGCATATTCCCTCAAACTTGATTCTAGTTTTTTGAAAAACCTAATATTTAAAATAGGTGTTTTTTTGTTGTTTATTTTGTTTTAAGGGTTGTACTCTCAAAGGACCATCGTTATTTCCCGGAGAAAATTCAACTACCAATCTTTTCTGTTTGTTTATTTTACCGAGAAAGAGTTACCACAGGAAAACTTTGAATAGTAATTTAAAATAAATAACTTTATGTAGTAGTTGCATTATTATTGCTATCATAAAAAAATCACTATAAACTTAGTGATGTAAATAACACAGCTGTATTCTCTTACAGTTCTGGAGATCAGAAGTCCAAAATAGGTCTTAGTGGGTTAAAATCAAGTGTGTGCACAACTGCATTCTTCTCTGAAGGCTCTAGAAGAGTGTTTCCTTGCCTTTTCCAAATTGTAGAGGTGCATGCATTCCTTGCCTCATAGCCCCTTCCTCCATCTTCAAAGCTAGCATCTTATGATATCTCTGATGTGACACTTACTTTTTTCCCCTCCCTCTTTCACTTATGAGGGGCCTTGTGATTAGAGTGGATCTACACAAATAACCCAGTGTAATCCCCCATGTCCAAGTCAACTGATTAGCAACCTGAATTCCATCTATAAACATAATTCCCCCTTGATATGTAATAAAACATATTCAGAAGTTCCAGGGATTAGGACATGGACATTTTGGGAGGTAGGGGAAACCATTATCCTGCTAACTACAATAATCAATCAAGGAAACATTCCTAATATGCTTTCTTCCAGAGACAAGCCTCATACTTGAAATGTCTCAAATGCTCACATCCTTTGACTTCATTTGGGGATTTGAGATTAGATGTTCTGTTTCAGATGTTATTCCTTAATTCAGGGTTACAGTTCTTTGGTACCATAATATATTGTTTGTTATTATTTCTTAATTTATTGGGATAATCAACAAGAATTAAATAAACAGAATAAGTGGGTCACATCCTATTCTTTTTAATATTGTTATAATTTTGATATCTATTTGGCAAGTTCATGGTGCTGTGTGCCAAGAGGAACTATTCTATGGCAAGCTGCCTTCCTTTTATGGAACTTCTGAGGTTATTGTAAACAACAGTTAATTCATCTGAAATTCATTTCTGTGCCTCTTCTATGTTTGTGTGAATCAACATGTCTTGAGTGTCCACTGTGTGCCGTGTGCTTTGTGAGCAACTTTTCCTTTATCTCTTTAAACCACCGTTCATAGATGGTGTAATTGAGGCTCAGAGCTATTAGGAAACATGGATGAGATCACACAGATGATGTCTGTTGTAGCTGAGATTTGAATCTGGTTCTATTATAGATAATAAACCAATAATACACTCTAGTAAAAGCTAAGAAAGGGTTGTTTGTTTGTTTGTTTGTTTGTTTCAAATGTAGTTCTGGAGGGGAGTAAAAAAAGGAAATAGCAATGTCTTGTTAATAGGGGCAATGCAGATTTTGAAGATTGTGTGTTCAATATCACATTTATGAAAGAGACTAGGAAGAAGTTGGGATTAGAAGGAAGCCACAGAATTAGCCTTACTAACCTGCACAAGAAGAGTGTTGGCATGATGATGGTGCAGCTGGCAAACTCCAAGGAGTTCAAGGAGCTCTTTGATAGGAAATGTAGAGATAAAAAATTCAATCTCAAAATGAAAGCGCTAAAGAAAAGGAAAGGGAAGGGACAGCAAGTAGAAGATTGAAAGAAAAGCATCTGTTGATGCTATACAAAGAAATGGGAATGGACTTAAATGGGTTTGAGATTGAACCTTGATTTTGCTGTTTGGTGGCCATAACTCTGACAATTCAGCTAATCTGTTTGGGCTGCAGTTTCTCATCTGAAAAACAGGGACAATAATAGCTGATTAATATTGTTACAAGAATAAGCACCTAATTATTAGATATCATTAGCTCTGGAGGACTTTAATAGTGAAAAGCAGTGGTCTTGCTTAGAGATAAGGAACAGACCACACAGAGAGAAATAATAGAGATATTCGTTGTGAAGTAATTGAGAAGGAAGGTAATCTAGATAATAGACGGAAAGATTAACATTCTAGCCAAAGATCTACATTGGGTGCATCTTAAGTAAACTCATAAATGCATTCTGTGATGGTGAGACTGAGATACTGTGAAAGGAGTTCAAAGTAAGAGAAAAAAGTTCCTTTTGACCAGGTCAAATCTGAGGATTTCAGTTCCTCAGAATCTCACTGACTTCACCTTTGCTATTGCTCTGTCTCTGTCTAGTCATGTTTGAAAGCCCTGCCAAGAAAAAATACAGGACCCTAGAAATGCTTCTCAAATAGACAACATTATTACATTTTTATGGCTGGACTGGCTTCCTAGGTTTGCTATATTTATAGGTGGTCCTTGTACAGGTGCATAAAGGTAAAGACTGGCATTGGTGTTTTCCCTGTGGAAATGACAAACTGTCGGGAGAGTCATGGTCAGTTGGGCTGTAGCTGTGCTCCCTTCGAGTGATACAACTATTGCAGCTGTTGTAGCTTATCCCAGAAGGACAGCGATTTAGTCTAGCTGATATTTGGACTGTGATCAGGGTAAGCTCTACAGTTTTTTCTACTCTTTTATTTCATGAGAAATTACTACAACACAGAAGCAGCATGACTACTCAATGTATTCTCATATTTGATCTCACATAAGACACCATGTGACTTTCTGTTAGAAATTAGCACTCGGAAAACTCTACTACTCCTATTGACGTTGTAGATTTCTCTTATCAGACAAGGACAAAAATAGAGAATACCAGCTTTCTCTTTTGGTTTTTGTTTTTTTTTTTCTTCTAGACAACTCATAACTAAGCAAAATGCTTAAGTGCAGTAACTGTTATTTTGGGTTGGTTGTAGGACTTTGTTTTTAAAATTCATATGGTGATGTTAAGGGAAAAAAATGTGCAATTATATGTACAACATAATTATAACTTAAAAAGATACTTATAAAAGAACTAAAGAACTATAAGGAATCAGCAAAATATTAACAGGACTTATGCTTGTAATTATGGGATAAAGGGTATTGGTTTTTTAATATTTATTCAATAATTTGAGTATTTTACTTCTAATATAAAATAAAATAAGGATTAATTCTATATGACATAAAAATTTCTCTTATTTTAGTTTAATTTATACATTTCTTTTATTTATTTTATTTTACTTATTTTTATTTTTATTTGTGTTTGAATTGCCCTCTCAAATTACTGTTCTCTGGAAGCTAGCAGGGAATAAATTATATTTATGAAACAAAATGTTTTATTATGTAAATATTTTCATATAAATCTAGTATTTGTTCTCATCACAAATGTTATTTAAAAAAAAACAAAAATGTGACTGCAGGGAAGCCTCATGGGAAATCAGAATATTCCTATCTAAGTGAGATGATTTCAAGGTAGGGAGAGTCCCTTCCTGTCCTAAATCAGTTAACTTCTCTTCTGGCCTATGCTACTAATTGACTCTGTGTGTGTGTGTGTGTGTGTATTGATGAGAAAAAGGCAAAAATAAGAAAGGAAATAGTTAACACTAAATGGAAAGACAAAGAGTCATATAATTATTTGAAGGACAAAAGGTAGAGAATGTTAATCTGAACTGAAGGAGAAAGGTGTTGTAAAAAATAACTCTCTTTGGCTTCCTCCTGCTACAGTTTTGTTTTTTTTTTTAAGAATTTGTTGGTGTTCTAGGAATTGATTATAGAGGCAATAGAATACGTGCAACTTAAATAGTTGAGTCATTGTGTGGGAAACATTCTTTAAAAAAATGAGTCAAATCATTAGATTTGCATGAGTATGAAAGTCTAAGCATTGAGCAGGGTACTGATTTTGTCTTCCAATGTATAACATATTATTCTCATTTAATGTTACTACTATATTTAAAGAGCATTCTATTGATGTCCTTATTCAAGTTTATAAAAATATTGAGCATAGAAGAGTTCCTACATTTCCATATGGGAATTTCATTTGTTTTGCATTTAAATTGCCATCAGCTGGTCTTTTGGTTAATCAACTACTAATATTTCTAACTATACAATCATTGATGCTATGAGCATTTTGTAGCTGGTATAGCATTACTGAGTTCCTGCTGTGTTTAAGACATTTTACTAGAAGAAATATGTATGTATGGCTTATATAGTATGTTTCAAAGATTATATGATAGGAACAAGCTTAGAGGTATTGAAGACCAGAATAGGAAAAATATCTTTTATCTTAGTTGATCCTAGGAAGGAGATAAAAATTTGATTTGAGTCCTGAAGACTGGGTGGCTTTGAGTGAATAAGAATAAAGGAGGGCATTTCAGAAAGAGGAATGTACCAGCAAAAGATTGAGCTAGTAGAAGACAAGACATATTTAGTAAATTTCAGGTGAGATAACGAAAGTTAATTAAATATTTTTTACACGATCAGTTAGCAAATAAATAGTCAGTTTGGGGAATTTTTGCCTTAAACATGAACCCATATACTCTCCCTTTCCTTTGCTGCCTCTCCGCTATTGACTCTTTAGAAAGAAAGGAATATTCAACTCACATGGCATTTATGGACATTACTCTAAGTGTGCCATGCGGAATAGAGAAAAGTAAGAGGAAGTCCTTACAAAATTCTGGCAGTGGGTCACACATTAAGGAGAAGTTTTTAGCCATTTGCTTGAATACTACCTGTCTTTCCTACCAAAATATTAAGATCCACAGGCAACCTCCTCATTTATCCATCTTTATTTGGCTGTTTAGACAAGTGTAAATTTATCTATATTTTTATGATGTCTCTAGCAATGTGGACATTCTATATCATTAAAAAGCCCTTTTAAGACCTGTCAGTTAAGGTGGAAAACAGTCTAGTTCCTGGATAATGGAATAATCTCTGAACTGGGATCACTTCACCTATGTTTTCTGACAATGAAGATTAAACTGCTGTCTTGAATATAGGCATCATTTTTTGGTCATTCACAGCTCTAGAGGTCATTTCTGTAATTCATTATCTGAGTGGAAAGTCTCACGAGGAAGCTTCACTAGCTTTTTTGTCCTAATTTTATGCCAGAATCTTTCATTTAAAAAAGTAATACTGGGGGCTGAAAGACCTCAAAAATACTTCTGGTTACAAAAAGCACACAGAAAAACATAAGTATTGAGAGGAAGACAGGATATCTTGAAAGCAAGACCATCTAATTTGGAGAACTATTTGAGAAAAATCATTACATTTCATTCTAATTTTCTTCATTTAATTAGATATAACCTCATTTCCATGATCACATCAGAGATTTGTACATGGGTCCTGAAATGTTCAAACTGCTCTGCAAATTTGTTGAAGTATTGACTAAAATAATAAGCAATGTTATTTTAAGAGTAAGAAAACCATAGAGCACTCACCTAATTTTAAACATATAGACCTTGTTCAACCTCTTTTGGTCCCTCAAAATTGACATTGCTCCTGCTAAAAGGTATGTTTTAAAGTATATTACCAATTAAGGGTAGCAGCATGCTCAGAAAAATTAGGTTGTATAAAGATTTGGAAATAGTTATATAAAAGTTCTTTGAAACTGAATTTTAAAGCATTGGCATTTTATACTGTTGGCTATATTGGCTTTTTTGTTCACAGCATTCAGAAAAGCTATGTAAGAGAAGGCATGTTCTAAAATTGTTGACAAAATTTTCTGAAGGGAGTAAAGCAATATATATTATGTCTGGTGTTAGAAAAAGTACAAAGGTTCTCTACTTTAAGAAATAAATAAAATTTTCCTTACCTATAATCCTTTTTTTGAGTTAAAATGTTGCTTGTTAGAGAACAATGCTGTAATTTAAAAATTTTACTTGAAAACTCAAATTCAAGATCATTTGAAACTAAAAGCAATGCTGCATACTTTGGGCATTTGATGAAGTCCTGGATTGCTTGAGTGTCTGTTTTCCTACTCAGTTCTTTATCAATACTGTGCTATGGGTATGTCTGACTCACTTTTTTCCATTTCTGGATGAAAGCTTTTTTAATGAAGGGATCTTAGAAGAAATTTGTTGTTGTTGTTGTTTTTAAAATAACTGATTTCTTTGCACATAGAGCTACTGTAAAGCAGTTGATTGCAATGGTGGTGAAATCATGAACTTCTGTACTGGAGATAGTCCTAGACTGTTCTACGTGCATTCATAGCCAGTCTTTATAAGCCCAATATAATCCTGTGATTAGTTTCAGGAAAGTAGAATAAAGTGTTTCAAACTTGTTTTGTGGTAAGTGGTCTAGGATCTACAGCTTCCAACACAGTGAATAATAGAAATGCATTTGATTTATGTGGCAAAGATATCAATGATTACTATCAATAGAACAACTACTTTTTAAAAATCATCTGTTGTAAAAGCAGTTGAACAAGATTTAGACTATGTACTTGTAGTTTCTTGGGTCAAATAATAGGACTCATTCCCTCCATCAACACTGTGTGTGATTACACAGATGCATCTTGTAGAATGCAAAATAAATTTACTGGGCCAGTCTCTAGTCAATGTTTATAACTAAGGGAACTAACTGGCTGGAGAAGAATGGGAACTTATTAGCACATGATTCCATATAAATGAAGTAAAATGAAATGAGAATTAGTATATAAATAAAAACCCCTAAAACTTTGGCCTGTTTTAGCTCCATAGTTCTGTAGCATTTTTTAAATATAATGTTATCTCATAAATGTATGCAACCCAACATCGAGAGGAAATGCTTTTAAAGGCATGAATTAGTAGCTTATTTACAGACTGTTAAATTCAGTCAACAGAACAAGAATTTAGTGCATATCAGGTCACAGGGCACTATATTCATTGCTAGGATTTATTTGTGGTTTCACACAATCTGAGAAAAAGCTTTCTCTGGTCCTTCTCAGCAACAGAAAGATGGCCACGAAATATTGTTAGGTGCTCTTGATTCTCATTCTTAGCCCCTAACTTAAAAGAAACACAAATCCACTTATCTGATCATTTTAACCTTGTCTATAACTCTAAAACTTATGTTAAAGTTAAAATTATTTGCGTTATTTAAAATTATTTGAGATTTTAGAAAATTAAGTTGTGAAGTTTTAGACAGTAGGAAATATTCAAGATGGCATTAATATTATGCACAATTGCACACATATTTTTTAAATGCATGGGAAAATTGATGCATACTTAAGATTGTATTTCTCATCATTTATATAAATTTATTAGATTATAACATTTCCTCAAATTGTTATTTTCCCTTAATGGGAAAACATTTTTTCATAGCTCCCTAATTAATTTCCAGTTTCATTTTTAACAGAATCAGAATCTAAGAATCAAAATAGTCTCATTGGATATTTATTACTTTATTAAATATTCCAAATCAGTAATCTTAGATTCCATTTGTCTTTTCTTTCAAATGTTAGTCTTAAGTTTCTCAAGACTGATATGCAAGACACAGGCAGTTTTTTTACTTTGTGTTATCTAAAGAAAAGTCTGACTTAAGATATTAAAAAACTGCCAGGTTCTAGTACTTTTATTAAGATTATTGTAATTTTTGTTAATGTTCTGGTTGCAAAGTTCCATAGATTTTTGAGTAGTCTTCCTCAATCCTATTTTTGTCCATAAACTCTAATTTTTCTGAACTGAGGTTTTTCAGAAGTGCACATATATAGTATCGGAGTAAAGATGCTCTTTTTTCTGAGCTGTGCATGCTTTTATTTAAGTGGGGGGAGAAACACTGAGGCTTGAGGGGACTTTTCACACTCCAAAGTGTAAAGGTAAATTTGAGTGGTACAATTTCATAATGTTCAGTTCCACTCAGTGGGAGATTTACAGTGGCAATGAGACTGCCAAACATTTTCTCACATCAGTCAACTCTTTTCAAATTTGAATACATGGCCTTATTACAAATAGAACTTTTTTGTAGTTACAATATCTTAATTGTTTCTGGGCACTAGGATGGGGAACTGGACCTCATCAATAAATATTCCATATTTCCTTCTTTTCTAACTGCTGCCTAAGTGTGAAATTTAAAAGAATTCAGTGTATACAATCTGAGCACAAAATATGGCTGAGAAACAGTACTGATTCTGGTAAAACCAATCACATTACTTCATTTGAACACATTTTCTTAGGGAGTACCGACAAAAGAAGAGAATGAAGTTAGTAATTACTTCTTAAATTAGTTTCATGGTGACCTTGTGCAAATCCTCCTATAATTCTGAGTAAAAAGACATACTCCACAGCCCACAGTGTACAGCACTAATTACAGAAGTAATTCTGGAAGAAAAAAAAATAGCCACAAGTTCTTGACTCCAGCTGTTCTCCTAAAATGAATCAGAAATTGAGCACTCCAGACCTTTTTTAACAATAGCTTCAAAGCTAAATGCAGATTGATGATCAAGGATACATGCTTGCAGAGAAGGCTTTCTGAGCTAATATACATAGCCAGCTCAGAACCACACATTTGAAGAAGAAAATCAATCTATTGTATTAATAATCATAACCATGCAATTTTTTCTTTTAATGTTTAATAATGATAGACCTGCCTCATAAGGGGAGGATTCTTTTTTCCTTAAAAGTAACTTTTGGCAAATCTGGTGTATTCTGTGTGTACATAGGCTTATGTCAACCAGTTGAGGCAACAATGATGAGATAGATTGTTATGTTATGAAGTAGTGAACTTTCAGAAATTTGGACAAATTTAGTAGTAGAGTAGAATGGTTTCATAGCAGTTCTCAAATTAGACTAACTCAAATTAAAGTTTGAATTCTGGCTGTGTTTTTATTAATTGTGTGACCCTGGATGGGTGACTTCACTAAGCTTCAATCCCCAACAAGTTACAAAACTTGTGTTTTAACATTAGATTGAATAATGCCTATAAAGCCATTATTGCTCAGTAAATTTTAGATCTGATTAGAAATTGGGGTAGTCCATTAATTAGATGTAGCTAAATAACCTGCTAGTTACAAGTTGGGTCTTGTTTTTTACCACCGTAGATGACCCCCATGCCCTCTGTCAAGATAATAGGCACTCTCGATCCCATCCTTAGGAAGTTAGACAGGTGTTATTCATAATGAGTGAATTTATCTTTCCTCAAGAGAATTTTTTTAAAGATTTATTTTCATTTTATTTATTTGAGAGAGAGAGAGAGCATGAAAGGGGAGAAGTCAGAGGGAGAAGCAGGCTCCCTGTGGAGCAAGGAACCCGATGTGGGACTCGATTCTGGGACTCTAGGATCATGACCTGAGCTGAAGGCAGTTGCTTAACCAACTGAGCCACCCAGGCGCCATTTCCTCAAGAGAATTAATCACCATTTTTATGTTTCTGGGTTGCAAAGAAGTCACTGGCAGACAGTGTTGGGGTTGATTTGAAGTTTTAAACTTTTTGTTTCAGTGCTCATGTAGCCATTGAAGTTGAATTGTCCAAAGGGAAAGAGGAGGAATGGATTCTTTTAGTTATGATAACTAAGAGCTGAACACTCAGAAAGGAATGGGAAGAAGGAGAGAGCAGTGGTACCCTGGTATCAGGGGTTATATTCCTGGGCCACATCCTGAGCTACGAGGAGGTTCTACAGTGGGTCCACTACCCAGACAGTGGGTGAATGGATGTATGGAAAGACTGTTAGATCCATGGAAATTTCCAAAGAATGGTGCTGGGTTGGAAAAGCAATCGAAGCCCTTCTTCTGAGACAAAATGCCTTAGCGGCTGTAGCACAATATGAGAATTGCCTTTGTTGTGTATTATCCAATCACAATTGAAGGGACACAGGCTGGCCTGGATCAGACTGTAAGTTGTCCGGTCAGTCTTCATGCAAATGGAAGAAATACCCTGTGTGTGTCTTCAGCCTTTAGGTGCCATATGATTTGACGACCCAATGAGGACGCCTCACTGAATCCCCCACCTTTGACTTAAGATCACTTTTGAACCCCTCTGGGAGGAGAGGGGGAATTTCTGCATTTCTGTCTGAGGCCATTGTGGGAATACATTAGGTGATTCCCAGCTGGGAAAAGAAGAGTGTGTACATTATCATTATAATCACCTCGATATATTTTATAATTAATACTACTGTTTTATCTTCTAAACACATGTGAGGAGAGTTTGGTTAAAAAGCTTTCACATTTGAACTCTCAAGAGGAGTTCAGCTCTACAGTTTTTGAGAATAGGAAGTGCTTTTTTACCCAAAGAAATTAAACAGCTGTCAACCTTCACGGTAAGATTATTTGAGGTAACTG
This sequence comes from Nasua narica, assembly GCA_028533885.1. Lineage (NCBI taxonomy): Eukaryota > Metazoa > Chordata > Mammalia > Carnivora > Procyonidae > Nasua > Nasua narica. Next base: position 29,079,943 of record CM052811.1, on the reverse strand, counting down.
TTGTTAACTTTTTGTACCCTTGGTTTCATCACATGGGTGGAGGTACCTTAAAAATCCACCAAGTAGGAAAGCTCTTAGCAAAGTAGGGAAAAGAAAAATGTATTCAAAATGAGAGGATGGGAGTCAGTTCTATGAGGAAGTTAAAGGCGGGACGCCAGATTTTCCCCTTTTAAAATTTATAATGAACGTTTTCTTTCTATCTATCTTTTCAGGTACATTGATTCTTTCCATGGCATGTAATTCACTTTAAAAAGAGCTTTTGGAAATCACTGTTTTATAGATATAGAGAGCCTTGTAATTTATAGCTTAAGTAAAAGACTGACAGAGCTGAGAGAATTTAAGTTACAATTGCTTTAGAAATGTTGAACGGCCAAAAACAATGCCCCTACTAGAAATGAGGGATCTTACCCTGTTCAGTACTGTTAGGGAAATGCAGATTTGAAACAGAAACCTCCCAAGAAGTTGAGCTTATAAAGTTTCCAGAGACTTATGCCAATCCTTTACTATAGTCAGGGGTTTCTATTCATTGTAAGAGTTATTATGTATGACTTTATCCTGAGAGGGAAATCTAAGTAATTATTTCCATTTCACAAATCAGTTACATTGTACCAAAAGCATATGGATAAGCGATATACTACACATATAAAGCCATGATATAAGCAAACAAGGCATGTCATTCTTTTAGTTGTTTTCAAAGTATTTCATCTTAAAGCAAAAAATGATTGTTTTTCACTGAAAGAGATCAAGGTTGAATAGAAACAGACTTATTAAATCTTAGCCAATAAATGCATTCGAGATTTACACAATGATTTCCCTTTATATTGTTATTACTTCAGAACTGGTACAAGTGAAGTAGGAAGCATATTTAACAAATATCTAGAATATTTTAAATATTTCTGTGGTACAGATAGAAGTCCGACGCTGTATGTTCTATTTCGTCACTAATATCCTACTCAGATTTATTGGCTATCTGCCCACCATGTGCTTTTGTATAAATTATCTCTTTGAATTTTCAGTATGTCCATGGGCGGTTCATTTTAGTAAAGATCAGAAGGTTAAAATTAATTGACAGAAACCATTCAGCTAGGATGTATCTGAGCTAGAATTTGGAATAAGTCCTATTCCTTCTTTCAAATATCACAGTATTTACATGTAGACACCTTTACTGCTCTAGAGCTGATTTCTTTGTGACATAGTAATTGCTTCACTCTGTGAGCGGTTAAGAGTATGTATCTAGGACCTTGCCTGATATGTACCACCCTGCCTATTCACTTTCTCTGACTTCATTTTTTTTAATCTCTAAAAGAAGGTCATACTAGTATGTAACCTATAAGAATTCATTGGTGATTCAATGAAGTAACATATATAAAGCACTTAATGTCATATGCCATACTTATTTCACGCTTTACTTACTGTATTGAACTATAGGTAGCATATATTAAGCACTTAAAAAGTAGTAGTTATAACATAAACTATTATATATTCATCATAAAAATATATGCAGGTATTTATGTGATCATACATATTTTTGTATTTCATAAATTATATACATATATATTGATTTTCAAAGCTTACGTTGTAGCTCATATGTACAGAGAATATATAAATTTGAGGGGGAGAAACTCTAAATGATCTAATCTCAGTTAAACTATATTCTCTCTTTGGTACCATTTTTTAGTGTCTCAGGGACCTTTCTCTTTCCTCTTCTTTCCCTAAGTTGGGGTCAGAGTGTATAGGGAGAAGGGGTCAGGATTTGACTCATCTGTCTATAAGGCAGGGAATAGGGATCAGGGGCTCGTTCAGGGTGTCTTCTGCTCCTTTGGTCAATGGGCACTGTCCCTTGAGTGGTTGTGTGGATTTCGTGATATATGTGACCCGTGTATGACATCGTCTGGTTATTTTTAATTCAGGTTAAGAGGAGGTGACTCAACCAGCCTGAGTTTCAACCTCTATTATATAGACTCCGAAGTCTGTCTGGCAATTACTTATATTTGATGATGACTTGGAAGTCTTATTAGCAGCCTTTGCGAAAAATGTCTTTATATATTGTGCTGGAAAACTCCACAGATGGACTCCTTAGCTATCTCTCTTTTCTTCTTTGTCCATTTGGTAATGAAAAGAAGCTTGAAAAAAAGAGAGAGAGAAAGGAAGGAGGAGAGAAACTTTGACTATGTGATGTTGCCTACTTGCCTTGTCTGTGTTTGTAGCATAGGTTAGTACTGGAAGCCCAGTCAGGCTAATAGAACTAATTATACATCTGTATGCTAGAGGTGCATAATTATGTATAAAACTACATATCTGTGTATTAGAAGTAAATGATTGGAAATGAATATTTTATTTTATTTTTTTTTAAAGATTTTATTTATTTATTTATTTATTTATTTATTTATTTATTTATTTATTTGACAGAGAGAGAGAGATTACAAGTAGGCAGAGAGGCAGGCAGAGAGAGAGAGGGGAGGAGGCAGGCTCCTGCTGAGCAGAGAGCCTGAGATCATGACCTGAGCCGAAGGCAGAGACTTTAACTCACTGAGCCACCCAGGCGCCCCTGGAAATGAATATTTTAAATTTAAAACCCCAAATGCCTAGATATAAGATATAAAATATATGCAAAATCTCTATAATGTAAATAGAAAATAGAAATAGAAAAAATAGAAAAATGCTGAGATAAATTAAAATAGACCTAAATATATGACTTGTGGATTATACATGGATTATTATGACTCAGTTTAGAAATGTTAAGTGTTAAGTGTAAATCTCAGTGTTAAGATTTCCATTACCCCCTAGTTGATGTATGATCCAATATAATCTCAGTTGAAACCCCAGATGTTCTTTTAAAGATATTGACACCTTTATTCTAAAATGTATACTGAAATGCAAAAACTTAAAAAACTAACATGTTATTTTTAAAAGAGGAAAAATTTGGAGAGTTTACACTAACTGATTTTAATATCATATAAAGCTGCACTGGTAAAGACAGTATGGTATTTATATAAGGACAGACAAATAGGTAAGTGGAGTACAGAATCCAGGAGTAAACTCAAACATATATGAGTAAGTGATTTTTGGCCAGGGTTCCAAATTAGTTAAATGGGGAAATAAACAGTGCCTTAACATCTGGATATCCACATGGCAAGAAACTGAATTTTTGCCTCTTACCCCATTCCAGACACAACGATTAATGTGAAGTGTAAAGCATACTCCTAAATTTATAAAAAAAATTTAACAGAATATTTTTGTTACCTTGGACTAGGCAAAGATTTTTCAGATAAGACATGGCACGCACTTAACCCCAAATGAGAAGCGACAAATAAAATCTCATATAAATTTCCTATTCATCAAAAAATACCATTAAGAGAATGAGAAATTCACAGACTGGCATAAAATTAAAATACGTATATCTTTGAAAAAGACTTGTGTCTTGAGTCCAGAAGGAACGCCTACAAATGAACAATAAAAGAATAGACAATGTAAATTTCACAGTTGGCGAACGACTTCAACAGACAGTTCACACAAGAACACACGATGATCAACAAACTCATGAAAAAGCAATCAACATTTTTGGTCATTAAGATAATGCAAATTGAAACCCACAATGTACGGTCATTTCAATAAATTAAAATGTATAAAATAAAAAGTAATTATCAAGAATGGCAAAGGTGTGGAACAGCTGCAACTGTTGTACAACACGGGGGCAAATTTGAAAGGATATAACTGCTTTGGTGAATTATGACAGTTTTTGGTTGTTTTTTTATAAAGATAAATGTACATCTAAACTAAGGGTTGGCAAACTTTTTCTATAACTGGCCAGAAATAAATAGTTTGTTTTGCAGTTTGCCTGGTTTCTACTAAAGCTTCTCAATGTGGCCATTGCCGCTCAAAAGCAGCCACAGACAATATATAAACAAATGAGCATGAATGGGTGTTAGTAAGGTTTTTGTTACAAGGACAGATAGTAGGCCAGATCTGGCCCACAGATAGTAGTGTTTGCTAATCCCTCATCTAAACTATTCCTTGAAATCCAACTCTTACAGAGAAATGAAAATATTAGTCTCTTAGAAAATGGGCGTGCTAGTGTCTAGAACAGCTGTATCCACAACAGATAAAATATGGAAATAACCCAGATGTCTACCAACAAGAGAAGTAGACAAACAAATTCAGTTATTTGTATAATAAAATACCACTCAGCAATTAAAAAGAATCAAATACTAGTACATGCAACTAACACGGAAAAAATTAAAAATTAAAAAAAGAAAACCACTTGACAATGCCAACCGAAGATTAATGGCCAACGGAAGCACAGTTGGTTAGGATGGAGAGTGACTGGAATCATCATGCATTGCTGGTAAGAGTCTAAAATTTGTACAAACACTTTAAAGAACAATTGGGAAATTTTCTTTAAAGTCTAGCATATAGGCAGTAGAGGTTAAATAGGTTAGATACATATTACTTTTACAAAATACTGGTAATTTTGCAACATAGACATACCATTTTACACTCATACCAGCTTCTATTCTATGATTCAGCATTTCCACTCCCAAAGAAGTAATACCCTCAGGTAAACAGCACTCCTAAGAGAGGCCCCGCTCTCGAGAGAAATGTTCACAAAAAGACTTGTTCAAGGATGTTTATAACAAAACTCATTTAAATAGCCACAACCTGGACAAAAGTGTCCTTCAACAGAAAAAAAAAAGGTAAAATTTTTGACATATTTGTGCCATGAAATACTACTCAGCAAAATAAGGACCATACAATTACTGATAGCCTTCAACACAGGTGACTATGCAACATTTTACTGAACAAAAGAGGCCAAAGACAAGAGTACTATAAGGCTTAAAAAACAAGAAAAAAACCAAATTTATGGTGATAGAAATTAGAAATGATTGCCTCTGCTAACCTGGGTGTATGGACTATCGTACAGAAAGGAACATTCAAGAGTAATGGGAAAGTTCTAACTCTTGAGTTGGGTGGTGGTACAGAGATGTATACAGTTATCAAAACTCACAGAACTCAAACCAAAATTAATGATTGTATGACATGTCGATTTTATATTTCTTTTATTAATAAATGAAGAAAAATAGCAACAAGGACACAATCATTAAATTGTCAAATGTGAATTTATCACAAACACTTGACTTAGTCAAGCAGTCATGGGACTATATATGGTGCCGTGGCTGAAGGCCAGTCACTTGCTAAACTTGACATCAGTCTGTTTTATGTCCTCAAATGTCCCTATATGTCATCCACTTTTGTCTGATTGGTGAACCACAAGCTTACATGATACCATTATTATGCCTTGTGGTTTGCAAAGCACCTGCAGCTGTTTCCTCATTCAATCCGTAATAGCTCCGTAAAGTGTCAACATGTTCATTTCACTGTTAAATGAAAAGTAGAAAGAAGTTTAAAGATTTCTCCAAAACCCAGAAGTTAGTAACTAGCACAAGTAAACTTGAGTATTTCTCTTCTGGCTCTAAAACTTTGCTAATATAGCTTGCACATTACCCACACTTTATGAGTATGGTTGTCACAGACCACATCCTGAATTTATCCAAGTATTAAACTGTATGTGACTGTTTCCATGACAGAATTGTCTCGAATTTGTCTTGCTTATCTCCCAGTGATCCTTGTCAGCCTATTGCAAAGATGAACAAACTACTAAGACATTGAGAATGTTCTATCGTAAAAGATGAAACTGCACAATGACTTGCACATAGGGGGAGAGATGCGTGTTGATATGTATAAAGAATTAAACGGAACTAAAACAGAAAACACTCCAAAGAGACAGTGATATTGAGACAACAATACATAGTTGCAATCTATTTCATTTGAATTCTCAAATCAGTGGTGTATAGTGAATGATCATTAAAAAAAGTTCTCATCCAAACGTTAATGATCAGAGGTTGAACTTCGATATTTTATAGTATATAAATATAAGAGCTAGAGATGATGATAGCGGTATTTCTCTTCTCATGAAAAAAGTGATAACTGCCTGTGAAGACAGGCCAGGCTCAGATTGTAGCTTTCACCTTCAGCCTAGGACAGGAATGATGAATGGTTTATGTTTGCGTGCCAACTTCCAATTGCTGAGTGGTGGCTGCTGGGATTACAATGAGAAGGAGTCATAATCTGTGACCGGGCTTCTAAATAGCCTCAGAGATGAGAGCATGGCAAACTGCTTACCGTATTTCAGATATTCCTTAACTGTGGCCTTAGGAAATTTCCACTCTGTGAAGACGACTTTAGGAAAGCCCTCCCTTTTTCTTTATCGTTTCTGGATTTTCCTCCAGCCATATATCACCAAGAGCCAAATAATTGCAGATTAAGTGTTTTGACAGTCTAAAAAATTGAGAGGATTTTGAGATAGACAATATACCTCAAAGTACAGTGACAGATACAGGGCAGTATCAAGATGCAGTGGCAAGCCAAGTCCAGTTTAGGCTAGATCTTTCTGGAATTCTCTTGTTATAGTAACTGCATCACACAGAAGTAACCTTAATCACAAGCAAATACCTTATTCATTTCCTTAGACCTCTCTGCTCATCCAAGAAGCTTTCTTTAGTTCTATTTTAGTTCTACTTTCTTTGGAACAAAATAATAATAACAACACTACCATGGATATATATGGAATTTACAATTTATGAAACACTTTAAATTCTTTTCTACTGTGATTCTTTAAATAGCTGAAGGAGGTAGATTAATGTGATTCCATTTCTTACATAAGATAAAAAAGACCGTAAGTACAAGTCATTGAGGAAACTTTTCTTTCATAAATTCAAAATGGCTCTAGATCTCAGCTACCTGACTTTCAACTGTCTAATACTTATTGCCAATTAATGAGCATGGGCAGACATAGAATATACAGATACAGTAGTATGCAAGTATAGATATCCAGTTTAGGAACAAGCTGTAATATATGCTCAATATATTAGGGAAGTTTAACTTAATGCCACTTTGTAGACCTTGTCTTGTTGTTTTAGTAAGTCAAATAGTGGAATTTCTGACCCATCATTTTAGGTTCATAAAAATGAAGCATGATCTCAGCATACTAACCACAGTTTCAAGGAAAGGGAATCGTTCTTCTGATAGTCCATCATCACACATCCTGCTCTTCAGATATAGGAAATCTAATGTCCAAACAACCATTTGAAGTGTATAACTGTACTGAGCTTAAGAGAACCAATTTGAAAGAATTTCCTCCTCTTTGGATTAAACATTTGTGCTGGTGTGATTTGCACAGCCCCGTTGTATGTGCTGCACATCCTATATTTAACTCTGGACTAAAGCTTCTTTGTTCTGTTTAAATATACTCCCTGATCTCCACAAAGACTTACTGCAATGCAGTGGTAATTTGAGGTAATTGTGTCAGTAGAAAACAGGAAAATCCATTTTTTCCCACTTATGGCAAACCATTTTTCAATCCTAATATTTTTCAGATGTATTTTTCAGCTGAAAACGTTTTCTTGATATAGTTTGTTTCCAACCATCTCTCCTTTTTGAAGAATAGAAGATAAAGAAAGCAAATATAGCTTTTCAATTAAGTTTAAGTCTTCTTTTTCATGTTCATTCCTTATGTAATTAGAGAGAATAAAAATATGTAACAGTCCAGGATTTTTCGGAGGATTAAATGATATGCCAAACAGGAAATGATGGTACAAATTATAAAGAAAGAGTTCTTAACCTGAGATCTAGGATCAAATTGTCACTGTCAAAGCTGTCAGGGTTTGTGCACAAATTTTAGGGAATTGAGAATGACCCAATTATAAGAAAGATTTGTTGGTGGATGTGCAGTAGCTCACAGTTGAGCACTTCTTTTTTATATATCAGTGTTTCCCTTAGTAACATAAATAGCATTCCTTCTTCTCATTTTATAGATGAAGAATCTAAGCAAAGATGACAAATTATTTGGACAGGACTCTGGGACTCAGGACCCAGGTTTTTTTTAATGCCAATTCTCTGCTTTTTCCACTTCACTGGACATGCTCTCAAAACCACAGAACCAGAATCCTGTTTGAATCCATGTTTCTTGTAATTTCAAAGACAGAGTAAGCCTCAGTTATCTGCAACATATTCTTGTGTGGGTTTAATGTTCTTTGTCATAATTTCCTTCCTGTCTTATGTGTCATTTGAATAATGGATCAAGTAAGTAGAGTCATTCAAACCCAAACAGCCACATTTGGAAAGAGCTCATTTCGAAGTTTCTGGATGAAAATCTGCCCTCTACTGGAATGCAGTCGTATATGGAGATTGTTTCCAAAGGACACAATCAGCAGCTCTTTCTTGAGCTCACACCTTTTACTTGGCATTGCAGTAGACATGGGGAGAAAGGGAACTGGACTCTCATCTGTCTCATTTGAGAATGGTCTTGACCATACAAAGATACTATCCAATTTGCATTACAGAAAATGAGCGTGTGTTTATTTAGAGAACAGTCTGAAATGTGATGTAAAGCTGGGTGACCATTTAGGATAATATTATAATGATCCAGATGAAAGTAATAAGTATCCGGGAGTGGAGCAGTAATGGGATATAGGGAGGGGATGAATTTAGTAGATATTTAAATACTGGAATAAGAAAGCCTTAATAGCCATCAGGTGGATTGATGAGAGGGTGGAACAAGGGAAAGAGGTGGGTAGAGGAGGGTGCCTGGCTTTCTTACTCCAGCAACAAGGATAATATGATGACATCATAAGGAATGGGACAGATGGACCGTAGATATAGATTATTAGTTCAAACTTGGAATCATGTATTTTCTTCAAAAGAGAATTTGTGGACATGGAAAGGGTTTTGTGGAAAGATAAGGGATTTGTTAGTTTGTTTACTTTTTGGACTAGGGCACTGTGGTCAGCACACCTGTGATAAAGCATGGCAGAGAAATTTCCCCAGTTGAGGTTAGAGCTAACCGGTGTTTCAACTGGATGAACTCTGTCCTGTCTCGCCGATGGTGAAATTGCCATGCCTGTCATATCGTAGCGTGTCATAGAGCCAGTCAACTGGCAGTAGTTTGTTATATTTACCAAGAGCATTTGTAGCTTGAAATTGATTTGTTAACTTAATTCAGTGACTTCTAAGCATGCTAGGAATAGGATGTGAAGGGGAGTGTGTGGGGATTCAGTATCCTGCATGATGGGCTGGAAAGTTGGATCTCTTCCTGGCTGTGCACAAGGGGGTTTTCCACATGTTGCCTGCGCAAGCTCAGGACATGTGCTATTTTGGCTTTCCCTACTGTGAAATGAGGGCAGCTGCGGCAGCTGAGTGTTGTGCTGTGGGTTCCCATAAGGTAGATGCCAGCAGTGCGTAGGTATCTTAGCATTATGGGGCTAGAAGGCTCAAGGAAAAAACTCTCCGATCACATATATACTTCAGGCAAAAGTAACCCTTTGGCTTAAATTGTGTTTTAAATAGGATTTAATGTCTGTTTTAAACATCTCTTTTTGGGAAAAAAAAAAAAAAAGAAAGAACCATGAGTAATACCTTTTACATCTACAGCCATCTCTACTAGGACATTTATTTTTAATTCTCACTTCCACACTAACACATAGGCGGTAAGTACGAAATGCTCATTTTTAAAGATAAGAACATAAAAAAATAAGCATTTCAATGACTTTCCCAGGGTTAAAAGTATAGACCTGACCGAAGTGAGAATCTGATCATTCAGGGCAAGAAATAGAATCAGGATGCTATTATCCCCAGGGGACATGTGGCAATGCTGGGAGGTTTTTTTGCTTTTTTTGGTGGTTTGTTTGTTTGTTTTTTGTTTTGGGGGGTTTTTTTTGTGAGTGCAAGCAGAGGAGGGGAAGGGGGAGAGGGAGAGAAATAATCTTAAGCAGACTCCAGCTCAGCACAGAGCCCACCTTGGGGCTCTGTCTCACAACACTGAGGTCATGACCTGAGTTGAAATCAAGAGTCTGATGCTTAACCAACTGAGCTACCCAGGCACACCTAGAGACATTTTTGATTGTCATAGATTTAGGGTATGGTGCTGGCATCATATTGGTGCCATTATCATATTGGTAATGGTCAGAGATGTTGCTAAACATCCTATGGTGCAGAAAAATGTACCGAGATGTGTACATGCGCACACATATGCACACACTAGAGAATTATTCCGCCCCAATGTCAGAGTGCCGAGACTTTGGATTCAGGCAGGGTAAACTTAGATAAAAGTTTGTAGGGGGGCACCTAGGTGGCTCAGTTGGTTAAGTGTCTGCCTTCCATTCAGGTCATGATCTCAGGGCCCTGGAATCGAGCCCCATGTCAGGCTCTCTGCTCAGCGGAGAGTCTGCATCTTCCTCTGCCCCTCCCCCTATTTGTGCTCACTCTCTCTCTTTCTCTCTTGCTCTTGCTCTCGTTCTCGTTCTCGCTCTCTCTCAAATAAATAAATAAAATCTTTAAAAAAATGTTGTAGGTAATTAAGGAGTTGATCTTAGAGAGTTTCTATCTGTCCCATATACTGTACCTTTTGCAATTCCAGGAAAAAAAAATTTCTGGTTTATGTGGAAATGGAAACCATTTAGCTACTTGAGGAAATAGTAGAAGATGTACATAATTGTTTCCACATTCCAGGAAAGGTGTTGGAAGAATGTTCTACCATTTTACCATTGTTACAGAACTTCTCACCTATTCTTGTGAAGATAATGAAGTTTATCAGGGAATAAGAATGACCCAAGAAAGTGTCAAAATTAGTTGACTCCAAGGAATACAAAAGCATCGTATAAACATATATATTAAAATACATGCATACATAAATGTGTACATATTCTCATGTATAGACATATATAAGCACATATATACATACAAACATAAAAATATTTACTAACATGTATTTGGATAATTTCTTTTCTTTCTTTTGGATAATATATTTTCTAAACACATGTACACATAGAGTAGCCTCACCTCTTTCCCTAAAGGTTTATTGATTTATCTGAAGCTATTGTAATCGTTTTGAGAATTCTCCCTGTATGAAACTAATCGCAAATTTGCAATATGAAGTTATCGACAGGTTCATGATCTCTTTAATCACCCAGAAAAAAATCCACAGTTTTATATCTAGAAAATCAGTTATAGATGATGTGAAAATCAATATTTCACAGGAAATATCAGAAACATCAAGGTTATTAATTCTCATAAATACTAAATATAAAACAGAAAGCGAGTTTAAAAGTCCAAACGTAGCTTCAAATTCGGAGCATCTCCAAATAAGACTTGGGTATCATCTTGTTAACTGTTAGCTACAAAACAGCCATTTACATTTACTTGAGGAGAGAGCCTTGCCCAGTATAAATTAAGGTATTTTTTTAGTACTGGTATTTTCAGATTGAAGGAATTGATTTTATAACTTCATAGGATTTCAGCAATTCAAAATATGTGCAGCATTGGAATTCTAGTTAACATGTATGAAAGTAACAGCAGGGGCGCCTTGGTGGCTCAGTGGTTTAAAGCCTCTACCTTTGGCTCAGGTCATGATCTCAGGGTCCTGGGATCGAGCCCCGTATCGTGCTCTCTGCTCGACAGAGAGCCTGCTTCCCCCTCTCTCTCTGCCTGCTTCTCTGCCTACTTGTGATCTCTCTCTCTGTCAAATAAATAAATAAAATCTTTTAAAAAAGAAAGAAAGAGAGAGAAAGAAGAAAGAAAGAGAAAGAAGAAAAAGAAAGAAAGAAAGAAAGAAAGAAAGAGAGAGAGAAAGAAAGAAAAGAAAAGAAAGAAATAGCAGCCTTGGAAAGAAATACAGAGAAGAAGAGTTAACAGAGGACAGTTTGCAGCCCATATAAATAATCAGGAGGGACTATCAAGTGTTCTGGAAAATGGAGGGCAGAGGATGAGACCAGAAGGGACCGTGTAAGGTAATTGATACTGGGTACCTGTGCTAAGACACCATGGGGTACACGAGCATAAGACATAGTTCCAACTTCAGTGGAAGCCAATGCAAATAGAAACAAGAACTATTAAAAGCCACAAGAAAATAATAAAGTTTAAAGAGTGACAATTATTTTTACAGTTAAACTGGAGAATAGTTTCATAGATGTGTTATTTGGCTCTTGAGTTAATCCTTAAAACTGTAAGCTTATATTGGATAGAGAAGCAAAGAGGAGGGAATTATGTGTTTGTGGTCTGTGATAAGGTCCTAAATGCTATTTTTTTTTAAATCCATACACCACTTCCTGTTTTATTTCTCCACTGACTACCTCCCATGTACCTAGAGCCCTCTCTATAGCCCTGTACCCTCATCATGCATCTCATTTTCTCCCTCAAAATCTGAACTCCTTTAGGGCAACACAACTGTCTTTTCCACTTTTATATTCCCAGTTTCTTATAACTGGGATACAATGTAGGCAGTCTATAAATTTAGTTGAAATAATGAAAATGAAAGCCCAGCACAAGCTCTAGCTGAGGCTGAAGACTCTCTTTAATCCCCACAGGGGAAACTGTATGCAGAAATCTTCCGAGATTGAGTGCAGAAACAGTCACATTCAAACAGTGAGTCACTTTCAGGAAAAATATTTCTGTCTTTTTAAGAGCGTGTTAGGGATTACATTGAACACATCCTGCCCCTCTTACTCACTAAAAACACTGCAGATTCTGAGAAGGGATGTACATAAATTCAGAGACTGAGAAACATGAGTAATAATGCATCTATCTTTGGAAATGTTCTCTTTAACAGTATCTTATTTACTGCTTGCTCTTGTAAATAGAGCAATTGTACCGATTTGAGAATTGTACAGATGCACAAATATTCGCTAAAGGATTTCCTCTTTATGTAGATTCACCCTATGAAAGTGCTTTTTCTCCCCTCTTGACCCTGTGAAAGACAACCTAAGTGCTTGGTTTTGATAACTTTAGGGATAGAATCACCTGTCCTGCGTGAAACTTCGTAGGTAATTAGGGAGCTGGACTTATGGAGATGCCATCTATCCTGCATTCTGCTAGCTTGGACTTGGGGGCATTTCTTTGTCCTTGAGACACCCTTGAGAGCTATACAATTCATCATATGTTTAAATGACATTACAGTGAATCTTAAGTGTCATACTTAAGACTTAAAGAAATTAGCAACCCAAGCTCTGGCAACTCATCATCCACTAGTAGAGATGAAACAAAGCAATCAGAAGGGAAGTAGGGTCTTTAAGACCAATGGCAGTGAGAGACCACTGATGTCCCTAATTGCTTTCATATGGCTCCCGTGTCTGTGAATCCAAGCTAAATTTCTTGAAGGGTTAGACCTTGAAAGTGGTAATATAATCACAATAATATAAAAGTAGGTAGAGTGAGCCAAGTATACTGAGAAGGTGAAAAGTGCACCCTTATTTAGTATCAATGACAGTTTTTAAAAAGAAACTTGCACATGATTAAGCACAATATCTGACACTCCTTAGGGGTTTATAACAGACACTATTAGTTGCCTCCCAATATATATTCACCCATTATTCCTTGTTAGTAGAATCTTGATTGTATTCAGGGAAACAGTGTTCCTGGATAAGCAGTCATAATCCCAGCCTCCCTTGCTGTGGGGATTGGCCATGAAACATAGTCTTACCCATGAGACATGTAGAAGTTTATTGCATTTTACTCCCAAAAGCTTTTGTTTTCTTGCAAAGGGGGACTTGTACAGCTGGCATAGCTTTAAACAAGCCCCACCGATCAACCCACTTTCCCTTCCAGATAATACACAACTGTCCAGTTTCCTTTCCAGAAAATCTTTTCAAATAATTGATTTATATTTTCTTTTTCCAATTTCTCTGCTCTTACTCTGTTTTAACACATTCCAGTTGGAGTTTCACCACCCCCCCCCCCATTCTAGCAAAACCTTTTCTCTCCTAATCCTTAATGCCTTCTTCCAATTGTCCATACAATGGATATTTGTTAGACCTCCTATTAGCTGATCTGACATCAGTGTTTAAAACTCTTGATCACTTCATCCTTCTTTAAGCACAGTTCCTTAATTTTTTTCCCTTGGGATGCCATTTTCCCTTTGGTTTTCTCCTGATTTTTCCAGTTTCTTATTTTTGTTCCCTGCACTGGATCTCCTTCATCTTCCTAAACCTTATATGTTGGAGCTGCTCATAGTTTGGGCCTTGGAACTCCTCTTTCTTCATATAGTCCTTTGGATCACTTCCAGTGTCAAGTCTTCAAAACACCATTGATTCACTGGTGAGCTCCCAGAGTTTCATCTTTGGCCCAGATTACTTCACTGAGATCCAAATTCTCAAATTCTTGACATTTCCATTTGAATTTCAAGCACTCATCTAAAATTTAACAAGTTCAAAACCAAAATGCTGATTTCCCTTAAGCCTGTTCCTTCTCCATCTTAGGCAACTCCCTGATTTTATTTGCTCAACCCAAAATCTTCAATACCGTGCTTTATAACTCTTTCATTTACACCTTACATCATCCAATCACCAAATCCTGTCAGGTCTACAAACGAATTATACACCGATTTTGGTTATTTGTTCCTACCTCTCCTACACTGCTCAAACACCGCCATTTCTTACCCACATTATTGCAGTACTCCTCCAGATGTTCTCCTCTTTTCACTTTGCCTCCCTCTGGTGGGCCTTCCACAGGGAAGCCAGAGTATAACCGCACCGGGTAAGTCAGGTCACATCTTGGCTCAAAAACAATCCAATTGACTATCCTTCACTGAGGATAAAAGCCACATTTTTACAAGGCCTCTGCAGCCCTATATCACCTGTCTCTCTCGTGTTTCAGCTTCTGCTCATGCTGTTTCCACTCACCATGCATATGCTAGGTGGGTAATCAATATGTGTAAAAGAGGTCACTAAAATGCTACTTTAATGTGAAGGTTTAACAAATCAGTTGTAACTTTTGGCAACAGTGTTTCAAAAGTACTTTTATATATTCGGTCATATATTCATTCTATAGACATTTTTTTAAGCAGCAACTTTGTCAGGCAAAATTCTAAGTAGGAAGAATGTAGGGGTGATCATGAAGTTTCATCCATGTGGCGCTTACTTTCTGCTATCACTGAGGCGTGTTAGGCTCTATAGATTTGTAAAATATGAAATATTTATTAAACAAACTTCTCTCTGCCTGTACCTTAGTAAAATGTATTTTTATTATTTACCTTATCCTTTCTGTTTGTTGGGTAGTGTAATTAAATAACAAAAAGGGGTGCCTGTGTGGCTCAGTCCCTTAAGCATCTGACTCTTGATTTTGGCTCAGGTCATGATCTTAGGGTTCTGAGGTCAAGCCCGACATCAGGCTCCACACAGCCAGGAGTCTGCTTGAGATTCCCCCTTTCCCTCTGCCCCTCCCCCTGTGCGCTCTCTCTCTCTCTCTCTCTCTTTCTCTCAAATAAATAAATCTTTAAAAAAAGAAAGTTAAGGAAATCCCATTTGATTGGAAACTATATGAAGTTCTCTCTGGAGACATGTTTTAAATGCCCAACTATGTGTATTTTATTGACCTTTTCCCTTTATACACTCTGTGATAAACTATAATCATTGCTGATATCTGTATCATTATTATCAATATGTGCTTAATACCTCAGAGAATATTAAAACCATTATATGTATACAATGTACATTTTGGAGCATAAACAAGTTGAATATTTTAATTCCTACTATTATATATAGCAAATGTTTATAAGCTTAAGTGATTCAGTTTGGGTGATTGTAAAATGAAATCATATGAATTCGTTAGATTATCAGATTCCAAAACCACTAAATATTTCATTTTCTATTTAGTTCTTCTTCCTCTCATTTCATGCTTACCAAGTATTCTGATTATAATTTGCTTTTCGATGTAATTTATCTGTAGAGTTAGAAAAATGGATGTTGGTAAATTTCCTGTGAGGATAAACCTTAACAGTAATATTTCTCCATTAAAATAATTGAACCATCATTATATTTCATATTTTTATGCAAACCCAGTATTTGTACATAAATGTTTTCCTGAGATATTTCTTTGCTTGGTTGCAGCTGTATCATTTCTGATATGAAGAGACATACCAGTGGCACTTTAGGAATTACACAAGTAGTTAAATATTAATACACAATGTCATATTTCCTTAGACTCTCAGAATGCCTTTTCCAAAATAATATTTCCATAAATATTTGCTTAATTGAACTAAGTTGAATAGCATAGTCTAAAGCATAACAGTTTGTATTTACATAATGACATGAAAAAAATTCTTGGAAAACAATGTAGTATTTCTTAATGATACCCTACAAATATTTGTTACCCATTTTGACCAACAACATATCGTATTTTTCTGGAGAGTAACATCTGGCTTACATTTTTGGCCTAAGAGGAAAAGCAGTATATAATATGTATACATGTTAAGTACTGACTGGCACATTTAGCAGCTTTCTTCATATTTTATAAGGAAGTTTTTAGCAGCTGTTTCTTCTAATACAAGCACAAAGTTACAGTAACATACAGTATTTAAAATTTGATTACTGGTTTGAAAAAAAGCAATCTTAGCATTCTATCTGCTGCTAAAGATGGTATTGACTATGGATAGGAAATATATCCTCTAAAAAAGGTTGCAGACCTACATTTGGGGATAAACTCAATGTGTGATTTTTCAGATTGGAAATGCCTTATTTATGAGCAGACATTACGTGTGATCATTTTAAATTTTTAATGAAGTTTTATTTCCAGAGGTATTTTATTCTATGAGGGCTGAGTGATTTTTTTCTTTTTTAAGAGAGAGAGTGAGAGAAAGCACAATGGGATGGGGGGAGTGAGGGGGCACAAAGGAAGAGGGAGAGAGAGTATCCCAAGCAGGCTCCATCTCAGGACCCTGAGACCATGACCTGAGCCCAAGTCTAGTGGGAAGCTTAACTGACTGAGCCATTCAAGTGCCCCTTTTAAATGTGTTTGTGTGTATATTTCCACCCCCCCCCCAACCCCCTGCTCCTTTTAGTATTAAAGTGTGTGAATTCTGGTTTAGTTTTGTTTTGAAAAGTACAAATGGGGCTGTCTGGGTGGCTCAGTCCGTTAAGCATCTGCTTTCAGCTCAGGTCATAATCCCGGGGTCCTGGGATCAAGTCCTGCATCAGGCTCCCTGCTCATCAGGAAGCTCACTTCTCTGTCTGCCACTCTCCCTGCTTGTGCTCTCTCTCTCTGGCAAATAAATAAATAAAATCCTTTTTAAAAAAAGTACAAATGGATTAATTAAAATTGGTCTATATTCCTTACTGTATTCTACATTTCATAGTACCTTTTCAGTAAAAGAAAAGTTGACATAAAAATAAGATGAAAGATCATTCTATCAGAGGCAAAATGAAAGACTATTATTTCTAATTTATCTTCAGAAATTGGAGAAAAGATATAGACATTCAGAAGACTAAAACTTATTATAATTGTCTCCTTTTACTTTTTTTCCCTCCTATGTTTCCTCTGATACTAATTATGAATTTCATGTTGTCAAGTAATGATATAAAAAATATAGGCTTTATAATCAGACAAAAGAGGATTTGAATTTTGTCTTTGTACTTACTAACTCTGTACCCTCACGTAAAGTATTTGACAGCACTTATCTTTATTCCCTTTGTGTGTAAATATGTCATAAGTTTTGCCTCATAATACTGCCAAGATTTAATGAAATAGAATATTTGTAGTGCTGAGTACATTGGGCTGATTACTGGTCATTCAGATTTCCTCAACGAATTTTTCAGATGGTTGAGGGTCACAGTTTAGAGTTGGAATTAAAAATAATATTTTGTGTGATTTTCTTTTTTTTTCTTTTTTTTTTAATTAACATGTAATGTTTTATTTGCCCCAGGATACATGTCTGTGAATTGTCAGGCTTACACATTTCACAGCACTTACCATATAGCACATACCCTCCCCAATGTCCATAACCTAGCCACCCTATCCCTTTCCCCCTACCTCCCAGCCACCCTTAGTTTGTTATGTGAGTTTAGGAATCTCTTACGGTTTGTCTCCTTTCCCATCCCATCTTGTTTCATTTCTCTCCCCCACCCCCCCACGACCTCCTGCCCTCCTTCTCAAATTCTTCATATCAGAGAGATCATGTGATAATTGTCTTCCTCTGACTGACTTATTTCATTTAGCATAATACCCTCTAGTTCCATCCACGTCGTTGCAAATGGCAAGATTTCGTTTCCCTTGATGGCTGCATGGTATTCCATTGTGTGTGTGTGTGTGTGTGTGTGTGTGTGTGTGTGTATGTCACATCTTCTTTATCCATCTATTGGATATGAACAACTCACTGATTGTTTTCTGTTTACTCATCTGTTCTTTGCCCCATGTTTCTTCTTTTCCTACTTTATTGGGGAATAATTATTTTTTTATATTTTCTCCTTTGTTGACATTGTTATAAAAACTGGTAAAATTCAAATAAAATCTGGATATTAGTTAATAGCATGTACTAACCAAAGGTTCTTACATTTGGTGAACATACCATGGTAATATAAGATAATAATATTATAGAAACTGAGTGATGGGAGAGAGTATATGAGAACTGTCTATATTATCTTTTAACCATTTTTTAAATTTAAAATTACTCCAAAATTAAACATTTGTCTTTAGAAAGGAATAAAGACATTTCCAGCAAAAACAAAAGCTTTACAAATTTGTTACCAGCACACCTGTGCTAATGAAAACACTAAAAACATTCTTGGGGCACCTAAGTGGCTCAGTTTTTAAGCTTCTGCCTTCAGCTCAGGTCATGATCCCAGTGTCCTGGGATCGAGCCCACATCAGGCTCCCTGCTCAGCAGAAAGCCTGCTTCTCCCTCTCCCTCTCCCCCTGCTTGTGTTCTCTCTCTTGCTATGTCTCTCTCTGTCAAATAAATAAATAAAATCTTTAAAAAAAAAAAAGAAAACACTAAAAGCATTCTTTAGACTGCAGGGAAATAATCCCTTGGAGAAGAATTGAAAGGTAGGAGGAACTAAAAAGCAATATAAAGGATAAATGTCTATATAAATCCAACTAAATATTCACTTTATAAGACAATAATATCCATGGGGTAAATTAAATGTAGAATTAAAATGAATGGTAACAATAGCACAAGGAGATAAAGGAGGAAAAGATTAAAGTGTTCTAAGATTCTAACACTGGAAAGTTGTAAGATATCAATTTATATTAGACTAATAAGGCAAGGAGACATATTCTGGGGTAACAGTATAAAAATATAAGAATTTATATCTGCTGAGCTAAAAGAGTAGGAAATGGAAAAAATTAATGTATTATTTATTTCAGACAGTGTATAAATGAGACAAAATAGAAAGCTAAAAAGATGGTGGAGAAAAAACAAAAAAAGCTTAGATGTAGACTAACTATCCAATTAGACAACAAAGTCTGTTCAAGTAGATTAAAATGTATATGCTACTTAGAAAAGAAGTGTAATCCAGAACAGCTAAAACTAGAAGTATTAGAAAAAAATTATGAAAATACTAACCAAAATAAATACTATGTATCATACAAAGTAATCTTTAAAACATGAAGCACTTTTGGATGTATTGAAGGACATTTTCAAAGGGAAGATATTGCTATTTTAAATCTGTATGAACCCAATAATGGAGATTGAAAATATGCAAAGCAAAAAGTAAAGAACTGTAAGAAATTAACAGTTCTACAGCCATCATGGGAAATATTTAACATATCTCTTTCAAAGAATTAAGAGGACAGATAAGTGAGGGGGAAATAACACTTCCTAGCATTATTAGAAATTTTAAATTTAACACTGACCTTGAATGTGCTTGAGTCAATAATGATTTGAATAAGTATTGGGGAGTGAAATAAGTCAAGCAGAGAGAGTCAATTATCATATGGTTTCACTTACTTGTGGAGCTTAAGGAAAAACATGGAGAACATTGGGGATAGGAAAGGAAGGTTGATTGGGGGAAGTCAGAGAGGGAGATGAAACATGAGAGACTGTGGACTCTGAGAAACAAACTGACGGTTTTTGAGGGGACAGGGGTGGGGGGTTGGGTGAGCCTGCTGGTGGGTATTGAGGAGGGCACATATTGCATGAAGCACTGGGTGTGGTGCATGAACAATGAATCTTGAAACACTGAAAATATAAAATAAAAAATTTTTTAAAGTGCATATTGGGATATACATTGATTATAAAAAATCATGAGAGGATATGGTACTCTTGATATTTTATTTTATTTAAAGAAGTATGTCAAAATATAATTTTGCAAGTAATTTACACATATTATATTTCAACAATTCATTATTTCCTAGTAGCTAATTCATACTATAGTTCCTGACATTGTCTTTCTGAAAAAGGACCATCATTTCTGAAGCTTAGAAAAGATGAGAACTGACCGCATATCTCACTAACCTTTCTATTTGAATTTAATATTCCCAGAAAACTAATTTATAAGCCATTAATCCCTCCTTCCCCACCTCAATGAAACATTTTTTTTTTAATTTTCCCCTATTGGCAAGTATTGTGCATTTACTATTTATAATTTCCTAATAAGATAACTTCTTTAAGTAATATGATTTTCCACAACAGACTGAGTTCTTACCAGAGAACAAGTTTGGGAGTGAGGAAAGAAATCATAATTTGAGGACTTTGAAGAAAGATATCAAGTACTTATACATTTTAATAAAGGCAAATCTATGTCTGAGCATCAGATGTCTTAAAGCTTCATCAAAATTCCCTGAGAATTTTTTATACTCTTAGGATTTACATTAGCTTCCTTATTTTGTGCCTATTTTATAGAGAAAATTTAGCTCTATCATAGGTAAAAATTTATTTGAAATAAAATGACAGCCTTCATGATAAACTAACAGATAAAATTTTCTTTACAATCCATAAAGTCCACACTCCTCTCTTGAGCTGGAGTGTATATCATGTAAATGCTTTGGAATCTTGAACCAAATAGATGACAAGGAAGAAGGTCCTAGTAATAATTTCTCTTTGACTTGGAGAACATCCTTTTTTCCCTTACTTTAATATCTGAGGTAGCTTTCATTTACAGAGCATCTGTGCTCATCACACTCATTTCTTTAAGTAAACAAACAAACAAACAAAAAACAGTTTTAATTGTTGACCATTGCTCCCTCTTATTTGCAGAATTCCTGCTTTAAAATCCACTTTTGAGTGAGTGAAGTGTTAGCTATTCTACTCATCAGGCACTGTGGAAAATTCTAAGTCTCTTTTCATTTAAGTTGGTAGAGAGATAAATCTTTGGCAAAAGTTCTAGATCTAATAGCAGAAGTCTTTCGTGTCCATAGTTTGTCTCTGCTAGTTTCTACTTGGAAAGTCTGGTTTCAAGGTCTTGCTCTCAGTGTTCTAGTAATTTGGGGTATAATATTTCTACCTCATAATATTAAGAGCATTAAATAAAGTTATGTATATGAAAGTAGTCAACACAATTTCTGAAACTTTGAACTCTCCATAAATACTATCATTCTCCCTTCTAGCAAAGATGAAAGTATCTTGTTTATTTGAATGTTATTGCTTTTTCATGAGCAAACAAAGGTTGTACCATACATAGGCTACTTGCAAGCCAGTACAAATATTCAGGTCAATTTAATAACTTAGAATAGGACCATGCATAAAGACTCATTTTATGTCAAATATAATTTATGTTAGCATTCACACTGAAAACCTTCACTTTAAGTTTTTCACCCAAAGAGTTTCATCAATTTGTTTGGTGTCCTGTATTTATTCTTTTTAAGAGATTTAGAAACTGAAACAATATTTCTACTTCTCTGAGATTAGTTATAATAAGTCATAAATTCAAGTACATAAATCAAGGCTAAAACCTACTTCAATTTACATAAAATATTTCAGTAAATTGATGGAATAGGATATATTTTTTCCTTTGAAACGTGTCTTCTTAAGACAGCACATTTAGTTCTCAACTTCAGCTTTACTAGGGTGAAGAAAGAGAACTTCAAGAAAATGTCATTTGTCATGGTTACCCACGTCTATATCTAGAATATAGAATATATAAAAGAATACAATCTTTTTTGTCTTCAACTTTAGATTATCATCAGAGTCTTATGATATAAAAAATGTCAAATGAAAAACAAATCCAGACTTTATTTTTTATTTTTTTTAAAGATTTTATTTATTTATTTGACAGAGAGAGATCACAAGTAGGCAGAGAGGCAGGCAGAGGGAGAAGGGGAAACAGGCCCCAGCCTGATGCAGGGCTCCATCCCAGGACCCTGAGATCATGACCTGAGCCAGAGGCTCAGAGGCTTTAACCCACTGAGCCACGCAAGCACCCCAAATTCCAGACTTTAAAGGAGAGACTTTATTCAAAAAGATTGCTGCAATAGTGAGTGGGGGGGGGGGGAGCCACTGCAATATGGAGAGAGCTCTGGACATGGGAACTACAAGCATCTAAAAGGTCTGGTAGGAAAGGGTTTTTCTTCTATCAGAAGGAATAAACAAGGCTAGAAAGAACAGGTTTCAGACAGTTGATCAGGAAATGTCTTTCTTCATGGTCAATGATTTGGGGGAAGCCTGGTTAAGGAGGGGCTGTTTCTCATTCTGATGCTGCCTAAAGCTGAGTGTAACTCCAAGTTCAGGGTTGAGTGTGCAGGAGAAAAGCTTCACTAACGTTTGGTCACGTTCACAATCATTTTGTTCAGATGGCTTAGTGGGGACAAATAGTTTAGCGAATCTTTTGTAAAGGAAAGAATGGAATTCGAAGGGTCTTTATCTGGCCTTATCGTAGATGAACAGGGGGGCATCCCAAGTCTTATATAAATCATGTAGGGAAAGGTGGTTAAACTCTTTTCTGGAACACAGAGGAGGGGGGATGTGTTTAACCATCTCTGTTTTTCAGGATCATACCTTGTCAGAATGTAGCCAAATGTCTGGACTTCCAGTTTCTCAACCTTTGGTAGGCAAATAACAAGAGACAGCTATAGTTCTGTGATTCATTTTTGTATCAGAATTCACCCCATTTCGGGTGGAAAACTAACACGCAGTATCCAAGGCTCTATCCTTGCTTCCAGATTCAAACAATAAACTCTTCAATAAATAAGTAATGGTGGCCTCCTGCAGCTTCTGAAAGGAAATAACTTAGCCACTCCCTTAATTACAGTCGCCTTTAATTACAGAACATTGCCTGACACATGCAGGCATTGTATTATGTGAGGAGTGAATTGCAATAACTCCTATTTACTTAATAATTAAGAAAGGAACATTAGTCTTACTACCAAATTACTTGATTTTACTAATATGCTGATATATTAGAAATGTTGCTTACAATGTCCTTCTTAAATTTAAGAAAAGGCCTTAATGTTTAAAGAGAATGCATTCTCATTTCAAAGAGCAGCGTATGGGGTGATGGAATGAACAGGATTTTAAATCACATGGACCCACATTTAAATTCTTGTGCTGCCAGAAACTAACTCTGTGACCACAAGCAAATGACATACCTCATTTTGCCTCAGATTTTTTTTTTCCTTAGGGCGGTACTACCTTTAAGAATTCATCAAGGATTAGGGAGAATATATACAGTTGATCTTCACTACACGTACATTCCATATTTGTAAATTTGCCTACTCACTGAAATTTATCTGTAACCCCAAGACCAATACTCGTGGCTCCTTTATGGTCACGCATGGCTATGCTCAAAACAGCAAAAAAAAATGAATCCTCTGATGTGCATCTGCCCATCCATAGAGTTGGAATAAATCTATGTTTCCCTTCTTATTTCAGCTCCCATACCGTAAAAGGTATGGTCTAGGTAGTCCCACATTTTTGCCATATTTGTGCTTTTTGTTGGTGATGTTGCTCTTTAAAATGGCCCCTAAGTGGTGATGAAGTACTGTCTCATGTTCCTAAATGCAAGAAGGCTGTGATGAGCCTTCTAGAGAAGATGCATGTGTTACATAAGCTTTGTTGGGAGTTCAACGTTAATGGATCAACAGTATTTACTAAATAAGGTGTCTTTAAGCAGAAAGACCGTAAAACAAAGTTATGTAATGATTGGCTGATGAAAATATGATTAGTGGCTCACAGGAACCTAACCCTCTATTTCCCCTAGGAGTGATACTTCGGTATCCCATGTTAGCTCCATGTTCACAGTGACTGTGAATATGTAAATATGTGCTAATAATGAAAGTTGACATTTATATGTCATACAGTGAGAAACAGAAGAGCAGCTCCTTACATCTAGGAGCTGGCCTGACACTCACAGTTAAATATTGGTATCCTCCTGCTGACCATAAACAATTTCACAGAACATCTACATCAAGACAAGGTGACTCCATGACCATGAGGAATCAAGATGAAAACAAGATGATTCTGTAATTGTGTCTGATCACAGATCAAACATGAACCTTTCCAGGCCACAGAGAACCATGCCAAACCCTTCCTCTCTGAGTTAACATGAGTGACTGCAGCTTCTTTACCTGTTTGCCTCGTAGCTCCCTCTAGTCTGCCCTCCTTACGGATAAGATTTATTGAGATGCCCAATTGTAGAACTACCCTTACTCTCAGACAGCACTCAATCCAGAGCAAATTCCCACTGCTCTGGACTCTCTCCAGAATCACCCAACTAACCCAAGTCCAAATCTTTTCTAATAACCTCTCACCAAGACACGCCACAGCTTCCCATGGTACATTCTTTCTTATTGCCATGAGAAATAAGCCCATCTCCTTTAACTACACATGTGTTTCTGGTGGTCTCTGGCTGGAGGGCATTGTCAATAGACATAGCTAACTGGTAGTAGTGGTTTTATTAATTTTATAAATATATTTATCAAGCTAACCCATGCTAACTATCCCAGATGGGCTAAAAACAACAAACACCACCTGTAGAGTATACCTCTCTTATAGACAGTTGATTTTATTTTTTAAACTATGTTTCAGTCTATTTATTGTTTTGCATTGTATTCTAAGAAGTTGAAATGTAGAAACCTTAGTGTATTACCCATGGCTTTTATTTTTGGATGCTTTGACGGCTTGGAGCCTTCTGACTTTGGAGAGATTGCTTCTCCCAGCATTAGCTAATTCCTAGCAAACCACTCATTTACTCCTTTCTTGGGCAAACCAAACAATGCAGAGCCACATAGCCCTAACATCTCCTCTACACTCTCACATTCTGGGTCACTATTCTCCTGCCCTAATCACACCCTGGGCCAAGTACCAGACAACTGAAGATAGCCTCTCTGCCCCACCACCCAGTGAAATTATTCAAACTAGCCAGTCCTAGGCTTACTTATGCTGCCTTGCCCGTTACTTCCCATAAAAACCAAAATAAAGGTTTTTCCTCTGCTTCCTATCCACATTTTCCTTTGCTTCCTATCCACATTTTCCTCTGCTTCCTATCCACATTTTCCTCTGCTTCCTCCCCTTGCTAACTGATCCTCGTTCTCCCCAGTGTAGCACCCCATGGTGTGGCCTTCTCTTAGAATCTATGACTATAACATACTACCTTATTAATGGCAATTGTCTCCTGATCTGTTGGCCTTGCTATACCTAAATAATAATAAGACCTATATTCTAAAATAATCTTTGTCATAAAAGAATTTAGAGTGTAATATTAGAGACAGGATAACCCTCACAAGAGAACAAAAAGGAAGCAAACACAGTGTGCAACTAGTGCAAACCTATGCAATGCCAAGTACTAAGGCCTCGTTGGCAGCAAATGTGGAAAGGCTTTATGGGAGATAAGAGACAGCAGTGCTTGGAGGAATGGGGTGTGTCTGTTGAATGAGGGAAAGTAGAGGGTTTTTTAGAGAAGATAATGAATGAAGCAGTGAATCTGGAAGTAGGTGATTCCCCAGCCAGGGACTTAACTGAGATGTAGCATTAAAATTTTCAGGTTTAAAATTTATTTTTAAAGGCATTTGATGAAGTCATAGATTTAAAAATGTATCTGAATGATGCTCACCCTCAAAAGCAAGCATTTTTCTAATTTTTTTTTCCTGAAGGCAAAATGAACCTAGGCTTTTGTTTTTATTTTTAAAAAGAATGTCCTAAAGAACATATGATGCTTTTGGACTTAAACTTCTGTATCCAGGCAACATCATTCTAAAGTAGGGGGGCAGATCATTGACATTTTATAGCCAGAGTTCCAGGAACACCTAAAGAAAAGCCGGTTGTGGAAGCAGAAATAGCCTAGAGACCAGGGCTCCTAGAAAATTGTGATAATTACTGAAATCAATTCTGGCTTACAAAGAACACAAAAGCTGAACACACACTGTTAAATTGCATTCTGCTCACCTGTGGTTTACCACACTTTTTTTTCTTTTATAATGCTCAGATTTTGTAAAGGCCAAGTAGAATTTCTAACAGATTATTAATGAGAAGAAATTGTAGCAGTAATGGGAACACCATCCTATCACAGCTCTTAAAAAATCTACGTATTATGTAACTTGGAAATTCATAAAATGCGATAAAAACTACTAAATCTATTCCAGCAAATGACATTTATAGATAACATGTATATGGAAGTACTTTTTAAAGCTTTTAACACTTATATGATTCAATTTATTTATGATATGATTAATACTGCTTAGATTTGAGAAGTCATGTGTCTATGAATAATCCCATGAATCTTTGGTAATTGTTCATTTATTACTACACCTCTCCTGATCCATACATAAATCATGAATCATGTAGTTGATTTTTCAGGATGAGAGGTAATTGTAGTCATAAGTTCTATGGTGCCAGTGATTGTCTCAGCATGGAGAGGGAGTGATCCACAGTGTGCTGACTTTATGCCCAATGAACAGGAGACCACATTCATAGGATACTACTGCCTGGGAGAAGGAACGAGTGCTTACACCAAAGGAAGGTACTAATAAAGCTTCAAGCCTATTTTGACCACAGGAAATCCAGACAGACGAATTCAGCAGAACTCTGCTGAGGCCTCATATATCTATTCCCTAATGTGCTTTTTGAGCTCATTGCTAGAAGTGAGAGTGAAGTGATCTTTTGTTCCTCAATTAATATAATTCATACCTATGCTACCTGTTTGAGGAATTATAGGTGGCATAAAAAGTAAAGCTTTTTGAGACAGATAGACCTATTTTGATTCTTAAAAGTACAACTTTCTAGAAGAATAACTGAACATAAGTTATTGAACTTTTTGGAGCTTTCATTTTGCTCATTTGGTAGTAAGTATGCCTCCTATATCTTAAAGACTTAGGAAAATTGGATCAAAACATAAAAGAACAAGGCTGGCACATAGCAGATACTCAAAATGTGGATTGCTCCTCAAAAAACTAATTCCAGAACAAATTAGGATCTATAGAAGACATGACTTGAAGTCACCCTTGATCTTACTCAAAACTGAGAAGTGAAGGGTTTATCTTTGTCAGCATCCAGTTCTCCTTTCGGAACCATTAATCTTTGTGTGGTAGTTTAGTGCTTGTCATCATCCCTGATCAACGCCTCTTGTAAGGAGAAAAATCTGTAATCCATTCACACTGAGCTATATTATTAATTGGATTACCTGCCAAGTTATAAGCTTTAAAAGACTAACTGTGGAATTGGAGACTTCAGCCAGGGGATGTGTGTTTTTGATCCAGTGTGTATGAGTGGGTGGGTGGGGATGGAAGGAAAAGAAGAGAGTTCAGAGGGAGTAGCTGGGATATAGATGTTATGCCCAGATTTTGAGATCCCCAAATACCACCAGGGAGCCGAGTCCGATGCAAAAGCAAAAGAGCCCTTTATTCAAGCTAGCTTGAGCTCTCCCTCACACTCACCGACACAGCAGCGTGGTGTAGAGAAAGAGAGCGAGTTTCAAAAAGCACAACAGTTTTAGAGGGGTCAGTGCCCAATGAGATTGTAACACAGAATGTTGCTTAGTAACTGTTTGATCTAGCCTATCACCCTGGCCAGAATTGGTGCACAAGTTTGGCGGGCAAAAGGCGGGGTTTATATTCTTTCCCGGGCAGGGGTTCCGCGTTCCTTTGACTAACCCAAACCCAA